>BLIW01000001.1:627500-1252500 GCA_016586305.1 Ophiorrhiza pumila | reverse complement strand
GTATGTTTGCCATTGTTCGAGGAGCCTCTATTATTGTTTCTGGTGTATTTAATTGGTATGAAGTTTTCTTAATGGTATTTGTTACAGGAAACAGATCGTCTATTGACAGTGAGGTTATTGAAGACCTTAAAAGGTTGTGTGTCATTTTCGAAGGTGTTGAGAAGTTACTGACCGCAGCGGCTTCACTTCATCTTAAGTTCTTGCAGGCACCACGCCTCTCAGAAGCAATATTCAGTGACTTCTACAAGTTTTACCTTCCAAAGATGGGAACAGGTTCTGAGCTCAGCGACATAGAGAAGGTCATCTTCTCCGCTGTCTAAGCTTTTTTTAACGTGTACAAGTAATTCTACTGAAAAGATGCGTTCATTAGAAGAAAAACAACTTGTCGAGTGGGTGATATCTGTACATTAGATTGGTGTAGTACTCTGCATTGTATCTCTCGAGTCGTATGGTTTCACGTTTGCTTTTCTTCTATTACTTCTAAGGATTTGTTGGTATGTTTATTTTCCCCATCAAATTGGCCTTTGCATGTTTCCCAACACGGTATTAGAAGAATTTCTTATTTGAGTAACTGGCCACTGCGGTGCTATAAGAACTCGAGTTAGAAGTGCATCTGCTACCCTTCACCTCTTCTTCTTTTTGCTCCTCTTAGTTTCCTCCCTCCCGTCTTGATTTTGATCTTTGCGGTTCATTCCTCGACAGGTGTTTACTAAGAAGCAAGAGATACCGATACGCGAGAGGGAAGTTGTTGCAAGCATGTTTACTACCCCAACTGCGAATCAATCTTGGAGAAAGGTATTAAGCATGGGAAATCTCCTGAATGGCCATGAACCAATCTTAAGGGAGATAATATTTTCAAAGCGTGACCATGTAAGTGGAAGCTATTATGCTGGCAGTGATGATGGCGGATATTTACAAGAAATAGAAACATATAGAATGTATATATGTGGAACCTCAAACGATATCAGGGTTGCTCTTGCTGTTGCATCTTGCGACTAACATTTAATTCTGAATCTCAGCGAGACCTTTGCTTTGCAGGTACTAGTGTATCCTCTATTATACTCTGTAAAGAATATGCTCAAGAAATCAACAAGATCAAGCATTCTTTTTCACCCCAAGAACATAACATTTTTAGTTATACTTCTTTGAGTAATCATAGTTAGTGGATGGATGTCCATAATTCTTATGGATTTACTGTTCTTTGAGCTATGGTACAAATTAAAATTCGTTTTTATTCAATTTGGAATTGTTGGAACATTTTGATAATTTAAAATTTCTTTACCATAGGGATGAGAGGATAGGAGTATATTTTATTGATGGGTCGTAGTCCTCAACTGGGGCTACAATCTATGATCACAATAATGTCAGCATCCGATGATGTTAAATTACTTAGAAAATGAAGAAAAAAAATTTAGATTGGAAGAATGGGGACCTTATTAAAGAGTGCCCTGGCCTCCTCTCTAATGGGGCCTTGCATAAAGCTTAATAATTAATTAATTTATTCTTTAATTTGGCTTATGAAACCTCGAAAATCTGAGTCGAATCTATCCACGAAATACTGAAAATTTTGATAAAATTGGAAGATTAGGAATTTGGCTTATGTAAAATTTCAAATTCCTTAATGAATGTAAAATAATTTTCCAATTTCAAAATTGACTTTTGGTGCTTAGAGTAGATGTCCAGTTCAAATGTCTTCTTAGAAAGGGGATTCTGGCAAACATTAAACATAATTTCTTCACAATTTGAACTAAACATTTTTCTTTCTTTTTTATTAAACAAATGTTTTGCTTCTAGAGAGCAAATATAGACATGTTTTTTTTCAAAAAAATATTGGCTTGGTTTTCTTGTGGGTTTTATCCATTATTATTATTAGTCTACAAAGCTACAGTGAGTTTTTGGGTTGTCAATATCAGTAGGACATAGACCCAACATAAAAAATGGGAACACCAAACGTGAGTGATGGGTGGGCGGTATTAAATAGAAAATGACGTTTGTAGAAATTATAATACCCAATTCACCATCAAACCTTTTTTATTTCAAAAAAATAAGTTGTGTTACAAATCCATTTCTTTGCTCAAATTTCATTATCCCTTTCGTCACAGAGACACAAAGAAAAGCTTCATTCATTATCCCTCAATAGTCAAAGTATAAGTCTATAAGACAGACATATTAATAAGGGTCATTCATAGGCCGTAGCCGTAGGGATATTGCCTCATTATTGAATGTACACTTCACTTACCAAATCAAGGACAACTTTGAACCAAATCATTCAATGTATACTTCCAAACTCCCAATTGTCTTTTTTCTTCCGTGTAATCCACACGTCTAATAATTACACTAGTTTTTCAAATTTTCTTCTTTGCTTTTTTTTTCTTGTAAACACAGATCTATAAAGGGTTACGATTCTTGTGGTTTTTAAATTTTTTATGATCATTAATTTTCTTTTATTATGTATACTATTGCTTTGAATAATCCCTAATGTATATTTAATTTTCTACATACACTATATTCACTATGTTCTTTTTTAAGTGTTCGCAAATAAGAAAACACACCAATTAAGAGAACGATAAATTTGACTGATTTGTCTTAAAAATGATGATTGCATAAATTTCTATCAGTTTGATTAGTAATTACTACCATTATATATTTAAAAATAAAATAAGATTAGAATTAATTTTTTTTTAAATTTTTTGTATTAAAATGTGGAAAGAGATAATTCTTTTATAACAAAAAAAAAAATGGTAGTTAGTACAGTTAAAAGAAAGCGGAATAAGTATATGTTAGTGCATGAAAAGATGATAATTACGCATCGTTTGTGGTGGGGACAAAAATGGATCTAAACATGTACGGTTTAATATAGTTAAGTACTAAATTAAGAACAACAATTACAAAGGGATAACGAAATTGACATCTTTGTTGTCTTGATTTTGCGATCCTGAAAGAATTCATTGTTCATTGTTGGAGTAGAGGCATTCGACACGCTTTGTTTTTAATTAAATAAAACCAATTATTATAAAATATGTAAATATTTTTGCATGGGTCGCCCGATGTAGCGATCATCGATCTTTATGATGCTTTTTATTAAAATATAATTTTATTTATTGATTGATTTTCAATTCCCCTTAATTAATCAATTTAGCCAAAGCCGCCGTATTGATATGATTATCATTGGATGGCCGATGGTTCAAAGGGTTGTCACTTGTCATTAATTAGAACTAAACAAAAAGTTTAATTATTAAATATATAATTTTATTTATTGATTAGCAGGTGGAAGAAATGCAATATAACTAAACCAAATGCCTGAAATCTTTCTCTCTTTTTTTTTCTTTGGTTCTTTTTATTTATTTAAAAGGAATATCAGGAGACCGAAGGGCCAGCATTAATAATTAATCTGCATGGGTTTTTGTTTTTATTTACTATTTCTTTTGTTATTGTTGTCATGAATCATGCAAATTATTCACGTACGCTAATAAAATAATTGGACTTGTTTCAATGACGTAATACATGCAAAATAAACAAATATATCCCTTTAATGACAAATATTTGAATAAAATATTTCAAATTCATACTATTTTCTATTTAAGTTTTTATTCACTTACTGTTGTTTTTTAAATGTCTTACATTGTATTATCAATTGCTAATTCTTTTCAGAATATGTATCAGAAGAAAGGTGAAGGGAGAGAGATTCAAGGAGACAAAGGGACTTGAACTATAGCAATACACGAGTATAACTTTCTATTGTTAATTTTAAGTGAATTATACTATGTACTTTTTTTTTCAAAAAAAAAAAAAACCCAAATCACAAGAAAATAATTATAGATTTTTAAATCATAACTTAAAACATTTCCAAATCATAGGAGTTTTTTTTTTTTTTTTTTGTAATTTACCCAATAAAAACAGTCAAAACGGACTACAAAATTTTGTCTTTAAATTTTAAAAAAAATGGAAATCCACCCAAATATTTATATCAAAACATTTCTAAAGTTTGCAATTGCAAGAGATATCATTACAAACACCAATAATGGTTGAGATATTGTTTTGACTTTGTTATAAATTACTCCCTCCATCTCATTCTAAGTGTCGTTTTGGAGTTTTTCACATTTATTGAAAAATACTTTAGAATGACTAAATATTCCTAATTAAAGTTGATCATTTTAATGAAGAGTAACAATTTTTATTGAAATATATATAGACTAATTAAAGTTCTATCCCATCTCATTAAATAGGGTAAAAATTGTAAGTAAATTGAATTTCAATGTAAAACGGCATTTATATTAAAATTAAATTAAATTACTTAAAAGACAAATATTGTAGGGGGTATAATAAGATTCACACGAAAAGCCTCATCACCCAATACTCATTAGCCACCCGTTACTTTGTCCCATCTTTCATTTTAATTTTTTTTTTTATTTTTTTAAACTTTCTTCGAGTGAGTGCTGAGCTGACATTTCGAATCCCACTGTAAATATCTCATTGGGCCACACTTTTCTGACCCACTCCACAGTCCACTGTCCACCCCCTACCAATTACCTACCCTACCTTTTTCACCCCATCAAAAAAAAAGTCACATTTTCACCGTGCAATTCTATCATTATTACCGCCTTACCTTTTAATTTTAATTTTACACTAATTCAATACTGGGCATACCTCATACCTACGCATGAAATGAGAGTATTGATCCAAATTAAAACGTTAGAAATATGAACAAAAAAAAAAAAAAGTACAACTTTAATGTTCTACTCCATCATTATTAACCTCAAACTAATGTAATGAATGTACAACATTGTGTGCACGTACGTTAATCTCTAAATTCCATGATTGCCATAATTAACATTGATGTGATCCTTCCTAACTATGACAATTGACAACTAAATTTTTATATCCAAATAATGGAGAATTTTGGGTTCTCTTATGCTTCATATATACAATTTCAGTCGGCATAATATATAGATGCAAGTTCATATTAATTATATTTCAACCATAAATTTTCAATTGGCCTGCATGCAGCAGCTTCTATAGTGGTGATGAGATGTTGTATTGGGTTCAAAAAATCAAAAAAGGGTCGTATCCTAGTTTAGTGGGTATTGGTTGATAATTCTTATATATTCCCTCTTCAGTTGGACCAGAGAGGCTTCTGACTTGTGGATTCATTCCCATTTCCACCACTTCCCTCTTCCTCCCTTCTTTTGCCTTCTTAATTTATTCCCCCAACATATTATATATGACACTGAATCTTATGTTCAAGATTTTATATGGCTTATCCTATCTTTATTAAAACTATATCGTAAGGTTCATTAATCTCTTAGTTAGGGTCTAATAATTGTAAATTAATTTTAATGATATTTATGCATTTAGTCCCTACTTTTAATAAAACTACGTAGTTTTAAACGTTAGACAGAATAGAATTGGATAAATATTAGACAGAGGATCTCGACTCATTATATATATACTACTATTTGACCTCAACTACTCCTTGGTTCGTGTCAACAAGAAAATCATAAAATTAAACGACCATTTTTTCATTTTTCTATTCAAATAAACATTTTTGTAACTTGTAGGGTTATGAATTTCTTTAATTTTTATGAAAATATTTGCGTTATTGAGATATTTTGTGACATTCTATGTTTTACTCTCTATAGCAGTTTATATAAATGTTATCGGGATTAAAATTTGAACTGTCACAACAAATCCATAGGGATGCATACGTACAAATTCAATACTTAATTTCCTAATTTCATTAATTTGACCCTCTAAATGAATCAAAACAATCATTGAAAATGAAGTTGTATATACTCAAAGAGAAATTTCCACGAACAAAATAATTTTAACAACGGAGATATGATCAATTCATTAATTTCCGGAACGAAAAGAACATGCAGTAACTATTAGTATAAGATCAGTAGCCCACAGAAACATACGTACGTACTCGATCAACATTGATCTTTCTCAAATAGATCCTCACTTTTCCCATTGAGAGATTTGATTCTAACAAATTAAAGTTGCTTAATTTGCATGCGTTTTAACAATTTGAAGCTTATAATGCTAAGATGCTCCTTATCATCACCAGTATCGATCATTACTGTTTCTTTATATATATATATATATATATATATATATGCTTGTCAAGGCATTAATGCTTAATTTCTTTGCATATACAAGCAGCCAAAAGGGTCAATGCGCACTACTCAATCATTTTCTTTTCCCTTGTCTTTCTTTTTTCTTGATAAACTAGCATATATGCATTTGTGTGCATTTTTCTCCTGGGATTGATGCCGACATTCGCATTTGACCATTTTAGGGATGGATGAAATATGAATATGCATGGAGTAGTGCATAATCATTCATCTTCAAAGGGCATCATTTTCTGTACTCACACGGGTCATATCTATCAGTCAGGTTAGGAGTTTTGTTCCCAAATGCAAAGAACAAAATGAGTGAGTGCTGATGCTGAGTGGAGGTTTTCATTTTCATATCTATTGCCATCTTGCTACCCCATTACCCTATGAATATATAGCTCTTTTGCCTCCCTACTTTCCATCTCTTGCTTCTCAAGGAATATGAATCAACGTCTATGTATCTTTTGTGTTTTTTTCTTGAACTAATTTTGATTTTTACACAATGTGAGACTTTTCCCCCCCAAATTAACATCATTTGTGGTTATTTGACACTTGACTGGAAGAATTAGAGAAAAATAACAAATTCAATTGAAAAGGAAAAAAAACTTTTAGTCAAGGGGAGGGTCCATACAAAATGCTTTGAAGCCACAAAATATTCTTCTCTCAATTTGGTGGACAGCAGCACTGCAGCATTAAATTCAGGCACTCAAAATCTTTGACCAGAATTTGCATTTTCGCATTGGTAAACAAGCAATATCCAGTAGTTGTGAAAGCATCATATATGCACTTACTAACATCAACACACTCCTCCAACCTGCCATGCAAAACATAAATCTATCCTATATAGGCAAAATCGATCTTCTATACTAGCTTAATTAATTTAAAACACCAAAAGAAAAAAGAAAAGGGTTCTCGATTTGCCCACTTCATTAGATTTTGTATATATGAACTTCCTACTAAAACAAGGTTTGAGCCAAATCAAATCTGGGAATGCCAATATAGCTGGCTACTTTACAAACATAATATACTCAAGCAATTATGATTGAGTTGTTGAATAAACTTCTACAAACCCCTTTTTTTTCCTTCATTGTTTTCTCTAATTCTTTGTTTATTTTTTAGATTTTTTAAACAAAAAAAATGTAGTGATGATTCCGCGGTTATATAAATATTCTGTATCACTTTTGTGTATCATTTTTCTGTATTACTTACTTATTTCTAGAGTTTATTAGTCACTTAATAGAGTTTTAATATTATTTAAAAGTACACATGTCACATTTATAAAGAGTGACACACGTAATGATATATTAAATGATACAAAAATTCAAACCTATTTCAAAGTCATAAAAAAAGGAATGAATTGAAAGATGTTTGAGTTAATGCCATAATTTCTTTATCAATGGTGATCGATGATCATGAATGCTTTAGTCTTTAGACATGAAGATATATATATATATATATTAAACCAAGTTTTCTTATCAAAAGAGAAGATCATGACAAATAATGAAACCATTTTGATATATATATATATATATATGAAATGAATAATGATAGTATGATTATGATACTACTATAGTACTGCTATTTGTGTGTAGCCACAGTGACGTACCAATACACGCAGAATACAAATACAGACCTATATATAGGCTATGCAAAAAAAATGAAAAATAAAAAGAGAGAGAGAGTGTGGAAGAAGGGGGCCGCTAGTGTATGAATAGTAAACCTGTCACTTCTTGAGGGGCCACCACGTGAATACTACCATTCCCCTCTTCCTTCGGATTCTCTCTCTCTGCTTCCTTCTGTCTCTGTCTCTGCCTCTGCCTCTCTCACAAGTCATCACAGCCCTCAGCTCAACCCTTTCTCACTCCTTTCTCTACACTTATTTAGCAAAGTTTTAATTCCTTTGGCGCTCCCTCTCTCCCCTCTTTTCTCTTTTTGTTTGGACAAAGCTGTATGTAAGTAAAGAAGACTTGCTCACTCTTGCACTCTAATCATACTTTGATGATACAACTTCATACGTTACCAACACAATTTCATTTCTTTCTTTTTTTTTACGTCCCATCATCATTTCTTCACTCTTTCCTTTTCTTTCCATTCTTGCAACCAAGCCCAAACTACTCTCTCTCGCTTTCTTCCACTCCTCTCCAACACAAAAAGCCCAAGGAAAAAAAAGAAAGAAAGGGGGAGAATTAAGAATATCAAGAAATATCAATACCCCCACAAACCCCAAATCTCCTATGAGAGAAATCCTTGACAAAAACCAACGAAAGAGGGGATCAGTGAGGTACTTATATTAACAACAACAACACAGTGCCTTTGACTTTACAGTGAAGGAAAAGAAAAAAAAAAAGAGAGGTTAAACGATAAAATTCCTTCCCCATATACACATGAGATTAACAAAAACAAGTCAAAACCCTATCGAGAACGGCCCGATTACATAATAATTCTCTCACGCCCAGCACCGATCATTTTCCCTGGATGGATTCAGCATCTGGAGGCGGAGGAGGACCGGATGTAGGCGAGGGAGGAGAGGGTCCATCATCAGCAACAACAGTAGGTGGTGGGGTGGAGGGTGTAGGTGTAGGTGTAGGAGTAGGAGGGTCAACGGCGGCGCCACCGAGTCGTTACGAGTCTCAAAAGCGTAGAGACTGGAACACTTTCTTGCAGTACTTGAGAAACCACAAGCCACCATTAACGCTAGCTCGGTGTAGCGGAGCTCATGTGATCGAGTTCTTGAAGTATTTGGATCAATTCGGCAAAACTAAAGTGCACGTGGCCGGGTGCCCTTATTTTGGGCATCCTAATCCACCAGCCCCATGTCAGTGTCCACTCAAGCAAGCTTGGGGTAGTCTTGATGCACTAATCGGACGCCTTAGGGCAGCTTATGAAGAAAACGGTGGGCGTCCTGAATCCAACCCGTTTGGTGCTAGGGCGGTCAGAATTTATCTTAGAGATGTTAGAGAAAGTCAAGCCAAGGCTAGAGGGATACCGTATGAGAAGAAGAAACGAAAAAGGCCGACGATAGCCTCAGGGGCGGCTTCTGCTGCTGCTGCTGCTGCCGACGTGGTCGGCAGTAGTAGTGGTAGTGGTGCAGGAGATGGTAGCGGACCGGCTGGTACTACTACAACTACCGTGGCTGTTACCACTACTACAGTATAGTTGTACGTAATTTTCATTTTTTTTTTCTCCCTCCATTTTCTAGCTTAAAATCTATATATATCTATATATATTATTGTTAATCCTTTTAAATGTGATTATGAGTATTTCTTAATGCATTAAAATCAAAAAATAGTTGCAGCAAAGTTTTCTTCCTTGATCGAGTATTCTTTGTTTTAGCTTTTTGACTAAATCAAGTTAGTTTAGTGCTAATCTTGCTTATGTAGCTTACGATGAAAATTTAGGAGCAGTACATTAGCCTAGCTAGGAAACATTGCCTTGTTTTGGCTGACCTACAGAACTGTGTTTGCGTGTCCTTACTGTGTGTATGTGTGCATGTCTAGCAAGCAAATGTCTGTTATATTCTTGTCATTTCGTAACATTAACCATTTTGGAAGAGAAAGAATCATGCCAAAACCAAATGCTGATACGCCACGGCCACGCTGATGGATGCTCCTTTGACAATATAATAATATTAGTAACTATACAGTGATCTTTTATCACTGTGTTTCTTTAGGTGAGAATTGCATATTTCTAACTTATATATCCCTCACGAGATCTTACCAACCCAATCGCTATGGTTAATTCCATCCTGGTCTATTAATAACAATGAAACGGAAACTACAAATTTGGAGATTTTGAGTCGCATTTTGAGCACTTTGAGGTACTACCACAACTGCTACTGCTCATCATTCTTATCATTTTCTTTTTGTACTGTGCGTGTTACTGTTTCGCCTCGCCCATTTTGGTCAGGGACTCAGGGCTCTACCAATGTCTGTGTATTCCAAATTTGGCTTGCTAAGAAAAATGAAATTCAGGGTTTGAAATGGAAGAGACAGCGCGCGCTCTCTCTCTCTCTCACTCTCAAACCACAACAGGGACGTCAAAAGTAGTCAGAATAACTACAAGCAAACTCACTCCAAAACTCCAACTATCAGCACTATTAGTAGTAGCAGTACTTATTTCTTGTACTCTTCGCCTCTGGAGTCTGGTCCCCTATTTAATTTTGTTGCCTTAGAAGCTGGGATACCCACCCAAAGGGCCATGCAATCTAACTTGTATTTATGCACACGTGGGTCTTCGCATTGATACATAACACGAAAACAGCACTTTAGTTTCAGCTTCAGGTGCCTTCTTTTATATCCTTTCTGAAAAGGGTTATGTGATATTGCATCCAAAACATTTCCAAACTTCTTCAGAACACGTTCTGAATCAATCTCTTCTCAAGCCAAGGGCCAAGGCTCGTTTTTTTATCATAACAAGCGTTTTCCTGCCCTTTTAAACTGTTTGACCACTTGGGTTCTATATATCTTCGCTCAAAAGTTGTGTAATTTGACATTTTTGGTTCTGGGAAATGTCTTCACTTGGATCAGTATGCACTCTATTATATATATATATATATATATATAAAAAAAAAACAAAAACAAAGCTGTGAAAAAAGAAAGATTTATATAAGGTACAAAAATTTTGTGATTTTAAAAAAGAGTAGTGACAGGGAGTGAGGCCAGTTTGGTATAGTTTATAGAGGAGAAGCAACCACCTCCACGGAGAAAAGGACTAGTAGCCAACCAGTGCTTCCATGGTAGACATTTTTAATACAAGTATTATGTGTGCAATCTAAATTGTTGTATGCTTATATTTATATAACATGCATCCACCAATCACACACCATAGCAATCCTGCGAATCCGGTTGAGAATATTACAATGAGTAATTATAGCTTCCAATGAAAATTTTTCAACATTTATTGTTCTACCCCACGTTTGATGCAAAGACATTATGCGATCCAGGATGATATACTTATCCTCTGGGTTGGGTCTTTAATTGCTTGGTCTTAAGCTGACTTTCGTCTCTCTTAATTACCAAGAAGATTTCAGTTTATTCCCTCAAATTGTGATGCCCTTCTCTCATTACATCAAGTCTTGTGATGTATCAATGGAGAGCATATCATCTAACAAATATTATTCTATTTTATTCTGTCTAAACATTCAAAACGATGTATTTTTACTAAAATTAGAAATTAAAAATATAAATATCACTAAAATCAATTTATAGACCCTTATCAAGAGATGAGCGAACGTAATTTTATCTAAGATATGATAATGTTAAACAGAGGATCCCATCACGTATTAATGTCCAATTATTTCGTGAATTATTGTATTTGATTCAAATACACCTTGACAATATAATTCAAAAATCAATTTAATCAACTCATTTCAAGCAGTAGATTAATTCCCTTTTAAATAAAGAAAGTATCATGCAAGAAGCAGTGATTCTTATTAGTGCTAGCCGCATGCACGGCAAAAACCTGCAATCTTATTAAATTGGAGTAATAAATTAAGATGTTACGTAGTAAATTTGTTTGAAAATTAAGCAGCCCAAAAGAGATATAATTAAGGTGTTTTATTTGCAATCTTAAAACAATACAAAGGATGCCATTAAATTACTTCATTTTTTATGGATTTTTTTTTTTGAGTTGCGGAAACAACAATACAGTGGTCGGAAAAGCTTGAGACACAGTATGAATGGCAATTAAACGTACGAGGGAGGAAGGAGGGTATACGAGATTTTTGGTTAGAAATACTCTTAAGATTGTTACGGCATGCAAGAAATGGTCAATTTGGATCAACGACATGTCATTCGTTCGTAGTTTTGTATTAACCCATCCGATGTAGAAAACAAATTAACGTATCTTCGCAAACCACAAGTGCGTGTGTGCTTAAGGCAATTTTTAATGAAATAATATAGTATTGCAGCCATAGTTATCTCTAACATCCATTTGAGTGATTCATAAAAAATAGCAACCCTCCATTGAATTTGACCATTGGCCTTGTCTTGGATCATTATATCACCATCTTGATAAGACGATGAGTAATGTTCCGTTTGAACGAGGTATTTTTAGATTATAATATTTTGACTGTGTTTAGAACGAATGATTTTGTTTTGTTGGGATTTGTATTGAAGATTTTTTTTATGAATAATTGTTTGAAATTTAAATTTGAATTAGTATTTTATTAATTTATTTTGATAAGAATTGTATTAGAAATAATTATTTATTATTAAAATTTTTAATTTAAATTTAATATTTTATTTTATATAAGATACTTTAATAAAAATAATTATTGTAATATTAGTTTTTATTTTAAAATGTTGATAAAATTTTTAACAAAACAAATAATTGATTTTGTATTTGTGAAATAAATGAGCTCCGAAACAAACGCTAAAGGTTTATGCGAGTAATTCTTTGTCCCGCTAAAAGAGACCGGCCGTGCGCGTTGTGTGTGTGCGTGTTTAAAGAACCTGCAGTGAGTAGTCATGTCTACCATTTAAGGCAGAGCGAAATTATTGACTAGTGAAAATGAATTTGTATCGAATTCTGAAAAATCTATATAAAAATAAAATAATAATATAATCTCCATCATCAAAGAAGTCACGTAAGTCATGGGGAAAAATGCGTAAATTTAAGCATGACTGCATGATGATGAGGCTGCCGTTGTTCTTCCGTTAGACTTTGGGACCGAAGACCGAAGAATCCTAAGCCTCAGACATTATGAATATGCCCTATGCAGCTTTTTTTTTTTTTTTTGAAGTCTCATGCCCTATGCAGCTATGCCAATGGGATATGGGGGGAGATGTAGCTCTTCTCCTTCTCCATCCTTTGATTTGATTCTTGAACGTGCATTGCTAGCTAGCTTATTAAAACATATATTAATTTAAAAAGTAAAACTTGGCTATATCAATTTTCAATTAAATAAACTACATTATGAAGTGAGGTCATGACAAAATTAACATTTGAGTTAAACTAAAGAATTTGGGCCATGGTTGGATGGATATATTATCGTATTATTATTATTGTTTGTTTCCATTTTTTAAAGTGTGTTAATCAGAGAGAGAGAGAGGCCAATTTGATTCATCGCGTCACATACACTACCAAAAAATCACACGAATAGTTTATAAATAATAGTAATGAGATGTACGTGAGTGTGTGAGTGTGTGTAGTCGGCATGTAGATTAATTAGGGGATTGAAAATCATCCTTGTTTCGGACAGTAATATTAAAATGGTGGCGTCACATTCTTCTGGAAGACAGCAACGAATCATATGCATGTTGGTATTGGATCCAACAACAAAAATACTAGTACAACATTCATGCATCTAATCTAAACAAACATTTAAATTTAAATAAAAAAAAAAAGAAGAAGAAAAATCATTAATCCTCCTTAATAACTCTTCAACATTCTTTTTTTTTTTTCCTTTGTTCAGTTTCTCAACAATTTATATTTTGTTTATTCAACAATCCATACCCATGTATTAATTTTAAATGGTGTCGGCGGGGGTGGATTAACGTGTGCCATTCTGTTCTGTTAACGTAATATACATTATTAACCCACACATGAGTTATGACACAACAACAACAACAACAAAAAATGTTACGAATTGGGTTTTACGTTTGTTCCATTGATCCATTTCCATTTCCATTTCCCTGTTGTGTTAAAGCAATGTCTCAACCACTTGTCCTTAACTTGTGGGATATTGATTGAAAAGAATTTTTTGATAAAAGACGTCGACAGCAGGATTCGAACCTGCGCAGGCATAGCCCAACAGATTTCGAGTCTGTCTCCTTAACCACTCGGACATATCGACGCTTCTTTTCCTGTGTCTCGTAATTAATCTTTAGTTTTAATGAAATATTCGGATCAAATGAAAACATTAATAACCAATAGCGAAACTCATCTGTTCACTTCACCACCGTAGTATTATATATTAATATCATGGAAAGAGCAAATTCTTAGGACATGAATGAACTAATACTATGGCTGCTGCGTGTTTATAACGAATAATTCGTAAAATAAGGTTCATTCTTGTGAAGAGATCCCGTTCGTGGCTCCAACAAGTTCAAGAATGTTAGTTGTTCAGATTATGCCTATTCAAGCCATTTTCAAATTTTGCTTATGATGTCCTACATTTTCAAATTTTGCTTATGATGTCCTACATGAATCTTCTGTCTAATATTTTCTCTGTCTTATACTGTCCTAATTAAAACTACGTCGTAGTGTTCACTAAGTTTAAGATATAATCATAACAAAGTTTCATTTCTTCAAAACTGATATGGGCATTTGAGATATAATCATAAACAATCCACTGAATTTCCTTCAAATCACACATTGGATACAGATATTATCAATATTTACAATCCCAGTAAAGGCCTCTACTTCACAGAGGATTCCTAACTTAATATCATTTTAGCCCATCATTTTGATAAAACACATTGATAATATTTATTTCCCCATACTTTACTGTAGAATAGCCTAGTCTTTCAAAAATATGATTACATATATCTTTTTCACGCTTTCTAAACAGTACAACCATGCTATAAGATGGGCCAATATTGATTCATTCCAGAGCTGCCTCAGCCACTCCCCGCGTCCATGATGCTAATGCTGATGTTATGCCTGAAAATATTGACTTGATTTTCTCCCCTGTAAAGCAACCTGGAGTGAGAATCTTCCGATCTCCCTTAGTTTTCAAGTCAATAGCCGACAATCCATTGCAAGCCGAAGGCACCGGAGTTCCCTTGTATGCCTTGCAAATGTAGCTTATGAAGTCCCTGTAGTCCTGCATTACAAGGATTCACCAACAAAACCTTATTCTGCATTTTGTTTCAATAATTTCTGCTCCGGTTAGGTGTTTCCTACTGATATGAACTAATCATAACTCAACATAGTCCTCATACAAATGCTAGTTTACAAGGGATTTTCAAATCATTATCCTTCTGGCCCCTGTAAATCTATACTCTACATCAATTCGGCCATCTAAATTCTAGGAAGTATTGAATACTATAAATCCGAAAACTCAATGATTAATAGATTTAAGGACAATGATAATTGAGTAACATACAGGACACAAGTGAAGAGAAACTTACATCATAAAGTGGTTGTCCATCCACAACTACCCATGGCACATATTTGTGAGGAGGTTGCAGCTCGTTTGTTTCTACTGCATATCGTAGTTCAAGCTGCAGAAGTTTCATCATAAAAGTCAGCCAAAGAGAATGCAAAGCTGCGACAATTTGAAAGCAAATTGCAGCGAGAAAGAATAAATGAAATGAAAATCAAGAACATCCACAACTCAAGTAATCAGAAAACATTTACAAACAATGGGGCACCAAACTTTTAAGATATAAAAAATGGCGGGATAGCATCCTGAATTCCACACGAAAGCTGAAATTCCATTTTTAGTTGGTTGAAGTAGCCTCCTAGATCAATAAGTAATTAATGTTTACTAGCTAAATGAACTTTCTGTACAGTAGGGAGATAAAAGGTGAATTGACAGAGAAGATACTTGAATCCCAGAATGGAAAACCAGAAAAGGCAAGAGAACTAACCTCTTTTCCTCGTCCATTTCCATAGCAATCTGTAACAGGCTTTGGGTCCAACCCCAATTTCTCAAAGCATGTTTCCCACTCAGTTTCCTTCCCCTCGTATATTAGTTTTTCTACACAATACACGAAGGGAAAGTGCTCATTCTGCAAAAAAGGTTTCAACTTACAGGTATTAGGAGTTTAAATAAAACCAATATCATCACTTTCAGATACAGAAAGCTAAGCAAACAAGAAAACAAAAGTACCATATTCTTCACAGTATAATTGAAAGAGAGATTCTAAAACAAAATTTAGATATCCTTTTATTACATACTCAATATGTGTTTGCCAAATCGCAAAATGGAAAGACGGGTACTATAATCTCCTTATAGGCTTATACACACTCACTGATATACTCAAAGAAAGGGTTATCCATGATTCCATTCATGCGGTATATATTGAAAAGAATATTCATCGAGGAGAGGCTGCAGCTCAAGTGGTAAGAAATTCTCTTTCAACCTCAGTCCACCTCCACATCATGCCTCTTGTGTGTCACAAGTCTTAAGTCTTATCATAAGGATAAAGTGACCAGAATTATAACACAAAAGGTGCAAATAAGGAAAAAAAGGGAAACGTACAGAGCACAAAATTAAGGAGCAAGTTAATAGATATACTTCAAGGGTTAAATTATAAATGTCATATTATAAAAAACCACAACTATAGTAGCACAAAGTATTATTCAGCCAATAATACAATCTGAACAGTAGAAGTTAAGCATATTCAAGTGCATCAAAGAGGATTAGTACTAACCACATCAGGCCAGACATCGATGGCACATGACTCTATAGTGTTCAGCAAACACTCATACTGGCCATGCTGCAAGCACCAGAGAACAGAAATGAAAAAACACATTTATGCATCAGTTGTAGACTTGTTGAGTAATCTCTTTTTTTTTTTTTTTTTAAATCATCAAACTTGATGATGCAAGTGAAGTTCACTATCTAAACAAATATTCTTTTTAACTTTCTGCCGTTGATCTTTACTCCTTAAAGGAGTCAAAACAGATTTCTGGATTCCAAGTTTACAGCATGTATTGGATATGCTTAGCAGTATTCAAGAATTAATGAGAAAGAACCCATCTCGGCAATAGGGTCCCAAAATACTACAACTTATAAATATACGATCTATCATCTTTTCAAAGAATATTAGATAAGACTGGAAAGTAAACCCTTAAGTACAAACGTATAAAGTTGGTTTCTTTCTCATTTTTCTGCTTTGGTACACATAAAACAGTTGTTTTAGATCTTGAGTCGTATGTACGAAATTATACCCAATGAATTGAAAAGAAAACAAACGGGGGTGAGTTTAAGTACAACCTGACAAACGATGGTGGAATTTGGTGGCCTGATTTTAGCGTTGCCATAAGGGATGAGCTTGAGATTGGTGATGTCGATAATTCCTGTGTCAAAAATCGTGTACAGATAATTGACAATGAGATTGGAACAATAGGGGCAAAGGGTCTCATAGTATAGCTCAAAATTAACTTTCTCAGAAGAAGTCGCAGATGTTAAGGAAGAACTTGCACATAACGAGCCAATTATTAACAATACAATTAACAGAGGCCTCTGGAGAGGTACAAGCCTTCCCTGAGCATCCATGGCTGATGGACGATGATTTTTTTTTAACCCAAAAAAACAAAACTACTCACTACAGATTGCTGAGGATTTCGAGGCTAATAAACGGTCCACCTTTCCTTTAAATAAAAAATCATTTGATAGTTGTCACAATTTCAGAGCTGTACATTGCCAAGTGGCTCCTTGATGTTTGAGGTGCTTTAACTGTAGGCCCTCATGTGGCTTTCGCGTTCATTTTCAGAATTAACATCTTGTGGGGAAAAGTTCAGTCAAGCACGATATTGTTTACATTACAGCTGACTACGGGAGGAAGAAAGAGTGAAATAAGTTTGGATATTTTAATATTTATTTATAATTCTCGTACTGCCCAATCAGACAAATTTGTGAATAAGATCCTTCTTTTTGGCTAGATTCATTTGCTGACTAACTTGTCATTAAATCATTAATAAATGGCCACTGCTCTCACTTTGGAGTTTGGACCCATACAATGGGAGCATAATTCAATAATCATACGTATTTGAAGTTGAAAGATATAACCTCTACCGTTGTTTGGAGTTTGGACAAGGGAACGGTCCGCAATTTGGCAGCAAAGCATTTTTTCAAATTTGAATTTGGTAATTTTTTATCCACTCTTTTTGTCGAACTGTATCTTGTTTATTTTGGTCAACAGTGAACAACATCCTTCATCTTGAGACTTGAGTTTAAGTTTCAGAGTAAATTAAAAAAAAGGACATCCTTTGATATTGCTTTCCAGGATTATAGACCCACCTTGCTTCTTATTCTTTAATCCAATGCAGAGAGAAAAAGGGTTTTTCTCCAAATATCCATGGAAGAAAATACACATAACGTAAAAGAATTGACATTTTTTATTCAAGTTTTTCAGTCCCTTCCAACCTACAAACAATTCACAAAGTCTTGAATAGCACAAATGCACAATCCTACAGCTCATTTTATAGTGTATACTCCACATGGAGAACTCCAGAAAATGCTGTCACTACTAACCTTGCTAAACAGTTGGACAAAACATACCTAATACAAAGCGATGAATTGCACCTCACAGGTACATTAACCAAAATAACTTCTAAAACATAAATCCAGCTTCAGTTTTAAGTTCCATTACATATATATAGACACACATATCAGAACTGGTTTGTTTCCCATTTTGTTCTTCAGCTAAGATTGCAGGAAGTTAAACAATTTCATACAACAAAGTTGTTTGGTTTGTGGAGAAGAACAAAATGCCGGATATTACACTTGGCAATATTGATTTAAAGAAGAAATCCTTTCGCCTTCAAACTCTCTACAGACTCCTTAATAATTTGCTCCATGGGAATGAATTGAAGACCCAAGTCAATTAGCTTCTTAGAAGCATCCTTGACCCTCAATAATCCAGGTTGAGTATCCTTGGGCAACCTACAAGAAACCAACATGTGTAATATCAGGTAATGATTGCTCCAAGAGGAACCAAAACATATTGAATACATGAAGCTGTAAGTCTATAATCCAACTTAAAAGTTGCATCCTGTAAGGTCAGGCAGAAAATTTAGAAGGAAAAAAACTCTGGCAAGATCGTATTTCTACTCCGTTAATAAAGCATTTGCTGCAACAGGATTATTTACGGTTCAACTGTTTAAAGGCACATCAAGATATCAAGGAATGGGTTTATAGTCTTTCAACCACAACAACCAACAGGGAGAATCAGCAGTCCAAGTGAGCAGCACATCATTGACTTCCCAGCTACTTCATGTTCCAACCTACAAAAATGCGTTTTAACAAGGCATGTGGAGAAAGGGATGGGAGAGGAGGAACTGAGGATGAGAATGGGGAATGAAAAATTTGAGAATCCATAGTTCATATCATAAAAGGTTCCGCAACATGGTGCATATGGATGCCTTTTCTTCAAACTCTACCAGGGTGTGTTCTCCATTTAGATTTGAAATATTGTTTTAATGAAATCCAGGATGTCATATGAGTACAAAATTACAGATGGCAAACCAAAAAGGGAGTCATTTTTACGGTCGTCACACTGAGTGGTTTAATCTGGTTGATAAGAGTAGTTCCCCATGCATTTTTATTCCACTTCACTCAAAATACAAATATCCAAGAAGATGCAAATGATTACACACAAAGCATAAGTCAGTTTAAGAGCTAAAAGATGTAGTTAGGTCATTTGTTGTTGCAAAGACCCTGGGGATGAATATGTTTCAAGAAGCAGTATACGTAGACCTTATATCGATTGTGAATATCCTTTATAAAATTATGCAAAAAGCACTTGCCTGGGCACCTCATATTCAGGGCAAAGTTCTGCAACCTTAGCAGCAAAGTCACCATAATGAGATATGGCCTCAACGCATAAATGCCTTCCACTTGCTGATGAGTTCTCATACGCCAAAATATGCGCTAGGGTAGCATCTTTAACATGAACTAATCCCATAAAGAAATTCTCATATGTGTCAGTGCACCCTAAATCCAAGAGAAAATGACATTATGAGGCTACGACTGATTCTGGGGATAGCTCTTTCACAAGAAGAAAGATATACAATGAGTTTAAGCATTTTAAGGAAATCAAAACCTCCCAGGATGTTAATTTGTGAGCACTTGTTTCGTGATTACGCATCTTTAAGCTAAAAAGTCAGACTAATTCATATCCAGACATCGGATATGAAAACCAACAAGAATGGTATTTGTTAGAATTCATAGTTGTGCAGCCATACATTACACATTCCAAACTCAAGTATCCATCAGATACTGACTTTGTTCATGCGCCAGCTGAGAGCCACAGAACACTCATATTTCAGAACAGATATGTTATTTAAAAGGAAGTTTCACGAGCTATGTTACTTCAAATCATTATTACCCTGAAGAAGGCGAAGAATCATTAACATGCTTGCATTTATAGTTGGAGGGAGAATAGGGCCCATCACAGTTCCAGGATTCACCACTACAATGTCCAAACCTTTTTCCTTAGCAAATTCCCAAGCAGCTTTCTCGGCAAGTGTTTTAGATAGTGGATACCATACCTATTGAGCGAAAAGAAAAATCAGATGAATCCCAGCAGAGTAACAAAGCTCATGACACATGAAAGGAAACAAAGCATTTACAAAAGCAACATAAGAGCAGATAGTATGCAACATAAACCTACAAAGAGCCACATACACATCTCAAACTGGCAGAATAGAAAGCAGCACATTTGATTTTTGTTGGGCTTTCTTCAAATAAAAACTGAAAAATCTTTCGTCCACAAACTACAACTCACAACAAGCAGGATTCATATATATATATATATATATATATATATATATATATGTATAGTAACAAAGTATGAGCAGAAAAAAAGATATCAATGCACAAAGTTTACCCCTTTGCGTTTGCAGTAATCTTCGTCAGTCCAGCAATCCTCATTCTTGACTCTATCAGCAGGCCAATTAGGACTGGGAATAATTGCAGATATAGACGAAGTGACAACAACACGGCGTACCCCGAGCTCTTTGGCTGCCGTGAGCACATTAATGGTGCCTTTTAAAGCCGGGTCCAATAGCTCATTCTTCAAATTAATCAGCACCACAGCACAAACCAAAACAGCAAAGTTTGAATCTTTTTTTCAATACATATCTGGAACTGGAAGTATTAACTAATAATAAAGATAAAAACGCAACGCGGAGGGAGAGGACACTGGACACCTCACCTGGGGGTCGCGAACTTCATCAACAATGCAGGGTGAAGCAAGATGAAAGACGCCGGTGGTGCCAGTGATGGCATCCACAATAGAGTCATAGTTGAGAAGATCGATCTCAAAGAGACGGAGACGGGATTCTGCGCCTTCCAATGCTTCAAGATGCTTCGTCTCTTTCTCATCCTCTGCAAGTGCACCACCAACACCAACCCACGAGTGTATTGTTTAAATCTTCGAACGTAATGGATAATCTTACGAAATGAAAACGTTTCTTGCTAAAGTTCTACAGCCGATTATTTGTACAAAATTGTTTAAATCAATCAATAAAGAAAGAGCAGATGATATCGTTATTTAACTGAGATGTTTGACGGTGGCGTGAACGGAGTAGCCGCGGTCGAGAAGGAGACGGACAAGCCACGACCCAATATAGCCGCTGCCTCCCGTAACACACACAACCTCTCCTTCTTTCTTTGCCATTCAATAATTTTGGTTGAATTAGTAGTAAAGTTTTAATAATCCTTTTTTGGTTTTCCTCTGCAACTCTTCCTCTTCTCCGTTGGATCTTCACTACTACTGCTGATATTTTTCTGGGATGGAATAATGTTCACTTTTGATTTTTCGCTAGATAACCAAGCAAAGCGAAGCGACAACGTTTTGACAAAGCCGAGGAGGACGCTACAAGATTCTCGCAGGTTTTGTATCAGTCAACCCCGTTGACTGCCAATCAGCTGAAAATTTTGTTGACTGGTCTTAACGTTAATAATGTCAATTGTTAAATGTAATAACAATTGATTTTCTATTCTATTTGGACACTAATCACTTTTTTTGTTTCATTTTCACCACTCAGTGATAAACTAATATTCATTCCGTTAAATACAATGGTTATTTATAAATTTTTCTGTTAAATTCAGTATTTTTCTTAATTTTTTAAGGTAATATTATACCTAAAAATGAGATGAAATGATAGAATTTACAATTTAAAATAGTGGGTATTCATCTAACAAAGTTGTGTTTAAATTTTATATTAAAATATTGTTTAATTAAAAAAAATATTTGAACTTAATGGAAAAATTTAAAAATAACGGTTAAAATTACGGGAATGCCTACAAGTATACTATCTTTTATAGTTGAGTGGCTAAGGTAAAACAAATAAAAAATTAATTGCCAAAATTATACTATCCAAATAGTGTGGTCCAAGGTAATTTACCTTTTCAAGGGATCCAACCATTTATGACTTATGAGGAAAATCGTTTTTCATTAATTTTTCCGGTTTGTCAAACAAAATGTTAATTGATTATTGTCCAAGTTCTGCTCAGCTCAGCAACGCTAAAATTGAAATAATCATTTGATCTATGCTAATGACGAAGCCATATCTTATATCTACGAAAAAAACTAAAAAGCAGCATATTAGTAAAACAATTTATTATTTGTCATGGTGCAGCAATATGAGCCAGGAGCGTCTGATCAAAGTGGCAAACAACTGAAAATTGTCAACAAAAATTGAAGCTGGCCAGCCAGGGAAATATATAAACTAATAAAGAGTGTAATGGTTCTTGTGGAGTTCATGTAAACCAAATCAACACAAAAATCATACCATGGCCTTTGCCAACCATTCGCAGCTGAGCTACATATTCTGATATTTTCTTTATAGCTTCCACCTGTTGTTTCAGAGTATTTAATTGGCGAAGAGAGGAGGAAAGATCCCCATAAAATTAAAATTAAAAAAAAAGATTAATGGAAGATCTCTTTACGATTTACCTTCTCACCCAAAAACTCGCTCTCAATAAAATCTGTCATATTTGTTCATCATCGTTTTCTTCAGCGACCTACTAGTCAAACCAAATCACGAGTTTGAATTTGTTATTAAGAATCAGCATTAAGGGCCAAGAATTTGGTGTTGAAATGTTTTCTAGTGAGGAAGTGGATGCAAGAGGAGTTCGGTTAAGATGGTTAAGAGAGACTTGTTTACCTTGTGTAGATTAACAAGTTTTTCATTTGTTAACTTCTCCAAGGACAATGCGAGCTCCATTGCTGAGTCAAATTTGCAAAGAATTACAGTTACTAGTTTTTCAGGTAAGAATCAAAGTGCTGCAGAGATAGATGAGTACGAACATTAGACATTGCATCTTCCAATTAAAGATTTGCACAACCTACTATTCTTGTCATTGCAGAAGGATATGTTAAAAAGAAACTACTATTATTGCAGAATACTAGAAGCAATTCAGATGCTGTAGTACTGTCCATCCCCATGTTATTTATCTCATAGATAGATTGAGTATTAAGCAACTAAGGACAACAGAAACTGCTTGATTGATAATAGATTGTGGAGTTTACAGAATCCATATTTTTCTAAGCACTACAAGTACTTGAGCAGGATATGCAGCAGCAGGGCAGTGCCTCAGAACATCACAATGCTGATAAGGGACGCTGATCAAACATGAATAAGGACTAATTTATTGCATTTCCCCCCTTGAATCGATTGAGTACACCATTAAAATAACAGAAGATGGCTCAAATGGAAAACTCATGAACAAAATGAGGTGAAGAATTAAGGTTAATGCCTCTATAACATTCAGGATGCACAGCAGATTTAAAACATAGAGCAGTCATGAGTGAGACAAAGGTTTGCGCATGTACAGCTGTCTGTCAAGTTCATCAACAAACTGAGGGGTCAATCCCTAATATAATATAATTGAAATTATTATGGACAGATCAAATGGGATTGAAAACATACCATACAAGGCATCTCCCTTCTCAAGGTGATCATAATCAGCCATGGGCTTCATCATCGACTGTAGCTTAACTTTTCCTCCTCTTTTATTCTGAACATCAGTGGCCAATACAATTCAGAAAATGTTAGCAATTGACATTTCACTTCGTTTAATTAAGCAAGAACATCACAAACAAAATGATGAAGATGACCTGATATTCCATTAGTTTCTGAGCATGCTGCCTTTCTTCTTCACTCGATTCCTTGAAAAACCTTAATACAATTGAGCAGTAATTAAGAAACAACCCTGCCAAGGTAATACTAGAGCATTATGTTTTGAAGAAAAAAACCTCGCAATGCCCTTGAGGGCAACGTTATCCCTGTCGAAGTAGGCGTACAGTGCATGATAGACGTAGGACACATTGTATTCCACACTGAATTAAACCATCAAATAAAATCATGCATATTAACTCCAAAAACATTTGACTAAGATTTTTGGCAAATATCCCTAATGAAAATATTTCCATATAAGAAGGATACTCTACTTGATCTGCTCATTTATTGCTGCCTCGCAAGGATCAGTATACTTATGCCGTGCTACTGATGCTTGTGGGAAGGAAGGTACCAGTAGGAGCTCCTTCTTCACTTCTTCAAAAGGCTCGAAAACGATATCAAGAATAGTCCTTTTATTGTCGGCCTCTTTTGATGCCTTTACACCAACGAAACTGGCACCTGCATTATGCGCAAACCTCTGTGATAGCCTTGCCACGCCATTGACATTCTGCAGAGCAGTACTAGTGAAAGAATGAAACACGGAGTTGGAATTGATTCGGGTTTTAGTCTTTCTCTCCAGGTCCAGGGTTTGGAGAGAGAAGGAAGAAGTTTGAGGTTTAAGCAGCATTTTTTGATCTTTCGGAAGTGATGGTGTAGCTGCAGATATGGAGATTGAGACGCAAACGGAATTGCACGCAGAGAGAGAGAGAAAGAGCATTGTATCCGCCATTCTGCTGGACTTCGAAGAATTATACGTATTGGTTTTGTTACACGGAAAACAAACGAAACGGTTTTGGGACCGTTGGTTGTAAAACGTGGACGTTGGAGATTAAGGGATAAGAAAGAAATGTGCCGGACTCGTGTCACAAACGAATCACGCTTTAAATTTAAACTCAAAAGCGTGACATAGCGGTAGTACAGTACGATTGCCTTATAAGGCGCTGTTTTTTAAAAGTCATTAATATGAACTTCATGAATTGTGAGATATTTATATGTAAGGTTTTTTTGTTAATAATCCGATTATCTGTTAAATATTATCTTATCTTATCTGATTTAAGGTTAAAACTATTTAGGATTTACTCATATTTTGTTATTATCTAATAATTATAAATTTTAATTTAATAATATTTATACTTTTAATTTCTGATTTTAGTTTAGTCATTGATTTTAATTAAAAAAAACGTGATTTTGAACATTGGAGTCAATAGAACAGATAATATTAGGCAGATAATATAATCTCTATTTTTTTATTAAAAAAATGTTCATTTTTCTTCGAAATTGAAAAAAAGAAAAAAAAAACAATTAAGGGTTTAAAATTTCAATTCTAAAATAAGCAAAATAAAGGAAAGAATAAAAAAAAGAAAAAAAAAACAGAGAAAATGCACATCAATCATACTTTTAAGCTGTTGTTTATTTTCAAAATTTAATTCTCAAAGTAGCCAAAGAAACTGTGATCTGACAATTAAATTAATGATAGAATCAGCTTTAATTTATTCCCCACCCGTGCTCTTCCTCCTCCCTCTCCTTTCACTTGTACAGCCCAAAATGCCGCAGTAGCAGAACACCAGAACCAACCGAAGCTCTCTTTCATTGTTTCATCAAATAATGGCTTCAACTAACCTTACGTTCTTTGTTCTTTTAGCCCTTTTCAGTACGGTACAGTTTTCTTCTAGGGCTGTAGCCATTGGTGTGAACTGGGGTACAAAGGCTTCTCACCCTCTGCCACCTGCCCAAGTGGTTCAACTCTTGAAGGCTAATACTGTGACAAAAGTCAAGCTTTCTGATGCTGACCCTGATGTCCTTCAGTCCCTCTCTGGTTCTAACATTTATGTCACTGTGGGCATTCCTAATGCTATGCTTCTTAGCTTGAACTCCTCTCTGAAGGCTGCTGAGAATTGGGTTCATGATAATCTAACTCGATATGTATCTAGTACTGGAGCTGCCACTGCTGTCCGAATAGAGTATGTTTCTTTCTTTTTTTTGCTCTTGTTGTTGGGTTTGAAAGTATACACAGTCCTTATATTTCTTTATATAGTATATTTTGTTTTGATTTAAAAGCCAGGTATAGTATAAAGATAATCCATCATGGCTAATATTGGATGATGGGAGCTTGTCCCGACTATTTTTTATGCTATAAATTTCAGTGCTTGCTTAACATGAGCTAGCCCCGACAAACATAAGCAAAGAATATGAGAATTTTGAGTACAATGGTGGAATGATACTCCCAGTTGGACTAATTGGGAAAAATTGTGTCGTATAGTAAGATTTATCACTGACCTGTAAGCATAAGATTCATAATTTCGTGGAATGCTTTTCTCTTTAGTTGATGACTTGAGAAAATAACATTTCAAAATTGCTAGCTTTGAAGTGCTTACAGAGTTATATGTAAGTCTCGTACTAATGATCTCTAGATTCTGGAATTGTTTCTGTGAACTTTGGAAAAATGAAGGCTCAAAGTGTAGATTATCGTTAGGACTGTTTTGTGCTACTGAAATAGAAAATGTATAGATTGATTTGTGCTGGATTCATTGAGGTTGATTAAACTTTACAACTAAATGCTTTATTTTGGCTTCCTTTCCTTCATGGTCTGTGGAGATTCTGCCAAAAGTTGCATGCTTTGGATTTAGACTTTGAGATATGATAGTAATCATACACAAGGCTTTCAAGTCTGCTGAAATGGATTCCCAATTATTGCATTGGTTGAGTGATTAAATGAAGCAGATCAAAGTGATATAAGTATTGGAAAACTATCAACCACTAAAGAGAAAGAAAAAGAAGATAGTCCAAAGTTGCTTTTGAGTGATGCAGTTTGTTTCTGTAGAACTAAAACGTAGGAGTATAATCTTTTTAAGTGCAGGGATTTTGAGCTACATGGAATTTTCCTCTCTTTGTCCCTAACTGCTTCAATGCGTCTTGAAGTTTTATAAAGCTGATTCCTTTATGAGCTATATGTTGATGTGAGGCTTGCCATTTTACTAGTTTTGCCCACATCGAAATTATTCCACCTCATTTCTCTCTTTCCCATTGGAAAGTTTCCGCTTTTGATCTTAATTTTTAGATAGAATATAAGTCAGTCATATAACCAGATTAACTTCTATCTTCCATGTTGGACCAATGGAAACTACCGTACTACACATCTGTAATGAGACGATCCAGCGAAAAACAGTGTCATTTATTGGCTGCTCATTGCATTTTGACAGGTACATAACTGTTGGAGATGATTCATTTCTCCAAAGTTATGGTGAGCAATTTTATCCATTTGTTGTGGGTGCTGCTGCAAACATCGAAACAGCTCTGGTCAAAGTTAACCTGGAAGACAAGATAAAAGTTGTTATTCCTTGCAGTTTTGATGCTTTCGAGTCTAAATCTGGCCTGCCGTCTGGCGGACAGTTCAGACCAGATGTCAACAAGACCATGTCTGAAGTTCTCACATTTTTGAGCAAGCATAGATCTCCATTCTTTGTAACAATTTCCCCTTTTCTGAGTTATCATCAAAATCAGAATGTTTCTATTGACTTTGCTCTCTTTAAAGAAACAACACGTCCTCGTAATGACAGTCATAAATCCTACAGAAACATCTTTGATTTGAGTTATGATACTCTTGTAATGGCACTATCAGCTGCTGGGTTTCCTGGCATGGATGTAATCATTGGGCAAATTGGTTGGCCTACTGATGGAGCTGCAAATGCTACTTCATCCATAGCTCAGGATTTCATGAAAGGCCTGATGAATCACCTTGACAGCAGATCAGGAACTCCGCTAAGGCCTAAAGAACTACCTTTGGAGACTTACATTTTCAGCCTACTAGATGAAGATGAGAGAAGCACAGCTGCTGGAAATTTTGAGAGGCACTGGGGCATCTTCACTTTTGATGGTCAAGCCAAGTATCAGGTTGATTTTGTGCACGGCTCAGGAAAACTGGTGAATGCACAAAATGTCCAGTACCTTCCTCCCAAATGGTGTGTTGTAAACAATAACAAAGACTTGTCTAATCTAAGCGCACAAGCTCTAGAGGCGTGTTCTGCTGCGGATTGTAGTGCGCTCTCAATTGGTGGTTCCTGCTTTAATCTTTCTTGGCCTGCAAATATTTCTTATGCATTTAACAAATACTATCAACAGCATGATCAAAGGGCAGACAGTTGTGCATTTGGGGGCTTGGGGTTGATCACCACGGTTGATCCTTCAGTAGAAAGTTGCAGGTTCAACATTGGACTAAAGAACTCACTTTCATCTTCCCTTTGCAGGTCCTCTTGGTTCCATTGGATCATCTCGCCATCTGTAACCATTTTTGTCCTCTTTAATCAGGGTAACGCCATGAAAACTCAAATTCTTGTTCAATAACATGTGTATTTATCCCATGTATTTGCGGCTCTCAGACTGAATTCTTAGTTAAGTTTTAGTGAGTGGGTATTTGACTATTTGTGTCGCTCTGGTAGAAGAAACAAATGTTTTCAGCTGGTTGGCTATGGTTGTTCCAAGAAGGCGCACAATTTTCAAATGAAAAGTTCTTTTCCAAACCTCTTCCCTCTGAAAGGCGCTGAATTTTAACATTTATGCTCACAAGACTTTTACCACGATAAGCCCAACTGAATAAAGCGCAAAGTTGGAGCCTTTCTTTTCTCGTACAGATTCCTATTCCTGATTCCTTGACACAGGAAAATTTGTGTTAAGAGCACGTTTTAAACCGTTATTATTAAAAATGGCGTAATTTAACCTATTTATTGTTAAGAGCGATAAAATGATTTAATTAGTAAAATACTCATTATCCACATATAAATTCAAATAACAAAAAACAATTATCTAATTAATTTAATTTTAATCATTTTCAATAACTCATTCAAACGACATTGTCTATTAGTTATAATTCTTCCATCAATTAAATTTCAATCTTTGTCAATCATTTCTTTACTTAAATTTATCTAGTTTTTCTTCTTTTCTTAATCGTTCTAATTTTCTTTTCCAATAAGTGATTCAATTATAATCTTAATTTTTTTTCTTTAAACTAAAGATACATTTTTCACTAGTTTAAACACAATATATAGTTAACTAATGATTTAATCATATCAGTTATAAAATTATAAAAGTAATCATATTAGTATAAAAAAAAAATAAAAGAGAATTTTGATAGAATATAATAGATAGAAATATTTAATATCGAATTCACTTTGAAGGTAAAATAAATAAGATCAAATGAACTTAATTCTAATACTTATACCTTTGTTGAAAAAAATATTAAAAATATAAAAAGTTTAAAAAAATTTTAAATTGAATTAGAAGATTTGAGTTGCCTATCATTGACAATAAATAATTTAATTTGAGACATAATACACCTTATTGTTTTCTAAATTAGTTCTAATTTTTTTTTGCTTGTCGCTATTTTGCTTGTTTTAGATTAAACGTAGATTCTTGACAATCATATAATTTCAATTTGGGACGTAATTTATGTTTAATTTATTTATTTCTTAATTTCACTTATAAATTTTTTCTTTTTTCTTGTCCAAATGTCACTTTTTTTTTATTGTTTAGATTGAACGAATTATTATGTCACTGATATGATTTCAATTTGAGACGTAGTTATTTTTTATTTTTTATTCTTTTGAATTTCAGTTTAAATTCTTTTTTTTCTTGTTACAATTATGTTTGTTTACAGTTTTAGATTTGAGGCAGAGTTTTAAAATTAATATGAATAATATTTTGTATACTTTTCTTTTGTTTTTTTTTTCTAATTCTTTTCTTTTTTTTGTCATAGTTTTGTTTATTTTATAATTGTGGAATTGAAATAGAACGTTATACATTTTATAACTTTATGCTCAAAGAAAAAAATTAAGATTAAAATTGAATTAATCATTGGTAAAGAAAGTTAAAATGTTTAAGAAAAAAAAAGGTTTAGTTTTTTTTAAGACTCACACGCCCTTACATGGATTATCTATGTCTTGAACTCTAGATTTGGAAGTAGGGATGCTAACTTCTTAACCACTAAATTAACCCTAATGGTTAATAGGCCTTTAGTTAAATATCCAAAGTGTGTGTGAGTGTATTTATAGAATGAAATAGAAAATTCGAAATGGTTATAATGAGTTGAGTTTTTGTATAGATGCTTGGAGTAAAAAAACAAATAAATGCAAATCAATCCTAACTAATATATATATATTTTTACTTGAGTAAGGATTGGGGGAGTGAAAACGCAAAGTGACTGACATGGCATATATAAAAGACAAACTAATCCATTACCCATTAGGGTTCACTCATCATTTGGTTAGGGTATTGGTTTGTCTTTTCGCAAAGTGACTGACGTAGCATATATAAAAAGACAAACTAATCCATTACCCATTAGGGTTCACTCATCATTTGGTTAGGGTATTAGTTTGTCTTTTTATAACTGCCACGTCAGTCACTTTAGGTCTTCACTCTAATTTTTTCAGTCACTTTGGATTTTCACTCTAATTTTTCACTCCCCTATCATTGCTTTTTTACTTTGTCTTACTTGATATCATTATGCTAATGCTCTAACTTTAATATTTCCTTTTCGTTCGGGCTCTCTCAACAAATTAGAAAGGCTTTGATTTTCCTGCAACTACAAGTTTAATATTTTATTATTTCAATTTAAAAAATTTGGAACTTTTTATTTTTTGAGGAAACTTATTGGATGGAGTCATGAAGCGATTTACTTGAAGAAAAATTGTGAAAATAATTACCCTTTGCCAAAACTCTTCCCCCTTGAAGGCGCTGAATTTTAACAGTGTTATGCTTGCAAGACTTTACCATGATAAGCCTAACTGAAGAAAGCGCACATTTGGAGCCTTTCCTTTCTTCTTATACAGACTCCTGATTCCTTCAAAGTTCAAACACGCGTAGGTAGTGGTAGTGGTGGTATGTTTGATGATACCACGCCTTCAATGAACATCGTAGCGTTTTCAGCAGATTTGTAAATTACGTATGACGATACTTAAGTGACAGACGGCTCTGATTAAGCGGCACAAGCAAGCTACAGTGGACCCGAGATTAACACAAAGATCCTCGACAGCTCATCAACATCAGAGAAAAAAAAAAAAGAAAAAAAAATATTTTTTACAAGCCTGAAGTCTTCCTGTATATAAAGTCAATAAGCCATAATAATACCCTAATCCAAAATATTTGTTTTCGCACTATTTCTTAGTCACTCTAGGTTTATTTGTCTTCGGACATTGCAAATTTAACTCGCAAGGATATGTACGGACAAGAAGGCGACGGATCTGGTCCACCTCCTATGGGTGGAGGAGGCTATGGTGGTGGATACGCCGGAGGCTATGGTGGCTCTGGAGGCGGTGGATACGGAGCTTCTGGTGGTACTGGATATGGCGGTGGGGATGGAAGTTATGGAGGTGGTGGTGGTGGATACGGTGGCCGAGGCGGCGGCAGAGGCGGCGGAGGCAGAGGAGGAGGAGGAGGATACAGTGGAAATTCACGAGGTAATTGTGAATTGTTTTTAATTTCAAGGTACTTCATTTGCCACCAACGATATATGATTAGTTTTATTGCTTCTCTGAGTTTTAGGTGGCGGTGGGGGATACCAAGGAGGAGAACGCGGTGGCAGATACCAAGGAGGAGATCGTGGTGGCGGATACCAAGTAGGTGGTCGTGGTGGTGGCGGTAGGGGAGGTGGCCGTGGTGGTGGTGGTGGAAGTGGCAGGGAAGGCGACTGGCCTTGCCCTAATCCAAGGTAGCATCTTTCTGTTGCAGATCTCAAGTTCTTTTCTGTCCTTTATTTTCTCAATAAAATATGTACGTTTGAAGTGCTTATGGAGAGCTGGGAGGAAAAAGGAATTCTTGTCAATATTTGGTTATCTTGGATCCGGAGCTTCTGGATTTTGTCCAGTAGTGTCTTAAATTAGCTACTTTGCTGTAGAAAATAGTTAAAAGGGTGAAACTTGCTATGGAATTCTTACCATTTTGATTGTCATTGATATTGTTGTGTGGTTGTAGCTGTGGGAATGTGAACTTTGCTAGAAGAGATAAATGTAACAAATGTGGTGCACTCCCTCCTTCTGGTGCGGGTGACAGAGGTGGTGGCAATTATAATAGTCGAGGGGGAAGAGGTGGAGGCAGTAGAGGCAGTGGTTACAATCAAGGAAGAGATGATGGTGGCTATAGTCAAGGAAGAGATGAAGGTGATTATGGTCAAGGAAGAGATGATGGTCGTTACGCCCAGGGTCCTACTCCTGTAGCTCCATCTTATGCACCACCACCTAGCAGTTTTGGTGGGAACCCTAGTTATGCACCTGATGCAGTTCCTCCGCCTACAAGCTATACTGGTGGGGCTGCTTCCTATCCTCCATCATATGGTGCCCCAACCAATTATAGTGCAGATACACATGCTGATGCACGTGGTGGTGGTGGTGGTGGAAGAGGGGGCCCACCTGGTGGCTATGATGGAGGCTATGGAGGTGGTCCAAGGAACTCAGTAGGCGGATATGGTGGTGCTCCAGCTGAGACTCCTGTTAAAGTCAAGCAGTGTGATGAAAATTGTGGGGATACCTGTGACAACTCAAGAATTTACATCTCAAATTTGCCTCCCGATGTCACCACTGAAGAACTTAGAGAACTTTTTGGAAGCATTGGACAAGTAATACATAATTTTCTTTTGGGTTGTTACTTTGTATGGTATGAAAATTGTTTGTGGCTGGATGTTGCAAAATTGTACTAGTGAATAAGTGCATATTTTTTCTGTTATATACATGCCTGGTTCATAGAATTCACCGTGTACCTGTTCTATTTTGCCCTGATCACTTGTTTTCGAAGTAGTTAGATAAAGTATTATGCAACTTAATTGTTGGATTAGCTGTTATTCTATGGTTCATTTTTTGTTTAGTTATTCAAGATAGTTAGAAGATATACTTAAATATAAATGAAAACATATGTAATGAAAGAATACGATGGCGAAATATGAACCATTTAGCCGACCCCACATAGTGGGATAAAGGCTTAGTTGTTGTTGTTTTCAAGATAGTTAGAAATCCTTGATAAATGCGTGATAGAAAAGATAATTGTGGTTTATGTGCACCCGAAAGCAATATTGTTGAAATATGCTTTATCTTTTTTGACTACCAGGTTGCAAGGATCAAACAAAAGAGAGGTTACAAGGACCAGTGGCCTTGGAGTATAAAGATATATACAGATGGACAAGGAAACAACAAAGGAGATGCAGTTTTATCGTATGAAGATCCTTCTGCAGCACACTCAGCTGGCGGCTTTTTTAATAGTAAACCCAAACTGGTTGTCATGTTATACTTTGAACCAGTAATATATTGTTTGGATAGCTAATTGAATGTATTTTTTAATTATTTATCAGATCATGACCTTAGAGGTTACAACATAAGCGTTTCTATGGCTGAGAAATCTGCACCTAAAGCTGCTCCTTCGTATGGATCTGGGTAATTTAAGTTCCTTGCGATTTTATTAAATTGCTTTTCGATTTTCCATTTTTGGGATCCAAGGAGAAAAACTTCTTGTCTCTGTTCTACTATTTACTCTGAACGGTTATGCATTGTTGTTAGTCTTTGAATTATGTCCTTGTTGTCCATTATGCATTCCTTTGCTTCGATGTTTTGACAACTTTTACCGCATGGTACTTCATACAAGTTGGAAGTTTCAAATCGACCATGTCGTTAGGAAGTTGGTGATTTGCTTTTACACTCGAGTTCTAATGCTTTGTATTAGCAGTGCATATTTTGCCTCAGTAACTCTGTGCCCATTCTCCCCTCAGTTACTCTGTATTCTTATTTGCTTGACTCTGTTCTTATGTGCTCTTGTAGCCTTGCGGATGCATTGTTTTCATTTTTTTGCATGGCAATATTGATATTATTGTACTGCAGCACTTTAGTCTTTCTGAGCACCATAGTAGGGGGTTTGTTCTCCCAGTATTTTCTGCACCTGCTATCTTTTACTTCAAATGGTTACTTCCAGCTTTATCTTAAACAGAGCTCAGATTTTGGTTAGCGCTATTCGCTGGAACTAAAGTAATTTTCTTTTCTGTGCATTAATGGTTTTGTTTCCTGATGAACTGTTTCAAATCATAACATTTCAGACATGCCAGGAAGGATATTTGCTTGCTAAATGCAGTGGTTTTACTCTTTTCATTTTTGGGATAAGTTTCATGTTCTGACTAGTTGCATATTCTACAGGGGAGGTGGTAGAGGTGGTTATGGAGGAGATAGACGTAGAGACAACTATAGAGATGGAGGTGGTTCTGGTCCAGATAGGAACTATCATGGTGGAAATCGTTCACGGCCATACTAGACCTCATCCGAGCATATATGTACTAAATTTGTGGTGGGAGGGGTTTTTATTGTATTCCATTTGCGGATTTGTTCTCTAACTGGAGATTAAGAGGTAGGTTGTTCACTTACTCTGAGCAATACCCTTTTTCTCCTTTTGTTTTGTCTACTAGTTGGCGGGTTCTTTTCCTTTTCAAGCTACAGATTGATTTGAACTGTGTGAATGTTTTTATAGAGGCAAGTGGATATTCTCCAAATTGCTGCTAAGGTAGGTTGAAATTGTCAGGTGAGTGTTGCTTTTTCAATAATTGCATTGTGCTGTTAGGTTGACCTTAGTGATCCATTTTTTTCGAATTGCTTGCTTGGTGGCCATATGCATGCATCATGAAGCTGATTATCAGAATGATGCTTTTACAACTTGCAGTTTCATTAGTTGGCATGGTTTGTTTTTGCCTTTTGTAATTATGTTTTGGTGGCTTTTATTGGCTCACTATGATGGTAGTAACTCTGTCGTCTCTGAGGAGTAGCTTGTAGTTAATGTTTCAGAGACTAGGTTTTAGGATTTCTAAAAAAACTTTTATGATAAACCGTGAGTTAGGAGGATGTGCTAACAGCTTTAGAGCCCCGAGTCTTATAGGATGGTTTTGTAAGTCTCAGGGTGTTGATCCTTTTTAGCATACTACTGTTTTTTGACTTCTCTGGAACTGGCATTTTTCCAAAAGTATCTCATACAACTTTCCTTTCCTTTAAACAAACCTGGGTAAGAGTTTCATGAACCTCTTTATTTTTTAGGTTTTTTATGTCACTAGTCCAAACTGTAAGGACTTTTTCCCTTTTGAATCAAACTAATTTGTTTCTTCAACATGATCAGAAGTTCTCGAATGAACTAAGGTGGATAAGATTGGGTTCATTGTATGTTATATTGATAGGATAAATACATAATCAAATCAAAGATTGCTTTTTACTATATTCTATTAGATTAGTAGTAGTATAGCTTGATGTAAGTTGGGGAAATTTTTTAACGTAATTGGTTTATCATAATTTCAATGGTGCTAAAACTGTTGAAATGTATGTGGACTGGACTTTTGATAACATGAAGATTACTAAACATCCTTTAGATGCTGGTGGTCTGCTATACAAACGCCTTCCTGGATCTTGTCAACCTCCTCATTAAACAAGATAACTGAGCTTGCTTGCCTTCCTGGAGCTTTGCAAACAGCATAGTGGATTTGGTGTTCTTTTGCAACTGTTTTTCCCATCCTATACTTAAAAATGAGTTTTTGAAGTCTGCTTGAATGTTAGTTTTGTAACCCAAAAGGCAGCTAGAGGAGGCGGTGTTTTGTCAAACTCATCTAGTTGGTTTGCGATTACTTTTTCTTTCTTCTCCACTCCTGATGTCACTATCCCAGCCACACCCTCGTAGGATGCGTCGTTTGTAAATGAGTTTCTTGTTTTGTGTTTTTCTTTTCACCTAGTATCTTGTATATGAGTTTGACATTCTTCTGTACTTTGGGAAATGCAAGTAATAAGATACATGATAATACAACGTGGAGATATGAAATTGTTTTTGAAGCTTCGTAACCTTATGTGGACTATAGTTATTATTGAACTCATCACATGTGAAGTTTGGTTGATTCGACACTTTCACCATAAGCACTCATGAAATCTTTCTCCTCTCCCATTTGGTTAGGAATACAAAAGCGGAAATCTTGGAACTGGACTGGAAAAGTATTTAATTTCGAAAAATAAAAAGGTCGTGTGAGAACAATGAAACGTGAAAAAAGGGCACCTGCCGTTATCCTTCGTGACAAAAGCTGTTATTTGTTTGTAGAGAATGGTACAAATAACCAGTAGCATGATATGTATGGCAATTCTCTATTTTTTGTTTGGTGCTCGTAAATTAGCTGGAAACAAAAGTGTGCAGGGAATTTTTTTTATTTTTTAAGATGAAATATTTTTTCTATTCCTTCTATTCTCTGTTTAAATTGGATATTTTTTAAGAAATTGTTATTAAAAAAAGAGAATATCTTGAGGTGTTTAAATTGATAAATTTATTTTAATGGAGAATTTTATTTGAAAATTTTTTAGTAATAAAATTTTCATATTTTATATATATTTTGGTAAAAAAACTATGGTTAAAAAGCTGTTTATTATTAAAAGAATCACAAATTTGTAGTATTTTATTAACAAACAAGAATAAAAAAATATCGTTCAACATTATTTTTGGTTTTGAAAATTATGGTAGAAGAAATGAATAATATAAAAAAATCAAAGTATATTAGTAAAATAACACATAGTAATGGCTCAGCTACTACAATTACCAGTAAATAATAATGCATGCGGGAGGAATTCATCCTGTAAGATTATTGTAGGAAACGAACCAAAGAAACAAGAAACAGGAAATGCAGCCAATTACGGGGCGGGGAGGCCCTTTGAGTAGCTGCTATAAAAGATGAAATGATAAGTTGAGTAGCTAAAATATTTTACAGTATATTATTGCGCTGGGAACAAAGGAAATTCAGGCTTCTAGTACGCAAATTGATGATTATTCACCATTCTTCCAATTTCATCATGAAATAACAAGCAGAGGATGCATTCACTTGGGCGTTTGCGATATGGACTCTTTTGCTTCTCATCAAAATTTTATATTTCAAATACCATTTTGTCTGTTTTAAGGAACACTTGAAACAACAAAATCCTTTTCTTTCAGTTCCCTTGCCTACTGAAAATTCTAGTCAGGAGCCAGTGAAAATCAAAATTTCTGAATGGAGCGCTACTCAGAATTCTACACCAAATCCTACCTATGTACATTGGATCGTTGCAGGTCATAAGGAGCACTTGGACCGTGAGGCACAACTCCTCCAGGACCATACTGAGGACTGGCACTGATACCTGCCTGAACAACCTGAAACTGAAATACAACCAAGACTTCATAAACATAGGATTAACTAAGGAAATAAACGGTAACCATAAACCAAGTTTTCTAAGAGAGATCCTCATACAATCTATGTCTAATGGAAGAAAAGAAGGATGGAACATGTGATTTCCAATAGAAACTTACAGCATTATAGTCAACAAAAATCCAACCGAGTGAGAAATTCGAGCAACAAAACAGATGAATCAGACTTGAAAAAGAATTCTAAAATCTGATGTGCAGTAAAACCTTCAAAGCACCATTTCACTTTTTCGTAAGAGGACAACTAATTAATAGTAAAGAATTTACATGTAAGAATAAGTGCCAAAACCGCTCATACCAAAATAAATATCAGTACCAGACCAACTATTAAGGTGGGGAGCAATTCACTCACAAACAAAGTATCAAGTTAGCAGCAATCACACTAGTTACCAAAACCACTGTCATGTATTAGCCAGTAAGAGATGCTGACAAACAAAGCAGCAAAACCAATTTTTTGAAGTCAGCATCTTGCAAATCAATTTCAAGGTGTTCCTGAGTTACTTTTTGTATCAAACTGCTGCCTCCATTCACCATTTTTCTCCGGCTCCTGATCTTACCCAAACAACTACGAATTTCTTGTTTTACCCACATACTCTAAGTGGGACTAAAAAGATAATCTCCTGGATTTGATCTTCAACTCTTATATCATGATATGTTTTAGAAGTTTGAAAAAATGGAACTGTATTATTATCATTTTAATGGACAGAAAACCATAACCCATGCACAGTTTATCTTTAAACTTTCCAATATTGCACAATTTTACTTTTTTCAAAAGGATAGAACTTAAGTGGTGGTGCATACTTCCCTTATAAATTAACATCACCGACGTACATTGACAGAAAACATTCTGCAATCATCTGATCAAATCGAAAGACACATAATTTAAAAGTGCATATAATATTTCCTATAAACTTAATAAATAAGACATGATTAACACAAACCTGTTGCATGGGGTAATGATCAGAATACAAATTCCCACCATATGCAGCTTCAGGAGTAGTATATACGGAGGGATAAGCAGGACCTGGATAGGGAAGGTCTCAAACTTAGAATGAGGATATGCTGAAATAGTTATATCAAGCTAATTTACAGATCAGTAGGGAGACAAAAGGTTTCAAAGATTCATGTCCAAATCCAAAATTACCTGGAGGAGCTGCTGCAGCAGCTGCTGCCCTTGCTCTCTTTTCTGCATTTGCATGCTCAGCATGCAATTTCTCAATTTCACGGGCCATAGATATGATATTTTTCTCCATTATCTGGCTCTGTTCAAGGTTACTGGCCTGCATCTTCTTCTCATACTCAATAGCGGCCCTTTTTTAAGTTTAACCACGCCAGAATAAAAAAGTTACTGTGTGATAGGCAATATCATTAAAAAAATAAGATAAACTGATTGAAGAGCAAAAGTAAAAAATTTGGATATCTTATAGGTCATATATCCTTGCAGAACAAAATCTATTCTACCACATTATTTTTAATTTCCAATCTTGTTTAGGCTAGCAGCCAAAATGGCAGAGGATAACATGGTCAACCAATATGTTTTCAGCTAGCTAATACAGCTTCTCAGTCTTGCTCATCTTCCATTCTTTCTTTTTCTGTTTCATCCTTTAATTTCTTTCATTTTCTGTTTCATCCTTTAATTTCTTTCATTTTCTGGCAACCACTTGAAAGGAGGTTCCTAAACTATTCACGGTCTAGAACTATTTAGCCTTCCACTAAAACTCTCGCATCTCAGTACATTTCATGAACTACAAGCATTCAGATTGGCGTCCATTAAGAAGAAACAAGAGCCTTGTTAGTGTGGCCAATTCACACAACTACTAAGAGCAAATTTGTACCTGTCTAGAAAATTCCCATTTTCTATCATGCTATCTTGAGACACTGAAATTAATTTCAAACAACCAGAAACCTCTAATATCTTTTTGGAGTTACACATTTACATTTCACATTAAAATCATGATTGAAAGCTCCAAAAACAAGCATGTTTAAGGACATAGTAATGTCATGATTCAACAAAACCTACATCAGCCAATTATTCAAATCATCACTGTTTACATACATTCCATGTGCAATCAAGCTTATCTCGAAGTGCTCCGTGATAACTTCCTGCAAATATAGAACTCAAATTTTTCCAGTAACACATAAAACACATAATGATTAAGCACTTTGGCCTCTGCTGAACTCCTACTTGTCTATGAACATTCCATTTTAGCTTCAATACAAATCTCAGAGGTGACTGGTCAATGTGTATTCCGCTACACTTGTGTGCCATTTTCGGGCAAAATTTCCTACTTTTTTCAGGGTAAAGCTATTCTTGCTTCTCAATAATAGCAGACACCATGTTTTGCTCCAAAAAAAACCATCTTTTGAGATAAACATTCGACAAATACTATGTACAATTCATCTAATACAGGTTTATCACACAGTAATATATTTTGGGATTAAGCAGTACTTTTCATTTGAATCTACTATCCACATGACATAGCCTTTACACATTGATAGTGGTAATCAAGAGGAATAGCATTCATAATTTTATACCTTCCTCTCTTTATTTCCAGGCGCATAACCCGAAGTTCCTCCTCTATGGCGGGCAATTGCACCGACTCAGTGCGTGCCAACAAGAGCTCTTCGTTTATTACGCGCAATTTTGAGGTGAATTCTTTCCGGTCGGTTGTCATGTTCTCAATATCGGCCTTAACTTGAGACAATTCAGAATTCAGTCCGCCAACCGAACGGAGCTCCGCCTCCGTTTTGAGCGACCTCTGGTAAACCTCACGCACCCGAGCATCGCACTCAGCCTTGAGTTTGGCGGCGTTAGAAGAGAGGTGGTGGAGCTCCTGATCGGCGGCTGCCAGTTCCTGCTTGAGTGCCACGTGGATAGCGGCTAAACGCTGGTTGTCGATAAGGAGGGTTTGGATCTCCCGTTGTTGGGCCTGGGCTTGGTGACGGTGGTGGAGAAGTAGAGGATCGTCAATGCGAGTTGGGAGACGAGGTTGTGATGGTCTTGGGTAAGGATGGTTTCGTCCCGCCATTGCCACCTCACGGCCGCCGGGGTTAGTTGCTTTCGGTTTATTTTATGTTTGGGAGGGCGGAGGCGGAGGTTTTGTATGCTGCTGAGTTTTACAGCTTTCACTGACACTGTGTGTGTGCGTGTGCGTTTGCGCGCGCGCTATTCTTCTTCACCTGTTCTCCATAATCCTTTGTATGGCTGATATCGAGCCGAGCCCGAGCTTTGCCGGGCTCGAGCTCGGCTCGTTTAATTTTCTTCAGGCTCGAGCTCGAGCTCGAGCTCGAGGACAAAATTTCGAGCTCGAGCTCGGCTCGGGATCGGCTCGTTTAGCTTTTATTCGAGCTCGATCTCGAGCCCGAGCTCGATTACTTTTTTATTTATTTATTTATTTATTTTATTTATTTTTATTTATTTTTATTTTTTTCTGTTTTTTTATCACTTTTTTTTTTTGCACAAATAAGATTATTCAATCACGATACAATAATTTATTAAATATTTTGATAATAGTTAACACAATCTATTAGTTATATTCAAATGTAAATAAAATAAATTACAACATACATTGTTCAAAGAAACAACACCAACTAAATAATTCAAAATTCTCACAAAAACAATAACTTTTTTACAATTATATAATTTTTTAACGTAAATTTTCACTCAAATAAATACATCAATTCAAACGCCTATAAAATATTAGCTTATTATAACAATTCAAACACTCGTATATTGTGATTTGTGACTTAATAAATATATATAAAAATATAATTATTTCTAATATTTAGTATATAAGTACAATATATATTATATAATTAATATTTTAATCGAGCTTTTAACGAACTTTAATCGAGCTATAAACGAGCTTTTTAACGAGATGTTCATAAACATAAACGAGCTTTCACCGATGTGTTCATTTATTGTTCATTTATTAATCGAGCCTAAAATCTTGTTCGTGTTCGTTTATTTATTAAATAAACGAGCTCGAGCCGAGCTTTAATCGAGCCGATCCTGAGCTTGTTCGTGAACGTTCGTGTTCGTTCTCAGCCCTAATCCTTTGCTATCTTAATACAATATGTGCCTTCCGTCCAATAATTCTGTTGTTTGTGTTTTGCATCAGGGAGTTTATGTTTGGCCCAAAATAGAGAAAAAACGGAGGATAAAAACAAACACAAAACACGTTTTTAATAATGAATCTAGTTTGGCTAGTCAAGATATCAATTCAATTTTTAGACTAAAACATTACCATTTGAAAATACATTACCAATTACTTCATTTTTTAAAATTATTGTCAAAGTTATTCTACTCTTTGTATCAAGAAAATGTAGGGAATGATATTGTAACAAAAAAATATCCAATGCATATTCTCTTACCTACCTTCTTCCATCTTTATTTCAATTTATAAATACATACAAATATTTAATGTTCATCCTTTATAATTCATTAATCATTCTCATAAAAGTTTTATAAATTAAGACACTGATTAAAATTGGGAATGAAATATAAGATTTTGATTGAAAAAAAGTAAACAAATTTATAAGGTAGAGCATTCAATTTTCAAGATAAAATTGATTTTTTTAAAATTATGTATGCATACTTTAAATAATTTATGTTTCATTCATGAATTAATAAAAAATATATAAACTAATACATTATAGTAGAAAAAAAGTTAATTTTTTTTAAAAAAAAAAATCGTTTGCTATAATTTTAGGTTTCAAGAGAAAATAACTTTTTTTTTTTCTAAAACAAAACCTAAGAAATTGTTTTTTATTTTTAACCCAATAGAAAATATTTAAACTAATAAATAAGGACAAAAAGTAAAAATTAAAAATTTCGAACAGTTTGTATTGTAGTTAGTGGGATCATAGTATCATACTACCATATATCATAAAAGAGTAATAATACTCGGAGTGAAATTTTAGGGTAAATTCTATAGTAAATGGCGTGATCCTTTATGTATAAAAAGATAAAATTATGTACCACCTTATAAAAAATTAACACGTGTATAATCACTTATCCCTTAGAGTTCAATTATCATTTGGTTAGGGTGTTAGTTTAATTTTAAAAAACGAGACAACTAACTAAAATGGCATGTCTCAATTTTTTATAAAGTTCTACATAAAAATGATACAATATACCCAATTTTATCTTTTTACACTTGCCACGCCAGTCACTACAGGATTTCACTGTAGAATTTCACTCTGTCAATCATTGCTTATCATAAAATTTAAGTGTATTTAAGCTTATAAGCACCAAGTTAAGTGTATTTAAGTTTAAAATTTAAATCAATTTTAAACACAATTGAAACGAGAAGCCTTTGAGCCCTTAAAAAAAAAAGCTTATAGGATAGCATATTTGTTGCAGGTAGCCCAGTATTTCCAGATTAGATAGATTGGAGCCCATCAATATAAAACCAGGCCCGCCAACCCTGTTCTGGATCATGAAGATTATTTAAAAGGCGAAACTTAAAAAGCCTCAACCGCCAAATTCAATCTCCAGAAAGGAAGACGAACGATAGAAAAGAAAAGTAAAAAATGTTAACCAATGTCTTGCAGCAAATCTCCCAATTTCGCTCTCAAATTCAAAATCGGAGGTGATTATGTTTAGTTTATACTATCTCTGTTAAATTTCTCATAATTTCTGCTAAAGTTTTTAACTTGATTAATGCTTGGAAGTAAACAATACGCAACCGATTTTCTTTGGTTGCAGATTCGGCGACAGAACTATTGCAATTCTGGAATCGGTTTTGACTTCTATAGACGTGAAATCGTCGATAGAAATCCGATCAGCTTTGAAAGCTTTTTTGAGGCTCGAGACAGTATGCGTTATTCGGGAGATCGCTGAGAAATCCGTCGATCATAAGCTCGTGATCGTTGATTTCTTCGTTCGTGCATTTGCTCTCATTGGTGACGCGGAGGTGCAAATATATCGTAAAGTTTTGTCCTGTTTTGAAATTGAGAGTATTATGATTGTTTTCTAACTTAGAATACAAATTTACGTTTTGTTGGAATCTTATTGTTTGTTGTTTACATTGATTTATAGTTTTAGTGTGTTTTTGTATCTCAAATTTAGTTTAAATATCATTTGCAACTTTCAGCATATTAATGGATCGATCTTTGAATTATATTGTCGTATCAATGTGATAGATTGCCTAAACCGATGAGTTTAAACTGGATTTTTTTTCTAGAAATTTCTGCTATTTATGCAGAGCATGTTCATACGAAGAGGAAAATTATCAAGTTTCATTCTCGTTTGTTCACCATAATGCAAACATTTTGAAGTTATACAGTTATAACTGTACAGTATGTTTTGGGCAGCAGCTGGTATGTTTCCATTGATCCTGCAATTTCATTTGTAATAGAGTTGCTTGGCCCTGAGATATGAAGCATTTCTGTTGCGAGATGAAAAGGCTTCTACTGACATAAGGATTGAAGTTTCACACGATGAATGGCTCGTGTTTGCTGAGCAATCACTTGAAAATGGGTTTTATGCCATAGCAAGAAAGGTAATAAACTTTTTATAGTGCTTCAGTCTTTCCTAATTCCAAGTGAATGAATAATGGTTGCGGTTGTCTTACTGTTGCTGCTCTTTTGTAATTGTCTAGTAGTTGTTGACATTCCTGGTTGCTAATCACTACCAAAAATCTTTTCATATCCAGCGGCAACTTAACTCCTAAAAATACAAATAATATCGAGTAGATGTTTTACTTGAGCAATTTGTTGCTGAAACAATTTAGTTGCATTATTTGACTCTTGTTCTCCATGCTCTGCGGAGGTTTCACTTTCTTTGAGAGCATTTCCTAAATTGGTTCGAGTCCTTTATTTAAATTGCCAAGTTTTTGCAATCACTTTAACGAAATTGTTAGAAGTTGATCAAATTTTGAACTTTGTGATGCGGGACTTCTTTTACTTTCTAATGCTTAGCTACTTTTTCCTTCTTAAATTGGTAATCAAAGTAAATGTTAATGATGATTGCCCTTTCTAAGTATCTTTCTGTTCTGTGACATAATTCCAACACTACATCTTATTGTGAAAATGTAAATAGTTGAGTGCATTTATCATTTGGACATCAATATGGCTCAGTTGATTAATGCCAAATATGTTAGCATGTTCTAATTTTGCTCTTTGCTTAATCCTTGTGAGTCTCTTAAGTTAAAATTTTTTTGGAGCATCAATAACTGCCCATGTTTTTGCAAGCTATACTGCCCCAGCACTTTCTTGATTAAGTTTCTGTAACTGAATTACATATGTATTTCTTCAGGCATGTGAAAGGGCACTCTCATGCATTCAGACAAAAAATTTGGTTGACCCTGAAAATGGCTTCTTTCACCGTGAGCATACTATTGAGAAAATCAAGAGACTCAAGGATTCTTCGATGATCTTAGCTTGCTCACAATCTGGTATGACCTGAGCAGTATATTTTTTAGATATTTTATGATTTTTGTGGTATTTTAAAGGTAATGCATCTTCAGGTAAATTTTGTGATCGATTTGAGCATCTTTATTTTGAATGAGTCAATTTCTTGCCTAATTAGTTGAGACATACTGCAAATAAAGGCAAGCACAGATGAATGAGCATAGGAGCTTTGTCCCATTAAGGTGATAGGGTGGCTACATCTGTAATTGTTGGTCCTGATTGATCTGGTATTATGCAATTTGACAGACTTAATTTTCTCTCTAGCCCTTGATAGGAAATCAGATTAGTAGTACACCAGGTGTTGAATAAGCAGTCCATATGTGGAATCATTATTCTGAGATTGGCAGTTGAATGTGACCAAAAGGCTTTTGAACAACTGAATGCTGGCTTATTTAAGTTATTAAGATTGCTGGAACAGGAGTGCATTACGATTTATAGCTCCTATTCTGCCACGACATCGAGATCCCCTATTAACTGCATCCATTCAAATACTAGAAAACGTCTTGATGTACATTATATACACATCTCTGGCCACCTAGAAAGTTGTCAAATCCTAAATGTCGATTATTGTTTTTGAAAGTGATTTTCTCAATACAAATTCTTGCCTTTTCTACATATCTGAATATTTATGTTAACCATGTCTATAAAACTTTGACAATTTTGAATCTGTAACTGCAGAAATTACATACCTATTCACTATGGAACATGAGTTCATCGAATTAGAGACTAATGCACACCTCACTAGAAATCAACTCCCGGATGTTGTATTGTTTTTCTTTTTGTATCAGAACCCCCTTTTACATTTGTAGCACTAAATACTCTAACCTATGCCTCAAAGACCAATTTGAGATTTTATTTGCTGTCTCTGTTAAGATCTTACCATAGCTTAGTTCAATTGTAGTGAAATATGTCTGGAACTGAATTCTGTTCTTATAGAATTAACTAGGCCTAGGAAGGTTCGTGTGGCTCTTGTTAATTTTGTTTGATAGTGATACAGTTCAGGTTCAGGCCTCAGAATACATGAAAAGGAAAATTGTCGAGCAGCTAGAGGAACAAGATTCTCTTCCAAAAGAAACACATTCTTCAGGAAACATTCTGTTTAGGAATGGGATCAGAAAACATAATCTAAGAAAGTTGCAGGAACGCCAATGCCTACAGTAGTTTATCTGTGACACAAATTAACAATTTTAAGGTGCTTGTCACCATTGCCTTTGTATTCTATATCCTGTATGACATTTTATTTTGGTATAGCTCCTTATGTTCTGGATATGGCCAGTGTAATGTTTTTATCCAATTTACTTTTTTTTTGGCTACAGGACATCAGAAATTGTTCTGTTTAGATATGGTTAGCTAGACTGGTGACTTAGGATGACAGTGGTTCCCAGCATGCTTCTAAGATGATATGGTAAAACACATCTAACTTATCAAAATCATAGGTTCCACTAATTAGAAATAATTTTGTAATTGAAAGTTCTACATTCTACTCCCCCTGGTTAGTACTTTTTCTGAACGCTGAACAAGTCATGGATCTAGGATTATAAAGGAGGGAACATCTTACTGTAAGGGGACATTCATTTGGAAGCGAGGAAGTGGAGAAAAAAGTACGTTGAAAAAACATTTATAGAGGGTTGTTAATCCTTTTCTTTTCCACGTTTGATGTAGAAAAGAGGTTTAGTTTGATTCACGGTTGATTACTTTTACTAAGCTTGGGGGATAACAATCTCGGTCACCTCCCTTTAAGCCTGCCACTTGCTGCATTACTGATACTCAGATCACAAAATAATTTTTTTGCGTTTGCTTAGACCTCCTGCTTATTGATATTTTGGCATGTCAGGATGAAAGAGCTAAATAGACCAGTACGGGTCTAGTAGTATTTAATTGTTATTATAGTCAGGCAACTGAGCAAAGGGAATCTGTAATTAATTCTACGTTAGGAAAGGGTACATTTGCAGCAAAGGAGCTAGGTGGATGCTATGGTTCTATATATAGGCCATGAAATTCTGCAGTTGATTGTACCAAGTAATGTTTCTGTTTCAGTTGCTTAGCAGTGACACTTACATTTTGGAATTTGGATAGGCATCTGTGCATTGGAGAGCAAACCTAAAGGCAATTGGACCTGAGGCATATGAGAAAAATACTCGTAAGTAGCCTCCTCTTATAACTCCTTAGTCTTTCACCATAGAAATTGCTAATCTTCTGTCAAAGATTGCTTCAAGTTTAGTCTCCTCCACCATTCTAGAATTTGAAAAATCATCCGTATCCCAATAATCGAATCTTCCATATCACCAAAGGGCATTTAATGTTTGCATTGGAGGTCGTTTGTTTTTTATTTTCTCTAAGACGGTGAAGATGTCTGTTTTTCTAATAGTTCGCACATCATTTCGGAAAACCCGCAAAGACATAATTAAAAACAAAGTTTACAAGGTTCTCATCCTGTCTACCAATTTCTCTTCTTCCTAAGAACGTAGGGGTTTGAAACATGAAAATTTGAAACAGAAAACTACGCGTATTGTGAGGTAACCCACATTTAACAAATTCAATGCAAGGGTCCCATATTTTTATGACATTAGTCTAAGACAAAAAAAAAAAAGTCTAAGAGTAAGCAAAACAGTGACTTCTTTGAAGACAAAATCAAGTTTTTAAAAAACTTTTGGTAGATATGCAAATGCTACAAAACAACTAGGGGAAGAGAGCTTTTTTCCTCGGAATAGAAGATTAGAAGCTTGGAATCATGTGGAAAGCATTAAATGCAAGAGTGTGGGAATCGATCTTAGGGTTCCACAACTCTCTTATAATTTAGGAGTATCAATTCAGAAGCCTCGTGATGCATAACTTATTAGAGATTTAATTTCATCTCCCCATCTTGCAAATTGAAGTGGAAGAATCTTTTTTTCCTCTCCCCTTTCATGTCAAAAATAATGATGAATCAGATGCTTAATATTTAACTTAATCTATGCATGTGATCTCTTGCATAATTGCATTAAAAACTATTAGTCTACTATATATCTCCACACTCCCTTCTAATTTTCTGACCAAAATAAAAAATATTTTTTTGGGTACCTTAGATTTCAGCTTCTTGTCGGATCTCATTTACTCCTTTATCATTAATTCCATGGTGGGTCGTGGACCTTGTGGTTATGGTTGTCGTATTGATCTTTCAACTATAATTACTTTATAATTTAGAACTGGATGAGAGGAAGATTTAGAATTAACCGCATCCCATTCTTTACTATTCGGCAAGGTTGTATTCCAGTGTCTTATATACGTGTTCTTGATTTCTTATACGAAACAATAGTATACACTATTCTTCTTTTTTAACCTATTGTTGATTCCATTGAATTGGCTGAGTATATAGATGCTGCATCTTCGGCACTAAGTAAAATTATCAGTTGATGTAAATGTGGGTTATCTTCACGAGGTTCAGTTTTCGAATGTACTCGTATATGTAGAATTGAGGTCATGGGGATCAAATGTACATATATGCCTCGTATACTCATGTTTTGTTAGCATTTCTTTTCCACGTATATTTCCCATTTTCATACTTGATCCTTATCAAATATTTATAGCTATTGTTATAAAATGTAAAAAATAAAAAATGGAAGTTTGGTTTGGTTGAGAAGGTTTTCATCCCTGTAGAAACAGCAGTACTACATGAGAGGGGGGATAGCCTGATAAATGTGGCCAAAAAACAAGGAGAGAAAATGAATAACCCACGTTGTACGTTGTACGTATAGTAGGTTCGTCATACGGGAAGATCGATGTTTGTAAAATTATTTCATAATCCCATTTTAACTGTCAAAGGGAAACATTTCATTTTGACCAAAGAAATACCCTAAAGATGTTCACACTTGAATTCACATCTAATTGAGCTCAAGTCAAGAGTGCTAAACAACCCCCTAAACGAGTTCATTTTGCTTCGATGGCCTCGTTGATTTCCTAGCTGGAGAGAGCATTGATTCTGGGAAGTATGCATGAAGTAATCAACACAGTACGTGTATCATTCTTTAGAATGATGGCCTGTACATGAACTACTCTTTGAAGGACCATTCGCCTTAATTCATCGCCACCATTTTTTGTATAGTTAATTCATGACCCAGAAAAGAAAAAAAAAAGAGTAAAACAATTTACTTTGATACCAACGATCCATTCTAGCTAGTATTATGTTTTGCTTAGGACGACCAAGAAAACAAGCAAGTAAAAAGAATGAATAAGAACGTGCATGCATGGCCATTGATGGATGCATGCATGCCCATCAAATTTGATGTTTCCATGTGAATGTCTGCCAACAAACATTCACGTCGAGCCTATCTTTCTTTCCCCCTCTTTGGAGTTAGGGTTTTACTTGGTTAAATTCACATCATAATAGTCAAATTTACTAAACCCTAGCAGGCTAACCCTTGGTGTTCTCATTCATTTATGACCTTTGTCCATTTGTAAATTTTTTAAATAATAATAGTACTAGTAAAAATATCAAATATATCTTTTTTTTTTTATTATCTATCATTTTCACCTGCAGAGTACTTGTAAATCGAATAAGTAAGAGTCAAACAGGAACGTGGAAACTAAATAAACTGCATACATCGCCAACCTATCACGCACTATGGCGGTGGTCAACTTCTCATCCTTCATTCTCCCAGACGATTTCCTTTTTAGACAGACCTAATTGCCCTTGACGGCTGCATTGATACACTCCCTTCTTCTCAATCTATGAGGTTAGAACTGTAAAGTTCAAGTACATTAGGAAAGTTTTCACGGGTCTTTCGTTTTTTTAGCATTTTTTTCAACTCCCATAACATCCAAAAGTACTTCTCCCTTTTGTCATTCTACTCCTCTTTGTTTATTATTGCAAATTGCTGTTAATAGACTACCGTTTCAAATATTTTAATGCTTTGATTCATTCTATATTATTAAGCCTTACGCTGTATATAAAACTATTATAAATAGACGTCCCCTCATCATTCACTTTCAATACAGTCTCTGTCTCTCTACCTATAGCTTCACTCGTTTGAGCCTTCACATCTAATTATAACATCAAAACTTTCAGTAGTTAACTTTGGTGTGTGTTTACTGGAATGGGAGGAACCTCACCCTGTGCTTCTTGCAAATTGTTGAGGCGTCGCTGCGCCAAAGACTGCATTTTCGCCCCGTACTTCCCTCCCGATGATCCTCAGAAGTTTGCCATGGTCCACAAGGTTTTTGGTGCTAGCAATGTCAGCAAGATGTTGCAGGTTTGTCCTTCTTCCTCTCTCTCTCGGGCTTATGTGAACATGTAACATTTATATTCTGCACGGGTGGCTTCCTAAATTCTAGTGTTGGAAACTACGAGGGCAGGGGGTTGAAACCCCAAGGTCCGAGCGCTTTTTCCTTTCTCTAAAGGTCAAGAAAAGTTATTATTACCTTTATATATGTACTTTTGTTGATTGATATATAGTTGACTTTCGTTTTTACTATTTAATCTGTTTTTGCTCTTCTTTTTTTCAGGAGCTTCCTGTTCAGCAGAGAGGAGATGCTGTAAGCAGTTTAGTGTACGAAGCAAATGCAAGAATGAGAGACCCTGTCTATGGCTGCGTTGGTGCCATTTCCTACTTACAGAATCAAGTATCCCAGTTACAAATGCAGTTAGCAGTGGCTCAAGCAGAGATACTGTGCATCCAGATGCAGCAGCAGGAGCCTCCTGCCTTGCCAACTCATGAACTTGAAGTCCCAGATGAGAAATCACTTCTTTTATCCACTGCTAACTTCAATAACCTACAACAGTATCTTAGTTTTGCTTCTTCTAGCAATGTAATGCAAGACCCTCTGAAGAGAGAGTCTCTTTGGACATAAACTTGTTTCATCATCTAATCTAACTGCTTATTAAATGGAAGTACGTAGTGTTTCATTAACTTGTTTTTGTTTTGTCCCTGTTTTTCTTTATATAAATAATTATTGCCTTTCTTTTAATTTTTATCAAGCTGCCTTAAGGGTTTCTTCTTTGTGTTCTTTTTCTGATTATGGTTGCACCAGCAAAGAGAGAAAGATTCAACCTAGCTAGCTACTGACAAATATGAAAAATTAACCAGCAAGAAGATGGGCCGGTTTCCCTCTGAACTACTTTATTAGTTTTTATATTGCAAAAAGAATATTAAAAAAAAAAGAAGGAAATAACCCTAGAAAGTTATGTTGTTGGTCAACGCTCCATGTGAGATGGAGTAAGAGTGAAGTAGGGTTCATATTTGCTTCTTAATTCTTCAAAAGTAACTGAAATATGGTTGGATGTTCTTCTCAACACCTCCAGTTTCACATATATATATTGTTCATCAATCAAGATATTGCTTGTCTAATGTGGCACGCTATCAGTATGGGATACAGTTTACCTGCTGGAGTTATTATAACTGTAGAAATTAAACTGGGGAGGATTAATAATTACTGGTTGAAAATCTTTCACAAGTCATTTGGTTTAATTGGTTTGTTTCTCAAAGAAGAAAAGAAAGCTCACAAGCTAGCCAACCCAAGCAATTGCCGTGCAGATATCAATTTACTCGCTGGACAACTTAGTGTATGAAAGTGTTCCATATATGTAATGGAAGAAGAAGCTGGATCATAAATTAATCTAAAACAATGACAGTTTGACACCATGATGCAAATTTTTCAAGGAGTTTATCATGGTACTCGACATTTTTAATCCCTTAAAATGTAAGGATTTCACACTTTAATGCTCGATTCGATGGATTTTGTTTGTCCAATTGTCCTCCTGTATATATGGTGTGATTATATATGTATAGTCCTCTCTTGGTATCAGAACAAACAGCAAGATATATGTAGTAGTTGAGTTCTGTATATTCCATATCTCAGAAGACAACTGATATTCAAAGGAGTTCACTTTTTCAGTTTGGAAGCATTATCTCGAGCCCTCAAAAACGGCCTAAAATTAAAATCAGAATAACCATCTAAACTGACTAATTGCCGGGGGTAAAGATTTGCCTTTTTGTAATCTGGATTCTTATTCACTTTTAAGTATAATCTTCTATACTTTGTTCCATTCTTTTTCACTTTTCAAGTTTGATTAGTGTTGACTGTTGAATATTAGTAAAAAAACTATTTTATGTAGTTGGATTATGAAAGTAGAGGGGCACCGGTGTGGTGCATGGACTGAATCGATCAATCAAGATTAATTAATCGCTTTCTTGATACTTAGATTAATGCATGTGGAAACGTATTTATTTATGTCTCTCCATTATTGTTATAAAATAGAAAAATAACTTTCTTAATTTGTGACTTGAGAATATAACACCAAAAGAAGTAGGGATAGAAACCTCTCAAAATTAAGCGCCACTCGTTTCCTCCGATCACCATTTAATTATATATGTAGTTATTAGTGATAATGATACATTGCTTAATTATCTGCTTACTACTCTTCAAGTGGCTGCGTTAGTGACATGATTTTGGTCAATTTGTATTATTAGGCACTATGACAACATCGTAACGATCGATGGGAAGATTACTGGATGTTTATTTGATGGTTACATAAATTTTTCAATCTTTCAATTATTTGAAACGCTCTTACGTACATTAATGATATTGCCTTCCAATGATATTAGCAAGTACTTCCTTCATTCTTTAATAAGTGTCGTTTAAAAAATGTGCACACTAATTTAAAAATAGATAAATTCTCTTATTTATCCATATTTATAATTACAAATTTATCTCTCTTCTTTTAAATAACATTATATAGATAAATGAGATAAAGGGTAAAATTAAAAATTTTTAGACTTTTTACATTGATATTTATAAAATAACACTTATTTAAAAACAAAAAATGTGAACTAAAACGATACTTATTAAATAACTGACTAACTAATCCTTTCTCGTGAAGTGGACGCTTTTGATTGATGCCATTGTGTAGGAAAGCCTATTAATTTTTTTCTTGTTCATTTGCAATATTTTGATAGATGGAAATCATGTTCTTCATTATTATCAAACATAGTCTTATAATTAACCACCATTAATTCTTCACCAACAAAGTCAAGAAGATCATTGATGGTTGTCAAACATAATTTTATTTACCACTACATTCACCAATGCCATTAAGAATTTTCTTCATGCTCTAGAAGGGTGAAATATTATGGAATGTTCATCTTACTAGTAATTCACTTAAACTTGAGGGTCACAATGCTAACTCTTTAATAATTGAACTAGTCATAATGACTTAGTTATTCATTACTATTTAACCGTTTAGTGATTAAAAAGTGGATAAAGTACTCCTATTATGAGTTATACATTCTAACGTATGCTTCTCTTAGAATTAAGAAAAATCTTGCAAATAATGGTAAGAAAACGGTTATTTGGGTAATCATTTGTAACATTTAGATGTCTCCTTAGCATCTAATCACTTTCTTTTTTCTTACAATGGTCACAATTGGTTTTTCCTTTGATTTTGTTTTTTTTTTTTTCTTCTAGGGTAAGGTTTTGATGTTAATTAAATGAAAGCCAGAATTGCTTTAAAAAAAATTTGAAGGCCTAAATCTGTTAGCAATGTAGATATTAAGTCGGAAGAACGAAAAGTTTGTAGGCTTCCTTATAGTAACGGGCCTAGAGACCCATGAAGCTGGAAAAATGGATTATAGGCTTCATTGTGAAATTTTTTTGTATGCTTCCTCATGGGCTTGGGCCATTTTCTTCTCGTAATCCGATAAAACCTTCAACAGTGCTTTTAGTTAAGAATTAGTAGGCATAAACTTAAAATTCTTTAAAAAAATTTTGAAGCTCAATTTGATAATTAAAAAAAAAAAAAAAGTTCATGGCGAAAGATTTCTAAGGGCCACAGAGAATTTCTTTATACACCATGTCTGCTTATTTAAATTTTTGTTAGTAGCCAACCAGCAAAGATTAATTTAGAAAAAAGTAATGACAATTAATGCTCGTTTTTTTATCATTATTTGTTTGTTTGTTTGTCCACAATAAACACTAATGATATATTAAACGATGAGAAGATTTCATTTAAATTGAGTTATCAAATTATGTAAATAACTTTTATATTCCCGTGACTATTCTTTTGAAATTGAAAAATAAGCAATTAAAAGACAGAAAAAGGTTGAAGATAAAATGGCATAGCTCCATAGAACATGATTATGAGCATATATAATTAAGATTGGGGAAAATTAATTGGCACGCATAAAATGGTCAATAATGGAGGAGCTCACAAATCACCTGTGTCTTGAAAACTAGATAGTGATCAATTTGAATAAATTGTATTTTTGAAACCCTTCTAATCTCACAGCACATTTCAACTAAATTCTCGATATTTTTTTCATTCTCTATTTGAATTTATAAATATAAACGAAGATGGAGTCATAAATTCCAATAATTTATTTTAAAGGGATGTGTTTGTGTAGATTTCATTAATAAAAGAATGATAGGGGGACTGAAATTCTGGAGTTAAATCCCATAGTGAATTACGTAGCAGTGATAAAAAGACAAACTAATACCCTAACCAAATGATGAGTCCTAATGGGTAAGGGATAAGTTTGTAATTTTATCACTGCCACGTCATTTACTATGTGATTTCACTCCAAAATTTCACTCCTCCTATCATTTCTCTTAATAAAATTACAAATATTTACACCCAAAAAAAAAAAAAAAAAAGATTATATATAGTCATTAGCAAAAATTTAAAGAAAAAAGAATTAAATTAGAATCATCATAGATTTGTAGGCCATACACCAACCAATAGCAACTTGATAAGGTGCCACGTAGGAAAAAGCCACAGCCACTTTTATGCTTTGTCAAACCCAAAATATCTTCCCAATCGTATCTATCTCCTCAATCCTCGTAAGCCATACGGTCCATTCCCATTCCAATTCCCATTTTCAAAGTACTCACAGCAAGAACTAAAGAAAGGAAGCAAATATTAAGGGCATGGGGATAAAAAGTTTGTCAACATTGTTGAAGAAGGAAGAAGTGCAGCTGCCAGTCATCTTTGGCGAATCAGAGTACCCGGAGATTAGAGGAAGAAATAATTATGTTCATCCCAAAGAAGAGACTCGTGACGATATTATGGATGAGTTTGATGGCTTTAATTTCAAAATGGATGTTGATGTTGATGATGATGATGATGATGCAGAAAACATTCCAGAGAGTCAACTGAATTATTGGGAATGTTTGAAGCCTTGGGATGGTTTTTGCAATAGTACTATTGAGGATGGAAAAGCGTACGACCCGAATAATAATTTCTTGGAGAGTTCTTCGTGGATGTATTTTGAGGAAGAAAGCATAAAGAAAGAGGAGCCCGAGTATGCATTCTTGGAAGACGATGAGAAAAAGAAGTCTTTGAATTTGAGCTTAAATTATCAAGAAGTTTTGGATGCATGGTCTGACCGCACACTCTGGGCTGATGATTCCTCGTTTCTTACTCCAAATAATGCTCATGTCAGTACTACTCAAACTACTTATAACTATGTATATTCATGAGTTGTTCTTCTTATTTTAACCTTGTACATGCATATTAATTCTTCGAGTAATTAACTGTCAAAAGAAAATTAAAATCGATTCCCAAAAGGGATTTCCTGTCATTGCAATATTCTCTTTGTCTCAATTAATTCTTTAAACAGCTAGCGTAGACATGCATGTTTGTTCCTGAATTTTTTTAAGTATTTGTAACAAAAATTAATGTTTGAACTGATCTTTTCTGCAGATGGAAGATGAGGTGCAAGTAATAGAAGAAGAGAGAAAAGAAAGGGAAGCAAGAGTGCTGAGATATAAAGAAAAGCGACAAACAAGGCTGTTCTCGAAGAAGATAAGGTATCAAGTTCGGAAACTTAATGCAGAAAAAAGACCAAGACTCAAGGTCCTTTAATGCTTTCCCTTTTTTTTTTTTGTTTTGCATTTGCAGTGTAGCAGTACTACCGTGATGTTAATTAAAATTTGATTTTTGTTATAATTCAGGGCCGTTTTGTGAAAAGGGTAGCTGAGAAGATGCACAAATGATTGCAGAAAAGATCACAAAAATATCTAACTCTGCCTGTTTACTTTAGTGCTCTTTTTTCCATGCACGAAACGACTTCATCCATCATTAATTAATGTATCTTTCAATGAAAGTATCGTATTTAGTTCCAACAAAATATATCATTGTCCATGCATCATATACACCCAACGAATTGACCCAACTTGTGTAAATAATTCAAAGACTGAAAAGCACGTCAATTTTCAACCAATTAAAGTTCGACAGAGTGTATTTTTTTGTACTGTGCAACGTACTGAGGACGAAACTCAACTGAGAATTTTCTAACTTTTGATTAATTTGCATGAAAATTGGTGGGTCTCCTTGCCCATGATGGCGGATGGCCTGTTGGCCCTGTTCCTCCAATTTAGCACATGGGACACGGCCAATTAAGCAAGCAAATGCGTTTCTCAGTAACGCACTGTCCATTTATATGTTCAGAGAGAACATTTTCACGGCCATTAATTGGTGGGATATCAATGATCGATCACCTTGAAGCTTGAAGTCTTGAAGTTAATTGACACTTTTAACAGAAAATAAAGAAGGGAAAAAGGCACTCATTATAAATCCAGAAAAAGGGTTCAAACCATTGCTGTACTTCTTGCATGTGATTGTGCATTTTTGAGGGAAAATGGCCTGAGTAAATCTGATCAAGACAACAAAAACACAGCATGACAGCACCAGCCTCCTCAACTGCAATTCCCAACTTTTAGTTTGATGGTATTTATTATAGGAAACCATTTTGAGTTAGATATTTTTGTTGATGAATCATCCCTGCAGAAAATCCCAAAGAATTGCAGATATTTATTACGCTTTTTTGGCCTTTTTACTCCTGGATTTGATACTTTGAGCATAGGTGGTCCCTGCAAAAGACAGCCAGTTGGGGGCTAGAACAAATTTTAAAGTCCTGACTAAATCAATTGATCTCGTCTCGTGAGACTTTAATTATGGTCGCATATTGATATTGTATAGGTTTCTAACATTAGATACCAAGTCTTCATTAGCTATAGCTGGCCATGATATTTCATAATGGTACTTCCAGTTTACTGGCAGCACGATAATTGATGCTCCTTAGTCCTTACTCATTAGTCTTTACTTTTAAAGAAAACAGAACTCAATGACTGGATACTTAATTAGTATAGTGTCAAACTATATAAAAACCTACTACATTTTGGGTCATTCTTACATATTATCTATACGGGACTTGCGTATGAATTTTAGTTTAACAAAAGTTAGCGTATAAAATATGAAAAATTAACATATTAATGTATAAGTATCAAATATTAGCATTATAAGGTATAAAAAATTAACGTACTAGCGTATAAAGTCACACATCACGTCTTATATATATGAAACGGTTTCACAAGAGTTTTTTGCTATACATTTTTTATATTAATTTGTAATATCGTGTTGAGGTTACTAATCAAACAACTTTGTTTTTGATTGGTTATAACTTTAGATTAATCAAACTAAAAAGCAACATATATTTTCCTATGTTAAAGTAACTCCAATTTATTTTGATATTTGTTTGTCTCATTTTTCTAACAAAATCTGAAGTTGAAGCCCACTCCACTACCCACTACCTAGTACCCACAATTCAATCTTGAAGGCCCTCCTTTCATTGGATCAATCAATGAGTTCAACATGACTTTGAAATGAAAATTTCAAACCCAATTCAGGTCCACAGTATCTCTTGGTTATTAATTTAATTGGAAAAACATATTGTCAAAAAAAAAATTCAAGGTTGGGTCGCAAATGACGACTCCAAAATTTGTCTGTTTCAATAATTTTGCCAATTAAGTATTCATTAGGAATGTGAATGACATTTTGTGATCAAATATAATCTATCGCTTTTGAACCAAAAAAAAAAAAAAAAAAAAATTCATTAGAAATGTGAGAAACGGACGACACTGCAATCTTCACTTCACTTTGAACATCTTGTTGAACTTGTGCAGCCCTTTTCGCTTCTTCAAATTAATGGCTGGCACTGGCAGTACAGCTTCCGAGCAAGTAAATTCGACCAACAAATGCAATATCATTGCAATACCATACCCAGGTAGAGGTCACATCAACCCCATGATGAACTTCTGCAAGCTCATCGCTAGTAGCCCACCGGCCCCCAACAACTTTCTTATCACCTTCGTGGTCACAGAAGAGTGGCACCAACTCCTCAGCCTCAGCTGCGATCCCATGCCGGGAAATATCCGTTTCGGTATAATCCCAAATATTCTTCCTTCTGAGACTAGCCGGGGGAAAAACTTTTCAGCTTTTGTTGAAGCCCTCTTCACGAAAATGGAACCTGAAGTTGAGAGTCTCTTGGACCGCATGGCGATCCCCAACCCGACTGTTATAATTTCAGATTCTTACTTGAGATGGGCTTTGAAGATCGGGAAACGAAGGAATATACCGGTGGCTTCCTTTTGGACAACTTCGGCAACTATGTTTTCGATTTGTCATCACTATGATCTCATGCTTCAGAACGGACATTTTGAAGTAAATCCACTGGGTACGCGATTCTCTGTCAAAAATCTTATTAATATTCATCTCCCACATTTCTTTATTCTATATGTTAATGTGATAGTGCAGTGCAATCTTCACACGTTCTTGTTGACCTATGTAGAGTAAAACCAACCTGTCATATGTTTCTGATTTTGATCAAGGCAATGCAAATACTCGTCTCTTTCACTTTTGGATACTCCAAAGTGTACTCCTTTACTATTATGTGCAATTGTACATTTCAAAAATGTTACAACGTTCAAAATGCATCACCATAAATGGTTGCAGAGCGGCTGAATTGTTAGGATTACATGCACTAATCCAACCTGTTTTGAAACTATTAATAAATCAAAAATAGGAATACACATATTTATACTGGTTCATTCTCAATGCAAGAGCTACGCCTACTTTGTTGCTACCAGATTTTACTATGATAAAAATCAATTTACAATCTATCTCTCCTCCCACCTTCTAATCAAACATTTGAAACTTTAAATACATATTATATACTCAACAAAATGGGGTTACAAAATAAAAGTTAAAAACACCAACATAGCCCCAAAATTAAAGGCCCTTACACATAAAAGGTCAGAATCGCAGATTTCTCAGTATAAGGTTTTAAAATGTAGTAGACTCCACAACTCAACATGAATACGCATGCCTAATAATTTCAGTGAAGGCAAAAGTATATCATGTTCACTAGGGCTAATTATCTTTTATGTATTTTCTGGCATATAATGAGCAGAGCGAGGAGAGGAGCTGGTGGACTACATTCCGGGAATGGCTCCAATTTGCATTGCAGACCTTCCACCACAATTCCATGGCAAGCGCCCACAAATAGTACCGATTACACTAGATATCGTTGCACCGGTTCCTGCAGAAGCAAATTATCTTCTATTAACTTCATACTATGAGCTTGAAACTTCAGTGATTGATAATTTGAAAGCCAGTTTGCCAATCCCAACTTATTCTATAGGCCCTTCTCGGACCCTGAAAGATAATTCGTCCCTAACTAGTACTTTCAAAGATGTTCCTAACTATTTTGATTGGCTAAATGCTCAACCAAGATTTTCTGTCTTGTATATTTCATTGGGAAGCTTCATTTCTGTATCCAATGAACAGATGGATGAAATTGCTGCCGGAGTTGTCGATAGTGGTGTTCGTTTCTTTTGGGTAGTACGGGAAGACGTTTCGCGATTGCAAGAGGGATCAGGAGGGAATAAAGGGCTAGTTGTACCTTGGTGTGACCAACTCAAAGTGCTGTGCCATCCTTCAATAGGTGGATTTTGGTCTCATTGTGGGTGGAATTCTACTAAAGAAGGTGCATTTGCTGGGACTCCGATGCTTACGTTCCGATTGCAGTGGGATCAGTACCCAAATGGCAAGCACATTGTAGATGATTGGAAAATGGGTAGGAGGTTGACGAGAAAGGATGACGATTTCATCACAAGAGAAGAAATTTCAGGGGTTTTGAAGAGGTTCATGGACTTGGATTGTGAGGAAGGAAAAGAGATGAGGAGAAGAGCTCAAGAAGTCAGGAAGATTTGTCACAGAACAACTGCAGAGGGTGGATCTTCTGAGCTTGAAATTGAGGCCTTCATAAAGGACATTACAAGCTTACATACCCATTAATTCCATTACTTATTTCTATTTTCCACTAAATTAAAAATTTTCATTTCAAGTTGCATCCTTGATCAGTACATAGAATAATCAAGACTTAGACTTTGTGCCAAGAGAGAAAAGAACAAATAAAATTACATTCTTACATTAACCAATTCATGAACTCAGCTATACTTACAAATGTTGCATTTTCTTCAAGGACCACTTGTAATAATTTTAGTTCTTAATAGTACATCTTCCCAACATTGAAACGTTTTTTTTTTTTTTAAGAAAGATTACAAATCACTTTTCCATGTATTCTCAAAACCAAAGAATAGCATTAGAAGACTCCCATTTCGTCAGCGAATATTTCATGACCCCACAACTTTAGTTAATGATAGGTACATTATAAAGTCTTGGAGAATGATGCCAAGAAGCTCGTTGCATCCTTCTATCACGTTTTTACTGTGTAGGTTAACATTTTTATGCAAAGTTATTGGAACAACACCGTTAGAGTTTAATTGATGTTATAGCCAACCCAGCTGTCTTGTCACCATGGTTTGTTAATCTGTTAGCTAAGCTTTTGTTTGTTAGTGTAGATTAGTAGGATAAAGCCAAGGAAAATGAGTGAAGGAGACCTGGAATACAGATTTGCTCTCAATTTTCTTTCTTAATTTCTCTTTCTTCTGAAATCGTGAATCCTTTAGCTTGAACTTGGCATCTTCATAATCTTACTTCTTGTTCCTGCAAGAAGAAGTATAAGTTGCTGCAGCTTCATAGTTAAAACTACAACTAATAGTAGTAATGATGGATGCATCAAATGAATGCCAAAACAGCATCACTTGCCGAGTGGTAGCCATTCCATACCCGGGAAGAGGCCACATCAACCAAATGATGAATTTCTGCAAGCTCATAACCAATAAAAGACCCGACTTTCTCATAACTTTCATAGTTACCGAAGAGTGGCTTGGCTTCCTGAGCTCAGAACCTCAACCCGGTAACAATATCCGCTTTGCCACAATCCCGAATGTGATTCCTTCTGAAATTGGCCGAGCCAAAGATTTTCCGGGGTTCATTAAAGCTGTCCTGACGAAGATGGAAGGTCCAGTTGAGCATCTGCTCGATCAGCTCGAGTCGCCAAAGCCTAAAGTCATTATATACGATTCATTTTTGAAGTGGGTATTGGGTGTTGCAAACCGAAGGGTTATTCCTGCGGCTTCACTTTGGCCGTTGTCGGCAACTTCTTTCACAGTTCTCTATCACTTTGAAGCTCTCGTCCAGAATGGACAATTACCGATCAATTTATTGGGTTGGTCTACCATTTTACCTTATTCTGTCTTGTTTTATTTTCTAATCTCCATTATAGTTTATACTAGCATAAAGTTTTTGTCTTTATAGTTTATACTAGTATAAAGTTTTAATCTTTTTGCGCATGAGTGACTTTTGGTTAGTGAAAGATTTGGCAGCAAGAGGAATCTCTTCGTTGGCTGTCTACTAAGCAATACTGTCCATAGCTAGTTTGATATTTTCTTTGACTTGTAGTGCAAACTACCCTGACAAATTGGTAATACATAGTAAGGAATGATACTCCCAGGTTAAAAAAAAAAAGAGACATTTTTCTTACAGCAATGAACTTATTAAGATTTGTTTATGCTCCAACATCTTGTAAAGATGAATCTAAATCTTAGCCATTTCAAGAAGATGAGTATGTTGTCATCATATTTTATGCTTTCCAAGAATTTTATGGAACCTCAACCATATCTTTTATTAGTCTAAATTCTCCAAACAATCAATCTTTTACTGTCACTTGCTATGAGTGTAGCAAGTCAAAATGATAAAACGATTTCGCTTTCTAAATGCCAGATTTAGTAGCTTTGTAATATATTTATCTCTGAGGCTTGCACATTGCATGATCATAGAATTATGTTGTTGTTGATGTGGCCCAAATTTATCATGTAATGAAATACAGAACAAGGAGACTATCGGATTTACTGCATTCCAGGAATTCCCTCCATTCGCATTGCAGATTTTCCTAGGGAAATACTTGAAGGCAAAATTCAGATAGCCCTTCAAGGAGCTCAAGAAGGTGTCAAGGCAGAGTGTCTTCTGTTCACTTCAGTATACGAAATGGAATCTCAACTCATAGACAGTTTAAAGACAGAGCTTCCTAATGCTATTTATTCCATAGGTCTAGCAATTCCTTCCTTCAACATCAAGGAAGACAGCAATGACAGTAATTATGTTTCATGGTTGGATGCTCAACCTAAAGCTTCTGTGTTGTACATTTCTCAAGGGAGTTTTCTTTCTGCCTCTAATGAACAGTTGGATGAGATTGTTGCTGGGATTCGTGATAGTGGAATTAGATTCTTTTGGGTAGCCAGAGAAAACGGTACTAAATTTCGTGAAGGAGTTAGAGGCGATTACGGTAATGGATTAGTTGTCCCATGGTGTGATCAGTTGAAAGTGCTGTGCCATCCTTGTATAGGTGGATTTTGGTCGCACTGTGGGTGGAATTCTGCTAAAGAAGGTGCATTTGCAGGTTTACCTATGCTTACGTCCCCATTAATGGGGGATCAATACACAAACAGCAAGCAGATTGTGGAAGACTGGAAAATTGGTTGGAGGTTGAAGAGAGATAATGATGGAAGTTTGGTAAAACGGCAAGAAATTTCAAGGATTTTAACGAGGTTTATGGACTCGGAATGTGAAGAAGGAAAAGAGATGAGAAGAAGAGCCCGGGAAATTAGTGAGATTTGTCGGACAACAACATCCAAAGGTGGATCTTCTGAGCTTCAAATTGAGGCTTTTATCAAGGACATCTTAAAGCTGTAGAGTTGACAGGAGAAGATATTTGGCCATTTTATCATGTTCTGATCACTCAATTCAAATGAATGCATACGCTATAGATATTTTAGTGAGGTGATTTGTATTTGATATGTTACCAAAACTCACACTTTATAGATCAACCATTTCCAACAAATGTTTTTGTGCTTGCTCCAAAAGTTCTTATCCAACGAATAAATAGTGCCCGCACAGTTTTAGTCCTGTCTTCATTCTCCTCAAGACAAATCTGCCCCATTTGCCATAGTGGTCCTTCGCTCAGTAAGCCATTTCACAATCATTGATAATCTTCCATTGTCACTTCCCTTGTGTCCTATGTGAACTGTGATGAAATGCTTCCAAGAAAAGGACTAGGGGAGGGCAGGCGATAACGATAACAAGCGAAAACCCAAAACCATCTTGGAGTTATCAACTCAACTTTTGAGGTTATTGTAGTCAACAAACTTGGGAATTAATTTTAGTAGTTCTTGGATGTACAACTAAGCCATTTAAGTTCTGGCCAACAGCCCGAGATATTTGTTTGCGACACTGATTTTTTAAGAATGTATGATTTGCCATTTTACATGTACAAAGTTTCAACTAAATAGTTTAGATTTAGTTCAAGATGGTGCGAAAAAAACTACTATCGAGTTTTGTTTCTAAAACATATTCAAAGATTACTTCGCATTGAGTAAGTACTACTTCAGTTTTATTATTTAAACAAAACTTGATGGTGGCTGGCTGCATTGAGAGGCCCCTGATCCGTTTTTAGTATTAGTAATTTTCTTTTCTTTTTCCTTTTTGAACTTTTTTCAGTGATTTTATACCGGTTTTTCTGGGTTTGACTGGATTTCGGCAATTTGGCTCTCATTTTTAGGGACGATATACGAGCATTTAATACAACTATATGCAAGTAAGAGCACTGCGCGTCTCCCCTTTAGTTCTCACCCAGGCCAGAGCTGTTTACTGTAAAAAATGGAGGCTTCAAGCTTGCAACAAACCATCACATGCCACGTTGTGGCGATGCCTCTCCCCGGAAGAGGCCACGTTAATCCGATGATGAATTTCTGCAAGCTCATCGCCATGACTCAACCCAGCAACACTATGATAACCTTCATCGTTACTGAAGAATGGCACGGATTCCTCAGCTCCCAACTCCTGCCCACTAATATCCGTTTAGCCACCATCCCAAACGTTATTCCTTCAGAAATAGGCAGAGGCAAAGACTGGCCCGGATTCATGCGTGCAGCTTTTACCAAGCTGGAAGCCCCCGTCGAGCAGCTGTTGGACCGTCTTGAGCTGCCCAAGCCCAATGTTATCATACACGATACGTTCTTGAAATGGATGGTGGGTGTAGGAAACCGGAGAAATATTCCGGTGGCTTCGTTTTGGACGCAGTCGGCGACCGTCTTCTCAATATTCCATCACTTTGATCTTGTGGTTCAAAATGGTCATTTCAATGCCAACTTGACAGGTGCGTCTTAAACTCATAGATTGCAATTGGGACTTTTCTCTTTCTTGAGGAAATAAGAAAGTTAGGGGAGCAAAGAAGGATAGATTGTTGCTTTTTTAGGCATTCTTAAGTTATATACTTTAGTATCCTCATTCTATTCATCTTAATTAATAGCTGTAAACTTCAACAGTTGAACTTTGTCTACCAATTTATCTCTTTCATCATTTAAAATTTGCAGTTTTTCTTGGAAGGCACAAATTTCTTTCATTGTTTACTACTAACTTTCTTTACAATTTTCCATCATGAAATTCTGTATATAACAGATAAACTGATATGAAAAAATGTACAATGACTTCACTTTTAACTTTACTTTAGATTAATTTCACCCTCATATACAGGTCAGTATGATTGCATCTCATGGTGGGGGATAAGATCATGAAAAATGTTTATCAAATGTACAGTTGTAGAGTATATGCAATAAATTGTGCTTGATCACAGTTCTTTGCTGTCACAAATTATCTTGCTATACTAAATTGACATTACATATTTTGTGTTTCTGCATTCCACAACATATTGATATCACAATCAGAGAAAGGAAACGAGCAAGTTGATTACATTCCTGGAATCCCTGCAATGCGCATTGAAAATCTTCCAACTGCTCTCAATGGAAAGGGCCAAGAAGTGTTATACGACTTCTTGGAAGGCATATCGTTTGTGTCTAAAGCACAATATCTTTTATTCACATCTACATATGAGCTTGAAGCTCAAGCAATTGATGCTTTAAAGAAAGATTTTACCTTCCCAATCTATTCCATTGGTCCTGCAATACCTTACTTCAATATCAGTAACACCCAGTCTATTCTTACTCTCCACGATGAACCTGAGTATGTTAAATGGTTAGATGCTCAACCAAAAAGTTCTGTCCTTTACATATCACAGGGAAGCTTTCTTTCTGCCTCAAATGCTGAATTGGATGAGATTGTCGCTGGGGTGCATGATAGTGGCGTCCGGTTCTTTTGGGTTGCACGGAGCGATGCAACTAATTTTGAAAGAAGTGGCGATACCAATGGAATAGTAGTGCCTTGGTGTGATCAGTTGAAGGTGTTGTCTCATTCTTCTATCGGAGGGTTCTGGTCACATTGCGGGTGGAATTCAACTAAAGAAGCTATATTCTGTGGGCTTCCAATGCTCATCTTTCCCATTTTCTGGGATCAAACTACAAACGGTAAGCAAATTGTTGAAGACTGGAAGATTGGTTGGAGAGTGAAGAAAGACGAAGAAAGTTTGATAACAAGACAGGAAATTGCTAGACTTGTGCAGAATTTTATGAACTTAGAAAATGATGAAGGAAAAGAAATGAGGAGAAGGGCCAAAGAGTTGCAGATCATTTGCCAACAAGCAGCAGAAAAAGGCGGTTCCTCTAATAACGCCATTGATGCTTTCCTGGATGACATTTCATGCCACAGTCATTAAGTTGCTACATCCTTGCTCCTTGCTATTACTAGGATGTAGTGTTCAATTTCATTGGAAACTTTTAAAATCAATGCTTTCATTAAAATATTAAAATTGTGATTTTCTAAACATATCTACATATATGTTTATTATTTGCTTGTTAATGAAAATTCTACACGATTTTCTTGAATTCTTTTCGTGTTGTGGCAGTAAAAATTGTTCAAAGTACAACTCAAGAAGCATTGAGTACTACGGTGGTTGAGCAAGTCAAAACAATTAAACTCTTTCTTCTTGGAAAAGTCAAAACCACAGTATCCTCCTCAATTAACTATTTAACTCCCACAAATTTTGGAACCCTAACAAGTAGTACACAGTAAAATTGTATCATTTTCTGAATGAAGCCTTGGTAAGAAACTCCTATAAGAACCAAAAAAAAAAAACAAACTCCACCACCGCCACGCGGCCACCGTCATCCCCCTCTGCTCCAGTCGTCCTCCGCCGTGTGGCAGCTTCTTTTGCTGTACATTTGTACTGCCTCTGTACCATTTTCCAAGATTCAATCTTTAACACGTCACTGCCCGCCACTCTAATGTCTTATGCTTTGTTGTATGGCAGCTACTCATAGAACGAATTCCCCAAAACCCGAACTTGTTCGATTCCATTATCCGTACCCGTATTCTTACCCGAACCCAAACCGTTACAACTTGCTAACCCTAGGTTTACATATTTATGGCCACCACTACCAGCACCGCCACAACTTCTGAGGCCTCCCCAAAGTTCCAAAAGCCCGACCTTTTACCGGTCCATCAACATTCGCCACCGGCAGATTACCACCAAGAATTAATCCTGGAGAAGCCAGCTCATGATGGTCTTCAATTCTGGCAATTCATGGTCGCCGGCTCCGTCGCCGGCATGGTCGAACACATGGCCATGTTCCCTGTAGATACAATTAAAACCCGAATGCAAGCGTTGGGCTCTTGCCCGCTGAAATCCGCCGGCGTTCTCCAGGCTGTTCAGTCCATTTTGAAATCTGAAGGGGCTGCCGGACTTTACCGTGGGATTGCGGCCATGGGCCTCGGTGCCGGTCCGGCGCATGCTGTTTATTTTGCCGTTTATGAAACTTGTAAGAAATCATTATCCGGCGGAAAAACTAATAATCCTGCTGCGCATGCGGCCTCGGGGGTTTTTGCCACTGTGGCAAGCGACGCTGTCTTTACGCCGATGGATATGGTGAAACAGAGGCTGCAATTGAGCAGTAGTCATTATAAAGGAGTGTGGGATTGTGTGAAGAGGGTTCTGAGGGAGGAGGGTTTTGGGGCTTTTTATGCTTCCTATAAGACAACTATACTCATGAATGCTCCGTACACGGCTGTGCATTTTACCACTTATGAGGCTACCAAAAGAGGGTTAATGGAGGTCTCGCCTGATATTGCTAGTGATGAAAGATGGGTGGTTCATGCTACCGCTGGGGCGGCAGCTGGGGCACTGGCTGCAGCACTCACAACGCCCCTTGATGTGGTGAAAACTCAGCTACAGTGTCAGGTATGACCACCAGTGTATGATGAATGTTTTGCTAAATACTGTGTTGTGCATCTAGTCATATGAATAGTTACTTTTGGTGTGTAAGTAAATCCTTGTAGAATGCGGACTTACAGGTACGCGGTGAGTTGTATTTCAATCTGATCATTTCTTTTTCAAAATTATGATTTTTTTCCTTTAGAATTATGTTATGTGCAAAAGCTTGCCCCAGTTTATAACTCTTTGTATCAGTATGGTTTCTTATCCATGTAGTTATCATGCATTGTTTGGTTAACATGTTTCTTGGTCAACCAGGGGCTGTGTACTTTGTATTTGTTTAGAACTGGAACCTCTGAATTAGAATTCAGATTGCTGCCCTAGTGTGATTCAGAAAAGCTAACATAGTTTCCTAGGATAGAGGACTCACACATTTATAAATACAGCTACATGTGAGACTTGTCTAATACCAACCATGCTGTGAGCAGGAGCCAACTGCTTGATTTACTTGCATGGACTGGAAAAAGATTTTCTCAGTATTAGATATGAAGTTACACAGCTGCATGTAGTTTGACCTAGGTTTTAAGGATTTGTCTGTCTTTACTCATGATAACTGAATATCTATAGAGGCGAAGTTCAATAACTGATGATTTCAATGGGGAATGTCGCTTTGCGGTTTCTGACATGTCCCCATATTATTTGTCGATTGTGATTCAAATGACATTAGACAAAATGGAAGAGTTAGGATTTGGCTGTTGTTTTCCATGACGTCTGAATAGCTATAGAGATGAAGTTCAATAAATGATGACGTTAATGAGGAATGTCGATATGCGGCCTCTGATTTGCTGCGACCTATTATTTTTCGATTGTGATTAAACGGCATTAGACAAAATGGAAGAGCTCTTAATATGGGTATTGACCAATATTTGCAATTATTCACATATGCTTGTCTTGTTTGATACAATCAATGGAGCATTGAGTTTTTTTTTTTTTTTGAAACTTAAATGAGATTTTTTTCTTCATAAAGTGGATACTATATGTCGACAGCGGAAGGTCATTTAATGCTAAAATTTAAAGAGGGCGAGTTTCGTTCAATTTTCCAATTGTAACCTTTTTTTGAGTCCACGAGACACAGTTTATGCGTCAATCCTAATCATTAAATGAAGATATGTTCCACAGAACTGGGGTTTGATTTTTCTTTATCTATGTTAATCCATTCAATATTATTTGGGTTGTTGCAGGGTGTCTGTGGATGTGATAGATTTGTATCTGGTTCAATTAGAGATGTTCTGCAAACAGTAGTAAAGAAGGATGGATATAGGGGTCTCATGAGGGGATGGATGCCAAGGATGCTCTTCCATGCTCCAGCTGCTGCAATTTGTTGGTCTACATATGAAGCTGCCAAAGGCTTCTTCCAGGAGATGAATGATGGCCACAGCAATCTCAGTGTTAGTTGAGAGATTGATGAGCTTTGAGACTGCTTTTCAAATTATAGTGATCAATACCTCCATATTTCACAACAGAGACATTGAAAGGTTAAGGGATGAGTGAACAGCATGAACAAGCGATTTTTAGCTTGATTAAATTTGTATAAGAGAGGTTAGTGAGCAGGCAAGTCAGTCAGGATCATAATTTACCTGTATTTGTACATTGTTGTTAACTATAATAACATGTCATCGCTTGGAGGAAGATTCCCTCCACATTTTTGGTGATTGTTTCCCTGAGGCAAAATATTCTGTTCGTCTTTGTAGTATTATTTGTGAGTTCACAAGATGTAAGGCCAATAAGACTGCGGAGTTTTGATTATTTTACTGTGTAAGAGTTCAAGACATTTCTCATCCTCAAAAGAATCCCAAAAGTGGGAACAGTCATATTGCTTTTGCTTTTGTTAATTTTACTTCGCTGCTGCAATATGTGCAACCTGCTCAATAATTTATCATTGGAACACAATTTCTTCAACTTTTTCCTTTAATTTGTTCAGGAAAGACCCAAAGAGGAAGAAGCTGTTAACTTGTGAATTTTTACACACGAGTAGGTACTGCTCTTCAAAGAAGTTATTTTGCCCTCTTTGTATCATTGATGTTAGTGTAGAAAAGTGCCTTTTCACAATAAAATCATTACTAGCCTAGCTAGATTTGAGTTTTCAAATGAAGCATCTGATGCCCATCTTTCTCATCAATGGGAAATAGTACATCAGATTGCTCGTAACAATAGTTGTACAAGTTATTTCCATTAGCATTTACATTCCAAATCGCTAACTATATAATTGCTGCATTTGCACATTTATATTATTCCAGGACAAAATCAAATAATAAAGATGATTCGTGAGATAAAATCTGCCGGCTTGGCAAGTGGGCTGTCTCCAAAATGGTGCTCTGGCACCAAGAACTGGACTACTGTAAAGCATGACGGAGAGGATGCTTCATGGGCTCTCCACATGTCCAACAACGACGGTAATGTCATCAAGCTTTCCGCCTGTCAAATGCAACAAAATGGAGTAGCGGTTAACCTTTTTTGTAGGGAGTAAAGGGAAAGTGCATGCAAAAGTCTGTTATGTCATGCCTGTAAACTTCATGCCAAGAATTTTCTTCCACCAAGGAACATCAAACCCCTGCTTGTCAAGATAACAATTTGAGATTAATACAAATGAGATTGTGAATAGACTGACTGTAATGCAAATAAACTAGGTTAGGTTCAAAACTAATCACCCTAGCTCTAGCCTCCAGGGAATAGGGCGAGTCGTATCTCAAATCCAACGAATAAGTGTGAGCCAAATTAGCCAATGCCTTTGCTAGCATCAATACCAAAATCAGCTTGAAATGCAACAAAAAGAAGTGATAAACTTCAAAGACAAGAATATTCTCCCAGGAAAGCTTACCAGTGTTACTAACATCATTGTACGAACCCACTGTTGAAATAATCTCGCTGTCAAATACATTATCAAAAAGCCCGTCTGATCCCATCACCACTGTGTCTCCTTTTACTAATTCTACATTGCAGACCTACATTTGGGAGACAAGAGTTGCCACTAACAACATAATATAGCATTGTGTTCATGCAGCACAATGCAAAAGTATGAGCTTTAGAGCTATCACAAACTTCATAGATTAGAAGACGCTGGGCCAGAAAGAAAGCTTGCCCAAAATGACAGTACATAAATCCTTGGTAACACCTGGAAGAAGTCTCCCTGTTCCAGGCTTCAGTTTTTACTAGCATCTATACTATACGGAAAGCATTCATTTTAAGACTTGAATTGCCAAGGAAAATTTAAACCAAGAAAGTTCAAGAACCAAGATAGTTCCATTTTCAACCTTTTAAAAATTTCTGGATGCATAGATCTCCATACCGTGGCGTCAAGATATGTTTGACCAATGTCCTCAGAGCTCAGTTGGTGTGGACAGTCAAAATAATGTTCTTGAGGAAACGTTGAAAAGACAATTTGACCTATTCCCAGTATTACAACAAAATAACTCGAGTGAGAACGAAAAGAAGAATGCAGCAACAGATTACAAGACCCTAGTGATATTAGAAGTTGGAAGTAACATAAAACTAGGACTAGTACCTTTTCTAATGACCCTCAGTCCACAGTCCCCGACATTGGCAATCTTCAGAATCCCATTTTTCTCCAACATTGCTATTATTCTAAAACAAAAATGGAATTCAAGTCCCTTATCTTAAGGTACGGTTCAATTTTGGCAGACGACAAAAGGAGAGCCTCCAGGCTCCATTTATGAAAATATGTTTTCAAGAACATTTCAGAAGAACCTACACAGTAGCAGAACCAACTGAAGATGTAGCAGCGTGTGCTTTCTTTATAAGAGTTCGAGGATCATAGCTGACCTGTCCGAGCAGGAGATTTCGAGTAACTAACCATGCATTGACAATTCAAGAGATGATCAACATACGATTCTTTCTTCTTTCCGGAATAAGTTTGACATGGAAATCTGTAGATTTTGTTTTGTATAACAAATTGGCTGGAAATTCTAGTTTGAATATCTGATATAAAAGGAAGAACCAACAAAATGACATAAAATTGTACAGTTGTATGGTAAGGTCTGGTTCTAACTTTGGCATTAACCCCTCCTAATTCTCCTTGTACCCCACAAAACCATTAAAAACATGTAAGAAGTTAAGGATATTAACATGAAAAATTATCTGATAGAACAATTTTTTTGATAAACATAGAACAAAGGATTGTCATACCTCCTGATCCTCAACTAAAGATGAAGCCTTAACCATCAATTCTCTAGAAAACAATGCAGGATTCACATTTTTCTCGGCCCACCTGCCAATCATAAACACTTAGATTGATCATCCCATCAGCCAATTATAAAGAAGGAGGCTCGTATAATTTGATTAATGGTAAAAAAGATAATATCAAAATTGTGCTAATCTACTGAAGATACTTGTTTAGTAATAATATTATGGTTCTAATCATAAAAGAAAACGATCGATCGAGAGAGATGAATAAAAGAATTTGATACCCAGAGACGCCATCAGCTACAGCAATAACACCCCCGTTATAGCTACTGAAAAAGAAGGCATCTTCCCCACCCTTTTCAACCTTTCAGAAATTGAGCAACACATCTAATTGGCGCCATAGTACTGCAGAATATAATGAAAAACAAAAGGGACGCACGCACGCACGCACGTACGCACTGCAATACACATATATATACTCATCACACGGAGCTTCCAATAAAAAACTACTACCACATACCTTCTTGGGGTGTGGGATAACGTGTGCTCCGAAGCACAAGGACAGCTCCGGTCTGAAACCAAAGATGAAAAAAAGTAAACAAAATCCCAAAACCGAAGAATGGAATATTTGAGCACTAAAGCAATTAATAGAGAAGGCTTTTTATGAGAGTATATATACCCAACAACAGCAGGACTAATGAAATTGGACGGTGTTGGTGTTGGTGTTGGTGTTGGTGTTGGTGTGCAACAAACCAGAGTCCCCTTCCTCCTCCTCCTCCTCCTCCTCCTGTCGGGATGAAATGAATGACAGGTTCCAACCACTTTTGGAGCATGAAAATGGAGAAGCGATTGGTAGTAAAAATGAGAGACAGAAGCCCTGGAAATGGGAATCGCCATTTCCCGCTTCTTCCTTCTACCGTATCCTTTTGGCCTTCCGGTCTCACTATACGTACGCAAATACGCTAGCCATAACCATAAACATAATCATAGCCATAGCCATTTTTATATTTTTTTTAAGGTTAAAGACATAGTCAGTTAATTCTGATAGAAAGCACGTAGGTTTCTCATGTTGCCACGTCGTATCTCAACAAGTCAAGAACTAGACAGCTTAATCGTTAAAGGCTTAAAGCCACTTCTTTGGATTGAGTGAAAATAAAATGAAACCCATGAGTGGCAAAAAAAAAAAAAAAAAAAAAAAACACAGTTTTTTAATATTATATATATAATGCTAAGAGTAATGAAAATATCGTATATTAATTTGCATTATTGTTTATTAATTGAATAAAAAATGGGTAAGACATAGTCATTTACCAAAATAAATGAATTTATCGTAAATATTTGTACTTGCTAAATAGTATTCATATAATAAGATATGTAATTATTTTTTATAGGTAAAATTACATGTAATAAGATACATAATTATTTGTTAACCCTTTATAATTTAAGATATTAAAATTTATTAAGAAAAAAATAAGAATAATAAATGTTCCGGAAATAGTCAAGAAATATATCTAATAACGTGATAACGTTATTGAATTACCAAAAACACAAGATAGAAAATATATAAACTAGTAGAAGTGATAGTTATAAATAATTAAAAATATTATTTTTAATATTTTATTTAAATACGAGACAAGATTATAGTAAAAATAAATTCTTAATAAGGTTATTATAATTATATAATAAAAAAGATTTGGCTTTGCTTCTTTTCCGTGTGTTTTTGCCCAAAATTGACCTAAAACCAATTTTAATGCATAGCTTTACTTTTTTTTTAATTACCTTTTTTTATTCAAATTAAAATTCCATTTTCATTATACTAGAATGCATGTTCACAGTCTAGGTGGATGCAAAAAGCGATACAAAAAAGTCAAAATTAATGTGTTTTTGAATTTTGCCATTTTTTTGGGTAAAATATGTGTGTTTTTTTTTTAACAGAATTTATATAAATTTGGGCAAAATACGGTGTTGGATATACCCAACCACACCGTTACAAAAGTTAAAGCCATAAATTTGGAGTACTACTCCATTACATGTATTTTCTAAATATCTAATGGCATGAAGAAACTATTCTACTTTGACCACTCGTGTCAAAGTAGAGTAAATCTTCAATCCTCCCAAGTATTTGCAGGTTCTAAGTCATTTTCAAGACTATACATATTCATGCCAGTGTGGGAGAAGCTTCTATCTCCCTTTTCAATTTTGTGATTTTTTGATCATCAAATATGTGTGTTATAACCCATACAAAATGGAAATTTGGTAAAAAAAAAAATCTAAATTTCACTTTTTTTACACCGTTTACAAAGATGTATATTCACAATTGAGGTGGGTGAAATAATAGTAGGGGAAAAGTCAAAATTAACACATTTTTTGACTTTGATATTTTTGACCAAATTACGTGTGTTATAACCAATGAAAAATTGAGGTTTGGTGAAAATTTTAAATTTTAACTTTTTTTTACAATATTCACTGGAATGCATTTTCACAATCGAGGTGGGTGTTAAAAACATCACAAAAGAGTCAAAATCAACGCGTTTTTGGATTTGTCATTTTTGGTTAAAATACACATGTTATAAATCAATGAAAAATGAAATTTGGTAATTTTTTTTTTAAATTTCATTTTTTTTGATATCGTTCGCAAGAATGCATGTTCATAATTGAGGTGAGTGAAAAAACAATAGGGAGAAAGTCAAAATCAACACATTTTTTGCTTTTCCATTTTTGACCAAAATACGTTTGTTATTACACATAAAAAATGGAGGTTTGGTGAAAATTTTAAATTTCACTTTTTTTTTCAATATTCACTATATGCATGTTCACAATCGATGTGAGTGGAAAAATGGTACAAAAAAGTCAAAATCAATGCATTTTTTAAATTTGTCATTTTTGGCTAAAATACGTATGTTATAACCCATGAAAAATGGAAATTTGGTGAAAAATCTAAATGTTCACTTTTTTTGACACCGTTCATTAGAATGCATGTTCAAAATTGACGTGTGCGTAAAAAATAGTAGGAAAAAAGCCAAAATAAAAACGTTTTTTGACTTTGCCATTTTTGACCAAAATATGTGTGAAACCCATGAAAAATGGAAGTTAGGAGAAAATTGTAATTTTCACATTTTTTGACAATATTTACTAGAATGCATGTTCACAATCGAGGTGGGTGTAAAAAGTAATACAAAAAGTCAAAATCAATGCATTTTTGAATTTTGCCTTTTTTGGTAAAATACGCGTGTTAACCCATTCAAAATGGAAATTTGGTTAAAAAAAATAATCTTAATTTCACTTTTTTGACACAGTTTACAAGGAAGTGGATGAAATAACAATAGGACAAAAAACTAAAATTAACACTTTTTTTAATTTTCCATTTTGACCAAAATACGCGTGTTATAACCTGTGAAAAATTGAGGTTTAGTAAAAATTTTAAACTTCAACTTTTTTTTTACAATACTCACTGGAATGCATGTTCACAATCGAGGTGGGTGTAAAAAACTTCAAAAAAAAATATCAAAATCAACTCGTGTTTGGTTTTTCCCATTTTTGGTTAAAATACGTGTGTATAACCCATGAAAAATGAAAAATTGGTAAAAAAAACATCTGAATTTCACTTTTTTGGACATCGTTTACAAAAATGCATGTCCACAATTGAGGTGGGTGAAAAAACAATAGGGACAAAGTCAAAATCATTACGTTTTTTTTACTTTACCATTTTCTACCAAAATACGTGTGTTATAACCCGTGAAAAATGGAGGTTTGGTAAAAAATTTAAATTTCACCTTTTTTTTTCAATATTCACTATTATGCATGTTCACATTTGATGTGGGTGTAAAAAATTGTACAAAAAAAGTGAAAATTAACGCATTTTTAGATTTTGCCATTTTTGGCTAAGATACGTGTGTTATGTAACCCATGAACAAAGAAAATTTGGTTAAATTCTAAATTTCACTTTTTTTGACACCGTTCATTAGAATGCATGTTCATAATTGAGGTGTTAAAAAAAGGGGAAAAGACCAAAATTAACACTTTTTTGACTTTGACATTTTTGACCAAAATACATGTGTTTTAACTCATGAAAAATGGATGTTTGGTGGAAAATTTAATTTTTATTTTTTAACAATATTCACTAGAATGCATATTCATAATTGGGGTGCGTGAAAAAAATGGTACAAAAAAAGTCAAAATCAACGTGTTTTTGAATTTGCTATTTTTGTCTAAAATATGTATTATAACCCATGAAAAATGAAATTTGGTGAAAAATATAAAATTTTAATTTTTTTGATACCGTTCATTTTAATTCATGTTCACAATTGATGTTTTTTTTAAAAAAAGTAGGGAAAAAGACAAAATCAACATATTTTTATACTTTGCCATTTTTGACCAAAATATGTGTGTTATAACCCATAAAAAATGAAAATTTGGTGAAAATTTTAATTTTCACTTTTTTTTGACAATAATTACTAGATCAAATGAACGGTGTGGTTGGGTATATCCAGCACTGTATTTTACCCAATATATATAAAAGGTACGATAACTTAAAAAAACAAATTACTAGATCAAATGGAAAGATCAAGGACTGCTGATGTTAGGCCGGTCTTTTTAAAAAAAAAGTTTTGCATGAACAAACTGCCTGCATTTTTTCACAGAAAGGTCTCTTGCTGCTGGTGTTTGGCAAGTTTACCTCAATGTTTTTCCTTCAGGTTGTATGGTAGCTATAGCTTATAATGAATATGGAACCATGTGCATACTTGAACAAGTTTCAAACTAGGCCAAAACTTTTGATGTTATACACACTGCCTTGTTGTCCTTTAGAAATCAATCCTAGTGAACAATGAGTAATGTTAAGGAGTTTTTTGTATAGTGGGTCAAGATTAAGGGTACTGTGAGAAGAGTTATCGCATATCTTTAATCTCTTTCAACCAAACATATGTAAATGAGGAGTCCTCTTTGTTTCAATTTTTCAAAGGGGGCATCGGAGTTTGATCTACTATAAAGGCTATTAGTCGTTGACGGCCTTTATATTAGCACCAACCTTCGGAACCCAACTGTTGTATTTTTAGGAAAATAGGTCACACTCCTCTTGTAACTTAGGAAATCTGTAAAAGGGTTTAAATGTAAGGGGGGAGTCCTCCCTATTTACAGTTTTCCACTTGTACTAATGGTGTGGATATATTCGCCACTTTCCTTTTTTAACCAAGTTTTTCTTAATACAACTGAGAGCGCCCCCCCTAGCAAAAAAAAAAAGATAATAATTACTAGAATGCATGTTCACAATTGAGGTGGGTGCAAAAAACAATATAAAAAGTCAAAATCAACGCATTTTTAAAATTTTGTATTCTCGGGTAAAATACATGTGTTATAATCTATACAAAATGAAAATTTGGTAAAAAAAAAATCTAAATTTTACTTTTTTTTGACACCGATCACAAGGATGTATGTTCACAATTGAGGTCAATGAAATAACAGTAGGGAAAAAGCAAAAATTAGCACATTTTTTGACTTTGCCATTTTTGACCAACATACGTGTGTTATAACTCGTGAAAAATCGAGATTTGGTGAAAATTTTAATTTTCACTTTTTTTGAAAATATTTACTAGAATGCATGTTAACAATCAATGTGGGTGCAAAAAACGATATAAAAAAGTCAAAATTAACGCATTTTTGAATTTTGCAATTTTGGGTAAAATACGTGTCTTATGGGATACAAAATGGAATTTGGTAAAAAAAAAAAAATCTAAATTTCACTTTTTTTAACACTGTTCACAAGTATGTATGTTCAGAATTGATGTGGGTGAAATAAAAGTAGGGAAAAAACCAAAATTATCACGGTTTTTTACTTTTCCATTTTTGACCAAAATACACGTGTTATAACACATAAAAAATTGAGGTTGGGTGAAAATTTTAAATTTCAACTTTTTTTAAAATATTCATTGTAATGCATTTTCATAATTGACGTAGGTGTTAAAAATATAAAAAAAAAGTCAAAATCAACGCATTTTTAGATTTTGACATATTTGGTTAAAATACGTGTGCTATAACCCATGAAAAATTGAAATTTGGCAAAAAAAATATATTTCACTTTTATTGACATGATTCACAAGATAGCATATTCACAATTGAGATAGGTGCAAAAACAATAGGGACAAAGTCATAATCAACACGTTTTTTTACTTTGCTATTTTTGATCAAATACGTGTGTTACAATCCATGAAAATTGGAGGTTTTGTGAAAATTTTAAATTTCACTTTTTTTTCAATATTCACTATTATGATGTTCACAATCGAGGTGAGTATAAAAAACAGTACAAGAAAAAGTTAAAATCAACACATTTTTAATATTTGCCGTTTTTGAACAATAGACACGTTTGTTACATAACCCATGAACAAGAAAACTTGATTAAAATTCTAACTGTTTTCATGTTATTTTTTGCACCTACCTATATGGGTAATATGCTATCTAATGAACAGTGTTAAAAAATGGACTTGTAATTTTTTTTGAAAATCATCATTTTTTGTGGGCTATAACCCAAATTTTTTTGGCTCAAAACGGTAAGACTCAAAAACTGGCTATTTATGACTTTTTTTTGTCATTTTTTCCACCCACCTAGATGGGTTATATTATTTCTAGTGAAAGGTCCTAATAAAATAGAAATGTAAATTTTTTGAAAAATCATAATTTTTCGTAGGCTATGTAACCCACATATTTTCGATTGAAAACAACAAGATTAAAAATATGCTATTGTGGACTTTTTTCATGTCATTGTTTTTACACCTATCTATATGGGTAATGTGCTATCTAATGAACGGTGTTAAAAAATAGAAATATAACTTTTTTGAAAAATCATAAACAATAGTATGTTTTTGAATCTTGCCATTTTCAACCGAAAAACGTGGGTTATAGCCCACAAAAAATTATGTTTTTAAAAAAATTTAGATTTTTATTTTTTAACACTGTTCACTAGATGACACATTACCTATATATATTGGTGCAAAAAATTACGTGAAAACGGTCCACAATAGTTAGATTTTGAGCCTTGCCATTTTTAGTAAAAAAAGATGTGTTATAACCCACGAAAAATGATGATTTTTTTAAAAAAATTACAATTCTTTTTTTTAATACCGTTAACTAGATAGCACATTACTCATATAGGTGGGTGCGAAAAATGACATGAAAACAATCTATAATAGCATGTTTTTGAATCTTGCCATTTTCAATTGATAATACATGGGTTATAGCCCATATTTTCTGCATTTTGGAGTAGTACTCCATATTTTCTGCATTTGCTTTGTAACAGAGCCGACACTGTATTTTGTTTTGTCCAAGCTATATATATTTCTACTTTTTCCACAAAAAAAAAAAAATACGTGGGTTATAACCCATGAAAAATTATGATTTTTCAAAATATTTATATTTCTCTTTTTTAAACACCATTCACTAGATATCACATTACACCTATAGGTGAGGTGCAAAAAATGAAAATAGTCCAAAATATCATGTTTTTAAATCTTGTCATTTTCAACTGAAAAAGTGGGTTATAGCTTACAAAAAGTTATGATTTTAAAAAAAATTTACAAATTTATTTTTAACACCATTTACTAGATAGCGCATTACCCACATGGGTAGATGCAAAAAATGACATGAATGATAAGGTGATGATTTTCACCTTATTGTATTCGTTTACTTACCTCTTGTGAGTCCTTGTAACATGTTTTTATGTCGTTTTTACATGTTTTTAACGTATTTGTAGGATGTTATGGCATGGGAGGATCAACGGAGCAAAAGATTGATGAAAAGAGCACATTTTAAAGGTTATTAATCATGGAGGTCAAAATGAGAAGAAAAGATTGAGAAAGATCAAGAAAGATGCGATTTAGGTCAAAAAGGAGATGAAGAACAAATGCAGAAGAAATCTGCCAGGGTTTAGTCTTTCGATCATATCTCTCTCAATTTACGTCCGAATGGAATGATTCAGATTCCATTGGAAAGCTAAGAGAAATAGCTACAATTTTTATGTTTTAAGTTTTTCCAAATTCGTTCTGGATCATATCGAACAATGGCTCACAAATGAACGGCACGCCAGAGAGAACCTCAGCGGCGCGCAGGAAATTCAGAATTTTCAAATTCTGAAAAAAACAGAATGCACCGGCGCGCCGGAGAGCTTTTACCGGCGCGCCGCTGGTGGTTGCGGGAGGTCATTTTTGGCTGTTTTGTCCTCCATTTTGACAAGACTTCAAGGGCACTTTGGGAACTCGGTCAACACACCTTTTTCCAACCCTAACCCATCCTATATATGAGGAATGCTGCAGCCAAAAGGGAAAAGAAGAGGGGGAAGGAAGGGAGAGCAACAAGAGTAGAGAGAAAGCCATTGTTCTTAGTTAGGGTTAGATTAGTTAGATTTTTATAGCTTTTCTCTCTAGCTACTCCACAAGAACACACAATTAGTGTGTGTTCTTGGTGTAAATAGTCCCATTTATGGAAGAACTTCATGTAATACTCATGTGCTTCAAGAGCTTGGAATCAATTGTAAAGTTTGGATATTTGCTTGGAATCAACATGTGGAAAGCTTCCTCTTTTGTTTAATCAAATGGGTAGTATCTTTTCCTTGCACTTCTTTGATTATTTCCTTGCTTGTCCATATATATATGTGAAATTCTTGTGTGCCATGAGAGGCTAAATTGTTTATTTCCCTTCGATTGTGGTTATGTGTTGTTGATATATTGTGTTAATGTGTGGTTTTGTGTTGTGGATAGCTAGGAATTAGGAAATACAAACTAGTTATTACCTCACATTAGTAATGCTTATAGTAGACTAGTGTGTGGGTGATGGATTAGTGGAGATATCTTAGTCCGTTCTTGCCTCCACCATAAAGGGGGAATTGCTTGGGATATTGATAGGCCAATGTAGGTTTGATGAACTTGGAAGACATGAACTAGTTTAGTCCTTGCCTCTGCCATAAAAGGGGGGGAGTGAATTAGGGATTGATTTCCACGAGAGTGACTAGGTTCAACCCTTGCCTCCGCCATAAAGGAGGGGTTGGATTAGAGAGTGAACGTTGGAGAGACATTGGCATTTCAGTTGATATAGTTAGCTAGTCCTTGCCTCCACCATAAAAGGGGGATTGGTTGATTGTTCAATTTCCGGTAGGAGACAATGCATTTAGGTCCTTGCCTCCGCCATAAAGGGGGGACTTAGTTGAATTGGCTCAATCTTTGTCGTAGTAATTCCATAGGATAAACCACACATAACACTAACATTTGAGATAACCACATCCAAGGGTATATTTTAATTACTTGATTTCTCTTCCACACATTTTCATGTTTATTTGGTAGTATTAGCATAGTTTAGGTTATTTTCCTTCTTTGTTGTAACTTTCACTACTTCACACACGTTTACACTAATTCCATAAACTTATCCCCTCCCTGTAGGTTCGACTCCTACTTCCTCTAGCTATAAAACGCCAGTGTCTTGATGCACCTTAAATGTCGTGAGGATTAGGGTTATAAATTTATTTGATTCGGTTAAACCTTAACTTTTGACCCTAGCTCCAAAACCGCTATCAATGAATGCAGTCCAAAATAGCATATTTTTGAATCTTGCCATTTTCAACCAAAAAAATGTGAGTTATAGCCCATGAAAATTTATGATTTTTCAAGAAAAAATATTTTTATTTTTTTAACACCGTTCATTAGATAGCACATAAACCATATATGTGGGTGCAAAAAATGACATTAAAATTATCCACAATAGTTAGATTTTGTGTCTTGCCTTTTTTATATAAAAAACATTGATTATAACCCACAAAAAATAATAATTTTTAATAATATTTACAATTTCATTTTTTAACACCGTTCACTAGATAGCACATTAACAATATAGGTAGGTGCAAAAAATATACAGTCCACAATATCATGTTTTTGAATCATGCCGTTTTCAAGAGAAAAAAATGTGTTATGATTTTAAAAAAAATTTACATTTTGATTTTTTTAAAACCTTCACTATATAGCACATTGCCCATATAGGTAGGTGTAAGAAATGACATTAAAATAGTCCACAATAGCATGTTTTTGAATCTTGACATTTTCAACCAAAAAATTAAGAGTTTTCAAAAAAATTTACATTTTTATTTTTTTAACACTGTTTCCTAGATATCATATTACCCATCTAGGTGGGTGCAAAAAATGACATTAAAAAAGTCCACAATAGCCCATTTTGAAGTCTTGCTATTTCACCCAAAAACGTGGGTTATAACCCACGAAAAATGGTGTTTTTTAAAAAAATTTACAATTCCATTTTTATAACTCCGCTCATTAGATAGCACATTACTCATATAGGTAGGTGCAAAAAATAATATGAAATCAGTCCACAAAAGTATGTTTTTGAATCTTGCAATTTTCAACCGAAAAAACGTGGGTTATATCTTACGAAAATTATGATTTTAAAAAATTACATTACTATTTTTAACACCGTTCACTATATAGTGAATATGTCAAAAAAGTGATATTTAAAATTTTCACCAAACCTCAATTTTTCATGAGTTATAACACACGTATTTTAACCGAAAATAGCAAAATCTAAAAATACCTTGATTTTGACCTTTTTCGTTCTGCTTTTTGTAGCCATTCCTATTTTGAACATTCATTCTAATGAATATTATAGAAAAAATTGAAATTTAAAATTTTCAACAAACCTCAATTCTTCATGGATTATAACACACGAATTTTAACCGAAAATGGCAAAATCTAAAAATGCATTGATTTTGATTTTTTTCGTTCCATTTTTTGCACCCATTTTGATTGTGACCATGCATTCTAGTGAATATTGTAAAAAAAAGTGATATTTTAAAATTTCACCAAACCTCTATTTTTCATGAGTTAAAACACACGTATTTTAACTGAAAATGGAAAAATCTAAAAAAGCGTTGATTTTAACTTTTTTTGTTCTATTTTTTGCACCCATTCCGATTGTGAACATGCATTCTAGTGAATATTTTCAAAAAAATTTTATTTTAAATTTTAACTAAATCTCCATTTTTCATGAGTTAAACCACACGTGTTTTAATCGAAAATGGCAAAATCTAAAAATACGTTGATTTTGAATTTTTTTCATACTATTTTTTGCACCCATTCCAATTATGAACATTCATTCTAGTGAATATTGTCAAAAAAAGTGGAATCTGTGGAGCAATGGGTGATCCACGGTCCACTTGCTGTGGTAATTTTTGGTTCATTGTTCAGCTCGTGTGCTTGATAATCCTTGGAGCTATGCAAAAATTGATCAGACATTTTACAGCTTCTCATGTCACATTTCATAAGCTTCCAGCTTTCTGTTTTTCATGTTAGCATTAGTCACTAAAGTTGGTAGTTTTTCTCATATACTCTTAAGAGGGAATTAAAGCATCGATACTTTGATTTTCAATAAAGTCGCGGTCCTATAATTCCCACCTTTTAGATCACAGGAAGGTTCATGTAATGGAGTAGTACTCCAAATTTTGATTCACATGCTTGTAACGGTGTGGTCGGGTATATCCGGCACCGTATTTTGTTCATGATGGTATAAAGCTCTTTTTGGTTTAAAAAAAAAGAATATTTTCAAAAAAATTGAAATTTTAATTTTTTTCACCAAACCTCCAATTTTCACGTGTTATAACACACGAATTTTAACAAAAAATGGCAAAATTTAAAAACGCATTGATTTTGAATTTTTTCGTTCCTTTTGTTGCACCCATTCCGATTGTAAACATTCATTCTCGTGAAAATTGTCAAAAAAGTGAAAATTAAAATTTTTACCAAACTTCCATTTTTCATGGTATAACACACGAATTTTAACCAAAAATGGCAAAATTTAAAAGCGCGTTGATTTTGACTTTTTTTGTTCCATTTTTTGCACCCATTCCGATTGTGAACATTCATTCTAATGAATATTGTCAAAAAAGTGAAACTAAAAACTTTCACCAAACCTCCATTTTTATGAGTTATATATAACACACAAATTTTAATAAAAAATGGCAAAATCTAAACACGCGTTAATTTTGAATTTTTTCATACCGTTTTTTGTACCCATTCCGAGTGTGGACATTACTTCCAGTGAATATTGGCAAAAAAGTGATATTTAAAGTTTTCACCAAGCCTATATTTTTCATTAGTTATAACACACGTATTATAACCGAAAATGACAAAATCTAAAAACGTGTTGATTTTGACTTTTTTCATACCATTTTTTGCAACCATTCCGATTGTGAACATGTATTCTAGTGAATATTGTAAAAAAAAGTGATGCTTAAAATTTTAACCAAACCTCCATTTTTCATGAGTTATAACACATGAATTTTAACCGAATATGGCAAAATGTAAAAATGCGTTGATTTTTACCTTTTTTGTGCCCATTCCTATTGTAAACATGCATTCTATTGAATATTTTTGAAAAAAGTGGAATTAAAAATTTTCAATAAACCTCCATTTTTCATGGGTTATAACACGCGAATTTCAACCGAAAATGACATAATCTAAAAACGCGTTGATTTTGACTTTTTTCGTTTCGTTTTCTGCATCCATTCCAATTGTGAACATGCATTCTTGTGAATGTTGTCAAAAAAGTGATTTTTAAATTTTTTTACCAAACCTCAATTTTTCATGGAGTATAACGAATGAATTTTAACAGAAAATGGCAAAATCTAAAAACGCGTTGATTTTGACCTTTTTCGTCTCGTTTTTTTGCACTCATTCCTATTGTGAACATACATTCTAGTGAATATTGTAGAAAAAAGTGAAATTTAAATCTTTCACCAAACCTCCATTTTTCATACGTTACAACACACGAATTTTAACCGAAAATGGTAAAATTTTAAAACACGGTTATTTTGTCTTTTTTCATTCCGTATTTTGCACCCATTCCGATTGTGAACATGCATTCTAATAAATATTTTCAAAAAAGTGATATTCAAAATTTTCACCAAACTTTTATTTTTCATGGGTTATAACACACGAATTTTAACCAAAAATGGCAAAATCTATAGTCGCGTTGATTTTGACCTTTTTCATTCTGTTTTTTGCACCCATTCCTATTGTGAACTTGCATTTTAGTGAATATTGTAGAAAAAAGTGAAATTTAAAATTTTCACCAAACCTCCATTTTTCATGGGTTATAACACACGAACTTTAACCGAAAATGAAAAAATATGAAAACGCGTTGATTTTGACTTTTTTGTTCCATTTTTTGTACCTATTCCGATTGTGAACTTGCATTCTAGTGAATATTGTCAAAGAAAGTGATATTTAAAATTTTCTCCAAACCTCCATTTTTCGTGGGTTATGACACATGAATTTTAACCGAAAATGGCAAAATCTAAAAACGTATTGATTTTGGCCTTTTTCGTTCCGTTTCTTGTACTTTTTCCTATTGTTAACATGCATTCTGGTGAATATTATAGAAAAAATTAAATTTAAAATTTCCACCAAATCTCTATTTTTTATGGGTTATAACACACAAATTTTAACCAAAAATGGAAAAATTTAAAATTCGCTAATTTTGACTTTTTTGTACCATTTTTTGCAGCCAATCAGATTGTGAACATGCATTCTAGTGAATATTTTTTTTTAAGAAAACGGAACTTATATACATGATGGGCAAAATACGATATTGGATATACCCAAACGCATCGTTACAAAATAGAAAGCAAGAAATATGGAGTACTATTCCATTACATAATTTTGTGATTAAATGTAAAAAGATGGAAAGAAGAAAATGTCTACTCTATAGCCTCTAGAGTATAACTTTCTATTTCCCAATGAATATTGTCAAAAAAAGCGAAATATAAAATTTTCACCAAACCTTCATTTTTTATGAATTATAACACACAAATTTTAACCGAAAATGACAAAATCTAAAAACACATTGATTTTGACTTTTTTTGTTCCGTTTTTTGCTCCGATTCTGATTGTGAATTTGCATTCTAGTAAGATAATAAAAAAAATTGATATTTAAAATTGTTACCACACCTTCATTTTTAATGGGTTATAACACTCGTATTTTAACCGAAAATGGCAAAATCTAAAAACGCGTTGATTTTTGACCTTTTTCATTCTGTTTTTTGCCCCCATTCCGATTGTAAACATTCATTATAGTGAATGTTTGATCGGGGCTAAAAATACCTATTTTTACTACCTCGTTTACTTAAGTTTATGCTTGTCTTTGAGGATTTTATTGTTGTTTATGTGTTGTTTTTGGAATAAATGCAGGATTTCAAGTTCAATGAGGCTAAAGGAAACAAAATCCAGATTTGATGTGAAAAAGTGGGAAAAAGAACCAAAAATCACTCAATTCGGATTACCAAAGACAATATGGCACAAAGGAGCAAAGATGGGAATGCAAAGCAAAACTGGGCAGAACACAAAGCAAACTTCAAAAAAGTGTATCTCGGCTTCTACTTAACAAAAAGAAGAGTTATTGGATGTTTTGGAAAGATCTATAAGAGTACTAAAACTATTATGTTTGAAATTACTCCTAAATCGACTGGCAAGATGGTTAATTTGAGGCTCAAGTCAATATATACCAAAGATTTCAAAAAATCAGAAGCCTATGTCATAGTTGGGAAGAATGTTCCTAACTTTCGTTCCCAAACTCAACAGTCAATGATGCTTAATGCATTATAAAGCCAAGAGGAAGGCTATAATTCTTATGAAGACCATAACGCCCAGTTTTGCACGGAAGACATTCAAAATCACTTCCCAATATCATCTAAGTGTGCTGTCTGAAATCCTGAAAAATAGTGGCTGTGGGACCAACACTTTCGGAAATTGCATTTCAGCCACTATTATAGAATAAGCGGGGTACTTTATGTAATTATTGATTTTTAGTCATTTCACTACTATTTAAGATTTTTTAAAGACTAAGTTAGATATCTAGGACACAATTAGCAATAACTCACAAGAACACACCTTTAGTGTATGTTCTTGGTGTTTTCATTTCTTAGGAAAGTATTCTATTAACTCTTGGATAATTGGAGTGAAAATCAAAGGGAAGCTTGGACCTTTAGCTTGGAATCAATATTCGGGAAGTCTCCTCATCTTTGGTTGTCAATTCCTTTGAACTTTCTTGCTAAATTCATTTCTTAACTTACCATTTGGGTTTGCTCTAATTAGCCATAAGGGGCTAATTTGTCTGGTGTCTTTGGAATTAAGTTATGGGCTTTTGATAATTTGTTTGTATGGTGTTAAAATGTTATGGGCTTGATTATATGTTTCATATGCTTGATTTTAAGGTCACATTTCTTGTGCAATATCTTTGACTTGAAATTGAGAATTGGGTCATGTTGTGAGTAGAATATTAATCCATTACATATTGTGATGAAGGGTCCTCTTTGTCCAGGATAATATTGATTGATTCTATTCCATGAATTAGCCTTAGCCCTAAGCATATGGAAACCAAGTCTACACTAGCATGACAACCTAGTTGGGGGCTTGGCTTGGAAGTTGTGGATTTGCAATGACATAGAATCGATTGGCATGATTGATATATTAATTATGGTTGAGTTTGGTCCGGTTATAGTCTTAGCCACCAAATTTCCATAAAACAACATTAAACCATATTCTTCAAGCTATCACATGAATCACCAATGCTACAAATGATTGAGAAACCTAATCTTAAATTCCAATGATACACTTATCTACTTGATTTCTACTCCCTAATTTTGAAGCTAAAGTCCTAGATCAATTAAGTTGACTTTAGTGTAGGTTTAGTCTTGTTGCATTTTATCTTGTTTTCTTTCCTTAGTTGCATTTTTCATTATTCTACATACTAGATACGAACTCTTAACAAGACCCCCATCTCCATGGAATTTGACCCCTTACTTCCAAGTGCTACATATTTAGAGTTAGGGTATTTGTTTGTTTGGGTTGCACGACGAACTCACTCAACAATGTTGTAAAAAAAAGTGAAATTTAAAAATTTCACCAAACCTCCATTTTTCATGGGTTATATATAACACACGAATTTTAACCGAAAATAGCAAAACCTAAAACGCGTTGATTTTGACCTTTTTCGTTCGGTTTTTGCACCCATTCCTATTGTGAACATGCATTTTAGTGAATATTATAGAGAAAAGTGAAATTTTAAAATTTCACCAAACCTTCAATTTTCATAGGTTATAACACATGAATTTTAACTGAAAATGGCATAATCTAAAAATGCAATGATTTTGACTTTTTTCATTCCTTTTTTTCCACCCATTCCGACTGTGAACATACATTCTAGTGAATATTGTCAAAAATGTGATTTTTAAAATTTTCATCAAACCTCCATTCTTCATGGAGTATAACACACAAATTTTAACCGAAAATGGCAAAATCTAATAATGCGTTGATTTTGATCTTTTTCTTTCCGTTTTTTGCACCCATTCCTATTGTGAACATGCATTACAGTGAATATTGTAGAAAAAAAGTGATTTAAAATTTTCAACAAACCTCCATTTTTTATGGGTTATAACACACGTATTTCAACTGAAAATGCCAAAATCTAAAAACGTGTTGATTTTGACTTTTTTCATTCCATTTTTTGCACCCATTTCGATTGTGAACATGCATTCTAGTGAATATTTTCAAAAAAGTGATATTTTAAATTTTCACCAAATCTCCATTTTTCATAAGTTATAACATACGTATTTTAACTAAAAATAGTAAAATCTAAAAATGCGTTGATTTTGAATTTTTTCATACCATTTTTTGCAGCCATTCTGATTGTAAACATGTATTCTAGTGAATATTGTCAAAAAAAGGCGAAATTTAAAATTTTCACCAAACCTCCATTTTTCTTCGATTATAACACACGAATTTTAACCAAAAATGACAAAATTTAAAAACGCGTTGATTTTGAGTTTTTTCGTTCCTTTTTTTGCTCCCATTCAGATTGTGAATTTGCATTCTAGTAAATTAATCAAAAAATTGATATTTAAAATTTTTACCAAACATCCATTTTTCAGGGGAACACACGTATTTTAACCGAAAATGGCAAAATCTAACATCGCGTTGATTTTCGACCTTTGTCATTTTGTTTTTTGCATCCATTCAGATTGTAAACATTCATTCCAGTGAATGTTTGAAAAAAAGTGAAATTTAAAATTTTCACCAAACCTCCATTTTTCATGGTTATAACACACGAATTTTAACCAAAAATGGCAAAATCTAAAAAAGTGTTGATTTTGACTTTTTTCATACCTTTTTTTGTACCCATTCCGATAGTGAACATGAATTCTAATGAATATTATAAAAAATGTGATATTTAAAAATTTTACCAAACCTCCATTTTTCATGGAGTATAACGAACGAATTTTAACCGAAAATGGCAAAATCTAAAAATGAGTCGATTTTGACCTTTTTCGTCTCGTTTTTTGCACCCATTCCTATTGTAAAAATGTATTCTAGTGAATATTGTAAAAAAAGTGAAATTTAAAATTTTTCCCAAACCTCAATTTTTCTTGGGTTATAATAACACACGAATTTTAATCGAAAATGGTAAAATTTAACACAGTTATTTTGACTTTTTTCATTTCGTTTATTGCACCCATTCTGATTGTGAACGTGCATTCTTACAAATATTTTCAAAAAGTGATATTTAAAATTTTCACCAAACCTCCATTTTTCATGGATTATAACATACGAATTTTAACCGAAAATGGCAAAATCTAAAGCCGCATTGATTTTGACCTTTTTCATTCCGTTTTTTTGCATCCATTCCTATTGCGAACATGCATTTTAATAAATATTTTCAAAAAAAGTGATATTCAAAATTTTCACCAAACTTCCATTTTTCATAGGTTATAACACACGAATTTTAACGGAAAACGGCAATATCGAAAGCCGCGTTGATTTTGACTTTTTTATTAGATAGCACATCACCATTTCATATGATTGTAAAAAAGGCACAAAAATGGCCAACCACGGCAAGTTTTTTTAATTTTTCGTTTTGGGCAAAAAAACGTGTGTTATAACCCACAAAAATGGTCGTTTTTCAAAATTTTTAATTTTTTCCTTCTTTACACCATTCATTACATATCACATCACCACTTTATGTGAGTGCAAAAGCTGCACGAAAATGGCCACTGACGGCAAGTTTTTCAAATTTGTCGTTTTTGGCCAAAAAACATGTGCTATAACCTACGAAAAATGGTTATTTTTTTTAAATTTATAAATTTTCCTTTTTATTGAATAATTTATTAAATAGCACATCACCATTTCATATGATTGCAAAAAACGGCACGAAAACGGCCAACGAGTTTTTTATATTTTCCGTTTTGGGCCAAAAAAAGGGTGCTATTACTCACAAAAAATGGTCATTTTTGAAAAATTTTAATTTTTCATTTTCTTGCACCATTCATTAGATAACACATCATACATTCATGTGAGTGCAAAAACTGCACGAAAATGGCCACCGACGGCAAGTTTTTTAAATTTTCCATTTTGGGCAAAAAAACGTGTGCTATAACTCACGAAAAATGGTCATTTTCAAAATTTATATATTTGCCTTTTTATTGCACAATTCATTATATAGGACATCACAATTTCACATGAGTGCAAAAAAGGGCACGAAAATCTGCCGTCGAAAATTGCAAGTTTTTTAAATTTTTCGTTTTAGGCAAAAACGTGTTATAACCAACAAAAAATGGTCATTTTTCAAAATTTTTATTTTTCACTTTTTTACACCATTCATTAGATATCACATCTCCATTTCATGTGAGTGGAAAAACTGCACGAAAATTGCCACCGACGGTAAGTTTTTCAAATTTACCGTTTTTGGGCCGTCGAAAACGATAAGTTTTTAAAATTTTTCGTTTTGAGCATAAAAACGTGTGTTATAACCCACAAAAATTGGTCATTTTTTAAAAATTTTAATTTTTCACTTTCTCTTACCATTCGTTAGATAGTACATCACCATTTATTATGATTGCAAAAAAGGCACGAAAAGGCCAGCGAAGACAAGTTTTTTAAATTTTCCGTTTTGGGCAAAAAAACGTGTGTTATAACCCACAAAAAAGGTCATTTTTCAAAAATTTTAATTTTTCTCTTTCTTACACCATTCATTAGATAGCACATCACCATTTTATATGAGTGCAAAAACGGCACGAAAACAGCCAACGACGATAAATTTTTTAAATTTTTCGTTTTGGGCATAAAAATGTGTGTTATAACCCACAAAAATTGATCATTTTTCAAAAATTTTAATTTTTCACGTTCTTATACCATTCTTTAGATAGATCATCACCATTTCTTAGGAGTGCAAAAAAGGCATGAAAACGGCCATCGACGGCAAGTTTTTTAAATTTTCTGTTTTGGGCAAAAAAACGTGTGTTATAATCCAGAAAAAATTTGTTATTTTTCAAATTTTCAAATTTTTCACTTTTTTTACACCATTCATTAGATATCACAACACCATTTCATGTGAGTGAAAAAACTGCACGAAAATGGCCAGCGACGACAAGTTTTTCAAATTTTCCGTTCTGGACAAAAAACATATTTTATAACCCACGAAAAATGGTCATTTTTCAAAATATGTACATTTGCCTTTTTATTGCACAATTCACTATATAGCGCATCACCATTTCGTATGAGTGCAAAAAACGGCACGAAAACCTGCCGTCTAAAACTGCAAGTTTTTTAAATTTTCCTTTTTTGGCAAAAAAATTTGTTATAACCAACAAAAAACGGTCATTTTTCAAAATTCTTTATTTTTACATCTTTACACCATTCATTAAATATTACATCACCATTTCATGTGAGTGCAAAAGCTGCACGAAAATTGACACCGACGACAAATTTTTCAAATTTAATGTTTTGGGCCATTGAAATGGTAAGTTTTTTAATTTCCTGTTTTGGGCCTAAAAACGTTTGTTTTAACCCACAAAAATTGGTCATTTTTTAAAATTTTTAATTTTTCACTTTCTTATGCCATTCGTTAGATAGCACATCACCATTTCTTACAAGTGCAAAAAAGGCACGAAAATGGCCATCGACGACAAGTTTTTAAAGTTTCTATTTTGGGCAGAAAAACGTGTGTTATAACCCACAAAAAATTGTCATTTTTAAATTTTTTTGATTTTTCACTTTTTGACTCCATTTAATAGATATCACATCACCATTTCATGTAAGTGCAAAAACGGCACGAAAATGGCCGCCGATGGCAAGTTTTTCAAATTTGCCGTTTTGGCCAAAAACCGAGTGCTATAACCCATAAAAAATGGTCACTTTTTAAAATTCATAAATTTGCCTTTTTATTGAACAATTCATTAGATAGCACATCACCAATTCATATGATTGACAAAAACGGCACGAAAACGACCAACGATGGCAAGTTTTTAAAATTTTTCGCTTTGGGCAAAAAAATTGTGTTATAACCCACAAAAACTGGTCGTTTTTTGAAAAATTTTATTTTTAATTTTCTTGCACCATTCATTAGATAGCACGTCACCATTTCATGTGAGTGCAAAAACTGCACGAAAATGGCCACCGACGGCAAATTTGCCAAAAAACGTTTGATATAACCCACAAAAAATGGTCATTTTTTAAAATTTATAAATTTGCATTTTTATTGAACAATTCATTAGATAGCACATCACAATTTCATATGATTGCCAAAAACGGCACGAAAACGACCAACGATGGCAACCTTTTCAAATTTACCGTTTTTGGGCCGTCGAAAACGACAAGTTTTTAAAATTTTCTATTTTTGGCCAAAAAACGTGTTATAACCCACAAAAATTGATCATTTTTCAAAATTTTTAATTTTTCATTTTCTTATGCCATTCGTTAGATAGCAGATCACCATTTCTTACGAGTGCAAAAAAGGCACGAAAACGGCCATCGACGACAAGTTTTTAAAATTTTCTGTTTTGGGCAAAAAAACGTATGTTATAACCTACAAAAAATCGTCATTTTTCAAAATTTTTTATTTTTCACTTTTTCACACCATTCAATAGATATCACATCACCATTTCATGTGAGTGCAAAAACTGCACAAAAATGGCCACCGACGGCAAGTTTTTCAAATTTGTCGTTTTTGGCCAAAAAACGTGTGCTATAACCCACAAAAATGGTCATTTTTTAAAATTTATAAATTTGCCTTTTTATTGAATAATTCATTAGATAGCACATCACAATTTCATATGATTGCCAAAAACGGCACGAAAACGACCGACGATGGAAAGTGTTTTAAATTTTCCGCTTTGGGCAAAAAAAAAACGTGTGTTATAACCAACAAAAAATTGTCGTTTTTGAGAAATTTTAATTTTCACTTTCTTGCGCCATTCATTAGAAAGCACATCACCATTTAATGTGAGTGCAAAAACTGCACGAAAATGGCCACCGACGGTGAGTTTTTCAAATTTTCCGTTCGGGACAAAAAAACGTGTGCTATAACCCACGAAAAATGGTCTTTTTTCAAAACTTATATATTTTCCTTTTTATTGCACAATTCATTATATAGCGCATCACCATTTCGTATGAGTGCCAAAAAGGGCACGAAAACCTGCCGTCGAAAACTGTAAGTCTTTTAAATTTTCCCTTTTGGGCAAAAAAAACGTGTTATAACCAACAAAAAACGATCATTTTTTAAAATTCTTTATTTTTCACATCTTTACACCATTCATTAGATATCACATCTCCATTTTATGTGAGTGCAAAAGCTGCACAAAAATTGCCATCGACGGCAAGTTTTTCAAATTTACCGTTTTTGGGCCGTCGAAAACGGCAAGGTTTTAAATTTCCCGTTTTGGGCCTAAAAACATGTATTATAACCCACAAATATTAGTCATTTTTCAAAAATTTTAATTTTTCACTTTCTTATGCCATTCGTTAGATATGACATCACCATTTCTTACGAGTGCAAAAAAGACACGAAAACGGCCATCGACGACAAGTTTTTTAAATTTTCAGTATTAGGCAGAAAAACGTGTGTTATAACCCACAAAAAATTGTCATTTTTCCAAATTTTTTATTTTTCACTTTTTCACACCATTCAATAGATATCACATCACCATTTCATTGTGCAAAAACTGCACAAAAATGGCCACTGACGGCAAGTTTTTCAAATTTGCCGTTTTTGGCCAAAAAACGTGTGCTATAACTCACAAAAAATGGTCATTTTTTAAAATTTATAAATTTGCCTTTTTATTGAACAATTCATTAGATAGAAGCTGAGCCAGGAAAGGCAACAAAAACACTTGCAAAAAGATGGGCCATTCCTCCGACCGATGCCATTCTCAACAACTAAGCAAGGAGTTGAGCCAGGAAAGGCAACAAAAACACTTGAAAAAGGTCTGGAGTCCAACGTCATAGAATGCTGGATCTGCCAAGGAAATGGCGACGATGAACAGTGTACTTGCAACCCAAGATCGCCTGGGTTTGGAAGAGAAGGATCTGGATCCGTTGACCCTTGAAATGGGAGATCCGATCGTGGTCAATCTAGCAGAAATTAGATCTAGAACCGTACAAACTCAGTAAAGGGAGATGATGAATAGTACTCCAGCTGACTGCACAGTAACAAAGGTGGCTGGAGCTAAGGGTGAGATGCCTTCTCCGCCGGATCAGCTGCTTTTCACTAACAACAACCCTCAATTACAACATAGGTCTCCATTGGAGGCACCACATGAGCCTGATGACAGAGCTCCATCCATATGTAAGGAGCTGCTGATAAACGAGCCTTCTCTCCTAACTTTGCCCACTGAATCAAACCCTAACCTCAAGGAAACTTCAGTAGTTGTATTACCCACACCATTGGAGACCTACAGTCGGCCAACCCTAGTGGCGATAAACTCACATTCCGTTGCCCAAATAGGGGATTTGTATATGGTGAATAGTGACCAGTCAGTTGAGAATCGGTCAAGGATGGAGTTGACAAGTAGCGACCCAGCTTGTAGCTCAAATTCAAATTTAGAAGCTGGCGCTATAGTAGTGGCTGAAGAAGCTGCTGAATTTTTTGAACCACAACTTCCACCTGGTATATCCAAATTAATTAGAACTGAATCATGTTCTAGATTACGTGATTGGCTTGATGCACGGATGATCAAGACTAATCCAGAACTGGGCTTGAATAAAAATGATGAGTGTTGCTCTCAGTTGATCATCAATGATGAAGAACAGAATGAGAACATCAAGGTTCTCATCCAATTTGAAGAACAAGTGCCTTTCGATTTCATGAACAATCCACAAGTTCAAACTCCAGTTAAAGCAAGCAGGTATAACCTTCGCTCTCAATCTACTGAAGAAATCTATAAAAAAAGGGAAAAACAACACTCAACGAGAAGCAAAAAGAAAAAGGCAAAGAGGGATGCCCTCATGTACTATTACTCAGAATCTGACATTCAGTGTTAGCTTTTGTTTGCTGATGGAGTGAATTTTGGTTGCCCAGCTTTTAGATGAAATGTTTTTTGCTTTCTCTAGGCTTTAGCCCCTGATTACCGATGTTAATATCAGTTTGGCCTAGGTATATGAACACTTATGTTGGCTTATTTGGAAGACCAGTGCACAGGGCTTTGATGGTTCAGAACATATACAGTTGGTGGAACTGTGGATTTGCCATGTCATTTGATTCTGATTTGGCTTTGATAAGGATAATCTCAATGACTGATCTTAGATTGATTAGCATGGCCGCTTACTCAAAATGTGATGCCCAAAGGAATTTAGTTGAATCATTTGCTGATATGATGGTGTCAATGATATGGTAAAGTTTGTTCCTTAATGCTTCATGTGCTGAGAATATGGATCCTGGAGGATGAAGGTAGTTTTGTTGTTTGGATTAGTGGGCCCCACCTATCCAAGTAATTACTAGAGTAGAATTTTCTTTATTCCATATATCATATACTCAGTAAGTCATGTAATGGAGTAGTACTCCAAATTTATCGCTTTTACTTTTGTAACGGTGCATTTGGGTATACCAAACATCAGATTTTGCCCACCTTTGTATATAAGATCGGATGGCTTTTTTAAAAAAAATTCATTAGATAGCACATCACAATTTCATATGATTGCCAAAAACGGCATGAAAACGACCAACGATGGCAAGTTTTTCAAATCTATAGTTTTTGGGCCGTCGAAAACGGTAAGTTTTTCAAATTTCCTGTTTTGGGCCTAAAAACGTGTTTTATAACCCACAGAAGTTGGTCATTTTTCAAAATTTTAATTTTTAACTTTCTTATGCCATTCGTTGGATAGCACATCACCATTTCTTATGAGTGCAAAAAAGGCACAAAAACGGCAATCGACGACAAGTTTTTAAAATTTTCTGTTTTGGGCAAAAAACTTGTGTTATAACCCGCAAAATTGTCATTTTTCAATATTTTTTATTTTTCACTTTTTCACACCATTCAGTAGATAGCACATCACCATTTCATGTGAGTGCAAAAACTGCACGAAATGGCAATCGACGGCATGTTTTTCAAATTTGCCGTTTTAGCCAAAAAAACGTGTGTTATAACCCACAAAAAATGGTCATTATTTAAAATTTATAAATTTGCCTTTTTAGTGAACAATTCATTAGATAGCACATCACAATTTCAGATGATTACCAAAAACGGCACGAAAACGACCAACGATGGCAAGTTTTTTATATTTTTCGCTTTGGGCAGAAAAAACTTGTGTTATAACCCACAAAATATGGTCGTTTCGAAAAATTTTAATTTTCTTTTTCTTGCACCATTCATTGGATAGCACATCACCATTTCATGTGAGTGTAAAAACTGCACGAATATGGCCACCGACGGCAAGTTTTTTAAATTTGCCGTTTTGGCCAAAAAAACGTGTGTTATAACCCACAAAAAATGGTCATTTTTTGAAATTTATAAATTTGCCTTTTTATTGAACAATTCATTAGATAGCACATCACAATTTCATATGATTACCAAAAACGGCACGAAAACGACCAACGATGGCAAGTTTTTTAAATTTTCCGCTTTGGGCAAAAAAAACGTGTGTTATAACCCACAAAATATGGTCGTTTTTGAAAAATTTTAATTTTCTTTTTCTTGCACCATTCTTTGGATAACCTACAAAAAATGGTCATTTTTTAAAATTTATAAATTTGAATTTTTATTGAACAATTCAATAGATAGCACATCACAATTTCGTATGAGTGTAAAAAACGGCACGAAAGCGACCAACAATGGCAAGTTTTTCAAATTTACCGTTTTTGGGCCGTCGAAAACTGCAAGTTTTTTAAATTTCCTGTTTTGGGCCTAAAAACGTGTGTTATAACCCACAAAAATTTTCATTTTTCACTTTCTTATGTCATTCGTTAGATAGCACATCACCATTTCTTACGAGTGCAAAAAAGGCACGAAAACGGCTATCGACGACAAGTTTTTAAAATTTTATGTTTTGGACAAAAAATGTGTGTTATAACCCACAAAAATTGTCTTTTTTCAAAATTTTTTATTTTTCACTTTTTCACACCATTCAGTAGATATCACATCACCATTTCATGTGAATGCAAAAACTGCACGAAAATGGGAACCGACGGCAAGTTTTTCAAATTTGCCATTTTTGGCCAAAACAATTTGTGTGCTATAACCCACAAAAAGGTCATTTTTTAAAATTTATAAATTTTCCTATTTATTGAATAATTCATTAGATAGCACATCACAATTTCGTATGATTGCCAAAAACGGCAGGAAAAACACCAAAGATGGCAAGTTTTTCAAAGTTACCATTTTTGGGCCGTCGGTATGTTTTTAAATTTCCTGTGTTGGGCCTAAAAACGTGTGTTATAACCCACAAAAATTGGTCATTTTTAAAAAATTTTAATTTTTAACTTTCTTATGCCATTCGTTGGATAGCACATCACCATTTCTTACGAGTGCAAAATAGGTACGAAAACGGAAATCGACGACAAGTTTTTAGAATTTTCTGTTTTGGGCAAAAAACATGTGTTATAACCCTGAAAAAATTGTCATTTTTCGACATTTTTTATTTTTCACTTTTTCACACCATTCATTAGATAGCACATCACCATTTCATGTGAGTGCAAAAACTGCACGAAAATGGCCACCGACGGCATGTTTTTCAAATTTGCCGCTTTGGCCAAAAAACGTGTGCTATAACCCACAAAAAATGGTCATTATTTAAAATTTATAAATTTGCCTTTTTAGTGAACAATTCATTAGATAGCACATCACAATTTCATATGATTACCAAAAACGGCACGAAAACGACCAACGATGGCAAGTTTTTTAAATTTTTTGCTTTGGGAAAAAATAACGTGTGTTATAACCCACAAAATATGGTCGTTTTTGAAAAATTTTAATTTTCTTTTTCTTGCACCATTCATTGGATAGCACATCACCATTTCATGTGAGCGCAAAAACTGCACGAAAATGGCCACCGACTTCAAGTTTTTCAAATTTGCCGTTTTTAGCCAAAAAACGCGTGCTATAACCTACAAAAAATGGTCATTTTTTAAAATTTATAAATTTGACTTTTTGTTGAACAATTCAGTATATAGCACATCACAATTTCGTATGAGTGTAAAAAACGGCACGAAAGCGACCAACAATGGCAAGTTTTTTAAATTTCCTGTTTTGGGCCTAAAAACGTGTGTTATAACCCACAAATTTTTTCATTTTTCACTTTCTTATGCCATTCGTTAGATAGCACATCTCCATTTTTTACGAGTGCAAAAAAGGCATGAAAACGGCCATCGTCGACAAGTTTTTAAAATATTATGTTTTGGGCAAAAAACGTGTGTTCTAACCCACAAAAATTGTCCTTTTTCAAAAATTTTTATTTTTCACTTTTTCACACCATTCAGTAGATATCACATCACCATTTTATGTGAATGCAAAAACTGCACGAAAATGGCCACCGACGGCAAGTTTTTCAAAATTTTCATTTTTAGCCAAAAAACGTGTGCTATAACCTACAAAAAAAGGTCATTTTTTCAAATTTATAAAATTTCCTTTTTATTGAACAATTCTTAGATAGCACATCACAATTTCGTATGATTGCAAAAAGCGGCACGAAAAACAAAAAAAGGCAAGTTTCTCAAAGTTATCGTTTTTGGGCCGTCGGCATGTTTTTAAATTTCCTGTTTTGGGCCTAAAAACGTGTGTTATAACCCACAAAAATTGGTCATTTTTCAAAAATTTTAATTTTTAACTTTCTTATGCCATTCGTTGGATAGCACATCACCATTTCTTACGAGTGCAAAAAAGGCACGAAAACAACAATCGGCGACAAGTTTTTAAAATTTTCTGTTTTGGGCAAAAAACATGTGTTATAACCCGCAAAAATTGTCATTAGATAGCACATCACAATTTCATATGATTACCAAAAAGGGCACGAAAACGACCAACGATGGCCAGTTTTTTATATTTTTCGCTTTGGGCAGATAAAACTTGTGTTATAACCCAGAAAATGTGGTCGTTTTTGAAAAATTTTAATTTTCTTGTTCTTGCACCATTCATTGGATAGCACATCACCATTTCATGTGAGCGCAAAAACTGCACTAAAATGGCCACCGGCGGCAAGTTTTTCAAATTTACCGTTTTGGCCAAAAACCGTGTGCTATAACCCACAAAAAATGGTCATTTTTTGAAATTTATAAATTTGCCTTTTTATTGAACAATTCATTAGATAGCACATCACTATTTCATATGATTACCAAAAATGGCACGAAAACGATCAACGATGGCAAGTTTTTTAAATTTTTTGCTTTGGGCAAAAAAAACGTGTGTTATAACCCACAAAATATGGTCGTTTTTGAAAAATTTAATTTTCTTTTTCTTGCACCATTCAATGGATAGCATATCACCATTTCATGTGAGCGCAAAAACTGCACGAAAATGGCCACCGGCAGCAAGTTTTTCAAATTTGTCGTTTTTGGCAAAAAAACGCGTCCTATAACCCACAAAAAATAGTCATTTTTTAAAATTTATAAATTTGACTTTTTATTGAACAATTCATTAGATAGCACATCACAATTTCGTATGAGTATAAAAAACAGCACGAAAGCAACCGACAATGGCAAGTTTTTCAAATTTACAGTTTTTGGGCCGTCGAAAACTGCAAGTTTTTTAAATTTCCTGTTTTGGGCCTAAAAACGTGTGTTATAACCCACAAAAATTGTCATTTTTCACTTTCTTATGCCATTTGTTAGATAGCACATCACCATTTCTTACGTGTGCAAAAAAGGCACGAAAACGGCCATCGACGACAAGTTTTTAAAATTTTCTGTTTTGGGCAAAAAATGTGTGTTATACAATCTTTTGGAATATTTGAGGTATAAGTAGGAAACCCAATTTCTTAAGACTAAAAAGAATAATTAAAGAAAACAAGTATTTTGTAGCATTGGCAGAACCCTTCTGTGATAGTAGCAAAATAGAGAAATTCAGGCAAAGACTAAAATTTGATACTGCAGTATCTAATTTGGAAAGCACAATATGGATATTCAGTAGATCCCCATTCACAGTTTCAATAGAGGAAAATTCCACCCAACACATCACCATGATTATTCAGCACCCTGAGATACCTAAGGCATGTTTATTCTCTGTTATATATGCGAAATGCTCACCTATGGAAAGAGATCCTCTTTGGGAATCTCTAGCCAAGTATAGAGACAGAGACTATCCTCGGATACTATTAGGTGACTGGAATTGTATTGTAGAAAAAAAGGAAAAAAAGGTGGCAAACCATTTCACGTTAATGAAGGACAGGAACTAACTCGGTTCATGAATGAGCTAAAACTAACTGAGATTGGTTTCACTGGGCCAACAAACACTTGGTGTAATAATAGGCAAGGGAGGAGTAGAATATGGAAAAGATTAGATAGAGGAATGGTCAATAGTTATTTCCTTACTTCCAAAATGCAGAGTAGTATTCAACACTTACCAAGAAGCCCATCAGACCATTTTCCATTACTACTAGGAATGAAATTGGAAGTAGAAGAAAGGGTGAGAAACTTTAGATTCCAGGATTTTTGGACTAAAAACGATAGCTTCCTTCAGGTGGTTAAAAATGCATGGCAAATAGAAATTTTAGGAAACCCAATGAGAGTATTCACTGAGAAGCTAAAAAACACCAAGAGAGTGTTAAGAGAATGGAATAAAATGGAATTTGGAAACATATTTTCCAAAGTGTTAGATGCTGAGGAAGAATTAAGGAAATTAGAAGCTGTGGATATCGAGAGCCCTGTGGATAGAACTATACTCAGTGCAGCTGAAGCTAAATATAAACTTGCCCTTGGTTATGAGGAGGCTTTTTGGGCACAAAAAGCTAGCTTAAAATGGGCCATTGAGGGTGATAGGAACACACATTTCTTCCATGCTTCAGTAAAGCAAAAACATGTTAAAAACTTCATCCACAGGGTTAAATACCAAACTGGGGATTGGGTTGAAAAATAGGAAGATATAGGAAAAATGGCAGTAGATCACTTTAAGGATCTTTTCACTGACTCACTCATAAACCCTTCCATCAAACCTGAATTAATCTCTAATATGATAAATGAAAGTGAGAGGCAAATGTTAACCTCTTTTCCTGATATGGAGGAATTACAACAGGTTGTCTTCCTAATGAGCACCTCTAGTGCTCCGGGTCCTGACGGCTTCAATGGTTCCTTTTACCATTCGGCTTGGGAAATAATCAAAATTGATCTATTAAATGCTGTTATTCATTTTATGAATGGAGGTACACTTCCCCAAGCTGTCACTGCTACAGCTATAGCTCTCATCCTTAAAATTAAAGGCCCCACTAATTTTTCCCAATTTAGGCCTATAAGCTTGTGTAATTTTATTAATAAAGTTATTTCCAAGCTTTTAGCAACTAGACTAGGAAAGATCCTTGGCAAATTGATAGAAGAAAACCAAAGTGGATTCATAAAAGGTAGAAACATAGTGGATAATTATCTCTTAGCAGCTGAGTTGATGACCACGTTGCCAAATAAACTCAAACATGGAAACATTGCTCTTAAACTTGATATGGAGAAAGCTTATGATAGAGTTAATTGGATTTATTTACTGCAAATCATGAGACTAATGGGTTTTGGGGAAGTTTGGATAGATATTATATGGAGATTGATATCAAATGTTTGGTTTTCTGTTTTAATAAATGGTGTTCCCTATGGATGGTTTAAATCTACTAGAGGTTTAAGGCAAGGGAATCCAATCTCCCCTTTATTGTTTGTTATAGGGGTTGAATACTTAAGTAAGAACCTAAATTGGTTAAGCTCCAAGAGTTCAGTCCCTCAATTTTGTGTGCCTAGACAGTGCAAAATTATAAGTCATTTATGTTATGCTGATGATATCATTATATTTACTGCTGCACATTCAAAATCACTAAGGTTAACCATGCACACTCTTCAACATTATGCTAGTGTATCAGGTCAGAAAATAAACTCTAACAAGAGTTGCTTCTTGACTCACAAACGCCTGAGTTATGAAAAGGTGCCTTTGATCAGAAAAATCACAACTTCCCAAGAGGCCAATTTCCTGTTACTTACCTGGGATTTCTACTACATTATAAGAGAATTCAGGCCTCTTATTATGCTGAGTTAATTCAGAAAATAACAAACAAAACAGCCACATGGAACTCACAGATAATTGGAAAAGGAGGTAGAATAGTGCTGATTCAAAGTGTTTTAGCATCCATTCCTTTATATACTACTATGGCATTAAACCCCCCGAAAAAAGTGTTAAACCAAACCGAAACTATTCTAGCTAACTTATTGTGGGGAGGAACAGATGAGCATAAACAATATCACTGGATCAAATGGAATAGACTATACTACCCAAAGGAGGAGGGGGGTCTAGATTTTAAGGCTCTAGGGGACATTGTGAAAACACAATCCATCAAGCTTTGGTGGAAGTTTAGAAAGAATGACACCCTATGTGCTAAATTCTTACATGCTAAATATTGCCACAAGATCCATCCAACTGCTGCAAATCAGTTCAGAGGGGCCTCTGAAATCTGGAAAAGGATGCTCACAGTGGTTGACCTTTCTGAACAATTTATTCAATTCGAGGTTAATGAAGGACAATGTAGTTTATGGTATGATAATTGGCTTGGTAAAGGAACTTTAGTTCAGGCTGTAAGTCAAGTGGAAAATCACACACTAGCTCAGTTCATTACACCTCAGGGGTGGGACATAACTGCTTTGGAAAATATATTGCCCTATGAATGGCTAAAAGCCCTTAGACACAGCCATTCCCCTTCTTACTTGGAAAGGGATAGAATGATATGGAATCTTAAGGAAAATGGACTCTTCTCCTTTTCCTCAGCATTCCAAAAAATTAGACAAAGAAACATCTCCAATATTCCACTTTATGAGATCATTTGGAGTGAACAGGTGCCTACAAAAATATCTTTCTTTAACTTAAGAATGAGGGAAAATAAATTGCCCCTTGGTCATAATTTAATGATATTTGGCATTCATGGACCTTTTCGATGTCCTTTATGCAAAAATAGTGGGGAAACAATCAATCATCTATTTGCTGAATGTATATTCACAAGGAGGTTATGGAGAGTCTTTGGGGCTGAAGTTGGAATTCTCAGAGAATCATTATCTCTGAATACCAACCTACAAATATGGCAGCAGCACATAAATGGAAATAATGCATTAAAAAGCCTTATAAGAATTATTCCATTGATTCTGAGCTGGGAGATTTGGAAATTCAGAAATAAAGTGATATTTGAAAATCAGAATTTTGAATTCCATGATCTGCTTAAAGCCTCATTTGAAGATATTCTGTTGTATACGGATTCACAAAAGTGATAGGGGCAAATATGTATGTAAAATGCGATCGTGGTTGCTATTTACCCCTTCTCAAAAATAATGCTAAACAACCCCCGTGAAGGTGATAGTAAAGCGAGTTCGTTCTCTCAGGGAAAGGACTATGTTGAAGTTTAAATAAAATCTTTTGATGTTTTAACAATGATTAAACGGAAAATAACTAAAGTAATGACAATAACAGAGCTAAAGTGGTGATTTGAGTACATATCAAGTTCAGCAAGTGTACTCCCGAGATTATATGACAGGGTTACATAAAAGACAACACATTCATTCTATCTATGGTCATGCAAAATAAGGATAACTACACTTACTCACACCCTCCTATATAGCGGTAGGAAAGGAGTGATTGATGCACTTACCTATTTAGATATTAACTAATTCACTGAACACTCCTATATGGCGGTAGGCACAGTTCACTTCCTTAATTAACCCGGAATCTATTGCAACAACCAACTCAACCAAACCCTCAAGTTCAACCGCTCCTTTATGGCCGAGGTAACGCCGGAACCAGTCACGCTAATACCAACCTAACCCCCCAAATTCTTCCTATATAGCGGTAGGTGAGAATTAAGGTAAATTAATCTAACAAATTCACAACCAACCCATAATAGATTCCAAACAACTTACTCTAACCCACCTATATGGCCGTAGGTAAGATTAAAACAAGTTATCTCTAAGCAATTTACTGCACTTTATGAAGATATTCATCATACATAATTAAGGCCTTAAATCATGCATAATTATGAAGGACACAGTAAAACTCATTTACAAAGACCATAGAATAGAACTTAGAATGTAGATTAAGCACAAAAACCCTTATTCATAATCTCGGGAGCACATAAGATTTAGCCTAGCTTGGCTAGATCAATCATCTTAATATTAACAATTAAGCACAATATTGAAAACATGATTATAAGGAAAGAAGACACCTTAGATATGATCTCGACTTGTAAAAACATGAATCCAATAAGAGATGATGTTATTCTCCAAGTAATAGAAGAGGTAGAAAAACCCTAGCTATTACAAAGGAAAGCCCTTGCTTGAAATCTCCCAATAATGTCACCCCAAAAATCTGTAAACCCTAACCCTATATATAGTAATTCTATGAAAGTATTTGCAACTAAGTCTTTTACAAAAGTCTTGTCGGAAAAGGAAACTCAAAGTGGGCCAAAATCGCAAATTTCCAAATTTTGAGTCAAAAATCAGCGTATTACGTCGATCCCCGACGTCGCAAAGTGCGACAGTGCACGTCGCGACGTGCACCGACGCCGCGACGGGGAAGGGATCCCCACGTCGCAACGTGCGTGGCTGTTGCTTTCTCAAAATCTACTGAATATGGACGTCGCGACGTGGAAGGGGTCCCAACATCGCGACGTGGGCGGCTGTCTTGACGATTTCCTCAACTTTTCCTCCACTTTTGCATCCAATTCAACTTTTGCATGATTTCTTCCTTCCCAGTATACCATGGTTGACAAACCTACAAATGAAACACTAAAACAACTCAAAAAGAACAAAAACGAGCAATGAATCAAGTATAAAACCACAGATAAAAGTTGAATAAATTCACCTCATCAAAAAGCTCACTTGGGAGGAGTTCTGGGCTTCTAGAATCAACCCTCCTAGAAGGTATCACATATAAATCTACAAGTGGAACCCTCCAACAGATGGACAGGTTAAAATCAACATTGCAAGTATGGTAAGAAATAACTCAGTTCAAGGAGGCCTGCTAATCAGAAAAGGTGAAGGTAAGCTTCTATCTTTTCAGTTAATTTGTAATTTTAACTGCCCAATAACCTCAAAAGTGCAGGCCGAGATTATAATAGCTGCTACAGGAATCCATATAAGCAGAAACATGGGCTATTCTGACATCCAGCTGGAATCAAGCTCAGACTGTTTTCAAAGAATCCTAAACCTAAAGACTGAGTTACCATGGAGACATAGCCACTTAACGGAGCTGATTAACTTAATAAAATCTAATGCTATCTTCATAAAAGCTCAGAAGTGCTCCAACAAACCTGCAATTTGGATTGCTTCATCAGATATGACAACAGAGACCAAGGGGAAATGTAAATATTTGACGAAGTGCTTAGGCAGAAAAGGTCTCTATAGTATAAGAAAGTTACTGAGATTGAAGATGTGGAAATCAGTAGACATTGGAAGCTCAACGTAAGTGGCCATAGATTGGGATTCTTAAAGATAACAAAAAGCAACTTATGAAGTAAACGGTTTGTATTGGTAGTGGTGTGATCTTTTGATATACGGAATTCCCAGCCTTTCAAGTCTAATTACCTTTCGAATTTTTTCATGAAGCTTGCTCTCTTCTAGGATTGTCTCATTCGGTTGGAGCATGGCTGATTTTGCTAATAAATTGGCAACCACATTTTCCTCTTTTTGGCACTTCTTCCAAGTATTTGGTGGACCCACAAAAAGTGGTCATTTTTCAAAAATTTTAATTTTTCACATCTTTACACCATTCATTAGATATAACATCACCATTTCATGTGAGTGCAAACGCTGCACGAAAATGGCCACCGACTGCAAGTTTTTCAAATTTACCGTTTTTGGGCCGTCGAAAACGGCAAGGTTTTAAATTTCCCGTTTTGGGCTTAAAAACATGTGTTATAACCCACAAAAATGGGTCATTTTTAAAACATTTTAATTTTTCACTTTCTTATGCCATTCGTTAGATAGCATATCACCATTTCTTACGAGTGCAAAAAAGGCACGAAAACGGCCATCGACGATAAGTTTTCTTAATTTTCTGTTTTGGGCAAAAAAAACGTGTGTTATAACCCACAAAAAATTGTCATTTTTCAAAATTTTTTATTTTTCACTTTTTCACACCATTCAATAGATATCACATCACCATTTCATGTGAGTGCAAAAACTGCACGAAAATGGCCTCCGATGGCAAGTTTTTCAAATTTGCCGTTTTTGGCCAAAAAAACGTGTGTAATAACCCACAAGAAATGATCATTTTTAAAAATTTATAAATTTGCCTTTTTATTGAACAATTCATTAGATAGCACACCACAATTTCATATGATTGCCAAAAAGGCACGAAAATGACCAACGATGGCAAGTTTTTCAAATTTACCGTTTTTGGGCCGTCGAAAACGGCAAGTTTTTTAAATTTCTTGTTTTGGGCCTAAAAACGTGTTATAACACACAAAAATTGGACATTTTTCAAAAATTTTAATTTTTCACTTTCTTATGCCATTTGTTAGATAGCATATCACCATTTATTAAGAGTGCAAAAAAGGCACGAAAACGGCCATCGACGACAAGTTTTTTCAATTTTCCGCTTTGGGCAAAATAAACGTGTGTTATAACCCACAAAAAATGGTCGTTTTTGAAAAATTTTAATTTTCAATTTTTCACACCATTAAATAGATATCACATGACCATTTCATGTGAGTGCAAAAATTGCACGAAAATGGCCACCGACGGTAAGTTTTTTAAATTTGCTGTTTTTGGCAACATTAAACGTGTGTTAACCCACAAAAAATGGTCGTTTTTGAAAAATTTTAATTTTTCACTTTTTCACACCGTTAAATAGATATCACATCACCATTTCATGTGAGTGCAAAAATTGCACGAAAATGGCCACCGACGGTAAGTTTTTTAAATTTGCTGTTTTTGGCCAAAAAACGTGTGCTATAACCCACAAAAAATGGTCATTTTTTAAAATTTATAAATTAGCTTTTTTGTTGGTTATAGCACATGTTTTTTGGCCAAAAACGGCAAATTTGAAAAACTTGCCGTCGGTGGCCATTTTCGTGCATTTTTTGCACTCACATGAAATGGTGATGTGCTATATATTGAATGGTGCAAAAATGTGAAAATTAAAATTTTTCAAAAACGACAATTTTTTGTGGGTTATAACACACGTTTATTTTGCCCAAAGCGAAAAATTTGAAAAACTTGCCGTCATTGGTCGTTTTCGTGCCCTTTTTGGCAATCATATGAAATTGTGATGTGCTATCTAATGAATGGTTCAACAAAAAAGCTAATTTATAAATTTTAAAAAATGACCATTTTTTGTGGGTTATATAGCACACGTTTTTTGGCCAAAAACAGCAAATTTAAAAACTTACCGTCGGTGGCCATTTTCGTGCAATTTTTGCACTCACATGAAATGGTGATGTGCTATATATTGAATGGTGCAAAAAAGTGAAAATTAAAATTTTTCAAAAACGACCATTTTTTGTAGGTTATAACACACGTTTATTTTGCCCAAAGCGGAAAATTTGAAAAACTTGCCGTCATTGGTCGTTTTCGTGCCCTTTTTGGCAATCATATGAAACAGTGATGTGCTATCTAATGAATTGTTCAACAAAAAAGCTAATTTATAAATTTTCAAAAATGACCATTTTTTGTGGGTTATAGCGCACGTTTTTTGGCCAAAAACAGCAAATTTAAAAAACTTACCGTCGGTGGCCATTTTCGTGCAGTTTTTGCACTCACATGAAATGGTGATGTGATATCTATTGAATGGTGTGAAAAAGTGAAAATTAAAATTTTTCAAAAACGACCATTTTTTGTGGGTTATAACACACGTTTATTTTGCCCAAAGCGGTAAATTTAAAAAACTTGTCGTCGATAGCCGTTTTCGTGCCTTTTTTGGTGATCATATGAAATTGTGATGTGCTATCTAATGAATTGTTCAACAAAAAAGCTAATTTATAAATTTTAAAAAATGACCATTTTTTGTGGGTTATAGCACACGTTTTTTGGCCAAAACGGCAAATTTGAAAAACTTACCGTCGGAGGCCATTTTCGTGCAGTTTTTGCACTCACATGAAATGGTGATGTGATATCTATTGAATGGTGTGAAAAAATGAAAAATAAAAAATTTTGAAAAATGACAATTTTTTGTGGGTTATAACACACATTTTTTTTTGCCCAAAACAGAAAATTAAGAAAACTTATCGTCGATGGCTGTTTTTGTGCCTTTTTTGCACTCATAAGAAATGGTGATATGCTATCTAACGAATGGCATAAGAAAGTGAAAAATTAAAATTTTTTAAAAATGGCCGATTTTTGTGTGTTATAACACATGTTTTTAAGCCCAAAACGGGAAATTTAAAACCTTGCCGTTTTCGACGGCCCAAAAACGGTAAATTTGAAAAACTTACAGTCGGTGGCCATTTTCGTGCAGCGTTTGCACTCACATGAAATGGTGATGTGATATCTAATGAATGGTGTAAAGATGTGAAAAATTAAAATTTTTGAAAAATGACGACTTTTTGTGGGTCCACCAAATACTTGGAAGAAGTGCCATTTGTTAGATAGCACATCACAATTTCATATGATCACCAAAAAAGGCACGAAAACGGCTATCGACGACAAGTTTTTTAAATTTTCCGCTTTGGGCAAAATAAACGTGTGTTATAACCCACAAAAAATGGTTGTTTTTGAAAAATTTTAATTTTTAACTTTTTCACACCATTAAATAGATATCACATCACCATTTCATGTGAGTGCAAAAATTGCACGAAAATGGCCACCGACGGTAAGTTTTTTAAATTTGCTGTTTTTGGCCAAAAAACGTGTGCTATAACCCACAAAAAATGGTCATTTTTTAAAATTTATAAATTAGCTTTTTTGTTGAATAATTCATTAGATAGCACATCACTGTTTCATATGATTGCCAAAAAGGGCACGAAAACGACCAATGACGGCAAGTTTTCAAATTTTTCGCTTTGGGCAAAATAAACGTGTGTTATAACCCACAAAAAATGGTCGTTTATGAAAAATTTTAATTTTCACTTTTTCACACCATTAAATAGATATCACATGACCATTTCATGTGAGTGCAAAAATTGCACGAAAATGGCCACCGACGGTAAGTTTTTTAAATTTGCTGTTTTTGGCCAAAATAAACGTGTGTTAACCCACAAAAAATGGTCGTTTTTGAAAAATTTTAATTTTTCACTTTTTCACACCGTTAAATAGATATCACATCACCATTTCATGTGAGTGCAAAAATTGCACGAAAATGGCCACCGACGGTAAGTTTTTTAAATTTGCTGTTTTTGGCCAAAAAACGTGTGCTATAACCCACAAAAAATGGTCATTTTTTAAAATTTATAAATTAGCTTTTTTGTGGGTTATAGCACACGTTTTTTGGCCAAAAACGGCAAATTTGAAAAACTTGCCGTCGGTGGCCATTTTCGTGCATTTTTTGCACTCACATGAAATGGTGATGTGCTATATATTGAATGGTGCAAAAAAGGTAAAATTAAAATTTTTCAAAAACGACAATTTTTTGTGGGTTATAACACACGTTTATTTTGCCCAAAGCGAAAAATTTGAAAAACTTGCCGTCATTGGTCGTTTTCGTGCCCTTTTTGGCAATCATATGAAATTGTGATGTGCTATCTAATGAATGGTTCAACAAAAAAGCTAATTTATAAATTTTAAAAAATGACCATTTTTTGTGGGTTATATAGCACACGTTTTTTGGCCAAAAACAGCAAATTTAAAAACTTACCGTCGGTGGCCATTTTCGTGCAATTTTTGCACTCACATGAAATGGTGATGTGCTATATATTGAATGGTGCAAAAAAGTGAAAATTAAAATTTTTCAAAAACGACCATTTTTTGTAGGTTATAACACACGTTTATTTTGCCCAAAGCGGAAAATTTGAAAAACTTGCCGTCATTGGTCGTTTTCGTGCCCTTTTTGGCAATCATATGAAACAGTGATGTGCTATCTAATGAATTGTTCAACAAAAAAGCTAATTTATAAATTTTCAAAAATGACCATTTTTTGTGGGTTATAGCGCACGTTTTTTGGCCAAAAACAGCAAATTTAAAAAACTTACCGTCGGTGGCCATTTTCGTGCAGTTTTTGCACTCACATGAACTGGTGATGTGATATCTATTGAATGGTGTGAAAAAGTGAAAATTAAAATTTTTCAAAAACGACCATTTTTTGTGGGTTATAACACACGTTTATATTGCCCAAAGCGGTAAATTTAAAAAACTTGTCGTCGATAGCCGTTTTCGTGCCTTTTTTGGTGATCATATGAAATTGTGATGTGCTATCTAATGAATTGTTCAACAAAAAAGCTAATTTATAAATTTTAAAAAATGACCATTTTTTGTGGGTTATAGCACACGTTTTTTGGCCAAAACGGCAAATTTGAAAAACTTACCGTCGGAGGCCATTTTCGTGCAATTTTTGCACTCACATGAAATGGTCATGTGATATCTATTTAATGGTGTGAAAAAGTGAAAATTAAAATTTTTCAAAAACGACCATTTTTTGTGGGTTATAACACACGTTTATTTTGCCCAAAGCGAAAAATTTGAAAAACTTGCCGTCATTGGTCGTTTTCGTGCCCTTTTTGGCAATCATATGAAACAGTGATGTGCTATCTAATGAATTGTTCAACAAAAAAGCTAATTTATAAATTTTAAAAAATGACCATTTTTTGTGGGTTATAGCGCACGTTTTTTGGCCAAAAACAGCAAATTTAAAAAACTTACAGTCGGTGGCCATTTTCGTGCAGCGTTTGCACTCACATGAAATGGTGATGTGATATCTAATGAATAGTGTAAAGATGTGAAAAATTAAAATTTTTGAAAAATGACGACTTTTTGTGAGTCCACCAAATACTTGGAAGAAGTGCCATTTGTTAGATAGCACATCACAATTTCATATGATCACCAAAAAAGGCACGAAAACGGCTATCGACGACAAGTTTTTTAAATTTTCCGCTTTGGGCAAAATAAACGTGTGTTATAACCCACAAAAAATGGTTGTTTTTGAAAATTTTTAATTTTTCACTTTTTCACACCATTAAATAGATATCACATCACCATTTCATGTGAGTGCAAAAATTGCACGAAAATGGCCACCGACGGTAAGTTTTTTAAATTTGCTGTTTTTGGCCAAAAAACGTGTGCTATAACCCACAAAAAATGGTCATTTTTTAAAATTTATAAATTAGCTTTTTTGTTGAACAATTCATTAGATAGCACATCACTGTTTCATATGATTGCCAAAAAGGGCACGAAAACGACCAATGACGACAAGTTTTTCAAATTTTTCGCTTTTGGCAAAATAAACGTGTGTTATAACCCACAAAAAATGGTCGTTTTTGAAAAATTTTAATTTTCACTTTTTCACACCATTAAATAGATATCACATGACCATTTCATGTGAGTGCAAAAATTGCACGAAAATGGCCACCGACGGTAAGTTTTTTAAATTTGCTGTTTTTGGCCAAAATAAACGTGTGTTAACCCACAAAAAATGGTCGTTTTTGAAAAATTTTAATTTTTCACTTTTTCACACCGTTAAATAGATATCACATCACCATTTCATGTGAGTGCAAAAATTGCACGAAAATGGCCACCGACGGTAAGTTTTTTAAATTTGCTGTTTTTGGCCAAAAAACGTGTGCTATAACCCACAAAAAATGGTCATTTTTTAAAATTTATAAATTAGCTTTTTTGTTGAACAATTCATTAGATAGCACATCACTGTTTCATATGATTGCCAAAAGGGGCACGAAAATGACCAATGACGGCAAGTTTTTCAAATTTTTCGCTTTGGGCAAAATAAACGTGTGTTATAACCCACAAAAAATGGTCGTTTTTGAAAAATTTTAATTTTTCACTTTTTCACACCATTAAATAGATATCACATGACCATTTCATGTGAGTGCAAAAATTGCACGAAAATGGCCACCGACGGTAAGTTTTTTAAATTTGCTGTTTTTGGCCAAAATAAACGTGTGTTAACCCACAAAAAATGGTCGTTTTTGAAAAATTTTAATTTTTCACTTTTTCACACCGTTAAATAGATATCACATCACCATTTCATGTGAGTGCAAAAATTGCACGAAAATGGCCACCGACGGTAAGTTTTTTAAATTTGCTGTTTTTGGCCAAAAAACGTGTGCTATAACCCACAAAAAATGGTCATTTTTTAAAATTTATAAATTAGCTTTTTTGTTGAACAATTCATTAGATAGCACATCACAATTTCATATGATTGCCAAAAAGGCCACGAAAACGACCAATAACGGAAAGTTTTTCAAATTTTTCGCTTTGGGCAAAATAAACGTGTGTTATAACCCACAAAAAATGGTCGTTTTTGAAAAATTTTAATTTTACCTTTTTTGCACCATTCAATAGATATCACATCACCATTTCATGTGAGTGCAAAAACTGCACGAAAATGGCCACCGACGGTAAGTTTTTTAAATTTGCTGTTTTTGGCCAAAAAACGTGTGCTATAACCCACAAAAAATGGTCATTTTTTAAAATTTATAAATTAGCTTTTTTGTTGAACAATTCATTAGATAGCACATCACAATTTCATATGATTGCCAAAAAGGCCACGAAAACGACCAATAACGTCAAGTTTTTCAAATTTTTCGCTTTGGGCAAAATAAACGTGTGTTATAACCCACAAAAAAATGGTCGTTTTTGAAAAATTTTAATTTTCACTTTTTTGCACCATTCAATAGATATCACATCACCATTTCATGTGAGTGCAAAAACTGCACGAAAATGGCCACCGACGGTAAGTTTTTTAAATTTGCTGTTTTTGGCCAAAAAACGTGTGCTATAACCCACAAAAAATGGTCATTTTTTAAAATTTATAAATTAGCTTTTTTGTTGAACAATTCATTAGATAGCACATCACAATTTCATATGATTGCCAAAAAGGGCACGAAAACGACCAATGACGGCAAGTTTTTCAAATTTACCATTTTTGGGCCTTCGAAAACGGCAAGTTTTTTAAATTACCTGTTTTGGGCCTAAAAACGTGTTATAACACACAAAAATTGGTCATTTTTCAAAAATTTTAATTTTTTACTTTCTTATGCCATTTGTTAGATAGCATATCACCATTTATTAAGAGTGCAAAAAAGGCACGAAAACGGCCATCGACGACAAGTTTTTTAAATTTTATGTTTGGGAAAAAACGTGTGTTATAACCCACAAAAAATTGTCATTTTTCAAAATTTTTTATTTTTCACTTTTTCGCACCATTCAATAGATATCACATCACCATTTCATGTGAGGGCAAAAACTGCACGAAAATGGTCACCGACAGTAAGTTTTTTAAATTTGATGTTTTTGGCCAAAAAACGTTTAAAATTTATAAATTAGCTTTTTTGTTGAACAATTCATTAGATAGCACATCACAATTTCGTATGATCACCAAAAAAGGCACGAAAACGGCTATCGACAACAAGTTTTTTAAATTTTCCGCTTTGAAACGTGTGTTATAACCCACAAAAAATGGTCAATTTTTAAAATTTATAAATTAGCTTTTTTGTTGAACAATTCATTAGATAGCACATCACAATTTCATATGACTGCCAAAAAGGGCACGAAAACGACCAATGACGGCAAGTTTTTCAAATTTTTCGCTTTTGGTAAAGTAAACGTGAACCCACAAAAAATGGTCGTTTTTGAAAAATTTTAATTTTCACTTTTTTGCACCATTCAATATATAGCACATCACCATTTCATGTGAGTGCAAAAACTGCACGAAAATGGCCACCGACGGCAAGTTTTTCAAATTTGCCGTTTTTTGCCAAAAAACATGTGCTATAACCAACAAAAAATTGTCATTTTTTAAAATTTATAAATTTGCCTTTTTATTGGACAATTCATTAGATAGCACATCACAATTTCATATGATTGCCAAAAACGGCACGAAAACGACCAATGACGGCAAGATTTTCAAATTTACCATTTTTGGGCCGTCGAAAACGGCAAGTTTTTTAAATTTCCCGTTTTGGGCCTAAAAACGTGTGTTATAACCCACAAAAACTGGTAATTTTTCAAAAAATTTTATTTTTGACTTTCTTATGCCATTCATTAGATAGCACGTCACCATTTCTTACGAGTGCAAAAAAGGCACGAAAACGGCCATCGACGACAAGTTTTTTAAATTTTCTGTTTTGGGCGAAAAAACGTGGGTTATAACCCACAAAAACTTGTCATGTTTCAAAATTTTTATTTTTTCACTTTTTCACACCATTCAATAGAAATCACATCACCATTTCATGTGAGTGCAAAAACTGCACGAAAATGGCCACCGACGGCAAGTTTTTCAAATTTGTCGTTTTTGGCCAAAAAAACATGTGATATAACCCACAAAAAATGATCATTTTTTAAAATTTATAAATTTACGTTTTTATTGAACAATTCATTAGATAGCACATCACAATTTTATATGATTGCCAAAAACGGCACGCAAACGACCAACGAGGGCAACTTTTTCAAATTTACCATTTTTGGGCCGTCGAAAATGGCAAGTTTTTTAAATTTCCTATTTTGGGCCCAAAAACATGTGTTATAACCCACAAAAAGTGGTCTTTTTTTTTGGCTAATCATCCCATTTGCTGGGGGAGGAGCGAATCCCTATTTTATTGATAAAAAAAGAGTACAAGATTTAATGGCGGATATAACCACACCATTGTTACATTTGGAAAGCTATAAATTGGGAGGACTCCTCCCTTACCTTGGTGCTTGATCTTGGTTTTTTGAATAGAAATAAGGAGTACTTCCTCCTTTACAATTGCTAAACTAGATTTATAGTATTGAAGAGGGGGAGACATATCCTCTCTTTCACAATTCCCAAGATAAGCATATGCTCATTAAACCCGAAGGGGAAATGTAAATATTTGACGAAGTGCTTAGGCAGAAAAGGTCTCTATAGTATAAGAAAGTTACTGAGATTGAAGATGTGGAAATCAGTAAACATTGGAAGCTCAACGTAAGTGGCCATGGATTGGGATTCTTAAAGATAACAAAAAGTAACTTATGAAGTAAACGGTTTGCATTGGTAGTGGTGTGATCTTTTGATATACGGAATTCCCAGCCTTTCATGTCTAATTACCTTTCGAATTTTTTCATGAAGCTTGCTCTCTTCTAGGATTGTCTCATTCGGTTGGAGCATGGCTGATTTTGCTAATAAATTGGCAACCACATTTTCCTCTTTTTGGCACTTCTTCCAAGTATTTGGTGGACCCACAAAAAGTGGTCATTTTTCAAACAAATTAATTTTTCACATCTTTACACCATTCATTAGATATCACATCACCATTTCATGTGAGTGCAAACGCTGCACGAAAATGGTCACTGACTGCAAGTTTTTCAAATTTATCGTTTTTGGGCCGTCGAAAACGGCAAGGTTTTAAATTTCCCGTTTTGGGCTTAAAAACATGTGTTATAACCCACAAAAATTGGCCATTTTTAAAAAAATTTAATTTTTCACTTTCTTATGCCATTTGTTAGATAGCATATCACTATTTCTTACGAGTGCAAAAAAGGCACGAAAACGGCCATCGACGATAAGTTTTCTTAATTTTCTGTTTTGGGCAAAAAAGCGTGTGTTATAACCCAGAAAAAATTGTCATTTTTCAAAAATTTTTATTTTTCACTTTTTCACACCATTCAATAGATATCACATCACCATTTCATGTGAGTGCAAAAACTGCACGAAAATGGCCTCCGATTGCAAGTTTTTCAAATATGCCGTTTTTTGCCAAAAAAACGTGTGCAATAACCCACAAGAAATGATCATTTTTTAAAATTTATAAATTTGCCTTTTTATTGAACAATTCATTAGATAGCACACCACAATTTCATATGATTGCCAAAAAGGCACGAAAACGACCAACGATGGCAAGTTTTTCAAATTTACCGTTTTTGGGCCGTCGAAAACGGCAAGGTTTTAAATTTTCCGTTTTGGGCTTAAAAACATGTGTTATAACCCACAAAAATCGGCCATTTTTAAAAAATTTTAATTTTTCACTTTCTTATGCCATTCTTTAGATAGCATATCACCATTTCTTACAAGTGCAAAAAAGGCACGAAAACGGCCATCAACGATAAGTTTTCTTAATTTTCTGTTTTGGGCAAAAAAAACGTGAGTTATAACCCACAAAAAATTGTCATTTTTCAAAATTTTTTATTTTTCACTTTTTCACACCATTCAATAGATATCACATCACCATTTCATGTGAGTACAAAAACTGCACGAAAATGGCCTCCGATGGCAAGTTTTTCAAATTTACCGTTTTTGGCCAAAAAACGTGTGCAATAACCCACAAGAAATGATCCTTTTTTAAAATTTATAAATTTGCCTTTTTATTGAACAATTCATTAGATAGCACACCACAATTTCATATGATTGCCAAAAAGGCACGAAAACGACCAACGATGGCAAGTTTTTCAAATTTACCGTTTTTGGGCCGTCGAAAACGGCAAGTTTTTTAAATTTCCTGTTTTGGGCCTAAAAACGTGTTATAACACACAAAAATTGGTCATTTTTCAAAAATTTTAATTTTTCACTTTCTTATGCCATTTGTTGGATAGCATATCACCATTTCTTAAGAGTGCAAAAAAGGAAAGAAAACGGCCATCGACGACAAGTTTTTTAAATTTTATTTTGGGGAAAAAACGTGTGTTATAACCCACAAAAAATTGTCATTTTTCAAAAACATTTATTTTTCACTTTTTCACACCATTCAATAGATATCACATCACCATTTCATGTGAGTGCAAAAACTGCACGAAAATGGCCACCGACGGTAAGTTTTTTAAATTTACTGTTTTTGGCTAAAAAACGTGTGCTATAACCCACAAAAAGTGGTCATTTTTTAAAATTTATAAATTAGCTTTTTTGTTAAACAATTCATTAGATAGCACATCACAATTTCATATGATCACCAAAAAAGGCACGAAAACGGCTATCGACGACAAGTTTTTTAAATTTTCTGCTTTGGGTAAAATAAACTTGTGTTATAACCCACAAAAAATGGTCGTTTTTGAAAAATTTTAATTTTCACTTTTTCACACCATTCAATAGATATCACAACACCATTTCATGTGAGTGCAAAAACTGCATGAAAATGGCCACCGACGGTAAGTTTTTTAAATTTGCTGTTTTTGGCCAAAAAACGTGTGCTATAACCCACAAAAAATGGTCATTTTTTAAAATTTATAAATTAGCTTTTTTGTTGAACAATTCATTAGATAGCACATCCCAATTTCATATGATTGCCAAAAAGGGCACGAAAACGACCAATGACGGCAAGTTTTTCAAATTTTTCGCTTTGGGCAAAATAAACGTGTGTTATAACCCACAAAAAATTGTCGTTTTTGAAAAATTTTAATTTTTACTTTTTTGCACCATTCAATATATAGCACATTACCATTTCATGTGAGTGCAAAAACTGCACGAAAATGGCCACCCACGGCAAGTTTTTCAAATTTACCGTTTTTTGCCAAAAAACATGTGCTATAACCAACAAAAAATTGTCATTTTTTAAAATTTATAAATTTGCCTTTTTATTGGACAATTCATTAGATAGCACATCACAATTTCATATGATTGCCAAAAACGGCACGAAAACGACCAATGACGGCAAGTTTTTCAAATTTACCATTTTTGGGCCGTCGAAAATGGCAAGTTTTTTAAATTTCCCGTTTTGGGCCTAAAAACGTGTGTTATAACCCACAAAAACTGGTAATTTTTCAAAAAAATTTATTTTTGACTTTCTTATGCTATTCATTAGATAGCACGTCACCATTTCTTACGAGTGCAAAAAAGGTACGAAAACGGCCATCGACGACAAGTTTTTTAAATTTTCTGTTTTGGGCGAAAAAACGTGGGTTATAACCCACAAAAACTTGTCATGTTTCAAAATTTTTAATTTTTCACTTTTTCACACCATTCAATAGAAATTACATCACCATTTCATGTGAGTGCAAAAACTGCAAGAAAATGGCCACCGACGTCAAGTTTTTCGAATTTGTCGTTTTTGGCCAAAAAAACGTGTGCTATAACCCACAAAAAATGAACATTTTATAAAATTTATAAATTTACCTTTTTATTGAACAATTCATTAGATAGCACATCACAATTTCATATGATTGCCAAAAACGGCACTCAAACGACCAACGAGGGCAACTTTTTCAAATTTACCATTTTTGGGCCGTCGAAAATGGCAAGTTTTTTAAATTTCCTGTTTTGGGCCCAAAAACGTGTGTTATAACCCACAAAAAGTGGTCTTTTTTTTGGCTAATCATCCCATTTACGGGGGGAGCCAATCCCTATTTTATTGATAAAAAAAGAGTACAAGATTTAATGGCAGATATAACCACACCATTGATACATTTGGAAAGCTATAAATTGGGAGGACTCCTCCCTTACATTGGTGCTTGATCTTGATTTTTTGAATAGAAATAAGGAGTACTTCCTCCTTTACAATTGCTAAACTAGATTTATAGTATTGAAGAGGGTGAGACATATCATCTCTTTCACAATTCCCAAGATAAGCATATGCTCATTAAACCCGAAGGGGAAATGTAAATATTTGACGAAGTGCTTAGGCAGAAAAGGTCTCTATAGTATAAGAAAGTTACTGAGTTTGAAGATGTGGAAATCAGTAAACATTGGAAGCTCAACGTAAGTGGCCATGGATTGGGATTCTTAAAGATAACAAAAAGCAACTTATGAAGTAAACGGTTTGCATTGGTAGTGGTGTGATCTTTTGATATACGGAATTCCCAGCCTTTCAAGTCTAATTACCTTTCGAATTTTTTCATGAAGCTTGCTCTCTTCTAGGATTGTCTCATTCGGTTGGAGCATGGCTGATTTTGCTAATAAATTGGCAACCACATTTTCCTCTTTTTGGCACTTCTTCCAAGTATTTGGTGGACCCACAAAAAGTGGTCATTTTTCAAAACTTTTAATTTTTCACATCTTTACACCATTCATTAGATATCACGTCACCATTTCATGTGAGTGCAAACGCTGCACGAAAATGGCCACCGACTGCAAGTTTTTCAAATTTACCGTTTTTGGGCCGTCGAAAACGGCAAGGTTTTAAATTTCCCGTTTTGGGCTTAAAAACATGTGTTATAACCCACAAAAATTGGCCATTTTTAAAAAAATTTAATTTTTCACTTTCTTATGCCATTCGTTAGATAGCATATCAACATTTCTTACGAGTGCAAAAAATGCACGAAAACGGCCATCGACGATAAGTTTTCTTAATTTTCTATTTTAGGCAAAAAAACGTGCGTTATAACCCACAAAAAATTGTCATTTTTCAAAAAAATTTATTTTTCACTTTTTCACACCATTCAATAGATATCACATCACCATTTCATGTGAGTGCAAAAACTGCACGAAAATGGCCTCCGATGGCAAGTTTTTCAAATTTGCCGTTTTTGGCCAAAAAACGTGTGCAATAATCCACAAGAAATGATCATTTTTTAAAATTTATAAATTTGCCTTTTTATTGAACAATTCATTAGATAGCACACCACAATTTCATATGATTGCCAAAAAGGCACGAAAACGACCAACGATGGCAAGTTTTTCAAATTTACCGTTTTTGGGCCGTCGAAAACGGCAAGTTTTTTAAATTTCCTGTTTTGGGCCTAAAAACGTGTTATAACACACAAAAATTGGTCATTTTTCAAAAATTTAATTTTTCACTTTCTTATGCCATTTGTTAGATAGCATATCACCATTTCTTAAGAGTGCAAAAAAGGCAAGAAAACGGCCATCGATGACAAGTTTTTTAAATTTTATATTTGGGGAAAAAAACGTGTGTTATAACCCACAAAAAATTGTCATTTTTCAAAATTTTTTATTTTTCACTTTTTCACACTATTCAATAGATATCACATCACCATTTCATGTGAGTGCAAAAACTGCACGAAAATGGCCACCGATGGTAAGTTTTTTAAATTTGCTGTTTTTGGCCAAAAAACGTGTGCTATAACCCACAAAAAATGGTCATTTTTTAAAATTTATAAATTAGCTTTTTTCTTGAACAATTCATTAGATAGCACATCACAATTTCATATGATCACCAAAAAAGGCACGAAAACGGCTATCGACGACAAGTTTTTTAAATTTTCCGCTTTGGGCAAAATAAACGTGTGTTATATAACCCACAAAAAATGGTCGTTTTTGAAAAAATTTAATTTTCACTTTTTCACACCATTCAATAGATATCACATCACCATTTCATGTGAGTGCAAAAACTGCACGAAAATGGCCACCGACGGTAAGTTTTTTAAATTTGCTGTTTTTGGCCAAAAAATGTGTGCTATAACCCACAAAAATGGTCATTTTTTAAAATTTATAAATTATCTTTTTTGTTGAACAATTCATTAGATAGCACATCACAATTTCATATGATTGCCAAAAAGGGCACGAAAAAGACCAATGACGGCAAGTTTTTCAAATTTTTCGCTTTGGGCAAAATAAACGTGTGTTATAACCCACAAAAAATGGTCGTTTTTGAAAAATTTTAATTTTCACTTTTTTGCACCATTCAATATATAGCACATCACCATATCATGTGAGTGCAAAAACTGCACGAAAATGGCCACCCACGGCAAGTTTTTTCAAATTTGCCGTTTTTGGCCAAAAAACATGTGCTATAACCAACAAAAAATTGTCATTTTTTAAAATTTATAAATTTGCCTTTTTATTGGACAATTCATTAGATAGCACATCACAATTTCATATGATTGCCAAAAACGGCACGAAAACGACCAATGACGGCAAGTTTTTCAAATTTACCATTTTTGGGCCGTCGAAAACGGCAAGTTTTTTAAATTTCTCGTTTTGGGCCTAAAAACGTGTGTTATAACCCACAAAAACTGGTAATTTTTCAAAAAATTTTATTTTTGACTTTCTTATGCTATTCATTAGATAGCACGTCACCATTTCTTACGAGTGCAAAAAAGGCACGAAAACGGCCATCGACGACAAGTTTTTTAAATTTTCTGTTTTGGGCAAAAAAACGTGGGTTATAACCCACAAAAACTTGTCATGTTTCAAAATTTTTAATTTTTCACTTTTTCACACCATTCAAGTCTGATTACTTGTTGGATTTTTTGGTGAATATGAGCCTCTTCATTGAAAACCATATTTGGTTGCTGAAGTGCTGCTTTTGCTAATAGTTTGGTGACCACGTTTTCCTCTTTTTGACATTTGAACCAAGCATTTGAAGAGCAGGAGTTTTGAAGTGACTGTATGATATTTCTGATTTTCCACGGTCTTGTTTCCATCTCTTGTAGCCAAGCATGTAAGCTATTTGAGTTGGATTCAAATCTGATGTTTGAACAAAAACCTTTCTGATTGCATATTTGAATTCCATGTATAGCAGTTTGAATGATTATCTGTTCACTAGAAGCAAAATTAGCAGCAGGATATTGACATGTAAAAGCAAAAGTCACCTTACCTTGATTGTCTCTCAAGATGCCACCTCCCGAACCTAAGTTATTACTATTGATGAAACCATGGATGGTCATCTTATAGTGATTAACTTTAGGCGGATGCCATTTAATGTAGTGAAAGTTGATTTTTTTTGGTTGGATTAAGTACTATGTTCCAAAAATGATTCCATGGAAGGTTTATGCATTTGAAGTTTGTGAAAGATGCTTCTACACTTACTTTGATCTCTTTAAAAATGTTGCATCTCACAGACTCTTCATTCCATGTTTCTTCCTCATGCAAGCATTTGTTTCTTACCTTCCAAACTTGCCAGCATATGATAGATGGAGAAATCTTGATAATGAAATTAACAATCTCATTCTTACCTTTGTGGTTCCACCATTGATATAGAAAACTGTTTAGATCTTGGGAGTTACAGGAGTAGTATAATCCTATCTCACATCCAAAAGACAGCCACAAGGCTGATGCATTGGGTGATCTAAGAAAATATTATTTAACGATTCCTCTTCTCCTGGACAACAGAAACAAGTAAATGGTCCATGTATATTGAATCTGTGAAGAATTGTGCCAATGGGGATTTGAGCTTTGAGAAGTCTAAGCATGAAAAAGGACACTTTTAGTGGGATAAATTGATCCCAAATAAATTTACCGAAAGGCCAGATAGTGTTTTCTGCTTGTGATATAACATTAAAGGCAGATTTAAAAGAGAACTTACCAGTGGTAGTCAGTTTCCAAAAAAAGAAATCGATAGACTCATTAGATGATTGATTTTCTGTGTATGAAAGGTTCAATCTCAGATGAGATAGAAAGCATTTTGTTCCATGTGCGCGTGTGTTTTTTGTTTGGAGAATTTTGATTGGCTTGGCTGTAGAAAGCATTCTAGTGAATATTGCCAAAAAAAAGTAAAATTTATAATTTTCACCAAACCTCCATTTTTCATGGGTTATAACACATGAATTTTAACCGAAAATGGCAAAGTCTAAAAACGCGTTGATTTTAACTTTTTCATACTGTTTTTTGCACCCATTCTGATTGTGAACATTCATTCTAGTGAATATTGTCTTCTTCTTTTTTTTTTTGATTGTGTAATCATCCTAGACTCGGGAGGGTGTCACTCCCTATTTTATTGGTAGAAAATACGATTACAAAATGGTAAAAGTATCCACACCATTGGTACAAAACAAAAGCTTTAAATAGGGAGGACTCTTCCCTTACATTATAGACCTTTTTTTTTAATAAAGCCGAGTTTATATACATGGTGGGCAAAATACGATGCCGGAGATACACGAACGCATCGTTACAAGAAGAAAGCGATAAATATGGAGTACTACTCTATTATATGATTAGCTAATTAAATGGAGATGATGGAATTAAGAAAACGTCTACTCTAAATCAATGATTAGAGTATGATGAAATGGAGTAAGATTAACGTCTACCCTTACATTATAGACCTTATATATAAGTTACATAAATTAAACTAGTATTACTTCCTCCTTTACAAAAGTAGTGGTTTCTAAAGTTTGATGAAAGATAAAGGTCATCTCTAGATATCCTTTATATTTTTCAAACTCTACATTCCACATTTGAAAAGAAAGTAAACCATAAGGACTCATCCTTTACAAAGACTAGAGAATATGTGACATTCATATATGGCATTGCACTGAAATTTCCGAAGCAAAAAACTTCTACTAATATTGATAGATTTTCGCCATGGCCCATGAGTGATATAAACAAAAGATGACGAAGAGAAAAATATTTTCCTTGTCATTTGAATGCAGTGTGACTATGACTTGTCTAATGAATTTAAGCATCTATTGGATTGAAATTGTATGAAAAAAACAATTGCAACTCATATGCTTCTAAACGCTTGATAAATATGCATAAGAGCATGTGCAAAAACAGCATAAGCAAGAAGTGCAGTATTTATATGCCCTGATCAAGTGCAACATCACTAAGCAATATTCAAAGCATAGTTTCAAAGCTTGATCAATTTGCATGTAAACCTGTGAGAACATGGGACACTAACGCAAAAAGTGTACATAGAAACAAGAAAATGAGAACATAAGAACGTGTAAACCTAAACTTTAAGATGCATGTGTACATAGTAACCAGAACATGAGACCATGTAAACCTGAACTTTAAGATGCATACAGGATAGAATCATTTTGAGTATCATATACATTTGTTGAGGCAAAAAGTGTACAAATGTTGAATATGTGAGCTGTGTATCCACATGCTATTTAGCAGCAGAGCGAAATATAATGTAGTAATGCATTTATGCTTATGACTATGGAAATGTGGGTATAGTAAGCAAGACTGGCCTAACTTCGTTAGCCAGTTGCTTGATAATTCGGCAATATGGCCTAACATTAGCATCCATAGGCCATCTACAATGCAATATGAATTTCTTTTATGCATGTAAACTATTTTTCAGGTAATTTATAAACTAAATCGATAATGTTTTTAATATGTACTTTTAACTTTTAACATACCATGTTGAGAAAATTGTCCATAAAAAATCACACTTAATTTTGACTTCATGAGTTAATAGTACTAAATTCAAAAAAAAAATGATAAGTTTGGAGATTGATTAATCTTATTAAAACATAATACTTGGTTTAAGTTATATAGTTTTTAATAAATGTGGTCAACCAAAGGTATGTGAGCACTAGTGGTCTAGTGGTAGAATAGTACCCTGCCACGGTACAGACCCGGGTTCGATTCCCGGCTGGTGCACTACTTTTTCGACTCCAAGAAATTGTCCATAAAATCAGAAGAGATTTGAAAAAATATATTAAAAATTTTAAAAATTCAATTGAATTCTTAAAAAAATTATAATTTTGCCACCCAAAATTAAAATATAACTTCTACTACGTAATTTTGCCATCCCAAACTATGATTTCTGGATCAGCCACGGTATAAAATTGAAGTTTACACATCACATTTTTTTTTTTTTGGTTTTCTCATTCGGATTCAGATAAAATTGAAGTTTACAAAATCAAACAGAATTGCGATCCAATTTCGTTTCATACAAAACTGAAGCCAACCAATTTGGTTACAAAAATGAAGCAAATTATCCAATGTCCCGAAGGATGAAAGCTCTCCAGTGAAGCCAATTATCCTGTGCCCGAAGGATGGAAGCTTTGCACTGATTAGGCGTATAGAATATATCGATCATAGATAGGTTGAAGATATGATGGGAATGAACCACCACCCACACTCTTCTTAGGCACTGATATTTTCGAGGTCGGCACCTTTGTCCATTCTCTTCACAATCCCAGCTATGACCTGATGATGATTCAACATTAAAGGTGAAACGAAACTACTTCAACATTGGAGTGTACTTAATTAGATGTGCATATTCATAAATTTTGGTATAACATGATAATTCAACGTGGATATGCATATGGAGAGGAGATATCAGTACCTTTCCAGGTCCTAATTCATAACTCTTTTTCAATCCTCCAGTGAGGAGAGTCTTGACTGTCGTCTCCCATTGAACAGGGGAAGTAACCTGAGGTTCCCAAGTTGACAGAACAGATCAGTATTAGTCTGAATAGTGTGTCCCAATCTGCAAGAATGTCCTGCTGTGGAAAGAAAGAAGTGGTCACTAGCAGCTTACCTGACAGGCCAATATTTTCTTAATTGTCTCGGGATCTGCATGTGGCTGTGCATCGACATTAGATATAACAGGTATCCTTGGAGTTCTGATTTCTGTTGCTGCTAAAGCACCTTCCAATCTTGACACAGCTGGTTCCATGAAACTGGTGTGAAAGGCACCAGCAACAGCTAGGCGCACCTGAAAAAGCAGCATCATGTCTCCAATACCGAAAGAGAGCAACAGCTACAAAACGTTTAGACAAGACATACCGTCATTCGAGCTTTAAATGATTTTGCCTTGGCTTCTACAGCTTCTATTCCTTTTACACCTCCAGAAACAGCATAATTTCCCTAATCAGACATCGTGCATTCCATCATGAAACCAGAAAACATGTTGTTTAATAAAAAGACAGGACCTACAAACTCAACCCAAGAATCACAAGGTTTAAAAGCTTACAGGACATAAGAAATTTGCAATGTGAACTTTGTTTGCCTCATCTACTTCTTCATTGGCAGCGTCACACAGAAGTTGCACCTTTTCTGAATCCAGTCCTATGATGCTGACCATGGCACTTTGAGCAGCATCTGCAGCATCCTAGAAAGAACCCACGCTCTAAATTTTAGCAGTTCACCAACTGTTGATTATCAAACAAATTGTTTAGAATTGAAACTACCTGCATTGCCTCACCCCTAAGCTTGACCAGCTTGAGCCCATCCTCAAAGCTGACAACCACAACCAAATAAGATCACAAAGGTTTAAACCACGCATACACATTCTTTTTAACTAATGACAGATCATGTACTAAATACAATGCTCAGGAATATTTTGCTTCACTTATATGGTTTAGTATATGTTATTCAATCATCCTTGCCTTTCCTTTTTCAGGAAATCAAATTCCTTTTTGTGTTCCAGCAATGATAGGCAATGATAAACTGACAACTAAGCCTAACAACAATAGCCAATCAGAATAATGCAGCCAAAGAAAACAGTAAAACTCTAAGTAACTAAGACCACAGTGATAGTCCATAATTCATATTCAAGTTGGGAGCTACCTGAAGGCTCCAGCAAATGCCAGAGCAGTATACTCTCCCAAACTTAGACCACATGTAACATCCACAGAATCAATAATTTGTTGACCTCCATCACGTGCTCGGAGAACCTCCACTGCAGCTAAGCTTGTGACGTATATAGCTGGCTGTCAATAGAAAATTCCTTAAATGTAAGACCATCAGATTGAAGCGATTTTGATTTCAGAAACAATCATTGTTCTTTTCCCTTTTGCTTTATAGATTTGAATGTTTGTTGGAGTTTCTTGTAAAACGTGCTACAATTCCAATGGCCTTGTACTGCAAAGTCACTGCCCTGTGCGGACGGCCCTTTGCTATTAAGTAGGACCCTAAAATTTGAGGTTACAGATTCTCATAATTTGTCCAAGGACAGTGCTTACTAGTTGTGAGATGCCAAATGGTGGCTTCTATGCTCAAATAAACAAGATCCTGTTATAGCAACAAAGTAAGAAAAGTTCAAACTACAACATTACAATACCTGGCTGAGAACTGTGGAATCAAGCTTTTCTTTTGGTCCATGAAGACAAATATCGAGAAGGTCAAACCTTCAACAGCACAAAAATAGCATCAGGGTTTAGCCAAAATCAAATGAAAAATAAAAGGGAATGTTACTTCTGCACTTAATCCAAGAAGATAGAACAAGAAGAAAATTCTTGGTCCTTGTACCCCAGTATTTCATTAGACTTGTTGTACAATTCAGCAGCAGCAGGCACCTTCTGAGCCTCTGCACCCATTCCAACAGCTTGAGCACCCTATATAGCAAAATGATAAAGTAAATTACTGCTGCACCAGTGAGAAAGCCAGTACCACCAAACAATGTTCTTGGACATGTATGTAAAGCATCAGGAAAAGAACAGTGCATATCCTCGTGTGTTCTAAAATGAAAAAATAGCCCCTTCAAGTTTTGCAGCTTATGTTCAGAATGCATACATAACTAAATCAATCTACTCTTTTTTCAGCTTGATTTTTCGGAGGACTCTGAAATTCAATATCATATTAGAGCATGTATGATATGCGTTTGATCGTTCAATTCAATGAACAAATGATGTTTGAGATGCACACTGCACTAATACTACAATATCTTCATTAAACTCAAGACCCGAAGGAATACACTAAGAAAAGAAATGATAATTTCAAAGAAAGAGTACATGAGAGAGTTCAGCTATTAAGTCTCCTTAAAAAAAAAAACAAAAAAGTAAGCAAACAATTTTATATATCACAACCATTTCCGTAATTAAGCAAAATGCTTCATCAATTCATTGATAACAGAACCAGTTTAAGCACATTTCTGGCAATAAAGCAACCAAAAAATCTTCAAGATGTGTACAATTTAAAACAAAATTCCCAATTATTTATAAGAGGGCGAAGAAAAATGAGGAAAAATTATTAATAGGGAGATTAATATGACCTGGCCAGGGAAGAGGAAAGCACAAGTGGGTTTATAATCTTTAAACAAGGCATCATTCGCAATGGTTTGAGATCCAACAGCAACGCTCATCACAACCCTAGATTTTTCCAAATTCTTAAGGCTAAAACCTCGGACCCCATTGGTAAAACCCAAAAAACTGGACTTGTTGAGCGATTCTGAAGTCCTAAAAGCGAGCTGCTGCTGCTTATTGAGAGAAACAGAAGAGGGAAGCAGCAGCGAAGATGCTAATGAGCTCATTGCGTTTGTGCAAATTGAATTATGGAATGGTGATAATGAACGGGTGGGAGACTTAGCGGGACTGAATCTGAATCGAATGAAACGAGTGTGGTGATGATGATGAAAATGGAAGAGGGCATGCATTTAATTTCGTTAAGAGAGCATAGTTTAGCGTCGTTGGTCGTTGGTTATTGTTAGTTAGCGGAGTTTACGAAGAAATTTCGGACTTGGGAGAAAATAAGTTCAAATCACTAATCATCAATTCCATCGTTCGTTGTTGGAGTTAGGCTTGAATTACTACACTCCATCAAAACTAGGAAGATTTTGGTTTTCTTTTTATAAATATATATATATATACATATACCCGCTAGCCCAGTGGTTAGGGAGTTACCATCCCGAACTACAGGTCTAGAGTTCCATTCCTGTTGGATGGATGCAAGGGTGCGTGTTATAAAAAAAAATATATATATATATATATATATTTATGTACATACCGAACTTAATTGTACAAAGCCCCGAGTGGTCAGGGATTAAAAATCCAGTATTAATTTATAAACAAACTGAAAATCTTGTACATTGGCAACCCACTGATCTATGTGTATAGTATAGTAAATCAAACAGAAATTTCTGCCAAATGGTGGCGCTACAAAATTTGCCATATATAAGATCAACTTCCCTTTGCGGCTCCTTTGATTATTTGGCGCTTGCTTTCTTGATTTGGTAAAAGCTCTTCCTTTCTTTTTGGCCAATGGGACCTTTAGGATCGAACAAAATCTATTTCCAGTCCCCTGACCTGACTGAGCTCAGTTTTTTAGAGTCCTGTTGATACAATCTTTATTGACTACAACAGATGTGTATCATGCATTCATGCATGCTGTGAATCAACAAAACAACAAAGGCAAATCAAAAGACAGACAGAATTCTGATCCCAGTTTTTTCCTCAAATTACTATGTTGCAAAGGTTTCCACAATGCTACTCAAATTTGCAACTCTAAATACTTGAGCACTTAAATGTTTCTTTGCCAATATGATAAATCTAACATAATTTTGCATCATTTGGTGCAATACAGTACAGATCCAGCAGCGAGGGCTGCACAGTAATCTGATCATTCTGAGTGTTTTTTCTACTTGAAGAAATGGAAAGATTACAGCAGCAGAGATGGGAGACACTTACTTCGGTCCTTCGCCTGATCTCTATGTATAATCAACAACCTGAAGTTCACTGAATCTATCTCGTTTGCTCCTTATCACTCTTGCTCTGTTGTTTCTAATTTCTAAAACCTGATTAATGAATGTAAGTATATTATTTTTGGCAGAATTGAGAAACGTCCAAAAAGATCCTAGAAATTGATCATGAAGAATAACAGTATAAACATGCAAGTTACTGAAACAACTTAGCCAATAAAAAGATAGTTAAGTAAGCACTTAAAAGACTCTATGCTGCAAGCCCTGAAGGCATTCAAAGCATTTGCTGGCAAATACAGATGTGTTGTTACATAGGATCATCTTACTGCTTTAAGACAAGTTCAAGCTACCAAAACACGGGGGAGGGAAAAAAAGGTTTATCAATCAGAAACACAGTTTAATAAATCATCAATACCGCATTTCAAACAATTAATCCGTTTCTACAACTCATTTACAATTGACATATTTCCAAATCTATTTGTTCTTATATCCATAAAAGAACTTTTTACCGAAAATGCTAGACAGTAAGACCTATTCACTTCATTGGCATTTCTAATGTTGGGATATGGAACATATTACCTCGGGCGTTGAGTCAAGAACTCCGCTAGACATCCCCACATCAATGCGCCATATACTACAGTTTTTGAATTTACTGCAAGGTTAAATCCGTATTTGTGAATGATCAGAGGACCAATGCAAACATAGTATAATCACTGAATTAACAGAAATGTATGGGCACTGATGGTTCACTTTTGCAATATGATCAATTTCCAGGACAGAAAATATTCATGGTGGAAGGTCCTATACCAGTTTGCTCCCATAGGCTGAGGAGTATGGCCAACGACCATCGCCCTACCACCTACAGCTTGGAGTGTTTCATCAAGTATTGATTCAATCTGACAAGCCAAAGATAATTGTCTAAGTACAGGACAATTTTATTTTTCAATGAAAACACAGAGTTCAAAAATTCATCGGTCTTAGAATACCAAGAAAATCTGATATTGAAAAAGTTATAGCAGTGTAAAGAAATAGAATATAAATGAAGATGGCTAACTTATAAAATTTGCCTTTGAATTCTCTTTCAAAAATAGCTACAGAAATTAAAACAAAAGAAAGTTATAAGGTACTGGTGAGGTATGAAAATCTTGAGGAGAAAATACACAGATGTGACTGATCCAAGAAACATCCTAAACAAAGTCATCTATCATTTACAGCTGGGTAACACAGAAACACGCAGCATGGAAAGGTATGCTGACCTGATCAATCTGATATTCATTTAGATCAGAAACATCTCTAGAGTACAGGCGGTTCCAAACGACACTGTCATAGCCTCTTGTGGCTATGAAAGGGATCTCTGAATGACTATCTGGATCCCTGAGACCTCTCATCCAGTGAGATACTTCTGCATTCAACCTCTCCACGCCATAAGAAACTGCAATATCCGATTCCACAAGCATTACATTTTTCCCAGACAACTAAAAAATGAAGACTTACTATCTCTTGAAACCAAACTGTTACCATGATGAGGAAGAAGGCCACCATGACAGAAGACCCAATCATCAATCTTCAGAACAACAGCATGCCGTGCCAACTCAGATGCCAAGGGGCCCCCAGGTTTTAGGAGGACTGATCTAGCTATCACCCCCTTTTGCCGCTGTCCTAATATTTAAATGGCTTAAATCATAAGGGTAACTGGGAAGTAGCAAAATCAAGACAAAAATGGTTCACAGTTTCCATCAAATAATAAGTATGTGGGGGAGTTTAAAAGGAATGTTTCATAAAACGTCTCAGCTGACAATTAAACATAAAGAACTTATTGTCTTTTCATCTGGCTTAAATCATCACACTACAAGTCCAGAATAAGCCTATGGGTACAGCAAAGAAGAGAAGACTCAAACAAAAGAACCATGATTGTTTTTTTGAATCTCTCTGTCCTTTGTTCTGCAGGAGCAGAGCAAGTCAGAATAGTAGTAATCTCCACAGCCTTGGCCAACTTCTGTTTTTCCCTATTGGAAGAGAAAAGCTTTAGTTTCAAATTAGGACATACCTTTACCAAATCCCATGGACCCCAGTAACTTTGAGACATCTTCCTATCGTCTTTCCGCCTTTCTGATGAATCAATCCAACTAACCAAGGCTTCCTCCCAGTCACGTTCACATTCTTCCCAGTGCTCCAGAAAGTCTATGCACTCATCAAATGCCCCAGAATCAACATATCTGAAATCCCCTTCAACATTCATGGTTTCGTGATTACCATTAACCTAAACCAACAAAAAATCAATTTAGCAGCAATTTCCCAGTATGATATTCCATAGAAGTTCTGACCATTGAAGTTTGAACAACATAAAAGGCAATGACTTTATGCGGACAAGGTATTTAAAAGTAGACGCACGCGGTAGACAAATAAAGACCCTCTAGAATAGCGAATCTATTACAAACTCAACATGGAGAATGTATAAATCTTGTCTTCGTATGCCGAATGAAATAATACATTATTAACAGCTACAAAGACACGCAATCATGTCTGCCAAAAGAAATATGAACCTGGAAAACTGCTCCACCGTTTGCTTTTGCCTGGATATCTAATGACCTCAACAGCGACAATATAGCAATTTCATCTTCGCCCCTATCAAGTATATCTCCAAGCTGCACTAATACCTGTTAGAAAATATTACATCCAAATTGGAAACTTCAATAATAAAAACAATTTGACAGTAATCTCCTGTTTGCAACACCAAATGTAATACATTAATTAAGAGCATGTAAATGAGTGAAGAGACATACTGTTTCGCCCCCAACCCACAAGTCTTGACCATCAGAACTGAGCACACCAGCAATCTCAAGTGCAGATCTTGTTTTATCAAGATCACCATGCAGATCCCCAACTAAAAAACAGGTGCTGATAATAGTTAACAGCAACAAGTTCAACTATAACAATGCTAATAGTGAAGGAGCTGGATGAACAATTTTTGTAGCACAAACGAAGGATTCACAGAAACAAAAGATTCCATTCCAACAACCGCATAAAGAAGAAATTTTTACAGTATGATTAATCTAATAGTATCTCAAAAGAGACCATAGATTTTATTTGTGACCATAATTAATGACAAAAACTTCAAACAGCCAAAATTTTGTACTACACCATCCAATTCCAGTAAACTTTAGTTTTTTTCTCGAATTGATCGGTTGGTGTTCAATTGTAACTAAAGAACATCCTAACTTTAGCTCTAGAGCTCCATGATAATCATACTTAGCATAAACTTTGTAAACTGAATTTCTTTAAGCTCCAAAATTCAGCCACTATAACTTTGCATACTGCGATTTGGAAAAACGCGTAAAGAACATGAACAAAAAGCAAGAAAAAAATTGAAAAAAAGAAAACGAACCCGCAACAATTCGGCGACCAGGGGCAGAGACAAAGGTGGGTGGGTCTCCATTAACAACAATGGGCTTTAAACTGTTATGGCTACTATTGTTGCTGTTGCAAGATGAGCTGTCTATGAGTTTATTCCCAGGCAGTGACTGTGATGATGCAGAAGAAGAAGAAGAAGAAAAAGGAAGAGGAAATGGCGGTGGTTGAAGCGGGAACGAACAATTGAGATAAACTAATGAAGCCATAGATTGCGAGAGACACCTCGCCATTCCTTCAAACTCTGTCCGGAATATTATTTTCAATTATTTTTTATTTTTATTTTGTTTGGGGCATTAATCGAATGTGTGTTTTGCTTCTTGGTTGGTCAAAAAAACATAAAAGATGATAGACATTAGTATTTTTTTTTTTTTTTCTTTAAGCATGTCTTTTAGGCTATTATTAATTTTGGGTTTTAAAATTTTATCTTTTAGTTTTTATTGTTGGGTTCAATATTAATATATATATACATATATATATATATGGGCTATTGCTATTTGTTATGAATAAAATTATATATTTAATTTCTTTATTAATTCACTAAGACAAATCAATAACTAAATAATATATACGTGGTTTATTAATATTTTGAGTCATTTATTGATAAGATAAAATGTTTAAATAAAAGAAAATTTCACAAATTTTGAGATATTATGATTTAGAAAACATTTATAGTTAGATAAAAATATATTTTTTATATTAGTAATATATTTAATATTTAAATTTATTTATAACGTCGTGATGACCGATTGTTTTATTCGGATTTACCCCCTCAACCTCTTAGCTTAGCCGATTCGTAATTCGGTCTGCTTTTCAAAACATTTTGTTTTGTTGCACAACTTTATCATACTAGACTTTATTACCCGTATTTGGACAATTAAAGCAAAACTAAAAGATTAGAGAAAAAGTCTTATACGGTTAGATGGGATATTCTGTTCAAAATTATCTTATATTATCCTGTTTTAGTTCACCCATCTCTTGGTTAGGATATATTAATTGTTAAGTAATTTTAGTGATATTTATACTTTTAGTTCTTAATTTTAGTAAAATTATGTCGTTTTGAATGTTAGACATAATAAGATAGTATAATATTGGATATATTGGAATCTTGTCCCTTTAGCCGAGATGGGATCTGGTCTCTTTAGCTCGTCTTTCCCTAAAGAAGTTCTCTCATGCGCTAATTGTTTTCACAAATTTTTCATTCTTCTCATGCGCTAATTGTTTTCACAAATTTTTCATTCTTCTCATGCGCTAAAGATTCTCCTGTTTTACTGATTTCTGATTGCAACTTTTGAAGGTATTCCTGTGGGCAATGTCTTGGACTGGTAATCCAACTCTTTGATTTTTTTAAAACTCTAGTGTTTTTCTGAATTTTTATGTTAAAGAATATATGTGCATAAAACTCCAGACCAATTGATAATAACTAAAGTGGCTCGTACATCTTATGGATGAGTTCAATAGCTATTACATATTATACTTTTTAACACACCTCTCAAACATAAGAATTAACCCAAGTACTAACAATTTAAATTAAACCAAAATAAACCGAATGCTAGCCCAAACCATAGGTTAATTCAAACTAAATCGAATACTAGCCCAAACCTTGAACTAACCTAAATACTAACAATTTAAAACAAACCGAATATTAACTCAAACTTTGAGCTAACCCAAATACTGACAAATTTAAATTGAACCGAATGCTAGCTCAAACTATGAGCTAACCCAAATATTGAAAGAAGAGATAAACCCTAATCTTGTTTGAAAGACCTACAAATTCAAATCAGACACAAATACATCTTATGGATGAGTATAAGAGTTCTTATTTACTCAATGTGAGATACTATACTTTTTAACATTTTCATCCGTAGATGAAAATGTGAAACTAATTTTAATTTGTTTGTCGTGGCATAAGTCAAATCTCCTCTAATCTCTCTGTCACTTGCCTTGTTCTTTAACTAATGGTATGATCATTTCAAGAAACTAGATTCATCAGTATACATGCCGTTGAACAGTTTTGAGGGATATTATTAGTGATGATAGTTTCTCAGTGGCCGATAAGTACAGAGTGTTGAGGAGGGGGGCTTTATTTAAGTTTTCCCTTGCAACAAATTACTGAAGATGAAGCCGAAATGAGATATATAGATCGAAGGATGATCTTCTTTCTTCTACATTAGAATGTGTAATGTTTTCCTAGTATATTTTGGCTTATGGTTTGGAATTTGGATTGGCCAACCTTCATCTTAACCAATTTTATATCGAAATCTTTTGTGTTTTTCTCATAAGCTTCCTCTACATCAAAGTAAGTTTTCTCACAATCCAGAGACTTACTCGTTATTTAGCTATCATTAATCACTGTGGTCGTGTCTCAACTCCCTAATTTCAGTTTCTGTACAATATGACTAACAGCTGATTCCCTTTTTAGGTCTTGAGTGATTGGCCTCCTACAGTCTTGTGAGCATACTGAGGTGGTAGGCCAACATCCTTTTGCAAGAGTCACTTTGTGTGTCTGAGTCCAGTATGCCTTCAAGTTGATTTGCCAAAACTTACTCCTAATCACCATACTTTGTATTCAATGGTTTATCCATAGGGAAACTTCTCAATCTCCCTCTATATATATTGAACTAATTGACTAAAATTTCTGAATTTTCGAAATGTTTGAGTACCCAATTTTTTTTGATCAGTCGATATATTTGTTGAACTTTTTTAAATGGGTTCAAAAACTGCTAGTTTTTTAACAAAATCTCGTGCTCTATAACTCACAAAAATTTCTGATTTTTTATAAAATTTGAGTAGACAATTTTTTTACATCAGTCGATAGATTGCGAGCACTTATTTTAAATGGGTTAAAAAATGACAAGTTTTTTTGACAAATCTTGTGTATTATTATACATGAAAATTTCAGATTTTTAGAAAAGTTTGAGTACCCAATTTTTTTAGATCAGTCGATATATTTCTTTTAACTTTTTTTAAATGGGTTCAGAAACTGCTAGTTTTTTCGACAAAATCTCGTGCTTAACTCACAAAAATTTCTGATTTTTTAGAAAATTATTTTTCTTCACCTTGGAACAATCTTTCCCGTTTTTTTTTTTTTTACCTCTTTTCTCTTTTTGTTATTAATAATTAATAATAGTTTCTTTCCCTTTTCAGCCTCTTTGAAGTATCAAAATATCACTCTCTTGACTCTGAAAAATGATTTCGCATTTCAGAAGGCCATATTGCATGTCTACTTGGAATTTTTTTTCATAGAAACGGTCACAAAATTGAGACTGTTAACAAAATTGGGTCATTTCTAGGATTCTTTAATAGAGCGTTAGAAATTTGAAAAAGGGCTTCGATCTATTGTTCTTTCCGATTGCATCTAATCTCGGTGGTTTGGTTAAAAGAGCAATGGGTTGAGTTTTGATTTTTTTTGCCCAAACAAAAAAGGAAAAGAAAGATATGTAACGAGATAAAATTATTTAAAATCAATAAAGGGTACATGGAGATAATTCTTTTCTCTGTGTGTCATGTCAAAAAGGAGCGGAAGAACTGATCACTTGAAAATATTTATTTTAATTTTTGTTCTTCCAACGAAGTTGGAGATAACGGCCGGTCAACTCAGACTTTATTCATGTCAAAAATCACAGGATCTTTGGAGAAAATTTTTTTAAGGTGAAGGATTGTTTCTTCCCACTCTTCAAATCAAAAGTCAAAACATATACCAATTAGAAACACCAATATCTATGCAGTTAATAAATTAACATTCTAAGTTCTAACTTGAGAATTAAGATTATTTTGGGTAAATTACATCGTTACTTAATTTAGGGGTTGATTTCGAATTTGTCATTCAATTTCAAAACGTTTCATTTTAATCCCTCATCTTGTATTTTGAGTTTTAAATCGTCCTCGGTTTATTTTTCGTCCATGTGTAGACAAATTACGTCTCTCAAACTCGTGACACATGACAACAAGATAAAGTTAAGGAACAATAGCCAAGAAATAAATAAATGATAAGCAAAATCGGTTCATATTGCCCTTAGATTTGTCATATATCATGTACATTAGAGACTTAATCTGTCTACTTATTGACGGAAAATAGACCGAGTACTATTTAAAACTCAAAATACAAGATGAGGGACTAAAATAGAACATTTTGAAGTTGATGGACAAATTCGAAATCAATCCGTAAATTAAATTATGATTTGTGTAATTTACCCAATTATTTTTAGCATATTCAACCAATCTGTGACTGTCTCAATTCGATTTCATCTTTACTAGTTTGGGCTGCTACTGTTTTTGTTTTCCTCAATATATGTTCGAATTTCAGGCATGTACATGATTAGTTTACAAGCGCTGAACTAAAATATTTTTTTATCTCGCAGGAAATTTGAACTAGAAATGGTTAATTCTAAAAACTATTGTATTGTATCAGTAAAATTAATTGCAACATTATCAACTTCTTCTTCTTTTTTTTCTCAATTTTGAACACGAATTACAAAAGAAAATGATGCTGCAAAGAGAAACTTTAGAATCCCATCAAGTAAAATCCCTCAAAAGCAATATTATGCATGTACAACACATGCATATAATTTCTTGAAATGACAAACCAATATTAGTGCTGCATCATTAGATCTTTGAAATGCTTTTTTGGTATCGAAGATCTGAGAATCATCAAAGTACTCTTTTAACAAAATTCCACTATCGTAACTTGTCTAGCTATTAACCCAACTAATCATGCATGCATGCTTGTCTACACACGATTCTAATGTTGGCACCACACAAATTCACACAAAGCAAGTCCGATATGATATGCAAGAAATGTTTCATGCTCTTATACAGCCACAGATTTGTAGACAAAGTCCTTGTAACAATCAAAAAAAAAAAAAAAAAAAACATCAAAATTCCCAGTTGCTCGATCGATTCTGCCAAAGGATATACGTTTAATTTGGAACTCTATATGGACGATTTTGTGTATATTGATAATTCAATTAAATGTTTTTCTTAAACAAACAGAATTCTAGACCGCATAAGTAACTATAATTCGATTTGAAAGAGTGTATTTTGGTATGCAGCATATACTTAAACCCGCTGAATAAAAAGACAAATTTTGTCTATATGTAGTTAGGGTTTAAAACTTAAGAGGCAAAATCAGAATCAAGCTTGCATGCATGTCTATGCATTGGATATATAGATTGTATTTAAAATTTTCTAAATTTTAAAAGATTTTTAGTACTACTCAGCTAATTTAATTTCCATTAATGTAATATTAATGGCTAGCTTGTGATTTAGCTAAAGAAATAGTTTGCCCATTTTGATTAATTGGGTACGTGTGTGTGTGTCAGTGTGTGTGTGTGTGAAATTAAAGTGGGTGAAACATCATCTCAATTAATTAAAACCTTCGTCATATATAGTGAGTGGTTTCTAGAGAATTACAAATGGATAAAGAAACATATATAAATGGATACGTCGTGTCTTGCCAAACATGCGTTCACGTATGAGCAAACATTCATTCATTGACAATTCCTACATTAAATCTTTCTAAAAAATATACATTCGAATTCGTTGAATTCAACAAAAAAAATCATCCCTGTCTAGTACAATCAACCCTTCAATTCATAAGCTCATTTAGTCTTTAGTAGTACTTTAAAATCTGAGGGCTGGGTCCATTCGACGAATTTTTGTTCATGGGAGTACTCTAGTCCACAAGTAAATAGTTTTTATTTTTTTTAAAATTAATTCGCACATTTTTGTGCACATTTTCCACCAGGCAAATCCATCTGCAAATGCAGGCTATATTTGATCGAGATATTGCATGCATGCGGACTTCATTCATGGGATCAATTATCATATAGAAACAAAAGAAATTTAAAATATATATATATATATATATATTTACCGACTTGGCTACGTGATCTTCTGATCAGTTCTCTCCCAAGTCCAATCATCTCCAAAACAGCTGCCATACCAAGATATGGGTCATTCATTAGTGAGTGATCCAAAAAGCTGCGGCATCAGCATGCATGCGTGCATTCCAAGTTATATACGCATAGTCTATATAGACGGAGGATGCATTTCGCTTTTTGTTGTACTGTTTTTGTCATTTATGGCTTTTTTTTTTTTTAATTATTTGGATTCGTATGGATCTTGGCAGTCAAATAAAGAAGAAATAATTGAAGTTTTTGTGTGCGTGTAGTGGTAATCACAGTAGAATGATGTGAACTTGAAGACAACAAAGTCACGTAGGCACCAATTAAGTTGTTGATGGAGCAGAGCAGAGGTGCGTGCTGGATCGTCTCCCAACAACAAAAATTAATACTCTAATTGAGCAAATATATACAGAGAAGCAAAGGAGCCTCATCCGGGTCTCTTAGACAGCAAGCTGTATTAATACAATTGACTTGGGACAAGTTGGTCACCACCATTGCTTCGTATTGTCTGCATGGGGTCCAATATTCCATCTCTAATGGCTGCTACTTTAATTTTATGGTGATCATTCACAATTTCATTATCAATACATTAATTTTGGAAACATATAATAAATAAATTAGAGAAAAATGAAAAAAAAAAAAAAGATAAAAGAAAATCAACTAAAACACATCTAATATAACTAATAATATAATATATGAGGCATGCATGGTGATAGTATTATTAGTATACCTGTTTTTCTTTACTTGTGATGAAAAGAAATAATAAAACAAATGTTCAAGGACGTTCTTGAAATTTGTATCCAATTCATTTTTATTCCATTTTTGTTCTAATTAATAAACTTGGAATATTTATAAAAATGTAAAGGAACTTATCTTATTTTCCATGCTCAAAGACGTTCAAATATCAATGTAATCTCTCTCGGGATTGCCCTCCATCTTTCCAGAAAAGCGGTACATAATACTATTTTCTAATATTAATTTCCTTATATATTCTCGATTATATTATTGTGTGTGGACATGGATGGAAGGAGTAAGATTTGGTTTCTAAATAATTAATCACTAAAATTATAACTAGAAGACCATTTTTTTTTTTGGCAGTTTAAAGGCATTTGTTGACTATCAAATCAACAGTAATAGAAGAAAAGAAAAGACGAGGAGACAACGAAGTTGCTTGTTTGTTAATTTTTTTACGTATTAATTTGATCACAACGTATATTGTTGAAGTGGATTACAAAATTGGCGAATAAGCTAGGAAGGTTACAAGGATTGAATAAAATTTGTCATGGTTTGAATAAAAATATTTAATTACACTTATTTCATTATATATTAAGGGTCTTTTTTCATTAGCTAGCTACTTGGCTTTACTAATAATTATTAAATGATAACAGATTTATATAATTTGATAACTATTATTTTTCTTCCCGACAGTGTATACTTTTATTTCACTAGAAAATAGAAAAAAAAAATATTTAACAGAATTATAAATCATACTCTTTAAATTTGTATGTTTTATGTCATCAAAACTTAATTATTTTTAAAATGATTTTTATTAAATTCATTTTGGTCCTTCTTACTATATCAAAATTAGGTATCATTTACTATCAAAATTACATAACATTTTTAAAGAAGAAACAGAAAAAATGCCATAAAAAAAAAACCCTCTAAAATGGTTGATGATTTTGTGTTTTGTGTTATTTACATTTATCTATCTTGAAGTTAATTTGACCAAATTATCAAACTGATCCCCAACATTTTAACTAAATTTTAATCAACCCCTCTAGTGATAAGGGACATTAACTGCAGATCAAATGAAAAGATATATAAATATTGTTTTTGAATGATCATGAGAGAGATTAATTACTTGATGAGAAATAAATGTATAATCTCATATAGATTACTTAAGATTAATAAATATATTTTTAATTAATTATAAATCAGAATATTAATTAGTTATAACCATTCAATTAATTAAGTCTCATCAAGATTTATTTCGAAATTTAACCAAACCTTATATTGGAAGTTTGATAAAAAAAAAAAAAAAAAAACCTATAGAGTTTTCAGTTTTTTCATTGACCTTTTCGAATTTTACAGTTTTACTGCAAGAAAAGTCCTAAAATCATTTATATATATATATATATATAGGCTTAGGTCCTGGTGCCTGGTGGAATGGGTGACAAAGAAATTAAAAGAAGTCTACAAAAACAGGGCAGATGAATATATTTCACCTTATAGGCAGAGTTGGGGGATGGTCCACTACCCTAAGGACTGAGAGGATGTATTAGAATGGATGCGAGAAAGGGGAAGAAAGCAGCAGAATCAGTTGCAGGAATAAAGAAACTGACATGACTATATTACCATAAGATTCGCGTTTCCTAATGCAGAAACCTGCCAAATTAATTTTTTATAGGCAATGAGTTGATGTTACGAGAGAGTTCATGAAGAGCCTAGGGCAGCAGCAGCATTGGTGTGTTTGTCCGATCCGGCTCCGCCATAGTCATATAGGTAGATTGAGAAAAGAAGGGAGTTGTTGTTGGATCTCCGTGAATGCATGTATCCGTATGATGAGTCATGTTGTTTGTGATGAAACGAAGGAGAGAACAGGGCTGGTTGGTTGCTTGCTTGCTGACAAACTTGTCCCATTACTCCTTCAAAAATACTTACTTCACTGAATAGTCTGATGCCTGGTAGGCCTCACCCAATGGGTTCAAGTGCCGAGGAGGCTCAGAGAAAAAGAAGGACTATGATCATGACTCGGGGTCGGGGGCACATTTTACGTTCTTTGTCCCGTTCTTTTCATGTTTTTAATTCATACGTCTGCTCAACTTTCTGCTCCAGATCTATAGTTTAGCATTTAGATAGTACCGTGATTTTGTTCAAGTGTATATATTGGGTGGAAAAGTGGGCAATAATACTACTCACTTTCAAGTACTACTACTATCAACAAAAAAATATAAATTGGTCATTAGATTTATATAAGAAGAGCTGTTAATTTCTAGTTGAAGTAACTTAATTAACTGTCAAATTGGGCACCAACAAGATTAAAAAATTCAGTGTTGGGAAGGTTTCAATTTCAAATCCTAGATTTTTGGTTAATTTGCCAAGTTTTAGGGTGTGCTTAATTTGCCATGTAAGCCTTTTGCAAGACCTTGTTTCCATTGCTTGAGGATTTACAATGTTTGATCTTTATTAATTAATACATCCGGGAAGAAACATAAAATTTATGAGAGGTTTATATATATATAATTTCATTGAATTTTAATTTAGTTTGATCTTTTAAACAAAGTTGTTGCGTTTCTTTATTAATATTTGGGTTGCTTCTGTAATTAATTTCTTGAAACGGATGATAGCTAAGTACGGATGCTGGGATGAATAGCAATATGTGAACAAAATTGTTAAAAAAAAAAAAACTTATTTTTGCAAACCTTAATTATTAATGAATGAAACTAGGGTTAGTGCTCTAAATATTAAACTTTTCATGCATAAGAAACTATATCACGTATCCTTCCATCAACAGCCGAATAAAGGAAAAAGACAGTAATAATATGAAAACGTTTTATAATTAAGTTTTAGCTGATGATCACCATGCCATTAACCTCAAAAAAAAAATAAATAAATAAATTGTGGAACCCAACTATATTTTATATTCTTTTTAATTATTGATTAATTAGCCGCGCGGCAGAGAGTTTTGGGTGGGGAATGCTTTGTAGTTTGTACGTCCAACAAAGGAAAGAGACGAAAATATCACAATAGTATTGTATGTTGATGACAAATTGCTCAAAAATGTCAATCCGAAAACGTAGCGAAAGCGAATTAAGGCCGCGGTTTAATATGTCCATTTGCCGTTAATCTGAGATATTGCTTTGCATACTCTATGAAAACTAAGATTTAACGAACTCCCTTTATTAATTACTTTGTTTAATTATATCTTAATTTCTCCTATAGTTTGACCAGGTATGGAGTGATGTAATCTCGTTTTTTAATGTTTTTATTTTTTTTAATAATTAATTAACTCGATCTAAATTAATAAAAGGGATAATCACCTCAAATTTTGAGTCACCATAGTTGACATTTGCATCTTACTTGGATTTTTCCTTTCGTCTTCATTTCTAGAACCCTTTTCCGCCGGAAAATAATAAGAAATATAATCATGAAACTTTATTGGGTTGATATATAAATATATATATATTTTTTGTTTATATAATTAATCAGCATATTGCATTGAAAATATAGTCGGGCAGTTTATATTATTTAATTAAAATAATCATAGTAAATTTCATCCAATTGATGATGCACATCTTAGAACGGCATCATGGAGATTTTCATCCTTCGGTATAATTAAGATAGATGGGCAATGAACACGTACCCTATGCGTATGATGAAGATATACATTTTCATTATGGATCACACAAAAAGTTGATGCCCAGCCAAAAGCTTTAAGATTTTTCATTTCATGGATTAATAAAGCGTCAAGGACACAAAATGTACATCACTCAAACAATTCTTAAGCACGTCCATGGCAGCGCTGCAAGTGAAGCTTGTCACATAATCATGCTTCCTTTTTTAATCTAAACACGATATATATATATATATATATATATTATAAAATGGGGGCAATTTCTTCCCCAATAAAGCATTGTCTATTGACAGGTAATTATTATGGCAATTTAATTAGTTAGTTTTTAGTGATTGTGTGTGTTGTCAAATTGTTTAACGTAAAGTTACAAAAACAAAATGGATGATCGGTTGGATTTTTTTTTTTTGTCTTTTATTTTGAACAATCATATCTATAGTTACAACTTGAAACCTTCCTAAATTCGGAATCTCTATTGGCATTTGATGTTGATTTAGAATCGTTATAGATGCGTTAAAAAAAATATTGTCAGGATTTACCACATTGGTTAAGTTGAATGTTAAGTAATTCCAAATAAATTTCTAAAAATCGAGTCACTCCTAGATAAAAACATGTGGCATGCACAAATGGGCACATATATATAATTTTTGCCCGGTGAAATTATTTCCATGTCTAGTTAATTAGTTTAAATATAGTATTTGGAAATCCAGATTAATAAACCTCCTTTAAAAAAACTTTTATAAATCCTTAAACATTTCTTTCAACAAAGCAGGCTGGCTGATTAATTTACTCATGTCAAATGCAAGTCATTATTATCAATAGCTGGAGTCAAAATATGGAAAATGGATATATATATATATATATATATATATATATATATATATATATAGTGCGTGATAGCCCATGGCCTGCTATTGAAAAAGGGGTTTGGAATTAATTTGGAAATGCTAATGCAGCAACGTACGTGCCCTTGACTTGATCACTGTGGCATGGATCGAATTCTAACACTACACTAGTAGTCTAAGATGTTGCATTTCCAGCTAGGCTATTAATAATTAATTTACCTTTCAAGTCAAAATTGGAGTTCTCGGTCTCTACACAGAATATATATACATTATGGAATACAAAGAAATTAAAAAACGAAATTGATTAATTTGCGAATACGGACGGTAGATTATTATTATTATTCTCTGTCGATCAATGACAATTAATTAATCATAATGATGTTTATAATAAAAATGGTAAAAAGGAAGAATTACAAATGAAGTGATAAGAGTGAATAAATTTTTATTTTTGAGAAAATATATGTATATATATATTTGAGAACATGATGAGTACACGTTCATGCCTTCATGGTTTATAAGAATAAAGGTGGAGAGTGAGTTTAGGAGAGCCACAAAAATGAGTTGCCGACTCTGTCTACAGACTACAAAGTCTACAATGTACATGAGAGATTATTATCATTATTATTATTAACTCATTATCATTACTTTGACGAATACTGAGGGATTTTAAAGTACGACTCACAAGTGATGTTGGGGTGGTGAAGGACAACAAATGGAGCCATGATTTAGTGTTATTTTGACCACCCATGCCATGCATCGTTTTATTATTAATTAACACTAAACAAATATTTTTTTTTTAATTTTTTCCTACTTTAATTATCAAAAAAAAAAATTGATGAAAAAGACTAACAAGAGAAGAAATTAAATCCTCTTCTTAAAGTCATGCACCATTCTTCTCATCCATTGGTTAATCAAACTTTTAGGCTGAAATCTCTATTGATCTTCATTTTCTTGCTTGTGTGATTTGTCTCTTAATTAACCATTCCCCCTTTAGTTATTGCAGCTTACTTTGGCACTAAATTAATCAGAATGTATATATATAGTTGTTTCTGTAAAATGATTTGATTGAGCTGATGAATTAATTCACCGGATTATTCAAAGCCTTCAGCTTCAAATTAATTCGGTTTTTACATATGGAATTCAATTAAAATCTAGTACGATAGTTTATTAATTAATTTTCAAACTGAACACAAAAGCAACATCAGAATACTCGTCAGAAGCAAGTTTGTCTACATAAAAAAGAATAACAAAAACTTTAAGATTAACTCAAATATGAGCTATTAATAATTAATTACGAGTATATATCCACTTTTGTCATTTATTAAAATGATCTAAATTTGATAACAAGTGGTGAAAAATAATTTGATTAAACGAGCAGGAATTGAAGTTGATCGAGCTTAAACAATGAAAAAGGAAATACTAACTCAAATTCTGCATATTTTTTTTGAGTACTAATTTTTCTTTATAAGTTGAAAAAAAAAAAGAGACTTTCGTTACTTAATTATAATTTGTATTATTTATGACAATTTCCCTTTTAAAAATTTATGGTAAATTCAAGTATAACCAAATGTTAGATCTTCAAATCTATATGCAATTCAATTAATTAAATTTTAGTGATCAATAAAAGGCTAAAAGATTATCTATATATACTGATCGATCACTCATTTCTTCACATATATAAATATCATCAACTGCAACTTTTTATTCAAAATTTTTTATATAGAATAGAAGCCATGAAAATATACTATATTGCAAGCTTTTTTAGCTCTTCGGGGCCATCCTCAATCCTCATATATTTCTTTGAAACACAAATTTTCCTGTTTCTCCCAAGTTGCACTATTATCATTAATTAATGTCACTTCGTAGTGGATATACTTATACAAATCGTATATTAATTCGTATGTAATTAACAAATCAACAAATCGTAGTACCGGTTTTCACGAAATAGCTAAGAATTTAACGTAGTCGGCAACGTAGGGATGAAGAAAGATAACATAATGTCAATTCTGTAAAAAACTGAATATTAAAAAACCCAATAAATTGTACTATAAATATACAACACCACCAGGCAGTCAGGCACCACCCAAGTAAAATCCGTCCATCCATAAACAATTTTTGCTTCATTTAATTAACCTTGCCTCTCATGGGATGCCCATGGCCCCTATACAATTGCCTCCTTCCTCCTCTTCTTCTCTTTCCATTGTAGTACTTCTTCACACAGCAAGTTCTCACTTCTCAGCTCGAAGCTCTCAGATTTTAATTTGTAAATATCATTAAGCTAATTCATCTTCCATCATAAACCAGCATAGGAGGATCTGTAAAGCTCAGGAGGGATAGCGCCTTTCCATCTATATATATATATATATATATATAGATAGTGATGATGACGAGGATGGTGTGGTTCAGAGTTGTGTTTTTGTGTCTTATGACATTAATCCATCTTTACATGTCAATTCATCAATGGGTGGCGCTATCTATCCTGAGTTTCACGGGTCCCTCTTGCTTGCTCAAGCTCCAGTTCCTTCTAACTTCTAAGTTCTTGCAATTTGTTTGTGGGTATGTATGCGATGGCCGATGTGCAATGTTTTTTTTCCTTAATCAGTAGCATAATTTAATTAAATACCATGTTCTTTATTTTGAGGAAAAAATCATGGCTGGCTGGCCTTCTACCGTTAATTTATGTGTAGGTTTCTTCATGATCATACCCATACGACGATATGATGCTTCTCTCTGCATCTAAAAGACAAGTAGACAACATCATGGAGTTCCCACGTTTTGTCCTCTAGTTCTTGATTTAGTATTCATTTTTTTTTTTTTACACATTTTACAATTTGACTTGGGAGCTTTATAATCTAAAAACAGAAGCTAGCTTTACATATATATAGTAATCGACTTTAATTATCATTTTACTTTTAATTTGAGCTGCATGATTAGAAGCTAATTAAGTCATGAATTAGTGTTAATTTTATCTGTCTGGACTTGTTGGTTTCATTAATTTCCAATTCATTTGCTGTGCAGTAGTACTACTACTGCTGCCTGAGTCAGAGAGAAAAGTATGCATATCAACGCATTTGTTCAACCAATTAAAAGTAGTTCTGATCCCATCTTTGCTTGTTGATTTCACTGGTTCATAAAATGGTGTGGACAACTTTTCGTGTTCAAATTGAAGGATGAAGGTTTATGATAGTATCATAATTTTATAATAATGATAGAAACCTACTACTTCTGAGTTGTGATGAATATGATGATCCCTCTGATCACCAGCAGGCAACCACCCCACCAGTGAAAGCATAAAGTTCTGCAGAAAACCAGGCCATAAACGTACAACTCTGATGAACTAATGTTAAATTTCTCTTGTACTTTGCTTGAATATTATCCTTTGCTTGAAATGCTTACTTACATGCGCTGTACAGCTGTTTCTTGTTCTCTTGAAAGTTTCAAGACCTTTCTCTTTCAATTGATGAATTCCATTTCTTTTTTTTTTTCTCTGGAGAATTTTGGGGACTTGTAGAAAATGGGTCAAAGTGGGAGATGGGATTTATGGGAAGAAATGAAGGGAATAAATGCAGTCAGATCAGAGGTGTAAGTATAGTCTCCAGAAAGAAGGTGCGCTTTAAGAGTTATGGCTGGCTAGGGTTTTTATTTATTTATGCGCCCTTTGGCTTAAATTTTGTTGCAGGCTTTTTAATAATGGGCATAGGAGAGTGAGTAAGTGTGGGATGTTGACTCCCTTTTAATTAGGCAGATCTCTTCCTCTCTTGCTTTTCTTTTACTACTACTGCTATATATATATAATTAATTTTATAGCCTATATACTCATCATCATCATCTAATTTATTTTAATTTAATAGAGTCTCATTCACTACTTCTAGTACTATTATATATCTATATATATATACATATAAATATATATGTATTTTAATCTTAAAATTTACCCTTCATGTAACTTTTCTGATCATCCACTTCTTTAGGCAATCTTAGTTAGTTTCATGCATAACATATAAATATAAAATAAATCTATGAAAAAGGTTGTGTTGTTCTATGATTGCGAAAATCCCATGATGCTAAGGATTGACTGAGGAGTACTACTTAATTAATTAATTAATTATAAAGTAAGTGAAATATTTTAATGCAAATTATAATTAACATCCATCAATGGTTGTGAGGCAATATTTTGGAAGGTATGGTTGGCCATTATGTGCCACGTGTGTGCTTGGGATTTTGAAAAAAGAAAAAAAAAAAAAAAAAAGAGTTGAAGATGCAAGTTTTGAGAAAATTGATATAACTTTAAGGTGCATCAAGTGTCTAAGTGTATGGGGACAAAGAAACCAGATTTCCTGTTTACTCATCTCCCACCTTTGTCATCATCATATATAATTTCACTCTAAAATATTTTAAATATCTTTCATATCTAAACATCGATAGTGCACAATGTGCTTCAACAGAAACACCCACCATGCACCCTTTGAGATTTTTATTTTAAAAATATTTTTACAAATTAAACTTTTGTAAGTTAATTTGGTACGTATAGTCTTGGATGATTTTGATCATAATTGCACTAGAAAGTAGAGACAAAGCAATCAATGCATTCATGTTTGCAATGCCCATATTGGATACTACTCTAAATATTGAAATATGATAATCTAATATTATATATATAGTCCCAACTCCCACAATTTAGACAAATTTAGTTCACCAATTACTATGATGCTCATGCTCATGCATGTGAGAAGTTGGGACATGGTTTTAAGATAACACTACTGTTAGTGTTAAGCACATAATTATTACATGGAGGAATTAAGAATTCAATTGAATTTTTTATAATTTTTAAAGGGACTTAGCATAATTTTTTAAATCTCGAGGGTGGTCACACCTCTTAGATCCGCCTCTGTTTGTTCTCCATCAATCATAAGTTTTTGGGATGCAGACTCATACATTCTCACATGCATTTCAAAAATTGAACGTTAGATAAAAAATTTTGAGAGGTTAATTTCCTAAGCATTGGGCTAACCCAAGTAACTGGAAGATCGAAATCATTGGCAGAGTTCTGGTCGTTCGTTCTAATCTAGATATATATAGCAAGAACTTCTCAACAAGTTTTGTGGGTGTATGTATATATATATATATATATATATATATATAAGAAGGAATTTTTTTTTCAAAAATCCTAAGGTTGCTAGGTCAAAATGTATCTTTCATATATTCAATTGGTTTTCTCAATCTTCAAATTTATTGCTTTGCACTTGGCAGTATGTGGCTACTTATTCTTTTCTTTTTTTTTTTTTTGTTTGCAAAGATTATTTATTAGCAATTATGATGGTATGAAACCGTTCAAATCATTCGCGACTAAAATAGTACGTTTATTTTTAGTTTGAGAAATGATTTATGTCCCCAAAAGGAAAGAAAAAAAATTTCTACCTTCGTTTGATGCTTCCTCCAAAACATGAAAAACAAAATAAATTTTCTGCAAATGCTGCAACGATGTAGTTAGCTACAATATTCTTGGTTCAGTATTATCTAAAATCCTTATTTTATGATAACGTACATCTTATTCTTTCGAATTTCTACTTCAATTCTTTTACTGTAACTAAAGTAATTCAAAACTTTGAAATGTTAATTTCGTGGAATGCAAAATATTTTTCTGACAAATATTTTTACTATATTCCATCAAACAACCAATATTTTTCAGTGTGGAATTTTATTAATTTCCAACTCAAACTGTTTTTCACTCATTTATTTTCCTCCCCAGAGAAATAAAAAAATGAACATTCAATATTACAAGATAAAGGGCATAGTTTTTAGTCAAGAAATATCAAATAAATTTAATTATATGCAACATGCATGACAAATTAAGGAAGGCATGCATTATTAAATGGGCGAATGAATAAAGAACATTCACACAGTTGATAAGAATTAAGAGTGGTCCAAACATGAGAAGCCATTAATGGTTGGGGTGGGGTTCATCAGCTTTCATTTAGCTCTGAGTTTTAATGTACCCAGAGAGAAAGAGGACTGATCAGAGGTGTAAGACTACTACTCCTGCAAACTGCAAACTGCAAAATGGAGGCTGGAATTTCGCTGATTCCTCTTAAATATTCTACTACTACTACTACTACTACTACTTGACTTAAGTATTTATTATTTGGGAAGAAGAAGAAGAAGCTCTCATATATACACCATGGTCCACCCATTAATTGCTTAATTCATCAAGCTTTAATGCATATATCAGGGTCATTTCCATATTATTCTCGAGTGCCTAAAGTCCGGATTCGGATTGGGATTGGGATTGGCTTATATATATTGATACGACTTCATTATGTCAATCCTTACATAATTGCATTCGAGATTAATTTGACAATTCATTTACCAATTGATTTATGATAAATAAAAAAAAGAAGGATATAATGAAACATGCCCAGTCGATCCATAATTATGATTTTTGGCCACCAAGAATATTAATGAAATGATGTCGAATTTACCCATCAATGTTTATTGTATTTACTATTTACCCTTAAAATATTCATTGCTAATTACACTTTTACATATATAATAAAATATTGTGAAACTGGTTCATATATAACATGTGGTTCACATATGAAACGGATAATTAATCACTTGTTAAAATCGCACGTAATTCTAATTTTTTGTTTTTTTATCTGTTTTTATCGCTCGTTGAAATTGTAATGGCTGAATTATAAATTTGTGCGCTCCTCGGAGTATTCAATTTATTTTGTTTGATTAGACATATAAATTCCTAAGAATTACTTGCATTGGTTCCTCTACAGAAGTTATTTTTTAAAGAAAAAAAAAAACATTTTACTGCTTAAATCAAGAGAATCAACCCAATCTCTAAAGTCAGAATATCTGATGGAATGTAATTCGCAGGCACGCAGCCCTGCATGGAGCGCCGAAGTACAGAAACGGGAAATCAGGAACTGCGCGAAAGATAACTAACTCTTGAAACATTAACGGTCACCAAAAATTGAACCCAAATCAACTCTCCCTTTTAACGCATCTCCACCCCTTCAATATCCCGAACGGTTCAGTGATTACTCTCACTCTCAACCGCCGGTGGAATTTCACTCGGATTCTGATCTGAAACTGTAATTGCATTCTGTGGTTCTGGCAATAATAATGGCGAACAACAACGTTACGAAGAGCCCGATGTCGCTGCCCAAATATGCCCTGCAAATATGTCAAAACGTACACAAGAATCACCCCTTTGGGATTTTCTATGGAGACGATCCGTTGAAATACTCTGTTCCCCTTATGTTATTAGATGCCTCCATAGTGATTGTGATTACTCGTATTCTACGGTTTGTTCTAAAGCCACTTCGACAGCCCAGAGTCGTCTCTGAGATCCTTGTGAGTTCTCATTTCATTTCTTGCTTAATATAGTGCAACAAAATGAAAATGTTCATCCATTTTCTTACTACTTTTCTTTGTTATGCATTGAATGCTCACGGGAAATTAAGAAAATTTCCAAATCTATGTTTACAAAGCTAGCTGATATTTTTTTGTTCATTAATGGAAAGGGTGGCATTATAATGGGGCCTTCTGTTTTCGGCAGAAGCAAGATGTTTCGTTCATATTTTTTCCCAGATTACCTTCAGTTTCTGTTGAAAAATTTTGCATTAATCGGGTTCATCTACTTCATCTTCATATCTGGAGTAAGAACGGATCTCACAGCGGTAACAAGGGCTCGAAAGAAACACTGGTACATCGCCTTAGTTACTGTTTTTGTTCCTGTAGCATGTACGACATTCATAGCGATACATCTTCGGAAGTCCATGGAGACAGAAATTGCTAAAGCTTCATCCATCTTTGGGGCTTCAACCCTATTTTCTATTTCCACATTTCCTGCTCTCCAGCTTATAATTAAAGAGTTGAACCTTTTGAGCTCTGAAATTGGACGCTTGGCCATGTTAATAGCATTAATCAGTGACATAATTGGAATAAATTGCATAATTTTATTTGAGGCGGCTAAACAAGAAGAAGGAAAAAGTTTAGCTGGATTGTGGTATTTTATTTCAATTGTCTTTGTAATGGTGTCAATATTTGGTGGAATTCGACTAGCCATGCATTGGATTGTTAGAACAACACAGCAAGGAAAACAAGTGGACCAATTTTATGTCACTGTGATCTTGCTCGGTGTCCCGGTAATGGGATTTGTCACAGATATGCTTGGCCTAGCCCTCGGTAATGGACCGCTATGGCTAGGATTGGCAGTACCAGATGGCCCGCCACTGGGCTCAATCCTGGTGGAGAAGAGTGAGACGATTGTCATGGAGGTTTTTATGGCATTTTTTTATACATTCATCGGTCTGCTCACTGATGTGTCCTCAATGAGCGGCAACTGGCCAGTTCTGCAGCCAATTTTCCTCATGGCTTTAACAGGGTTCCTAACGAAACTAATAGCAACTACGCTGGCTTCTCGTTTCTTTGGCATGTCAATGAAGGAGAGTCTCGCACTTAGCCTTTTACTGAGTCTACGAGGTCAAGTTGAACTATTGCTATACCTCCATTGGATGGATTATAAGGTTCTTCCTAAATTTTGATTTTTCACATCTCAATGCAACTTATAGTAATTTTGATTTATCCAAATTAAATGTCAACAATTTTTTATTTTGATCGTTTTCAAGTTCTTGTGCAGATGATAACAATTCCGTATTTTACAATGCTGGTGCTGTTGACAATAGCTGTGACTGCTGTAGCCACACCATTGTTCAGCATACTATATGATCCAACAAGGCCTTACAGAATTAACAAGCAAAGAAATATCCAACATAACCATCCAGACAGAGAACTCCGTATTGTAGCTAGCATTCTTGATGAACAAAGTGTGGCTGGAATCATAAATCTGCTTGAAGTATCCAATCCCACAAGGAGTAGCCCCTTTTCAGTCTATGCGTTAGAGCTCACCGAACTTGTTGCCCGTGCTTCACCCGTTTTCATAAACCATGAGAAAGAGGGCCTGGATTCTGGGTATACCATGCAAAGTCCAATTCATAGAGCCTTGCAAAATTTTCAGGAAGACAAATGCAATTACATTAATATACGCCATTATACATCAAAAACCGCAAAGAGAAGCATGTACCAAGATGTTTGTGAGCTTGCTCTAGTGAAGCAAGCTTCTCTTATTATCCTACCTTTCCATGAAGATCAAGAGGATCACACATCTAAAATAGAGAGCGTGCGCGTACACAAAAGAGTTCCATCATTGATTCCTGATGTATTGGTGCATGCTCCTTGCTCAGTGGCAATTTTTGTACACAGGGGTTCTACCAATATGCATCTTCTTGGCATTCCACGGGTGAAATCTCTATACCACGTTGCTGTTATTTTCTTTGGTGGAGCTGATGCTAGGGAGGCTCTTATTTATGCAGAGAAGATGGCTGGGAATCCTCACGTGTTCCTTACTGTAGTTCGTCTTCTTTCAAGTGGTGATATGGGGGATAAAGGTATGGAAAAGAAAGTTGATGATGGTGTAGTAACTCGGTTTTGGGTGAAGCACGAGAGGAATAATCAGATTGTTTACCGGGAGGTAGTCGTAAACAACGGGGATGGAACTATTGCTGCAATTCAGTCAATGAACAACAGTGATATTGATCTCTGGATTGTGGGAAGAAAGAATGGGATGAACCCTTTATTAATAAAAGGTTTATCAGAATGGTGTAAGCACAATGAACTAGGAGTTGTTGGAGATTATCTTGCCTCCTCAGATTTTGGTAGTAGAGCTTCTATTTTAGTTGTGCAGCAGCAGGTTTTGAGAGGCTAAGCTAGGGGAAGTTTTTCTTTGTACATACTAGTATTAGAGGTAATCATTTCCACCAAACTAGTTGACAGATCATGTAGCTCAAGGCTGTCCTGGTTTTATGGCAGTTTGGAGTTCAAACAAGAATGATTTATACAAAATTTCCACTTAGAGTGAATTCTTTTCAATCAATCTCCTGGCTAAATATTGTAAAACAACTAATAACTGGCTAATTTAACTTGGAAGGACTCCTTAAAAGAACAAAAAGTTTTTTTTTGTGGAAAAAATCACTAAGATTAGTTAGTTTTAATTTGCCTTCATCTCAGCAACAAATTTCAAGTATTTGGCCTCTGTCAATAGAAAAGATGAACACTCACAATGGACTGGAAATAGAGAACTCTTGGAAGCAAAAAACTTAGCAATTCTACATAATATAATCCGTTAGTACAAGTTTCCCATAAAAGCCAAGTATTCAAGTTAACAAGTAATGACAAAAACAATGACAAAGTTCTAGAAAGTGCACTGAACATGTACAACCATGATCAAGAAGAGGAAACAAAAACTGCTAGAGTTCATATACCATGATGAAAACTAATAACTTTTCAGTATACTGTTAACATTGAGGTAGATCTAATGGAGGTCTCCCTACTGACTGCAATAGTCCAGGTCCATTCTCAACCAAGAAAGCCATAGCCAAACCCCAAGTTAGATGAGCGTCTATGTGACAATGCATCAACCAAACTCCTGCACGGAAACATATCAAATAAATCTATTGCCTCGCTAAGCATCACATGCACATTCAATATGCATGCCATAGTCGTACAGAATTTACCTGGATTGTCAGCAACAAAACGGATGGCAGCCCATCCACCAACAGGCACACCAATTGTATTCCTTTCTGGCGGATCAACTAGGTTGAAATTCGCGGTATCTGTGGTTGGATCGAAATTGCCAAAACCCTGTCCAACTAAATAGAACTGGTAGCCATGAAGATGAATGGGATGATCCTCAGTTGAGAATATACCAGTATCTTGCAATAAAATCTGGACATTGGCACCAAATTTAAGCTTGTACAGCTTAGTCCCAGTAGTGGGCTGCCACAGTGCGCGAGGCACATTGCCTGTATAGTCAAACTGCAATGGTGGAACTGGAGGAAAATCGGTAGTATAGACACCGGGAACATTTTTGTGAAAAGCTTGCAACAAAGATGCCCTCCTGGGCAGTACAAAGGAGACATTATTCATGCTAGAAGCAAAACGAGTGCCATTAGGTCCTTGACAAGTTGGGCCAGGAATGCAGTTAAAAAATCCTAATCCTACTGTTATAAACAAGTCCTCGTCAATCTCAGTGGGAACTTTGGTATTGGAGGAAGAAAGGCTCCTGAATTGGCTCGTGAATGCAGTTACGGTTGCCGTGTCATTATAGGCCGGTATTTGGGGTAATATTGGCCTGGAAAAAGATCCCATTTTGGCTACACAGGGAGCAGAATTATACTCCAATATTGCAGTAGCGGTAGTATTATCAAAGGGTGCACCTTGGGCACTGGCATAAGCCCGTGCGGCCATGTAATATCGTGCAGAAGGCTGGTTAGCAGTGAGGAGAACATTGGTTGTCTGACCTGGTCCGACCATAATCACTTTAGCTTTGAAAGGCTTGTTGTAGGCAGCATCAGCTCCAATAACAGTGAGAACGTGATTGGAAACAGCAAAGAAAAGCTGTTGGTTCAATGCAGCATTGATCACTCTCAAGAGAATAATGTCACCAGCATCCACATAAAATGTTGCAGTATCTGCATTAGTGTGATTTTCATTAATTATCCATTCTCTTTTCTATAAATAACTGAAAAATGTTACCCAAGAACTTGAACAAACCTAAGCTGGAGCATCTGTAAAGATCACCGGGCTGGCCATTGATGGTATATGCATCGGAAACATTTGGAGCACCACCACTAATTAATGCCTGTTGCATTATGTGAAGAATGTCGTTGTCCCACCATTCCCCTGTTTCATTTTCCAGTTCATATGTATAGTTCAAAAACTTCAAAATGGCTGATAAAAATAACTAAATGATGATTTTACCAAGGAGTACTGGGAACTCTTTGTTGGGTTTTTTGAAAGGGTAATGGACGCCCAGTTTTGGATAAATTATAAGTGCACCGTACACGGTTGCTCTGATCCATCGACTATGAGCGTGCCACCATAATGTGCCGTCCTGATTTTGAATGGAGAAGCGGTACGTGTAAGCTGCACCGGGCTGAATTGGGCATTGGGTAACATATTCTGGACCATCCGCCCACTGTGTTCCTTTCTGGCGGATTCCATGCCTGGACCAGAATCCAGAATCGTATCCATTTCAGATTTAACATTTCTTAGACCAAGAACGAATGCTCCAACTAACGATACACAGCACTAAGTTCATTAATAACTGGGAGCCAAAGTATTTTGATCTAATTAAAAACTAGCAAGAAACAAGAAATGCGAACGAACTCCCTTTATAGAAGATGTATACATGCAAATCCAAAATTGCGAGACACTCAAAATCAGTAGGTTAACTAATTTGTGGATGCAGCTTTTGAAAGACGTCGGATGAGTAGAGCCAAACTTTTTGACTAAATACTATATAAAACTTAGGAAAAAAAAAAGTAACTGCATCGAATCATTGAATGTAAAAGCTTGTAAATTAACAATGGTTAATCCTTCTTTCTCGAGGGTTGAGGCATTTCACACACACACACACACAGCATCTGCAGTAATTGTCTATGCATGTATGGTGTCTGCATTCTTCACACAAGGCATGCATGCAGATGCAGTGTAAAAAGTGCACAGCAAATGGATAATTGAACCTAATTAAACGACGTTGTAATTAAGTAGCTTTAGTTACCAATGGATTGTGACGTTATAAAGAGCCCTGTTTATGACTTTGATATTTAGGGAATCTCCATCTCTCACTTCTATAGTTGGTCCAGGAAATTGGCCGTTAACGGTGAGAATGCTGCGACTTCTGCAAAGTCTCTTTATGGGGGTGGCTTGAACCTGTCAATTACAGTTCCAATAATCAAAGAATTAAATGGTGGATTAATGATCAAAGAATGAAAGGGGAATAGGATGATGCATGATCGTACGTACCACAAATTCATGATAATGAGTTTCGGCATTTGCAAGTACTGATGCTACAATTGTCATCAGCAAGAGCAAGAAATACACCAAGAAAGACATTTTTAAACCATCGTCTCATCGAACAATTAGTTGTCTCAAGTTTCTTTTTTCTTTTGTTCCGAACCTTCTTAGTCTAGCCTGTCTAGGAAATGCACAAGGATGAATGTGTGCACTGCGTGAAATACTGATTGTTACAATACGTTTATAGTATTTAGTAAGCAAACTGAGGGAGTATATATAAAGCTGGATTTGGTGAAAAGGTAACTTTACATATCAAATTAGGAGAGATATATAAACAAGACGTTTTGAGATTTTTGATTGTTTGGTTGAATCCAACATGACAGAAAATCTCTTCGTCCAACTACAAAGCTTTATTTGGTGATCCACTCGGCCCTTTTTTTTTTTTCTTGATCGTCTTAAACCAAGACTTTTTAACTTGTAGATCATTCTTGATATAGATTGGGGCAAGTCATGGTGATTCAAGTTTGATCAAAATTAAAGAATCATCTCCACGTCCATTTTCAGACATCTACATCTTTTATATACAACAATGAGTACTTCATCAGAAAAGGGTCAATCTTTTTTGTTGTGCAGATTCAGAGGCGTTAATAAAACCAAGAAAATTGTAGTGGAAAAGGAACACAAACAAGACCAAACCAGCCCAATTATAGTGAAAAAGGACAGAAAAGCAAGCAGGATTAGCCATCATCTATGCTTATAAATCAGGATTAGCAATCATAGCGGCATACAATAATTACAATTTCACACGATCACCTCAAAGCTGAACAAAGATTAGAACGCTGGGATGCTATATATCCAAATTCCAAAAAGAACATGGATCGGTATGTTATCCTTCTGTAAGATATTAGGGTCACCTTCTTCGTTGTGTAGCTTATCAACCTCAGAGATGGCGACATGGAGAGTCCACATAACAAAATTTGATCCCATATTAGTTTCACATTTATGCATTACAACTATTACAGCATTACTCAAAATCCACTCAGTGCTAAAGCAAGCTTATGTGGATTATTTTGAACATTCAACTGTGTTTTTTATGGGTTCTGAATATGTCTACTGATCCTGTACAACAAACTCATGATAATGAATGTCGGCATTTGCAACTCTTGATGTTACAATTATCGGCAACCTTAACAAATACACCAAGCAAGAGATCTCTAAACTGCCTGTAATCTGTGTATCATCCAACAATTTTCTCAAGTTTACTTTTTTTTCTCTTTCATTAAAAACCTCCTTAGTGCAACGAAAAGTACAAGAAAGAATGTGTAAGAAAGGCTGAATAATACATTGCCCATTTATATCCAAGAACGGGTGAAACTAGAATAAAAAAGCCAACTCATCATTTTTACTACATAGTATAATGCAAGATTACCAAGGATACAATGATTATGACCCTGAAGAAACTACTCTTCCTAGATTGAGTCAAGAATCCAAACAATTGACTCGAGAATTGCTAACTTTTCTTTTTAAAATATCAGAGGGAAAAAAACCGGACTTGCTAAGCAACAACTAAAGAGGTGCAACAAATTCGATGTAGGAAAATAAAACATAAATCCTAGGAATTGTGAGAAATTCTCCATGTTTTGATGAGGAAGACAATTTTAGCATTTATCCGATCCATGTATCAAAGAATCAGCATCGTGGCAAATCAGCCGGTGGAGGCTCTATGGACTGTGCATCTCCCTTTCCGTTCTCAACCACAAATGCCGTAGCCAAACCCCATGTCAAGTGGGTATCTATGTGACAATGAAACAGCCAAACCCCTGTTTTCAATAACGCCAATAAAAACAAGATTAATAGCTTAGCCATCCCAGTAAAAATACAGGAAAAAAAAAATATATTCATATTCAGACCTGGATTATCAGCTAGAAAGCGTATGACTGCCCATCCACCTACAGGCACGTCAATTGTATTCCGGGCAGGAGGATCAACAAGATTGAATTTTGCAGTGTCCGTTTTGGGATTAAAGTTGCCAAAGCCTTGTCCTACAACAAAGAAATGGTATCCATGAAGGTGAATGGGATGATCCTCTGTTGAGAAGATCCCTGTGTCTTGCAACACAATTTGTACAGTAGAACCGAATTTCAGCTTATATAACTTCGTCCCAAAACGAGGCTGCCACAGTGACCGCGGTACATTTCCTGTATAATTAAATTGAACAGGTGGAGCAGGAGGGAAATCTAATGTGTATATTCCAGGTATGTTTTGGTAATAGGCTTGTAGTAGGGAGGTGCTATTGGGAAGCACAAAGGAGACATTATTCATGCTAGCAGAGAAGCGCGTATTGTTAGGCCCTTGGCATCGAGGCCCGGGACTGCAGTTGACAAAGCCTAATCCCACTGTAACGAACAGATTCTCATCAATTTGAGTGGGGACTTTGGCATTGGAAGAAATGCTCTTTAATTGGCTTGTGAATGCAGTCACTGTTGCTGTATCATTGAAAGCTGGAAGTTGCGGTAAAACAGGTCTCGACGATGAACTTGTTTTGGAATTTGTATACTCAAGAATGGCTGTGGTGGTGGTGTTGTCAAATGGGGCATTTTGTGCTGAGGCGTAGGCACGTGAAGCGATATAGTACCGCCCTGCTGGCTGATTAGCAGTTAAAATGACATCCGTGGTCTGGCCAGGTCCGACCATGATGACTCCGGTTGTGAAAGGTTTGTGGTAAATAGCATCAGCACCGACAACAGTGAGTTGATGGTTGGCTACGGAGAAGAAGAGTTGTTGATTGAGTGCAGCATTGATGACTCTTAGGAGAACTCTATCTCCAGAGTTCACTGAGATTCTAAAAGTACCTGTACATTTTCACAATTTAGAGTGAGTCCCTTTTGTCCTGTTAATGATCATAGTCTCTAATGAATGGAATGTTGTCTAGTCAAGTGTTAACCTTGTTTGGAGCATTTGTAAAGGTCTCCAGGTTGACCATTTATAGTGTATGCATCAGAAATATTTGGAGCTGCCCCAGAGAAGAGAGCCTGTCTCAGGAGTCCAATAATGTCTCTATCCCACCATTGTCCTGATCATTGTTATTACTGTTAATTTTAAAGTGATCAACCAAATTTCAACAGTGGCCATTGGATTATAAAATGTGTGTGATGAAAAGGCTACCAAGAATAAGAGAGACATCTTGCTTAGGGTTGGGAAAGGGGAATGCTGATCCTTGCTTGGGAAAGATGACAATGGCACCATACACAGTGGCCCTGAGCCACTTGCTGTGAGCATGCCACCATAGAGTGCCCTCCAATTCTTCTACTTTGAACCGATAAGTGTAAGTTGCTCCTGGTTGAATTGGGCATTGAGTGACATATTCAGGACCATCTGCCCAGGGTGTTCTCATTTGGCGAATTCCGTGCCTGGTGGAAAAATATTCTTGTTAAATTTATACTTGTGATTGACTATGATCAGGCGCAAGTATGCTGTCAGTGTGCTCCCTGACAAATTATGCAATGATATTGATACTTGTCTATGTTTTGCCAGACTTGAGTGCACAATGAACATGCATGTTGATATAGCACTGGTGATGATAAATTTAGTTACCAGTGGAGGGTGACATTGTAAGAAGCCCTGTTTAGGACCTTGATAACCAGGGTATCTCCATTTCTAACTGCCAGGGTTGGCCCTGGAAATTGTCCATTCACTGTAATTATGTTATGGGTTCTGCACAGCCTCGTCACTGGCTTCGCTTGAACCTGTTTCAATAATTGAGAATCATTTTGAATACTTGTACGAGAAACAAGTAATAAAATCAAAATAGAAGAGCATAAGAATGAAAATTATGAAACCAAGGCAGACATACAACAAATTCATGGTAGTGAACTTCTGCATTTGCACAAGTAGATATAGTAGCAAGAATAGCCAAAATGCCAAGGAGAAAAATGCATGACCATGGCTTTACATTTCTCTTAAGGCTAAGAGTAAGACAATCCATTTTTTTTTTTATCTTCCTAAAGTAACGTTGATTAATGGCGTTTTCTATATTGTACTTAGTAATGCACCATGCACGAGTTTGATAACTTGGTACAGCTCCTATTTATAACAGCCCATTGAGGAGCAAATTAATAAAAAAGCAACAATTATTTAAACATAAGAAGGGACATTTTCCATTGGGACTGGGACAGATCAGTTCAGCAGTTAGCAAGGATTTTGAAAATTTTGGCAAAATTCTCCAACTACATGGAGGATTTGGTGCACCCACCGACTCTAAGTCTATCTATGAATAAACTTAATTATAAATTCGATCGCTCTCACATTGGAAATGAAATTGTAGATCAACTCCCCTCCCTGATCATATGCAACAATTTTCTTGATAATAGTTTCTTATTGCTTCAGTCTCATTCAGTAATGAGCTTAGCTGATCCAAATAATGCTTTTAGTATTACTAGAAATGTATCATTTCTAAGCTGGCTGCTAGGGAACTTTTTACACCTTTTACTAATGAATGGGGTTCAGTCTTCCTTTCAGTTTGATGGGGAAAAAAATTTCTTCCTTTTGGTTGTTTATTTGTCGACTTTTGATCCCATTTGAGATATGCTTGCAACTTTGTCAAATATCTGCTGCATCGTAATGGTTATGTTCATTTCTAAATCTACGAGAATATGAAATAAATCCTTAGTTAAACTCAGTTCTCGTATGTGTGAAGTTGCTCTTAGAGGCTTCCGAGATATGGTAGGAAACATTTGGAGGAAATGGACTTTACTGGCTCAAGAGTTGACACTCTTTACCTTTGATGTGTACTCATTTTTAATGTTTAGATTCTGCCTATGATGTTAAATACATTGGAACATTGTGGAGATTTGTGTTGCCAGAACCATTTCTACAACAAATCCTTAGGTAGTGGAAGTCTAAATAGAATCCCTTTATGATATTATGACAAAGAGTTGAGAAAAACAAAAGAGAAGAAAATGTCAAAAGAGTCGTATGTGGTTAGTTGTAGAAATGACTTATGTGTCAATACTTTGTAAATTATATTGTAGAGTTAGTTCATTTAGTTATAAAGAAGGAGACAGATTGACAGACTTGTGAAAGAGAGTGGAGCAGTTCGTTAGCCAAACAAAATGGATATGCAAAGTAAAACACCAATCCAAATCAAGCATTTGTGCTCTTGTGCATTTTGCAATGGCATTTAAGTTTGATGTCAAAAGTCAAAAGTCAAAAGTTCAACAAAAAAAAAAAAAAAAAAACAGTTTGAAGGTTTAGGAGAATTGTAATAGTCTAAAGTTCAGGAAACTGTGGTTGAATTTTGAGTAAGATTTGGTGAGTCCAGGAAAAGTTGTATGCTGTTCACTTTCGGTTTTGGTTGACTGTATGGCTTAACTAAGATTTGGAGTTAGATATAGAATTATTATTGAAATCATGTTTAGTGTAAAGAAAGATGAAGGAAGCCACTAATTAGCTTTGATCCTTCAATCAAGGCAGCAATTAGTATAATGAAAATTACTGCGTCACTTCTTTAATAAGTATCGTTTTGATACAAAGTACACTAATTAAGAAAATAAATAAATTATCTTATTTACCCGTAATTCTTTACTAGAAAATAAACAAATGCAATTAACCTTTATGCTAGATAAAATTGAATCAATAATAAAATTAAAACCTTTCACATTTTTTGTATTGAAATGTGTAAATCAATACTTATTTGAAACAAATAAAAATGGTTAAAACGACACTTGTTAAAGAATAGAGAGAGTAATACATAACACGAATGAGTGAGACTGTGGCAAAGTCAAAAACATATCCAGTTTTCAGTGATTTTGACATCCAACAAGAGAAGATAGCATTTAAATGTAGGATTGGATATAAAAGGAACTGACTAAAGACAGAGTGACAAAAATCAATTGTACATTCCAAAATTTTATGTCAAAATTCACAGTTACAAGCCTGTAAAATCTCAAAAATCAATCGAACATAATTTAACTTCAAAAGGTGTAAATTCCGGACACCCAAACCGGACCACGCTAGCCCTGCCCTGGGACTGCACGTGACAGGTAAATCGCGAGATGTGCCCTAACTGGCAGCCTGAAAGGATATCCAACGGGACCCGAGCTCCAGGTGCGCCCCCAGGAATATTTCACCCAGGCAACGCACCCACATGGAGTCGAACCCGCATGTAAGCCAATTTCTCCACACCTTATCTCCTTGCCACTTACCAACTAGGCTATGCCCCGGGGGCATCGAACATAATTTATTATTCGTGTACACTGAAGAAAATTAATCTAATGCTAAAAAAAAAAAATCAATTTTAGTTTTAGTACAAAATTTCAAGCTCTGAAACGTCAAAGACAACTGCAGCCGTGACCAATCTTCCCCCAACAATGAATCAAAAACCTTGGAATCAACTATTAACAGTATCCAACTGCTACAAATGGATCTTTAATGCTTTAAGTGATTTAACTTTAAGCTCACAAATCCTTAGAAAATCTGAAAGTGTAGTGCTCTGTCCTGCCACAACTTTCCTTGCAATCTCAGCAGCGTTCCAAGACTGCAATGCTTGGGAGATTCGATCACCCACATCCATATTATTCACTGATGAAATCAGATTTTCCAAGATGCCAAGAATTTTTCCAGGCCCTTCACTTTCCTTATTTGTTTGGAGCGTGGAAAATAGTGTTTCGAATTTTGCATCATCTGGCTTGTTGATTTGTTCACTTAACCATTCCGTGACCTCCTTTATTGTATCACATAAACTCTGTATGGAATCTTGTATGTCATGAGATTTGTGAGAGTTTATCTGTTCTGCCACTCCGCCCTTCTTCTTCTTCTTTCCGGTAGGAGGAAATGAGCGAACACAAGATTGGATTATTAAACCGTGCCATGACAAGGGTTCAGTTACCAACTGCACCAACATCGGCAGATCACCACCAGGAGAAGATACTATCGATCCGGTGGATCCAACTTTTTCGGAAATATACTTCTTCAGCAAAGAATTCACCAGATGCCAAGTACTAGACCCTGGTGTTTCTTTATTTGGACACCCTATCTCATGAGAGTTCAGATTCCAAGCATTTAAGAACACAACAAAATTCATCCAGTCAATCAGGTCCGAGCTCAATGCCTGCATTTTAGAGTTCCACATAGCAGTAAATCAGTATATAGAACCTTTAAATAAAGATACATTGCATGTGCAGAAATTTACAAACATTTAGCAATAACCAGCAAGTCACTTTTCAATATGGTCAGAGACTGGATATTGACATGAATGCTCAACTCATTTATCAGATTGCAAGCTTTTAACTTCTAAGTATGATTGTATCAGTTTCTTCTTTCTTCAAAGAGCGTTAAACAAATAAAATTAAAACCCGAAAACAACAGTAAGCTTTCAGTCAAATTCATCTAGTCATATGTTATTAAACAACAAAATATACACAAACTTCCTACAGTTTTTATCAGGTAAGTCACAGAAATTTTTCTTTCTTCATTTTGCTAGTATGCCAAGCTGTTCAGATCATGCAGGGTTCAAAACCTAGGGGACTGAGCTTTCCTGTTCTTCATGGTGTAATTCAGTCAAACATTGCATAGATAATCTCAAAGAAAGTATTAATACATCAATGATATTCAAAATAGCAAGTAATTCTAAAGTAAAATTGTATAAGCTGATACCTCTGGAGGGTTGTGCCCGCTTGAAACCCCCAAAACCAGTTCTATTGCATCCTGGAAGGGAAAACCCAAGATACTAGCATAGCGCTCAAGCAGAATTTTAAGTTCCGATGATAATTTAGGGTCAAGTGCTGAACCATTGACTTCAATATGTTCCTTTAATGATAATGAAGCACAATGGATAGACAGATAGATCATCCGTGGAAGAAGAGATCTCTTCTCAATGTTTTTCAGCACATTTCCTTCTGTTTGTTTAATCTGTGAAGACAATGCAAATGAAAAAGAATAAGCAGAGTCATTCATTATTTCAAAAGTTTAAGTGGCCATTCAGAACTCGTCAGTTTTACTACACAATTGAGGAAATAAATACATGAACCTCTCATTTATCTTTGGAAAAGTTGTATTACTAAATTGTATCCTGACCAGGCAAACGGTAGAAGGAAATTTTATGCTCTCATTATACATCCAAACTAGGTTTTTAAACCCATAGTTTGTTACACGAGATTGTAATTTCATAGAGTCCTATCATCATTCATACACTAATTTATCAACAATAAATCCTCATTTATAGAGTTGATAATAGGACTCCTCGCGAGTGGAATTACAATCTCGAGTTAAAAAACTCGACTCCCTATCATTACTCTTAAAACATATGAAGTTGATTGAAGTTGATTGAAGTTGATTGAAGTTGATTGAAGTTGATTGAAGTTGATTGAAGTTGATTGAAGTTTCATACCAGGTTCTCCTTAGGGTAATAGGACACTCCTTCAAATGGCCCTGTAAACCAGAATGAGACCAATATAACCATCAAATTAGAAATGGCAAGAGACAAAATGGATTCTAATTATAAAGTAAACGAAGCTCTAAAAAACACAGAGAACATTATTCCTTTTCTTAGTTCTTAATTCACAGTGTAACATGCACATTGTACTGACCTAAGAGATAATTTTTATCAACAGTTGGAGTCCACCAAGGTCGTAGCTGTAAATCTTCGTTGAAGGTCAATGATTTATTTCCAATCTCATTAGAGAGCGCTACAAAATGATCTCCAAATTTCAAGCTTTCCAGAACACACTACAGTCATTTAGGTACAATTTGCTTTAGAATGACATTAAGTGCACACAGAGTTCGGAGACCAAGGAATCTCTAGCTACAGCAAGAAAATAAGTAATAGTACCTCCTCTTCTTGGATGCTATTGGCATTCTGCTTTAGCCGTAAGATAGGTGCTTCTATCTTTGCAACTAAATACTGGCTAGATCGCTGCAAACGCTCCTTAAATTGCACGAATTCAATCACCTAAAAGTAAAACTAGAGAGGTTGAAGTTCCCCTGATTCCATTATTAATCCAAATTGACAAATGAAAATAGAGATAGACCCAAACTTTTAAAAAGGCATCATCAGAAAATCAGAGGACATCCATCATCATAACCTCAAGAAATAGGAGTTTCTAGTTATTTTTAATAAGATTCCTTCATTTCCTCTCTGTCACCTCCCTTTAAAAAGGAAATATAATGAGACTGATCTTTTACAGAGAATTTCATATTATTGACTCTTATCTCAACAAAGTCCTTTCAATCTCTGCTCCAGAGAATTTATCCGAACCAAATGAGTTCCCTATACAAATTTTCCCCTGCAAGGCCAACACAAAATTGTTTAAGGCTAAGCATTAAATACAAATTTACTTCACAATGTTGTTATGTTTCAGTGTAACTTAATGGTTAAGATCAAATTCTTATAGACTACAGTTGAATATTGATCTGTGTTTTAGAATTTTCATTATAGCTAAACACAGTCTAGGAAGAGCACATATAATTACTCTTTGCAGCCACCTACTTCAAGCGCATAAAGAACTACTTATTTCCAACTTGCAAGAAGTTTGTCACTCCAAACGACATGCAGGGAGCTTTATTTACCATCATCAAATCCCTCTTTTATCACCATTGATACCAAGTAGAATTGCAGTCATTATCAACACGAATGTGATTTGGAGCAGGGTCCTAATTATTAGCAAGATTCAGCATTTACGGTATGCCACTCTCCCAAAATGATACACTAAGAGCCATCATGATATAAAATATATGGTTTGTCATAGGGTAAGTGCAAACAATAACACACATCTACCAATAAACATGCTAAGATAAATTCTTATGTGTCCTACAAGAATCCTCATCCCTCTTGCATTATGACAAATCTAACAGGCAAGAAGAGAGATCGGCATGACATAATCATTAAGAGATATCTCAAAATGCTTGGAAAAGCATCTACAAACATCATTAAGTATTTAGTAATAGTCAAATTACATATAACCTCACAAAACTGTCTTGTACCTTTGAATAATTCCTGTGGCGATAGGCAAGAAATGTAAGATCAGCAGATTCCCTAAAGTGATCGTCCATGAATTTTAGGTAATCAGTCAAAAGATCATTCAAATCTGGCCAAAGCGGAGATACCAACATCTGCGGCAAGATGTGATGTGATACAGTTTCCAGCAAAATATTTTTCACATCCAAAGATTTATACCTACACACAAAAAGAAAAGTTGTGACATGCCCAAACAGCAAACAAGTGTGCTAGAAAGCCTTTGGAAATTGAAAGGGCTAATAAATTAGAATTAAACTAAAATAACTAATATCATAAATTGATGAACTTCTTGGACTTGAGGAGTTTTAGCCATTGCAAGGTTTTGATTTTACCAGTCATATGCAACAGGAAGAGCACCCCAGTAAGAATAAAGGTGAAGCAACAAAATCTTGTACTGCCAAATATGTCTGCCGGGGATAAGAAACATATAGACATGTTAGTACAAGACAAAAAGTGACTTCTACCGAGTAAATTAAAATGTTTGCAAAATATAACGGGAGCACGAGCAAGGAGAAAAGAAAAGAGAAAATTAGGGTTTCCAGAATGAAGCGACAATTGGAAACAATAATGATCTTATATTTAGATCTACAATGTTTAAATCATTACAGAAAATTCCCGGGTATGCAACTTAGGCAATTACCGACACTCAACCAAGTCCTGAGAACATCTAATCAAATGACAGCTGACATATTTAACAACACTTTTAAGTGATACATACACGAAGAGCTTCTTGTACAATTTATTATATGTTATATTCTGTGTACATTTATAATTTACAACATGTCACTATCCCTACATTACATATTGAGTTATGCTATGCATGGATTATGAGTGGGTGCAAGTAAAAGGTAGACAAGCCAGCGTCCAGCAAGACCAGTAATTTATCATAGATAATTGGGGCTATCACGAGCATCAAAACTGTGGGGTTTAGAGAAAAAAACTGCCTAGCCACACACTTTTTTTTATCCACACACTTGATCTATAATAAGCACAATGCAGACTTTATTTGCTATTTTACTATGACGATTTGCACCCAGACTACTTAAACAAAAGGATAAATTAACAATGAATTGTTAGAAGATTTGAAAAAAATAAATTAAAATGAAATAAGAGTTGACTTCCTCACCTCCTAATAGTTAATCCAAACTCAAGAATCATTATTGACTCCAGCAAGTATCCAATATTCCTTGTCCGCCAGAAAAGCTATAGAAAACAAGAAGTTAAAATAATTGCAAGTTTCTGAAAAATACAACAAAGCTCATTATTCAAGAGGGAAGAAAACAAAACCAAACAACTACCAAAGTTGATGTGATTGCAAATGAATCTAAATACTTAAGATCTATACTTTGTCCCTTTCACTATATATCATCTTAGTGCAAGAGTAAATTCTTTGGTTTTATCAATAAAAGAAATGCAAGAACTTTAGAAGACGAGGTTTGAGAACAATCAAATGGGAAGTGTTGTACCTGAACCAACAGATTGCAAGCCATAGGCAGTAGCTCTTCACCATGCATATTTTCTTGTATGTCCAAATCTTTTGAGAGCGGAATACTTCTACAATACATATCTGCCATTTGTACTGCTAAACTCTCAAGTTCTGAAAGGATTGTACAAATGTTAATGTCCAAGTCAAAGGGATAACAATATCTCAGGGAATTTATCAAAATAGAAGTGAAGCTTGATTGGAGGCAGAAACTATGTCATATAGAGTCATATAGCTTGCTTAAGGGAACTTTTGATAATAAACCAACTAAAGAGGAGGCAAATATTTATATTTTAGATGATGGACTAAGAACTAAATTTAGAGACAGCATTACGTCAGCCCACTAAACAAACTTGTTGACAGTTGCAGCCTTGAGGCTCCTGACATGCCTCCCTCTCCATGTGTTAATGATCTACCAACTCCAAAAAAAAGGGTAGTGCAGCAATAGCAAATTGAACCACATTTGACTCCACATAATTTTAGACGCAAACTGAAAATTTAAGATAATTAAGTTACGCAGGCATACATGCATAAGAGGATGAACAACCCACTTAATTTTTCCGATAATATGGTCAATTGTAAGACACTTTCTTTTTACAAAATGATCATTATTGTAAAATACAGGCAGAGAGTAAATTTGCAACAGCAGGAGTAAAAATGTTACTGCCTTGTTTTTCTTTTCATCTATCCAAACAATAATGTTACTTCCCCTAAATGGTGTTATTTCCTTTTAAAGTGAAACAGAAATTTTTAATTATCAAGTATTATTACTTTTCAAGTACAATATATGAGGGAAGAAAGGGATGGATGCCTAGGGTTGTACCTGACTATCTTTAGTACTCCTGATTAACTAACATATTATTACTTCATGTCTTCCTAACTTTCTCTTCAAGTAGACATAAATCTAAACCCTCACAGAGCTGGAAGAAGTTATTAAAGGCACCAAGTATGGGAAGGAAAGAGTACCAACAGGAAAAGAAGCATCATGCAATGGATTTTGCAAGTTTCAAGTAACATACCCATCCTATCCACTATGATCTAGCACAAGGTTTCCTAATTGGATTGCTTCTAGCAGGTCATATTCTATCAGTGTACCACGAAATTATTTTGATTTAACCATTTCAAATCAACTATCCTCTCAATTATCTGAAAAGGAGTTTGCTTTTATCCAAAAAAACAAAAGCCCCAAAGATTGGTCTCAATCTTACATTTTCTTCTGCGAGGGCAGGAAAGCAAGGTGTTTGAGGCTGACTAGAAGAAACATATACAAAACTGTTTAGAGACTGAAATGCGCAGAAATCAGACATTAAATACAATATTAACTTCCATCATATAGATTCAACTAGAAAAGGAGGAGCTATACCAGCCACAGGGAGGGAGAAAATGTTGCCGATTAAGCTTTCAATTTTGAAGGTGGTAATGGCTTGGCCCAGAACCTTTGTTGGTGAGTTTGTGAAAGATTCACATCCTTTCAACTTCTCCAAGAACTCACTTTTATTATGATCATCCAAAACCAGCAGAAAACTTTCAACGTCGCTTGTAAAACAAGCCAAGTGACCAAACCTGCTTCGTAGAGTAAAAGTTAATGATAGAAATTTCCAGAAGTACAAGAATCAAATGATAGCTTCATAATCGCAAAATGCTGAGAATAATCTCGAAGCACCTAATATGGAGAACTGGTACAAATAAAGACTAATATGACCACATCAGAGAGAAATTTTTACTAAATGGAACATTTTTCCTATTGCATTAGCAGCAACTACAATTAACCTTGATGCTCCAGTGAGCACTTCTGTTTCTTAGCATTTTGCACTTTCTATGGGTTCCTGGGTTCCTTGGAATTTTTTCCATAATACAAGTTCCCTCACAGGATTCATAGAAAGGGTTAATGGGAAGGAACTGTAGAGATCTAAAGACATCAGAGCCTACCAAAATATAGAACTTAACATGCAAATCTCTCAATTCCTGAGATCTCTATCTATAACCAATAGCCGTGAAAATGAAATAAAAAATAAAGGAACAGTGGAAGACAAAAGTGGAAATACAGGTCCAAGATAGAGATGTCATCCAAAACTTAAAAAGCCTATACAAAAATTGTAAGAAACCTTGAGAAATATTGCATGAGTCCATTGACTAATTTGCCAGCATCCCCCTCTCCGTATAAAAGTTTCCTCTTTTCAATTTCCATACTTGCCAAGTATGGACATCTCGTGGAAGCATCATTGCATTCTGCCAGTAACTTCTCTACAAAAGTTGAAGCACTGGATATACGAGAATGAAACTGCCAATAAAACAATACATGAGTCGAGTGATCCACAAGGTAGTAAATAAATAAAGCCCAAGTAACATAGCACTTGTTAACAACAAGAGCCATAAACACGCACCACTTCATCAGGTAAATGTGAGTTCAAGTTCTCCACATGCTTTGGGGGATATATAGGATTATCAGCAGTACCCGTACACAAGCTACTACCATCATCTAACAGACAGCCAATATAATGCAAGAAATATTCCCAATCATCAGGGCTGTCAAAAAGGAGAAACCAGGATAAATTTTGGAGGAAGCTGAGCACAAATATCAACAGTAATGGCAGAAAGAGACAAAAGACAATTTAGAAATTAACAAGCAATGGAGACACAAATGAGAGTAACTTCCACCAAGGATTTGACTAGTAAATTGAAGAAAAATTTCCACAAAAATCAAAAGGAAAAAAAAACCAAGAAAACCATATTCCAGCACCAAGTTGTGTGTGCGACTTTAGAAACGATACAAAACTATTTCCAAATGCAAATTCAATGTTTATTGCATGAACCTATTAAATATACAAGATGGAAATTTTTCGAACTGACGGGCATCATTCATTTGGTATTTTGTATCATCAAAAGTTGCATGAGGTGGAACATGCTATCACTGAAAAAGGAAATTATAACAAGCTTTATTCAAGTGGCAGTTGTGTCATAGGAAGTTGCGTAGTGTACAAGTGTTTACCAGAGAAGAAGAGTGGACAAAACAGAAAAAGGAAAGTGCCAGACACCACAAGATCCCTAAGCTTGTATATGTTGTACTGATACCCAAAAATATGGGAAAACAACCAGGAAAAACAAGCAAACAGTCAAAAATACATAAAGCAATTGAATTCAGTCAATCATGACTTTTGATGGCATACCATAATTCTATGACTTTTTGGAAGATATCAGCTGCTGCTGCATAATCGCCTGACCTGGCAAGAAGCTTTCCCTGTCAACTTGAAGTTACAGGGTACAAGTTTAGGGAAAAAGATATATGGAATGGGCATGCTAAAAGAATGTACACATACATGAAATAATCAGTTTAAGGCTCGGTAAAAACAATTTAATAGTTGTAGAACATTATTTTACACTGCAAAGCCAGAAGGGACTAGTTGTCTCCTCATACAAAATTTACATGATAAAGAAAGAAGAATATGCAAAAGAACAAAAGAAAAGATCATTAAGCTAGAAAATAAAAAACACAAAGGCAGGTTTTAATTTCAGAGGGCAAGAACCGAATTTCAGTACATTAAATTTTGACATAATACAATGAGCTTAACCAGATTGTCCGACTTCAACAAAAAGTAACTGATGATGTGGGCAGCTTGAATACAACTATGGAGAATAAATTATTGGCAAAGCAGAAAGGGTACTTAAAAACCTCTCTATCTGGTGAGCTTCACGTGAAAGCCTTGATGTAAAGTGGGAATAAAATACTGAAAAATATAAAAGCATCAATTGAACTTTCCAAACTGACATAGACATGGTTGAGCAGGTCAAAAGACCCACAAGTAGGTATTTATTATGATATGACTGTCACCAAGGTTGAGATCCCATCAGCTATGCTAGCTCCACTCAATTATCAATAGCACTGAAAAACAGTGGCCCAGATGCCTGCATGACTAATTCTTTTTTTTTTTTTTTCTCTCTTTCACAAAATTAAAACATCTTGAACTTGAGTGAAAGGAAATTCAATCACTTGTACACAAGAAACTAGTTCCAAAAGAGAAAGAGTTAATTATAGTTACCAGCACAATTGTAAAATACATGAAGAGCAAATTTCAGGGTATACCTGTAGGCGTAATCTATCAACTTCAATCATTATTAGTGCCCCCAATTTTCCAGCAAGAATTTCTAATGCATCTGTAAACTTAGATTGTTGTTCCAATAAAGAGATGTACACGATGAGTGCTGCAACGGTTAACAGATGCTTCAGCAACAGAGTAGGAAAAAAAAAACCATGCCAAAGATGAAACTCAGGATACAAGAACAGGGCAGAAAGCAAAGTCACCTTCAGGTTCATGCAAACTGTGAGATGCAATGTGCTTCTTGAGCAAACCTTCAGCTAAAACTAGCAGCTTCTCTCCCCCATTGCCACAAAAAACCTTTTGAAATAAAAGCCCAAAATACAAGGAAACACCAAAAGTGTGAATTATCACAATCTACTTGAAGTATGAGTAACTTAAAAACTAGAAAGTAGGCAAGAAGGCAAAAAAAAAAAAAACAGAATAATCCACAAAATTTTCAACTAATATGGTGAAAGGTATTTTTGAAGGATCGCATATTCTATATCTAAGATTATATACTAGTAATGTTCTATTCCCTGTAAAGAATATAAAGTTTTCTTAAAAACAGAAAATTCTCCTTGACATGCAACAGGACTCAAAGGTGACCAAAATTATCCGACTTCATTCTTGATACATTATTTGGAAGTAGATCTACTTCTATAAGGAATTTGACAGCTTATTCATGACAAATTTTCACAGTACTGAAGAAATAAACATATTTTGATTTTTCAGAATATTTTATTTAGCTTTACCATGTCTATTCAAGTGTGATTTCAAGCTAATGAATATTCTGCGGCAATCTGGATATAGGGAACTAATTCTTGAAGCAAGCCTATATCATGTCTAAATAAGAATCAAGAAGACAAATAGTATGGTCAAGCGACAAAACCTGCAACTGGATGCTGCAGACAGCCCAAAGCAAGAACCTTTCTTCACCAACAACCTTATACATTTTGATAGCTATCTGTCAAGGAATAAAACATATTAAGAAAACATATAAAATACAAGTAGACGCAAGAAAAAGAATATCAATAACCAAACAAGAAATCAATGAAAAAAGAAGAAAAGGTTACGGAATTCCATCAACCTGTTGCTGCTTTACAAACGAGTATTCCCGAACATAACAATTGAAAAGGCCCATCATCAGTTCCAAGTTGTTGGGAAATTTACTACATGCATATTCATAGCAACTGGTTGCCATTTCCACTGTCACCCATCAAAGGAAAAAAAATATAAAAAGAGAAAATACAGCATTTTTATACGATAAGCTTGATAAATACCAAATATAGAACAAGGGGAAAAAAAACATGCACTTACAATGATCAAGACGCTGGAAAACAATTTGCAAGGTGCTCAGAGTAAGGTCATCAATCAAAACAGATTCATTTGCATATAATAGCTCTTTGGCATTCAAACAAACTGAAAGTGCTTCTTCAACTTTACCCATCCTTTCCAAGATGAGAGCTTTAAGTGCCTGCACAGCAACAAATAGACGTAGATAATTCTCCAATCACTCTACCATTCATACTAGCAAAAAACAAAAAAGCTAAGTAAATTTAAAACAATGCTCACTGAATAAACAGCAACCTAAAAATAGTATCAAGATGGGAACTTTCAATGGGATGCTCATAATTCAGTTAAAACTTAAACAAGACGGGAGAATTCAAAAGGAAAAAAAAAAGCCGAGGGACTTACGAGAGCGTAAGGAGAATTGGGGTACTTGGCGAGCAGAGCGGTACAGTGCTTGAGAGCATTCTTGAACTGGCGAGAATCGATGGAGTCCCATATGGGCCGCACCCGACGCTCTGGAATACCACCCGCCAACCCGAATTTGGACGCCATTATTCAGCTAGTACCGGACAGTTTTTTCAAGATTCGCACAACTCCTCAAGAAAGACTGAAAACTATGCCGTATTTTCTCTGCTTGTGAAGCAGGACGAAGTATACCGGCAGCTGCGATAGCTCCACCGATTTGGAAGCGTTGTTGATCGGGGAAAAACGTACAAGTTTTTGTACGGATATTGCAGCTGCAGTGGCGGTGGTTGGATTGGATATGAGTGAGTTGTAACTGAGAGGGGGCTGAGCCGCAACCGCTGGGATTCTTGAGTTGTGAGGGTTTTGTGGCGGGGAGCCGCTCCTGTTTGGCTCGCTCACTTCTTTGGAATTAGGGGTGGGTGGTGGGTGCACCCTTCACCCCGGACTCATCGATTGCACCTGCCAATTAATTAATTAATAATTAAAGGAGAAAAAAATAATACATAAAATAAAATAAATACTACATATAAGAAATTGATATAACTAGAAATTTAAAATATAAAATTATTATAAAAAAAAAAAAAACACTTTGAAGTTCATTACTCTAGTTTTAAAATTTTGAAATTGAAATAAAAACTAAAAGAAATGTGAGCCCCCTACTCCAAATTTAATAGTTTGATGTGATCATTGTACAAGTAGCAATAAATTCCAAAAGATTTCATTGTGCTACAAGATTTTTAAAATAGTTTCAATACTTATAGAAAAGTGAGTTATTCTTCATCGAAATCTAAGTAGTATTCAGATAATCTAATACTATAAGTTCTGCATCAAAAATGAAATAGTATAAGAAAGCATTAATACAAAATTCGATTTAATGTAAAATGTATAAAAAAATTTAGTTTATAAATATCAAATATTATTATATAAAATATTAAAAATTAATATATAAACTATTAAATATATTACATATAAAAAAATTAAAAAATTAACGTATAAAATATAATTATCATATTTGAAATATGAAAGTTGCATAAGCACGAGGCTTACGAGTCCACAAGCAGAAACTACCAATCCAAAAATCCAGACTCTTTTTTCTGTTGACTTTAAACTGAAAGTCACCAAAGGCATCCAACCTCTCCTCCCTTTCCCTTCTGTTAAGTTTTGGACCCATTTCTTTGCCCCAAAAATTAGCATAAAGATGAAGAACATCCATCCCTGCACTGCACTGCACTGCACTGTCCTGTCTTGCCCACCTCCATTAATGCCTCATCTTGATGTGTGATTATTAGTTCAACTTGTACTCCAAATTAAACTCATCCCAGTTCCCGCACTAGTCTTCAATTGTACTACTCCCACCATTACTGCATGAACTACCAAACTTAGTTCTCTTTTTCTCTTTTCTTTTCTCCAGCAAAACCCCATTCTTTGTTGATCCAATTTTTCAATTGATTGTTGGGGGAATACTTTTGTAAATTTTTTTGTTGAATAAAGATGATGGGCTCAGATAATCAAGAAACAGTCCATTTCCAGGCTTCAAGAGAAAGCATGGAAAGCCTCGTCCTTGACGACAACGACACTAATACAAGTTTGACCTCCCAATCCTACTCTAATTATAGAAGTGCCATGACCACTCTCTCCTCCTCCTCCTTCCACCACCCTCTCTCCGTCCCTACCCCCGCTGACACCGATCCTCTTCTCTCCCCACCACCTCCATCATCATCACCACCACCACTCAAGTCGTCTCTCAATTCAAACAAAATCACCACCACCAGCAACAGCAACCACAACCATGACTCCTACCTTGCTCCTCCCTCGTACGCCGACGTCATCTTCAGCCCCCTCGACGACCCAACCGAAGGTAACGGAAACAGCGGTAGCGAAAGTCCCACCATGGGCTCCGAAAAGTTCACATTTTTATCGAGATCTCAATCTCCCAGCTCTGATTATCTGGAAATTGAGGTCTCCCATCCACAAAAAGAGGCTGAATCATCCACTTCGATTGTGCCCGGTAATAATACTTACGTCACCTACTTAATTACAACAAAAACCAATCTTTCAGATTATGGAGGATCCGAATTTAGTGTTAGGAGAAGGTTTAAGGATGTGGTTACATTATCCGATCGGTTGAGCGAAGCTTATAGAGGGTTTTTTATTCCTCCGAGGCCGGATAAGAGTATAGTGGAGCATCAAGTAATGCAGAAACAAGAATTTGTGGAGCAGAGGAGAGTGGCATTAGAGAAATACTTGAGGAGACTCGCGGGTCATCCAGTTATCATGAAGAGTGATGAGCTGAGGGTGTTTTTGCAGGTGCAAGGGAAGCTTCCATTGCCTTCTAGTGTTGATGTGACTTCCAGGATGCTTGATGGGGCGACAAAGTTGCCAAAGCAGTTGTTTGGGGATTCAGCTAGTGTGATGGGTCCTCAAGATGTGGTTCAGCCTGCTAAAGGTGGGAGAGATTTGTTGAGAATGTTTAAGGAGTTGAAACAGTCCGTGGCAAATGATTGGGGTGGGTCTAGGCCGCCTGTAGAAGAGGAGGATAAGGAGTTTATGGAGAAGAAAGTATGGTTGAATGATCTTGAGCGGCATCTCACCAATGCATCAAAACAGGTCTATTTTTATTAATATCTCTCAATGCATGTTATGTTGGTGTCATTTATTTTATTTTTTTTGGCAAATATCATGTTGGCATTTGAATATGTGTTATTTGAATTTGAGCTTTGGCATGCCTAAAGAAGTAAAAAAAGCAACTTGGGTTGTTGGTTAATTGTATTAGGTTCACAAGGAATTAGCTCCCTTGCCAGTGGCTAGGATCATTAAAGGTAATGCTAGCACAGAAGACTAAGGATCCTTAATACCTTTAAACATTACACACCTTCATCTTTTCCAACACAGCAAAATGGATTAGACTTGGCTCATTAATCCAAAATGTTGCATTCTTAGTGAAGTCACAAGTTACTATACCTAATTTGTGAGTTGTCAATGAACGAAGGTGCAAGCTTTTTGTGAGAGCAATAGGGAATTGTTCTTGAGTTGGTTCCTGTGTTTATCGTCTTTCTGTTCACAAAATCTATTTCAACTTTGCATTTGCATAGAGATTTCAACTATGTGGTATTGTTCTTTAGTTGATTTTTTTTAGTCTGCCCTCTTTGTTATTCTTTTTTTATTCTGCTTTCAGGCTGAATCGCTTGTTAAAGCACAACAAGATTTGGGGGAGACAATGGGTGAATTAGGGTTGGCATTTATAAAGTTGACAAAATTTGAGAATGAGGAGGCTCTCTTCAATAGTCAAAGAATTCGTGCTGCTGATATGAAGAACGTAGCAACTACAACTGTTAAAGCAAGTAGGTACCATCGGGGATTAAATGCACAAACTGTAAAGCATTTGGTGAGTGCTGTGTGATTTCCATTTGTTCTAATTGGTTCGTGAATCCTATTTAAGGTTATGCTGACATGTGTTTATGTGATATTGCAGGATACTCTACATGATCATCTGGGGCTAATGTTATCTGTGCACCATGCTTTCTCTGATCGTTCAAGTGCTTTACTGACAGTTCAAACTCTTATTTCGGAGCTATCTTCTTTGCAGTCGAGAGCTGAAAAACTGGAAACTGCATCATCCAACATATTTGGTGGTGGTGATAAGTCAAGGATTCGTAAATCAGAGGAACTAAAGGAAAATATTAGAATCACCGAGGATGCTAACAGGTGTGCAATCAGGGAATATGAGCGTATCAAGGTATTTAAATCAGTCCATGAAAACATGGAACAAAATTTTTTAAGTATTTGGTTCATTCGGTCTTGGTTGATATGTTGTTTTGCTATCATTTACCTTTTATTTTCATTTTATGTCTTGCATACAAATATGCCTTTATTGCTATCAAGTTTGGATAAATCTTTAGTTCACCTGCATACTGAATGTGGAAGTTGCATATTTATCTGACACTAACGATATTCACTTTTGGAAAGTTTTCGATTTTAAGCAGTTAAAGGTTAGTTTTTGTATCTTCTAGAACCATTGTATTGCAGATATTAAGTTGTTTGTTATGAGTTATTGGAGAGCATAAGGCTATGCATCTCTCTTTTTAATTTTTTGGTATGGCAGCAAATTTTGCTTGTCGTTTTATTAGATAAATGATCCCTATCTGGAGGGATCCAGGCCTTCATCAGCAAGTTTCTCTATTTTCTGTCTCTACCTCCTTCGCCCAACCATTTTGGTATTAAAAGATTTAATCTTAAGTCATTCACTTCTCTTGTATATATGTGTGAGTGTGTGTCTGTGTGTGTTAGGCTATTATTGTTTCTCATTAATGTCCTCTTTCAGTCCTCAGCATGATGAGTGTATTTGTGTGTGTTTGTTGATCCTCATAAGGCTTGGAGAGTGTTAGGCTATGGATTCTTGTTTGTGAATAATGTTCTTTTTCAATCTTCAGCATGACGAGGTTGCTTCGCTGTTTCAGTTACTGTTGGATTTATTTTCCCCTAAATAAGTTAATATGTGATAAAAAAGTAAGAACAATATTATGAAACTAATGTGATTGATATGTGGTCTATAAGTGATAACAAATACTGATAAATCAATGGTCTATTTCATTTCACTCTCTGGTGGAGATATTTTAACTGGATGACTTTACTAAATTAATCTAAGTGTTTACTAAACTGGACTCCTAAAATTAATGAACATCAAATCTTGTTTTTATCTCTCCGCACCTCTAGAGCTTGCTCAAAGAAACAGCTCCATCTATAGTTTTTTTTGTTTTGGTTTTCCCTCAAGAAATCCCAGAATTTGACACGAGTTGTAACTTTGAATGTCTTCCTATGCTCCCGCTCTCTTCCTGTATAGGGAGTGTTTCTTCAAAGATTTGGTCATTTACTATGGGCTTGTAGGAGGGAACTATATTTGTGTGATCACTTATTTAGTGGTCATTCCTAATTGTAACTATCACGTGTGATTACGAGGACACAGTTTGTTACTATTTATCTGGAAAATCGTTTAGTTGATAAAAGGGATAATTATAGATACAGAGAAAAGTTTAGTTGACATGCGTGGCACTTAATCTTGTGGTTGTTTTTTCTTTGAAAGGATTTCTATGGCCTGTTTCTGGTCTTCTACATTTGCTTCTTTTCAACTTTTAGAAAGACGGAGAAATATACGGTTATGGCTAGTTGCCTTTTTGATCACGCTGCTCTCTTTTTTCTTTTTAAAACACTGTTTTAATTTTATATTAAACACACTATTTCCCTTTGTGGTAGGTAATCTGATTCATTAGTTGTGTTACTGCAGGAACATAACAAGAGTGAAATTGAAAGGCTGGACAAAGAAAGGCAGACCGACTTTGTAAATATGTTGAAAGGTTTCGTGACTAGTCAGGTACTTTGTTTCCCTGTTTCTAAAGGTTGCTCCAACTTGAACAGGCAATTGAACGAGGTGAAGAAAACAAATTGGCATGATCATTTGCTGGCTTTTGTAGTTAATAGTTCTAGTATGAAGAACTTATTTAGTTTCTTTTTGTGCCTAAGTTTACAAATTTTATCAACAAATAAGAATAAGTTGTGCTTGCTCTTATAATTTATAGCTGCAAAAACTAAAACCAATGATGACAGATCATTATTTAATTTTAACTGAATTCATGAGGCTGAAAATAGTTAAATCATAGAGGCAGAGTAGTTATAAATCAAATTTGATGATAGAATGTGTAGGATGCTCAAGATTGTTGACATCTTTACTGCTTTCTTCTATTGTAAAAATCCAATCTTCCCTAATAATACTGGGTTTTGCCATGACATCATGACAGGTTTCTTTTATGGAGAAAATTGGAATTGAGTGGACAAATGTTGCTGAAGAGACCAAAAGATATTCAAAGGAGAAGGCATGAATGGAAATGCATGCCTTTCTATTTATCCCCTTTCTCCTTGTGTTTTTTTTTTTTTTTTTTTATTTATTATTTGTATTAGCAAACGATTAGAATACACAGAGTAGAGTTAAAGAGGAACTAGTTCATTCATTGAAATTCGTATGAAATAATAATATCATTTGAAATTTTGTTTTTGGGTAAAAAAATTGTTTTAGAGTTGCAAATGAAATAAAGCCATCATCATTGATCAATCACATTGTAAACAAAAAGCCATCATCATTGATGAATCCAAATGAATCAACAGGCTTTTTAACTCCATAAATGGGGCGGTTATGCTACTTCAAGTCTTCAACAACACCCTCCCCCATTAATAAACTATACACCAATGATTTGTCAACTTAAAAGGGAAAGGAGAGAGACCTTAATCAAATGGAATTCCACTGAAATCGTACATCTTTCTCAGCCTATATCAACAGGCATTTTATGATTTCGATTCAAACAAATATTTTTCAAGAAAACGACTTCAAATCAAGAATATCTCAAAAATGAATCCTTTATAAACAGAGTCAATTTTTTTCATCAGCAATCCAAACCAGATTTATACTAGCTAGTCACTCAAATTTTATTCAACATCCCCTAAACAAAAACGCATAAATGGGAGGAACATAGCATTTTGATTTTTGCGGTGCGATTAATATTAAGCTATTTTGCGATTCTTTACTACAATCAATGAAACGCAGTCAGTTCAATCAAGAATTGAACATAAACATACCAAATAGCCAAAAATCATTTCATGTACTTTGATGTTATATTAGTCATTGGAACCCAATTTATGTATTGTAAGAAGGAAAGAATGTGTTACTGCACACTTTTGTCACTTTTTGTAGCACAAGAAATTTCCAATATCAACAATTTACACTAATGCCAAAGAAACAAAACCGGTTCTGATGCCTAATAATGCCAAGCTGGAGTTTGTTTTTTTCAGTAATTGTATTATCCCATCACGTGAATTTCCAGTTCCGTGAATTAAACGGGCGAGACGATGCCGGGAACGGTAGAGGCGGAGGCGCCACTGATCAACGAGAACAATCCAGAACCAGTCAATTCTTGATCATCAAGGAACAAATCCTCTGGATCTCTAAAGGCTCCATGAACGCACACTATCCCCAGACCAATCAAGCTTGCTGACATGAGCAAGGATCCAACGCTCGTGAGAAATATCACAAAAATGGTCACGGCAACGAGAATGCTCAGGACTTCGCCATTCGTGAAGGTGCGGTTAAGAACCACGAGCGGCTGATCGGATGGGCGGAGAAGGTAGAGGAAGAGCCAGGCGGCGAGGAGACACACTAGTGTGAGTAGAGAGAGTGGGTGGGAAAAGAGGGAGAAAACGATTACGGATGAGAAGACGATGAGGTAGTTCACGCGGAAGTAAGAGAGGTTCTTGCGGATGCGGGTAGTGGCGTCGGAGAATGAGGTAGGTCTTGAGACGGCGGAGCGGTCAACTAGCTCGATCCATTGGCGGCGGCGGGAGGACAAACGGCGGAGGGAGTCGGAAAGGCGGGTGAGGAGTGCACCGAAGGCTGTGGCGGGGGCGGTTAGGGAATGGGTTTGGGTTTGGGTTTGGGTTTGGGTTTGGTCCATGGGGTTTGAGATTGGGAGAGGCGATTGAGAAGACGACATTGAATTGGACTTGTTTGTTACTAGTATTCTAATTACGGGTCAAATGGAGAATTTGTTTGGCTATAGAGAGAGAGACTGAAAGAGAGAGATTGAGAAGTTTTTGACTTTCGTTGACTGAAGTGGAACTTATACGGTGGTTTTCGCGGGGGATGGGAATTTTTAAGCCGCTGATGGTGGGAATTGACGGTGGTGATTTGGGTGGCGTCAAAGTGGAAATTGGCTTGTTTTGTCAATTACGCGGAGAGTGCTGGGAAAGAGAAGCTACGTTTGTAGGTCTTGCCCTATTATGTCCATGTTTGTGGCCCGTGGACCCAGCCCAATGGTGTTGTAGATGAGGCTCACAAGTTAAAAAAAAGTTAAGAAATTTTTATTTTGAAAATTGAATATAAACAAATACGTTGTTTTGTAATAAGATAGAAAAAATAAGTTAAAAAACCTAAGGAGATAGACCTTGAAATTTTCACTAAACCTACCTTCATTTTCAACTTTTTTTTTTTTTTTTTTTTGCTAATCATCCTGCACCACTCCCTCTTTTATTGATAGGAAAACAAAAATTACAAACAAGTCAATGGCGGACTTACCCACACCATAAGCATACGTGAACAGGTGGACACCTCCCTTACATTATAACAAATGATAAAAATCTTCGAAAACATAAATACTTGATTCTATCGCCCATAATTCATGACTAATGTAGGCATTGACACCCTGTCTAAATTGAGAGCCCTCCGCACACGCTGAGGGAGATCAGAATGAGACAAATATATTGTAATCTCTTGAGATTCACACCCCACTGTTGCCAAGAGTCTTGCTGGAGTATTACCTGTCCGATCAACCAAATGTAGATCAGAAATACAATTCAAACACCACACAATCTATCCATAGTAGAACGCAACAACCATGGCGTATTTGCTTGACCACGCATCATATCAATCACCACTGTAGACGTTAGCTCCACCATAACCTTTAAACCTCGTGCCTCACAATGTTTTAGACCCTCATATACTGTCCATACCTCCGTTTCTAGCGCATTAGTCTCTATAAACCCAATTGAAATTGCGAACACCAATCGACCATGGACATCTCTAACCACCACTCCTCCTCCACTAAATCCACCAAACTTAGTAGCTCCAATATTCATCTTAACACATGAGTTTGGCGGTCTCTTCCAACTCATCCATCAGAATGTCCTTTTATTCAACCAGTTTTGTGCAGAAGACACCATATGAGGCCAAGCACATATTTGAAATCCATGTCGAATTCATTTTCAACTTGTTATAAGTTAGATAATGTATTTTGGTAAAAAAATAGCAAAGTAAAAAAAAAGTGTTGATTTTTGACTTTTTCTCTAATGAGTTTTACAAACATTAATTATCAACATGTATTCTAATGAACGGTATCAAAAAAGTTTTATTAGCTATACATATAATCAAAATAGTTATTAGGCACTTCCATATAATTAATTGAATGATGAATTTTTAATTTTGAATTATTACAAAATGATATTTATTTTATGATCTACGAATATTAGTTTTCTTTTTATGCACTTGCATTATTGTATTACAAGATTATAAATCTATTGAAAATATTATTACATTAGATTAATAATATATCAAAAATATTTGTATTTAGTTATAAGTATAATTTAAAAGCATGATCATAATTTCGAACGTGCATTAATTCTAATATACTTTTTGTGTAATCTAATATTTGTTTAAATAATTTTTTCCCTTATATTCTAATTTATCATTATTTTTCAATTTTTTTATAATTTCAAACCGCATATACCGCATCACACCGACCGAAAAAATGTACACCGTAAACTATGATTTTAAGCCTTTAATGGTTGGTTATGGTTTTCAATTTTTATGAACATCAAGTAATGGTGTGGTTAAAAATTTTATATAAAACCGCCCAAACCGCACCATGTACACCCCTAATTATAGTTGATATTTCCAAAAAAAGAAGTGAAAATTAAAATTTTCGTCAAACCTTCATTTTTCATGGTTTTATAACACACATTTTTTAGTAAAAAATAACAAAGTCAAAAAACGTATTGATTTTAGATTTTTCCTTCATTTCTTTTCACCAACCTCAATTGTGAATGCATTTTAATGAACGATGTAACAAAAATAAAAATTAGATTTTTCACAAAATTTCTATTTTTCATGAGTTATAACACACTTGTTTTAGCCAAAAATGGCAAAATCCAAAAACGAGTTTAATTTTGACTTTTTTTGTACTCATCCTGATTGTGAACATGCATTCTAGTGAATATTATCAAAAAATTGAAAATTAAAATTTTTATCAAACCTCCATTTTTCATGAGTTATAACACGCATATTTTGGTAAAAAATGGCAAAGTCAAAAAACATGTTGATTTTGATTTTTCTACACACACCTCAATTGTTAACATGCATTCTAATGAACAGTGTAAAAAAGTAAAAAATATATTTTTTTTCCACCAAATTTCAATTTTTCATAGGTTATAATACACGTATTTTAACTAAAAGGGGCAAAATCGTAAAACGTATTGATTTTGACTTTTTGTGTTGTTTATTGCACCTATCTCGATTGTAAACATGCATTCTAGTGAATATTGTCCAAAAAAATTAAAATTAAAATTTTCACTAAACCACTATTTTTCACTGGTTATAACGCACGTATTTTGATAAAAATGACAAAATAAAAATGTGTTGATTTTAAATTTTTTTCAAACTGTTTTTTTTTCTCGCACCTCAATTGTGAACATGTTTCCTTGTGAATGGTGTCAAGAAAAGTGAAATTTAATTTTTTTTACCAAATTTTTAGTTTTCTTGGGCTATAACACATGTATTTTAGCCAAAAATGACAAAATTCAAAAACTTGTTGAATTTTACTTTTTGCATCTTTTTTTCGATCCACCACAATTGTTAGCATGCATTATAGTGAATATTTTCAAAAAAAAAGTGAAAATTAAAATTTTCGCTAAATCTCCATTTTTTATTGTTTTATAATATACGTTTTTTGGTAAAAGATAACAAAGTCAAAAGAACGTATTAATTTTGACTTTTCTCTTCCTTTTTTTCACTAACCTCAATTATCAAAATGCATTTTAATGAACGGTATAAAAAAGTAAAAATTAGATTTTTCACCAAATTTCTATTTTTCATGAGTTATAGCACACGTGTTTTAGCAAAAAATGGCAACATCAAAAAATGACTTGATTTTGACTTTTTTTGTACCTTCCCCAATTGTGAACATGCATTCTAGTAAATATTGTCAAAAATATTGAAAATTAAAATTTTCATCAAACCTCAATTTTTCATAAATTATAACACACGTATTTTGGTAAAAAATGGCAAAGCTAAAAAACGTGTTGATTTTGACTTTTTCTCTATTGTTTTCTATACACACATCAATTGTTAATATGCATTATAATGAACGGTGTCAAAAAAGTGAAAATTATGTTTTTTTTCACCAAATTTTATTTTTCATGGGTTATAACACACGTATTTTAGCTAAAAAGGACAAAATCCTAAAACGCGTTGATTTTGACTTTTTGTGTTATTTTTTGCACCTGCCTAGATTGTGAACATGCATTTTACTGAAAATTGTCAAAAAAAATTAAAATTAAAATTTTCACCAAACCTCTATTTTTCACGGGTTATAACGCACGTATTTTGGTAAAATGACAAAGTAAAAAAACATGTTGATTTTGTGAATGGTGTCAAGAAAAATGAAATTTAAAATTTTTTTTGCCAAATTTTCATTTTCCATGGGCTATAACACACGTATTTTAGTAAAAAATTACAAAATCCAAAAACTCGCTGAATTTTACTTTTTTGTATCAGTTTTTCGACCCACCCCAATTGTTAACATGCATTATAGTGAATATTTTCAAAAAAAAAAGTGCAAATTAAAATTTTCGCCAAGCCTCCATTTTTTTATGATTTTCTAACACACGTTTTTTGGTAAAAGATGACAAAGTCAAAAAACGTGTTGATTTTGGCTTTTCCCTTCCTTTTTTTTGACCCACCTCGATTATCAACATGCATTTTAATGAACGGTGTCAAAAAAAAAGTAAAGTTAGATTTTTCACCAAATTTCCATTTTTCATTAGTTATAACACACGTGTTTTAGCCAAAAAAGGCAAAATCCAAAAACGAATAGGTTTTGACTTTTTTAGTACCCACCCCGATTGTGAACATGTATTCTAGTGAATATTGTTTAAAAAATTGAAAATTAAAATTTCACCAAACCTCCATTTTTCATGAGTTATAACACACGTATTTTATTAAAAAAATTGCAAAGTAAAAAAACGTGTTGATTTTGACTTTTTCATTACTATTTTTACACACACCTCAATTTTTAACCTGCATTCTAATGAACGGTGTCAAAAAAAGTGAAAATTAGATTTTTCACCAAATTTTCATTTTTCATGAGTTATAACACACGTATTTTAGCCAAAATTGGCAAAATTCTAAAACGCGTTGATTTTGAATTTTTTGTGTTAATTTTTGTAATCGCTTAAATTCTGAACATGCATTATAGTGAACATTGTAAAAAAATTCAAAATTAAACTTGTCACCAAAACTCTATTTTTTCTTGGTAGGGTATAAAGCTAAAGTAGGTATTTTGGTAAGGTTTCTCTAACACAACCTTATCACCTTTACAAAGTGTGCAACGAGTTTAATAAAAGTAAAGTAAAGGAGTAATAAAATAAGTCATGTTCTCAATCCAAAGTACATCAAAGATATGGTTTTAAATTTCTAGAGATATTGATAACAGTATGCCAATATTACATAATAGTCATTCATGATTTTGTGGTTTTCAAAACATAAGCAATAATAATCCTAATCCTATGCTTCTTCTCTCACTCCCTACTCAGCAGTTTTAAGTTTGAACCAAGTACTGTATAGGAGTAGTTCAATCATCCTCGTTCCGCGTTCTTCTTTGTCTTGCTTTCTTATCCTCTTCTTTTGCTTTCTTTTCATCATTTCTTTATTACATCAGATCTCAACAAGAGCAATCTTCATACAAAAACCGCGTTTTCCGAGACCTTTTCTTGTGGGCCCACCTCCCCCTTGTCTAAAGACTCTAAACCCACCAAAGACTCACAAACGGATTCCAGCTGAAAACTAAAATGAACCGCTAGAGTACAACAACTTGGAGCCAAAAGTACAACTCTAAACAAGATTTTATTCATTTGGAAGGAAGCTCCTTTCCTATGGCTGAAAACGGAGAAGAGAAGTTAATAGCTGTGGCACGACACATAGCTAAGACACTTGGTGGCCATACTGATAATATGACTGACGATGATATCCTCAAAATCTTCTCCAACTTCGACGGAAGGTTGCGCGAAAAGTTCACTGATACTCTCCCCGCCGACGATGGCTTTCCCCGCTCTGCGGCTGCTTCTGCTAAATTTGAGCAGGCCATCAAGTCGCTTGACCGCCAGATCTCTGCCTACTTGTCCGCCGACCATCCTATTTGGTCGGATTCCGCCGACGCTGCTTCCTTCCTCGAAGCCGTTGATGAGTTAACCGCCGCCATCGGGGAATGGTCCCCTCTCGCCCACGATAAGCAAGTTGCGTCCTGTCTCGAGCGCGCCGATGACTTGCTCCAGCAAGCCATGTTTAGACTCGAGGATGAGTTCAAAACTCTGATGGAACAAGGGTCGGAGTCTTTTGACTTGACTCGATTCCGGGACGGCGAGTCGGCGAACCCGAATTACTCGTCTGACTCGGACGTGGACGAATTCTCCGGCGATGGGAGTGAAATCCCAGTTGCCCACCCGATCACAGACTACGATATAGTCATTGACGCGCTCCCCGCGGGAGTAATCGACGATTTACACGAGATCGCGAAGAGGATGGTTGCGGCGGGGTATAGAAAAGATTGCTCCCACGCTTACAGCATGTGCCGAAGAGAATTCTTAGAGGAGAGCTTCTCCAGATTACAGTTACAGAAGTTTAGTATTGATGAAATCCATAAAATGCAGTGGACGGAGATTGAAGATGAGATTGATAAATGGATTAAAGCAATGAATGTAGCATTAAGGATACTCTTCCCCAGCGAACGCCGCCTATGTGACCGCGTATTCTTCGGGTTTTCCTCTGCTGCTGACCTATCATTCATGGAGGTTTGCAGAGGATCAACTATACAGTTGCTGAATTTTGCTGACGCTGTCGCAATTGGGAGCCGTGCCCCTGAAAGATTGTTTAAGGTACTTGATGTTTACGAAACTATTAGGGATTTAATGCCTGAATTTGAATTGATATTCTCTGATCAGTACTGCGTGTTACTAAGAAATGAGGCTGTAACTATCTGGAAGAGGCTTGGAGAGGCCATAAGGGGGATATTTATGGAGTTGGAGAATTTAATCCGCCGTGATCCGGCTAAGGCTGCTGTCCCTGGTGGGGGACTCCATCCCATCACGCGATACGTGATGAATTATCTCCGCGCTGCATGTCGATCCCGTATAACCTTGGAACAGGTTTTTGAGGACAGTGTTGCTCCCCCGGGTAGTGGGGATGAAAGAGGGTTGTCGGCTTCTTCTTCATTGGCGGTACAAATGGCGTGGAGTATGGAGTTGTTAGGGAGTAATCTGGAGACAAAGTCCAAGGTTTATAAAGATTCTGGTTTGTCTTCTGTTTTTATGATGAACAATGCGAGATACATTGTTCAGAAGGTGAAAGATAATGAATTGGGATCACTATTAGGGGATGACTGGATTAGGAAACACAGTGCTAAAGTTAAGCAGTATCAAGTGAGTTATCAGAGGAGTTCTTGGAGCAAGATTTTGGGGGTTTTGAAGATTGATAATAGTGCAGTGTCTCCTAATGGAACATCAAAAACTTTGAAAGAGAAACTCAAGTTATTTAATTCATACTTGGAGGAAATCTGTAGAAGTCAATCGAATTGGGTGATATTTGATGATCAGTTGAGGGACGAACTAAGGATATCAGTTACTGGGAATTTGTTGCCTGCTTATCGCAACTTCATAGGAAAGTTGCATAATAATCCAGAGTTTGGAAAACATGCGGATAGACACATCAAGTTCAGTGTTGAAGATGTTGAGGCTCGGATTAGTGAACTCTTTGGAGGAAATGGAAATGGAAATGGAAATGGAAATGAAAATGGTGGTGGCAGGAAATGAGAAATGAGAGCAGAGTATTTATGTAAGCAATTTCTGTTGTAATATGTAACTATGCAAATAGAAAATTTGTTGTCTGTTAATGTAAACTTGTTTTGATAAATTTGTAACCCTTTCTTTTGTGCTGTCAATCTTGTTTGGTTCAAATGATAATTGGGATTTAGGTGAAAGTTAATTCTGAGAATTGCTAGGATATATTATCTTGTTAAATAAATTAGTGGATCGATCTTCCTAGGATTTTCTATTAATCCTGTTTATGTTTCATTTAAGAGTAATGATTGGGGTAGGTAAAAATTTGAGTGAAAACTCAAGTGACTGAGCTAGTATCTATATAAAAAGATAAACTAATTGTTAGGGTTCTGTCTTTTTATAACTGTCATGTCACGTCAGTAGTTTTGAATTTTCACTTTAATTTATTTAAACATAGAATGCAACAAATGATTGATTTATACCTCATTTTTCCTAGGAATTCTCCTTTATTTAATTTCTTATTTTGAGATATCATTTCATTAAACCAAGTGGTTGTTCATCCATCACAAAAATACAAAACTGCCTATGATCATCCATCAGCTTATTCATATTAAAAAAAAAAAAAAACTTAAATCAAGATGTGGGATTAATTATATAACTTAAATCAAGAAATTGCAATAGTTCATACACTAGTCGTAGATGCATATACATACAACAATGCGAAGAAATGATGATGATTCATGAGCATGCATTAATCAGCAATAATTCATCTCAGCTACTTTTCCGTCCATTCAAAATAAGTTTGGGAGGAGTTCTTTAACCAGTCGCTCTGAGAAGTAGCGGTAGGTTGATTGAGCTGGATGAATACTATCCCAAAATACGTACTGGGAAGGTTTGGCACATATTGGACTCAATTCATTACAGAATGGTCCTGCTTCCACTATTCCACTGCCACAGCATCCCTTCGTTGTTTCCACGAATCCTGTGACAAAAACGTACCCAATTAAGCTTTGCTTATTAATTAGTTCCAAACAAATATTAATGCAACAACATTCATTTGGAGAATAATTACCAAATTTTTGAGGATTTTTTATCATGTCCATTAACTGAGTGTATGTATCTGCGTAGAGGATTTTGGTCCCAGGGAGCTTTTGCTGTATTCTTGGCAGAAGCTTTTGGAGGTTGTCATTGTAAGAATGAGAGTCTGCGTTTTCCTCCTCGATGCATTTTCTCGATATGGAAAGCTTCGCAGTCAATTGGATTGGGAGACAACCAATTGGAGGCAGCCCAGATACTACCATTTTCCGGCATCCAAGTTGGTAGAGTTCCTGTTAAATTTAATAAAATCTTTAAAATGGATCAATGAGACTGATTCTAATTCTGCTGATAAATATTTGGCAGCTCAAATGAGCAAAGCAGCTGTTTTTAGTAAATGGATTCTCTGCTATTGAAAAGCAGACCACTGTTTTTTTTTGGAAGGTTAGCTTGATCCATGCAGGTAAGCGAACTAGGGAATTGGTAAGACTAATAGTGAGAAAGATTAGTTTTACAAGTTTTACTAATCTTATTCCACTTGCTACTAATTCAAGAAAAAGAACAAGAAATAAAGTTTTGTTTCGACATGAAGATATTCTCAGCTATCGTTGAAACCTCGATGGATGGAGAGATTTCCTTTACTAGCCTATCTACCATAGTTTTGGTATCTAGTTGAATATCAATTTTGTCTCATCCTTGTTATATTGCAAAGACCACTGTTTAAACTCTGCCATTTATTGATTTGATTCGTTAGATTTTACTACTTTAAACATTTGGCCAAAAAAAAACAGTATAAATTTATTACTGAACCAAATTTGATTAATTCACAGGTTGGTAATAGATTGGCTCCATAGTACTGTTGATGTAGTAATAAGCATGGCATGATGCAAGAGATATAAAGGTGGGATAAGACAGTAAAAAAACAGTACTACAGAACAGAACACAGAGAATTAAAATGAACGGTTACCTTAATAAAGTTTCTGAGCTTATTTTGCAAAAAATCTTGATAGCCACCGACGCTGAATTGAAGACTTCTGGTAGGTATGTCGTAAAAGTTAAAGATGAAATCGTTAGTTCCAACACTAACAATGACTAAAGCTCCTGCAACAATTCTTTGGGCTTCTTTCTTTCCCACTATCTTAACCAGCCTCTCAATGTATTCTTTGAGATATTCTGTTTGCTTTGACATTGGGATTACCCCAGAAACAGCAGTGGTTAGCTCATCAATCCCTGACCCTGCTGATGCGAAGCTAACACCTGTAAGCAATTCTTCATCAGATATATTGGGCTGTAGAAAAGGAGGGATTACTTCCTTCAAACCTAACATTGATCCCAAGAAATCGGGAACGAGTTTCCCGTTTGAAAATCTTCCGGTAGGAATCTGGCCCGGAAAGTCATGCCCATATGGTGGATGATTTCCTCTAAACAATGTTGATACGTAATTGTTATTCCCAGTATCCACAGTGGAGTCACCAAATATGAGAATAGCAGAGAATTTGTGTATGCTGTTTTTGCATGTGATGGTAGTGATTGTGCTGCAAAGTTGCACCAAAAAGATGAGAAACAACTCAGTGAAGGCCATTTTGAGGGAATTTTGATTCATTTGTTTATCAAGACCTGAGTATGTTGCATCTGTTAATCAGAACAGGAATATTTAACTGGAAAAAAAGTTGAATCTTAGGCGTGAGGTCCGTGAGGATATATATGATCACAATTGACCCGCTTTGTTTTACCTATTAAAGAAACAAAAATCTTACTCCAGTTAGCTTATGTGTGAGGATATGAATCATATGATATGTCTTAAATGTGTAAAGGATGGAGAAAATATTCAGCCAAAACTAAATTTTTGTCTTTTTTTTTTTTTACTTTTTTCAGGCTTCACTAGTGAAACTATGAAAATTAACCTAATATTATGTCTAAATCAATGAAACAGCAATATTTGTCTGTGATTGAAACACATAAAAATCAAGATAGGTATGAATTATGATATGGCGCTTTCAGAGTTGCGTAGGTGTCAAGATGGCCTTTGTTTTGTTTTGTTTTGTTTTGAGCACTGTTTTTGCAAGTTCCCAAGTCTAAGAAGCACAACTTACTGCAGATAATAGGACAATATTCTAGTTCGCATCCATGCCGATAAGTGTTCATGCGGGGATTGATTTTGTTCTTCTTCTTCCTTTTTCCTTTGTTTTCACACAATTTGCGAAGTTTTTACATTTGAAAAACTTTGCAATTCAATAATGTTGACTGCCAATGTCTAGTCATAATGACTTTAGAAAATCTTTTTTCTTTCCTTTCTTTTCTTTTCTTTTTGAAGTTTTTTGCTGGGAAATTTAGATGCATGGTTCAGCTATGCTGATAAAAGAACTATCCAATTAATTAAAACCATAGAAACTGTAAAATTATAACTACATTCACTGAAAACTACATCTCTAACCACAGTTTCTTAAGTAAGAATCACAATAAGAAATATAAATCAGGAAAAACAAAATTTCAAACAGAACCATTGGGAATGCGATCGTGTGCTTGCTGCATAAACCACAGGCATCCGAATTTGAGCAATTTTACATGTTGGATGGAAACATTATTCCATTTCTTGATCGCTTAAAAAGCTTGGGAAGAGCATAGTTTGCTAAAAACTGGGCCAGATTCCTGTTGGCAGCTTCCGAAGGATTAGCAGCATCCCAAAACAAGAATTTTGCTGGGTTCGGGCATACTGGACTAAATTGTTTGCACAGAAAGCCTGCTTCCAACAATCCAGTCCCACAGCACCCTCTATGAGTTTCTATCAATCCTGTTACAAATAAAAAGAAAATTAACACAATATTTAAGAACTTTCTGATGAAAATTTAGATTTCTTTTTTGTTTTGGTTAATATTTTGAGTTTAAGGTTGGATTACCATATTTAGTAGAGTTGTTAACCATGTCCACAATTGGGGTGTATATATCAGCATAAACAAGCTTACTCCCTTTAAGAGTTGCTTGAATTTTGGGTAAGAGAGATTTGAGTTTCTGGTTATAAGTCTGAGAATCCAAATTCTCGTCCTCCACGCACTTGTCAAAATTAAATTTCGTAGTTATTTGTATTGGTATACATCCAATTGGAGGAAGCCCAGCTATCAAAAATTTGCGCAATCCCAAACCATATAGAACCTGTTAACATTCATTCACAATTCATTAAAGGATCAAAATATGTATGAATATATGTTAATATGATTGACCTTGATGAAATCTTGAAGTTTTTGATGCAGAAAATCTTGATAACCACTGAGGCCATAATGAATCTGTCTTGTGGGGGTTTGGTAGATGTTAACGAGAAGATCATCAGTGCCTGCCACAATCATCACAAGCGACGCTTTGATTATATTTTTAGCTGCAACTTCACCTACAGCTTTGTTCAGCTTCGCTACATAATTCTTGAAGTTTTCAGCCTGTTTTTGAACTGGAATAACTTTAGTTAAAAGGGTCGTAAGGTCATCATATCCAGACCCCGCCGAGGCAAAAGATACGCCAGTTCTGAGTTCTTGCGCCGACAAATTTGGATCAGCGAAAGGTGGAACAGTTTCTTTAATCTTTAGTGCTGAAGCCACGAAGTCTGAAATGAGTTTTCCGTCTGAGAATCTGCCAGTAGCGATTCGGCCAGGAAAAGATTGGCCATAGGGTGGATGGTTGGCTTTGAGTAATGTAAAGAGAAAATTGTTGTTGCCCGAATCCAAAAATGAATCGCCAAAGGTGTATATAGCTGGGATTCTTGTTTTATTGTGATGCTTATGGCACTTGGAGCTAGCAATGGCTAAAAATTGCAGTAACAAGGTGAAGAAAAGGAGGAAATGTGCCATGGTTTTTTTAGACAGTTGGGATAATTTCTTGATTAAATTACGTGAAAGTGTTTAAATATACTTATAAAGAAATCCATGAATGTAACTTGAATGAAACCATCAAGAGGGGAAGATTAATGACAGTAGAGATGTGAATTTATGTGTGTTTTTAATGGGATAAAAGAGAAACAGAAATTCTTGCAGCTGTTTGGAAACTATAACTATATATTTTTGGTTATTGAATGGCATCATGAGTTATGTTTCTCATCACTTAAATTGTGTTGATTTTGGTAAACTCAATTGTTTTTATTTGTTGTTTCATTTTTATTTTGTTACAAAGATGTCAATTGTTAAAATTTCTCTCATCCCCTTGAGTCCTTGACAAAATGTTTGTAGTTTTTTTTTTTTTTTTTTTTTTTTTTTCTTCTTCTTGTTGAAAAATTATAGTGAAATAAGCACCCAATTCATTATTATAAAAGAGGAGATAATTAATTTAAGAATAAGTGTTATTAAAGATATAAAAATAATTTAATTATCTTCTATATATATATATATACATATATTATCAACTTCGGTTTGGGTTTTCCCACATTTTGCATCACTAAAGCCTACTTTTGTGATAACCCAAAACCCAGAAAAACACTTGTATTAGCAATGGAGGAGCCCAAGTGTTGAGACTAAAGAAACAGTTAGCTGGAAGAGATCTGACTTGACAATTTCCAAAGGCAGAAAGCCCAAACTTTAGTTTTCAGACAAAGGAAGTGAAGAGAAAATATTGTTAACGTTAAAATACATTCAACAATTGCAAATTATCAGCATTTTTCTGCGCAAACAATGACTTATGATTACCTGAGTTTTGATTCAAACGAAGCCATATTTTGCGGGATACGATGATATTCTCAATCAATGCATGAATTTTATACAATCCCTTGTGCAAATATTGTATAATTTTTCATCAGAATTAATATATTTAATCAGAAGAAATACAAGATGCAACATTTGCCTGATGTCCAGAAACATGAAGCAGTACCGTATAAAATATCATGAGTTGTTACACCAACTTGATCAAATTATTTTGTTCAACATGCTCAATGACTGAGTATGGGATTGCATATCTCACCTACTAAAGATTTTCCCAAATGAAATCCATTTGCGGAAGATATTTTGCCATAATTCTTCAAGATCTAAACAAAAATTGAGCCCATTTTTGTTATAAAAATCAAGAAAGAATCTAAAGATCAATGGAGGTAGGAAATTAACTGCAGTCCTAGCTCCAACGACCGACCTAAACTAGTAACAGGACAATTGATATCAAAGAATCAATGATGAATATTGCTGTTTAAAACCCCACCAGCCACCAGAGCGGAGCAAAATGCATGGCTAACTGTAGATCAAAGTCTAATCTGAATGATTGGTGAAATTTGAATAAATACAATACAGATAATAAGAGTAGTCCAAAAATGATAAATGTTGGGGTAAGGTTGAAAAGATCATTCTAGGACCCCCACCACCACCCCAATTATGAAGGTATTATTGTGTTGTAGGTACATTTTTTTTGTCTGAAAAACCCATATAATTCTTGTAAGTATTATTGTCCATCACATTATTTATGCATGGCTGGAATAATTCTTAACTTTTTCATTGATTTTCAAGAACAGGAGAAATGCATGCGCCTTTTCTGTATAAGAATATATAAGAATAGAGACATGCATTTACACTTTTTGCTAAATGATGTAGTAGTAAAGAAATTAAGAGTACTCCAATACAATGCTAAAGTACTACATCAATGATTAACATACAAATTAATTAATACTACTTATTAGCATATCAAAAAAGTGTTGTTCATCCTGGCTCGGTTTGGGTGTCCGGAATTTACACCTTTTGGAGAAAAAAGTGTTGTTCATATATACTTGATAATTGTTGTGCTTAATTACATTGAAAAAATCAATTTATTTCCTTAAAGTTTTGGTATAACCTGGTTAAGGAGAGTGCTAGCTAGCTACTTTACAATTCTTTTACTTTCTTTCTTTAATTTTAGCATTCTGTAGTGCATGGCATCAATCTTTTTCTTTTATAAAGCTTGATGTATTAATTATTCTGAAATTAATCATTGAAAGAGACAGAAGCTAGCATCCATTTAATTTAATTTAATTTGTAAGCTAAGGTTGGGAAGATTTTTTTTTTTTTTTTCTTGAAATCACAGGACATGATCGATCAAGTGGTTATAAATAGAGCTTTCTTGGTATAAAGTCTCTTAAGAAAAGAAAAAGAAAAAGGAAAGCATGTCCTTCCGGCTCCGGCCCTCCATTATTTCAGGGATATGGATGTGCATATATGCTGCCTGCCATGCATGCATGATTGAACTACCAAAATAAATATTTGATATTTTTCTGTCTTTAATTGTCAAGTCACAATACATTCGTAAACTAGCTATTTATCCCTTTAAATATTGTACATCTTTTATAAATTAAATTGGTAAGAAATCATTAAAATTTTCCATTTTTTATTTTATATTGATTAACACAACAATTGAGGGGTTTTTGTTTGGTTTTTGGCTTTTTTGCATCAATTAATATCTTGAAATCTTTCACTGTCCATTAATCTTTTTTTTTTTTTTAATAATTTATTAGGAGTGGCTTCCCTTTCCATTGTAACTCTGATAAACTGATCAGTTACAAGGTTTTAATGTGTTGGAAATTGGAAATGTTGTTTCAAGTAGTAGTACTAAATCAAGGAGCTGTTAGTTCTAAATAATGCCAATGGGGCAGTACTGAAAGAAAACAAAACCTAATTTGTGTGTCAAAGTCCAACATAGAAGTAGACCTGTCTAGAAGGCCGCCTCCTCCATTATGTTCCATTGGGTTTAATTATCATGCATATATACATCCCATTTATACATGTTTCACCATAGATGCATGCATTGATGCTCCATATAATAAATTAATATAAAAAATATTATACTTAAAAGAGAGAGATTCCTTTGGAAAGTGAAAATTTGGACTGGTTTTAACCTATTTTGTCGAAGGGAAAAGGTTAGGCTGTGATTACTAAAATGTACGGTTGTTGATGAAAATTTATGCCTGATTGAGATTCCAAGTCAAAACCTTTTGGTTGTAACATGTGAAGAATTAATATTTGGCAGGCTGTTTATTTCTTTAATTATCATGAGAAGGCTAAGAAATTGAAGAGAAACAAAATAAATTTCAAATTTTCTGTACTATATATGAATGATTTTAATTTATTTAGACTAAATGCAAATAAAGGGGGGAAAAAACAAGAGGCAACTAGCATAATACTGGATTTGGTGATTGAGGGATGCTGTGGAATAAGAGTAAGAAAGTGGAATGAGAAGAATTAATTAATTCCATGTTGCAATTTTTTATTAGTTTTGTAGAAAATTTTCCTCCTGCTTTATTTAAACAGTAATCATATGTCTTGTGTAGATTCTCACAACAGTATAATTTCTAAAAATTTCTGTATTAATTAGTTAATGCATGGAAGATCGATGCACCAGCAAATCACAAATATTTATATATGAGAAATGATAGGGGGAGTGAAATTCTGGAGTGACTGACGTAGAATTGATAAAAAGACAAACTTATCCCTTACTACTGCCTCATCATTTGGTTAGGGTATTAGTTTGTCCTTTTATCACTGCCACGTCAGTCACTCCAGAATTTCACTCCCTCTATCATTTCTCTTTATATATATATATATATATGTGTGATGTATCTTTTTTTTTGCACCTTGTATTTTTACATGACAATAATTAATAAATGTGCATGCATTTAGGCATGACCACGATTTTCGATTCCATAGTCATAGGAATCGAAACTAAACCGCCCAATAATCGATTTCGATTTCGATTACAGTTCCAATTTCGCTTACCGTTCCATTCCATGGCTTTTTGTTTGGTTTTTGGCTTTTTGCATGGGTTCATTGAATCAATATCTTGAAATCTTTCACTGTCCATTAATCTATTTCTCTTATTTATTTATTTTTATATAGCAGTAGCTTCCCTTTTCCATTGTAACGCTGATAAACTGTTTGGTGAATTAATAATTGTGCAAAGCTTCATCTTCAGACTTCACTCACACTCACACATTCAGAATTGAGAGGAAATAAAAGTACGTAAATCAATGCGGATTCTAAGTATAATAATACAACCAAATACTATGAAACAGTACCCGCACGATTTCCGCACGTTCAGTTTGCCTTAATATTCTTGGACTTACTAAGTTTTAATCTCACATCAACCCAAAAATCTCCTAGTAATGCAAACTAACATGATGATGCTATAAGATAACGACAAAAATCTAATTATCAAACTAATTAATTTTGGTGGAATTAAGGTGGAACAAGTACAAGAATAGGAAACTTAATTAACTTGCACTAGTATATTCATACTATTATGATCATTCTGCATCCTACTCAAAATTAATAACGGTTACTCTTGGTTTTTTTTTTTCTATTTCATCTTTTATTTCATTCAAATCGATGCCCATTTCTCGTAAATAATTTTTTTTAAAACTAATTAATTCTCATTTCTTTTCATAAACTGTATTAAAGATGATGATCCTACATATGAATATATCGATCCTATGCTTTATTTCTTCCTAATTAATTCTGAAATGCATAATATAGAGTCGTGTGTGTATATATATAGAGATAATTGATATACAAAATTTGGCACGCATAGCCCTTGGTGTTGATGGAAAGGTTGAACAACAGAACATTAAGTAATTGAATAAAGAATGGAAGTTTTGGATTGATTTGGGGTCATCCGGTAGATCATGCATGGCTCTATTTAGATACAATCTGACACTAAGGAATCTTGAAATGTATGAGAACAGATGGACCCTCGTGCATGCGTGCATTACTATGATTAATGATTTATGTTACTATAATTAATTAGTTAAGTTAATTTGGCTAATAATTCTTATAAGTTTAGGTCGGTGTGGTTGGCTCATAAATCATAGTAAACCTTTAGCTATGTGCAACGAAGTTTCATTAATTTTGGCTGCTTATCATTATAGCCATTCATTGAAACATCCACTCGATCCAACTTAAGAGATGCCAGATGCCACCGCCCTTGCCCTTGTTTTTATATAACTGACCTTTCATTAATTTATATCACTAATATATATAGATAGATTAAATGTAAGACATACGGTAAATTAACTATATAGACTTGTGTTAGAGCAGAATTTTTAAGAATAACTAATTAAGTAAAAGCGGTTTTTTTAAAAAATAAATTTATTTATTTATTTTTCTCTCTTAGCTAGATTCCTTGCGGGTGAAGCTACCCTCATCACTCCAAATTTATTGCTGATATGAAAAATGAAAGTTCCTTTTCTTTTCTTTTTTTTTGGGATAATTTTATGCCCCAACTTTTACTTTAACCATTAGGGTTAAAACTCCTTTTAAACTTACCATTGAAGTTTGAAAAGTTGTTTTAGTACTCATTTTTCTCGTTAATGTAAAATGAACTGTTAATTTGAAAAATAAAAGTATCAAGAACAAAAATAAAAAAGAAGGGACTGCTAGCTGAAATCTAGAAGTGCAAAAACTCTCTTGTTGATTTTTTTTTTTTTTTTTTTTTACTGAAATCTTTTACGTTCTTGGTGGAAAAAAAATGATAGTAAAATATGTTTAGGTAGCAGTGAGTGAAGTGAGGCTGATGCTGAGGCTGAGGCACAGCCGTGAATCTCTTAGGCAAGCACAGAATATCACATTATGAGTTGAAAATAAAATATAAACTTATTATCCACTCAATTACTGCCATTGGTTGCACTTGCACATATCTACGAATTATGATTTGCCTTGGGAATTGCTTCAATAAACAACTCTTAATTAGAGTGTTAAACACGTACACTAGCTCAAATCTAATAATACTATTAATTAATTAATTAAGTCCCTGGATCAACACATGCATACAGCTGGATTTTTTTTTTGGAATATTTTAGGAATCCCAAAAATTAATTTATTTTACACCCTAGGGATGCTTGCTTGCATGCATGCATCGGTCAGAAACGAATAAAATAAAAAGAAGCTCAAATTATAAGTTGAATTATTTAAAATGCATACAATTCCATTAACCTTTTCACATGTACAGCAAAGTAAATAAGTCCCCCTCTTTAATTAGCCAACATCACTAGCTACAAACATAATCCTTAAAAAAAATTTGTTACTAGCTAGGTTAAGATTAACAATTAAACAAATACCGTCCCCATTTCTAATATTAATTGTTAGGAAACTATATATACATTATTGTGTGAATCTTTTTTTATCTATTTAATCAAGTAGTATAAGTATAAAACGAAGGAAATTATGCTAATTATAGTAATAGAGATCATGATCTGATCATGAGCAAGCATATATTAATTAATGTCCAAATTAAGTTGTTATAATCAACCAAGCTATATACTTCCTGTTCTATTTAAAATGTCTCCAAACATAAAAATATACAAATTAAGAAAATAAAAAATTTGTCTAATTTGCCCCTAATAATGATGAATGCACAAATTTCTACTATTTTGATTAGTAATGAATACCATCATATATCTGAAAATAAATAAGGGTCGAATTGAAACTTTATTCATTTTTTGTATTGAAATGTGAAAATGAACACATATTTGAGAACAAAAAAGATGTGGTACTTAGAACACTTTTTTTTTTCTTTTTTTTTTTTTTTAAGTTGGCATAAACTCCTTTTGATGTGGGTCGCCACTCCCTGTTATATTGATTTCGTTGTTGGGTGGTGGACTTATCCTAGTACCACCCTTACAAAGAAAGAACCTCTTGAACCTAATCCCATTTACATGCCAATGGCCTAATGGGAACAAGTTCAAGAATGTATTAAAAGCAATAAAACGTAGAGTACTTCCTCTATTTACATACTTGCAATTCGATCCTATCATAAGTTCAAGATGCAAAAAACTCCTTAGAAAAGAGAACATAGTGAACATAGTGAGTATATGTTTTAGTTAATACTAGTTAATAGAATTAATTGTAAGTTCCACAAAAAATTTAAAAAAAAATTTATAAAAAAAAAAGGGAAGTTAAAGAGTCGTGAGTTGAGAGGATGGTTCCCCCCATCCCAGTGGCGGTGGGTGAGCCAATCATGCATGCCGGCATGGAGTAGTCCTTGTTTTATACGTATATTTTGATAGCTAGCTGTCTACACATATTTTGTGGGAGATTTACGTTCCGTACGTACCTAAATGGGTTTAAATTACCCATTATTTAAATGGGTTTGTTTCGTCTTCAGCGGCGCTGTCAATGTCATGGCCCTCTATTCTCTCCATGATCACTTGTCCTAGGCTCCTAGCTAGCTACTTAATTGCTTCATGTTAAGGAACCATAGAAAATTGATCAAGAAATAACACTTTGCATTTTGAATATTAATTGCACATTACTAACTAATTACTCAATAAACAAGTTTCCTAAGACCTTTTTAATCAATCTACTAGTACTTGTTTAAATTTCTTGAATTTCAAGAACAACCTCTACTTCTTTACCAAAAGGGTTTAAACAAAAATAAACTCCACAAATAATTTAAATAAATGATATTTCAATTAAGCTTCATTAATTCATTTTGAATTCACACCATGAAATAAAATCAACACGTTTAATTGTGAATACTTTTATGAATTCATTATTATGCATCAAGAACAAGTTAGTTATCAAAGAGTAAGCATTAACTAAACTAATTAAATATATGTATGTATAATTTCTTTAAATTTCTTCAATTCCAAGAATAACCTCTACTTCGATCTTTAAACAAAAATAATAAATGATTCAAGCTTCATTAATTAATTCATTTTGAATTCGCCATGAAATAAAATCAACACCTTTAATTGTGAATATATACTTTTATGATTTCATTTTGCATGCACCATGAACAAGTTATCAAGAGTAAGCATACATTAAGTAAACTAAACATATATATGTATGCATAATGTTTGTTTTCTTTTTTATTTGAGAGAAATTAAATACTCTTTCAATAAAACCTATACTTCTAATAATTACAATGATAAAATTCAGACATATATATGTTAGCTTTAAATTAAAACAAATTGATTAGAGTGGCATATTTAGTTGGTCAAGAAATAATATATCCATAGCTAATAATAATTACTCATGAGGGGAGGGGGTGTTCATGTCATTACTTGCAATAATATTATAATATTGCTGTTTATTTCAAATTCAACAGTCTTTGGTCCTATATATATAACCAAATCCTCTCCATTCCAATCGCATTCAATCTCACCATTTACAGAGCTTTAAGCCTTCCCAACTCACAAGTCACAAGCCTGAGGGAGAGGAGAAAAAAACAAAACAAAAATTTGGAGTTCAATCACAACCAAAAATGGGAAACAGTCTGAGATGCTGTTTGGCGTGCATTCTTCCTTGTGGAGCCTTAGACTTGATCCGCATAGTGCATTTGAATGGCTACATCGAAGAACTAACGGGTCCAATCACAGCTCAACAAGTCTTGAACAACAACCCTAATCACGTCTTGACTAAACCATGCTCTCAAGGCATGGTCCGTCGAATTTTAATCCTCTCACCGGAGTCAGAGCTCAAAAGGGGCAGCATATATTTCTTGATACCGGAATCTTCATTGCCGGAAAAGAAGAAAATCCGAAATTTGGCTAACAAGTCTTCCAAGAAAAGCAGCAAGAAATATTGCAGCAGTAGTGATACTAGTACTGATCAAGCTGATTGTGATGCACGTCTCAAGGAAGTTACATCAGAGAAAAAATCTTCCCGCCGGGATCACCGGCAGAGAGGAAGAGTTGGTGTATGGAGGCCCCATCTCGAGAGCATTTCTGAGGATCAATAATTATTTTTTCCTCTTTATGAGGTTCAAACTTTCAAACCTTTTTTTTTTTTCTCTCCTCCCTTGTATTTGGGGTGGTGATTGATTTTGTGGATAAATTTGGTCTTTTTTTTTTCAAGAAAAAAAAAAATTCCGTCTGCATGTAATATAGCAGAATTTGGAAATTTTGATGGCATAGAGATCTCTGTTTGCCCCCTAAGGAGACAGTAAGAGAGTTGGTGATGATGAAATTAAAGAAGTTGCATCGATCTTATATCATGCAATATTGATGAAGATGTACGTAAGTAAATAGCGATCTTATTTTTCTACTCTCTTGTAAATCCTTAAATCACTAGTTGTTTTGTGATCTATATATGCCATTGAAATCAATGAATAATTAATTAAATCTCTCACAATCTCCTTAATTTATTATTTATTTCCTCTTGATTCCCACTAGCTACTTGTTTGGCTGATAATTTAATTTCATGTTTGTATTTTTTACCTGAAAATTAATATACGGTTTGATTCATCATTCATTAATTTAGGAGGTATTAATAATCAAATAAATTTTGGCATTTCTATCCCACCAAACTACGATCGAGGGGCCTTTTATTTTCAACTTTAATTGTTTATATATATTGACCCGACAAATTAGGCAATATTTGGTAAAGATTAATTTGTAAGTACTCAATTATATATCCAAGAAAGTAATTAGCATTAGTAGATGATGGATGCATAATCATTTTATGCTTGTTAAAGGCTCAGTTGGCATTAATTAGAAGGATTAATTAATATTCCTCATGACCTTCACACGTACTAATTAATTAATATTGTAGTGATTAGTTGTCATGTATTTAGATGTAGAGATGATGAATGTTTTAATGATTAGGTTGATGGTTAGTTTTAGTTGTTCTTAATTTAATCCTTTGACTTTTCAATATGCAAATGCAAAGTTTCAGTAGTTCCACCAAAAACATTAATAATTTAATTGCAATTCCAATAGCTTCATTAATCTTGCCATTAGACTAGATAAATATTTGGGCAGGTTCAAATGCATGTGTTTTCAAAGTTATTCCTGTCAGGAATCCCAGCTGTTAACTAGATCAGTATTTATTTATATGCAATCTAAGTTTGTGAAGAAGAGTTTTGCTACTTTTTTTTTTTTTTAATTTGAGAAATGAATGAGTAAATTAATGTTGAAACAATGCCATTATGATTATGGAGACTCCAAAGGTTCAGCATCAGCTGGGGAATGAATGTATATACTATTATACCTTCTTGAAAAGGACTAGTTTAACAGTACTGCTCAACAGCTTCATCATATCCCTAGTGATCGATGGATCGTTGATGGCTTCAACTAATAATTAAACTGTAACTACTGGCAACAGTTTGAAGAGGGTTCTCATTTTGAAAATTAGTCCCTGGAGCTATTTGTTGCACTACTAGCAATGAAAACCCAAAATCAGAACTTGCTAACATATCTCCAACATCCCCAAGTTCAGGGCATTCACTCCAATCTGTAAGTCCTTGTGTAAGAGGTGAGTCTGGGTCGTGTTGTCTCCCGACTATGCACAAATCACAACTTTCCTCTAATGATCGGACTACTCTTGTTGTGCATACGGCGTCTTTCGCCATTTCTTCTTTGTAACACACTCTTTCATTGCCAATGGTATTAGCCCTGAAGTGACTAATCATATCATTGTCTATATTATTCTCAAAGCTGTTTGCTGCTTCAACATAGCAGTTCCTATGGCCTGCTACTGTTAGCCAAACCAATGTTAGATGAATATGTGGATGTCCAACCATACGGCTAGCGTATGCAAGTGCCTCGCGGTCATCTGCACCGCCAATGAAAAGCACCGTAATAAAAAACATGGCATTTGCAGGTAATATACTTAGGTTGCTAGCTATATGTCCACGGTCCACTAGAATTCCAACTGAGCAAGGGGCGGTTTGAATAACATTCTGGTTTACTGTCCTAATCGCTGGTAAGTTATTTCCAATGGTTCCATCAATTTCCCACACTTTGTGAAAAGGTAGTATCACTATATTTGCTCTAATGTCTGAGGCAATTGAACATATATCAACGTGCATGCTTGCATAAGGTGCAATAGAAGTAAAATGTTGTATGGTCGCGATACCTTCATTCTTTTGCGCGAAATAGTTGAAGGCTTTAGCTATATGTTCTGATCTACTGCGCATTGAAGTGAGTTTACCATTGTAAACATTTCGCTCAAGCACAGCTGCTGCCCTTCCACTTAGCTCCATGAGGTTTAGGATGAATACAGATATTGGTGAGTTTCTTGATGGGTTTGAGGCTTCGAGGAGGTTTATAATTGTTGGAACACTGTCTTCATTATGGACACATACCAGTATCCGGAGGTCACTTTTAGGATCTGCAAATAAAATGCTATTTGTCTGGTATGCTGAGTACCTCCTTGATGGATCATAAAGGAACGATATCAAAGGTCTTGCCACTCCTGTTATGATCAGCATTGTGATTAACAGAAGTGCATATGATTCCTCGTTTATCATCTGTAGGGAATAAACGAAAAAATTAATACGGTATGATGAGGAAAAGAAGATATCTGCATTAGAACTTGCAAATGTTAGTGACAGTAAAAAAAAGCCTCTGATTGACAATAGAGTTATCACTGATATGATATGTTTATTTTCTGAGTGGTCAAAATGAGTAAAATGGACCATAAGGAGTGTGCTAAACATATCCAGCCCCCAAATGAAATGCAATCAGATGAACCACTAATGTTAACAAGCAAAATGTAAAGGTAAAAAAGTGAAAAAGAATTATCTTGAACACATCTAATGTCAATATCTAGATGACTAACTACAGGAAATTAGATGGTAAATAACTCACAAAAGACTAATGACAGTTCTCATTTAGCTCTTTCCATTCTAAATACTGTAAATGACACTTTCCTGGTGATGATATAATCCAATTATTTAACTGAAGAATACTCATATCTGATGTACCTCTTCTTTTCTTTTTTTTTTTGAAATGAAAATTCAATTTTGCATACTTATTTGATACTAAACAAGAACTTCTTTACAGAACTACAAAAGTGAAAATTGTGGAGAAAGCACACCTTGTCTTCCATCAACATGATATAGATAGTAACCTCAATGATTCCTTTGCAACACATGATCAAAGCAAGACATGCAGCATCCAACAAAGGTGTTTGAAAGTAAAGTGCTGAAAGCAGGGCACCGGTGAACTTCGCTAAGTAGCCAAGGATGATGACCAACTCAATAACGATGCCTGAGGTATTTCCTGTTAATGAGAATATGTCCACATTTAAACCAGTGACTGCAAATTTGGCTGGAAGTAACAAACCAGTACAGATTGTGTCAATCTTTTGTACCAAATATGATCCAATAGGCGGTCCATCAGGTATTGCTATGCCAAAAAAAAAAGCCCCAATACCTGCAGGCACACCTAGGAGCTCAGTGAAAAACCCACACATCAATGTTGTCGTAAGAATAGCCAAGAATTCAAACTCCTTCAAAGGTTTTCCTTCTGGTATACGTCTAGCCATATGTAACATCCATGGCCGGGCAACAATCCGGTAAAGAAGAATTAGGCATATGCCCCATGCAATGTACCATATTGTATACCATTGCCTGTAGCGTATGACGGAGTTCATTATGCTAAGTAAGGAATACATAAGGTAATTACAGCACTCATTGACCATACATGCGAAGGTGGCTATTCTTCCAATATCTGAGTTGAGAATGTTCAGGTCAGAAAGTATACTAGTAATCACTGGAAACGAGGACAGTGAATTCACTGTTACTATACGAAAGATTGACTCTTGTATAGATGAATCAAATTCCATTACATGTGGGAGGACAACAGCTGAAATTATCCCAATTATGAAAGGCAAGACAAAACAGGAAATTCCAATTGCTACCGCATCTTTTCTTGTTTTCCTCATCATGGTTGGATCTACATAGATTCCCAGTATGAAGAGATGAAAAAGTAGGCCAAAATCTGCCGCAGTTTCAAGTATTATTTTACCTCCAGGAGGAAAAAGATCCTCAGAAAATTCTTTAATTCGTCCCAGAAAAGATTTCCCAAGTACGATACCAGCCTGTTTGTAATATGTTAAACAAAAGAAAGATCAAAACTTTGACATCCAAATTTCCTTCAAACACTCCATATTATTGACAGAAGACAAGTAAAACACAAACAGAACCATTATCAGGCCAAAGCACCTCTTATGGATTTATGATCAATCTACATATAATGCGTTCACAGATTATGCCCAATTAGAATGCAGAAATCTATTCTATGAAGGCCAGAAAAATGAAAAAGAAACTTTGTCAATCAAGTTAAACTATTGAATGCTTTTGCCAAGAGGGAGGAGAAATAAATATAGCACAATGATTAGAAGGTGGGTCATTTTTAACTAGTCTCAATTTTCATTGTTCCAAGACTCCCATCCTTTTCCTGAATCTTGCTTCTTCCATCCTACCAAAGAAATGAAATGATCAACAGAGACAAGAGCTTACAATAAGTTGGGCACTGAGCATACTTTGTTTAAGAGGCTCCAGGAGGATGAATATGGTTCTTGAAAGAATGAGAATAACAGCGAATTGGGCCAATAGAACTGGCATGATGTAGGAAAATGGATCACCTCCTGACCATAAATAGCCCTGTGAATTCATCATATCTGTAAATTGGCACACCAAAACTTCTTTCCGATATCGTCCAGGGACAGACCCTGCCACAGACGACACTCTTTTTGGCGCCATGATTAACAACGTACAGAAAAAAGATTAGAGACTAGAGACTAATCCACTAAGAAAATCCCAGAAGTTAACCGAAGAGAAAAATGAAAAAAAAAAAAAAGAAGGAGAGAAACTAGTTGAAGAAGGGTATGAATGAAGTGAATGGAAATGAAGAACATGGAGAAGCGCGAGAATTGGAAGTTAGTTAGTACCGGTATTGATTTGCCTTCTTCTCATTTTGCTTTGGTCTACTCATGATTTATTTTTTTTCCTTTTTTTTCTTGTTGCTTATTGCTAACAATATTCATTTTACAGCAAAATAATTTAAAAAAAAAAAGAGATTAAAATATATTCCTGGTGTATGATTTTATTTTTTTAAAAAGTTAGAATATCATTGTATTCTTGTAGTTTGTAGTGTGTAATAGTAGTTGCTAGTATATATATTTTTTCCTGGAAAAAAAATGAAGTGTCATGAACTGAAATTGGCTTAAAACAAAAGTGGGGAAGAATCAACAAAAAAAAAACTAATATAGACTTTTATATTCTCATCATTCTTAGTGTAAATGATGTTATAAGATCTTCGTTTCCTCAAAAAAAAAGGTCCAAGATAGAGCTTGATACGCATAAAATCTTGGACAAATTGGAATTATGCCTACACAACAAAAGTTGCAATTGTAGCTGCAGCTCATTGTTACATCTTTTTACTTCCAATATATAGCAGAATTCTTCCAACACAGGACAGGATCTAAGCAAGAAACAGATCAGAAATGGGATAAAGAAGTTTTAAGCATTTATATTTGTTGCTTCTCTACTGCAAAATAATCCTCTCCTTTGTACAATCAAATATTTCTACATGTTCCTCTAGCACAACTAGACAGGCTTTTGTGTGCGTTAAAGACGAAAAGAGAAGAAATGTAATGTCATTGGTTTATAACAATCAATGCTCCGGGCCGTCCTGCGAATTTGGCAATAGAATTAATTACGGTGGCCTATAACTTAGTTCTTCTCAAGTGTGTTGATTCCTCTGTATCCCTGAGTCCCCATAGTTTAGTCTGCTGCTGAATCACCAAAACGGAGGCCTCATTTCTTAACTCTGGAGCAGCAAGTAGTTCTCCTATTACCCCTAACTCTGCACTTTGGTTCCACCTTCTGAGTTGCGACAAGATTGGCGACTCCCCATGCCGCATTCCAACCATAACCAGGTCATACAAGTTACTCATTGATCTGATTACAGCCAGCACATCCTTACCGGTTGTTACGACTTTCTCTCGGTATGAAATGTGCCTCTTGATCTGCATTCTAAGGTTCATGTCACTTAGGATTTCAGAGTCAAGCATTTTGCTTCTTTCAGTGCCACCAACAATGCTGTTTGAGCTGGAATCCCTGAATAATATAAGAGTGAGTGGTACCCAGGAATTCTCTGCCATTCGTCGTGCATATGCTAGTGCTTCCCGATCATCCGCGCCCCCAAAAAAGAGCACTGCCACTCTATATAAGGAGGGTTGTGCTACTAAAAATCCAGATTTCTTGAGGTTCCCGCGATCAATGAATATTCCCACGGAGCAAGGAGCTTTCTCTAGCACATTCCTGTTCATATGCTTATATGCATAAGATGTTTCTATCCTTCGCCCAAGGATCCATTGCTCGTGGACTGGGATGAGTATGAGAATGGTTCTCTTATCTAATGCAACTGAGCACACATCATCGTGCATAGTTGCATAAGGTGAGATGGCTTTGTAGCAATGAGTAAATACATAACCCTGACATTGCTCCTCAAACTTCTTGAATGCTTTCAAAATTCGTTCTGATGGTGTGAGATTTGAAGATGGTTTGTCATGATCACGTTGAACAACAAGTAAAGAGGAAGCACGACCCGTGAGTTTAGTAAGATGGAGAGCAACAAAATCGATAGGACTGTCCTTCGTGGGATTGGAAACTTGAAGGAGGCTGATGATTGCTGGAACATTTTCTTCATTATGAATACAAGCTAGTATGCGAAGTCCTTCATTGTTTCTGCTATGCAGTATAGTTCTCCTGTTGTAAGCAACGTATCCTTTTGCAGGATCATAGAGGACTTTCACAAGAGGCGAGACAACTCCTGTTATGGCTACCAAAGAAATGATTGAAATGGCATAGCATTCTTCAGTCATAACCTACATCAAGAAGCTAAAACTCTTTAAGTATACAGTTCCTATGAGATTCTGATTTCTATTAGACAATAAAAAATGACCAAATTGTTTACTTTTTAGTTGCCAAGCAGATTCATATTGTGAAAACAAAACAAAACAAAAAAAAACTGTGTGGCTTACGGAGGATCTACGGAAATCGTTTAAGAAAGCGAGTTCAACAATGCCTTTGGAGTTCATTATCAGAGCAAGAGAAAGGGCATCTCTGAATGGCATTCTGCAGAATAGAAGTGGCAGCATAGTCCCCATAATCTTTCCAATAAAAGCAACCAAAACCACCAACTGCAACACACCTACATTTTTGAACTCCTGAATGGAAAAAATGTCCATATGCAGCCCACAAGAAACAAAAAAGAGTGGCATGAGCAATACAGAGACAAAGCAATCAAGTCTTTCCACTAAAGCAGCTCCTAATGGTGGACCATCAGGTATAACCAAGCCAAGAGCAAGAGATGCAACAAGAGCATTAATACCCATAACTTCCCCTGTGATTCCACAGGCCATTAGCGCAACAAAGACTAAAAAAATATAAATCTCCTTCACAGGTTTCCCTTCTGGGGTCCTTCGGATAGCCCAACTAGCCGCAGGACGAACTCCAAACACTATAAAAATAGTAAAGAATACACCTGATAGAAAAGACCCTATAGTTACATTTAGTGATTTGGTCTTGGCTATCTTTACAGCAAACTTAACACATATGACGGACCAGAGGCAGACATCACAGATAATTGAAGAAGAAGATGCTAACCGTCCAATCTCCGAATTAAGGATTTTGAGCTCTTCAAGAAAGCAAGTTACAACAGGAAATGCTGTCATTGATTGAGTCACTATAACATATGGAAGTGCCGTTGATAATCCATCATCCAAAGACGAAAATTGCTCAAAGAAAAAGGTAACTAAACTGGCCAGTCCATAAGGTATGAAGAAGGCTAGAATTCCTACCGCTAAAGCCTTTTTACCCGATCTTAAGACCATGGTTGGATCCACTTTCACTCCGATCAAGAATATGAAAAGCATCAAACCGAAAATTGACAATGTATCAATCACAACTCGGCCTTTAGCTGAAAATAGTTTCTGCAAGAATGTCAAATTCTGCCCCAGAATTGAAGGACCAACCATTAGACCACCCTGGCCAATACAAGTAATCCAAGTATAACATATCATCAGCCAACGTTCTTAATTACTTCAACACAAAAGAATAAGCGTGTACTACTATCTCATTTCTTGAATTTCAATATGAACAAACTAAATGAGCAGCAATTATTAAGTAATGAAAAAAGACGAATTCAAGGAAGGATCATTCGAAGCTTACAAGTATCTGAGAAACAATAAAGGGCTGCCCCAAAGGTTTGAGAAGAAACTGAACAATGCGGGTGATGATGGAAATAATGGAAAGCTGCAACAACAACAATGGCACCGAGTAACTAAGAGGATCGTCATCAAACAATACACCTCTGGAATTTATCCGATTCACGTAATGGCAGACGTATGAGGATGTCTTGAAATCTGCAAAACCGTTATCCATTCCAGAACCATTTTTTAAGCCTTCAAACATCTTAATATCTTGATGTTGATGATGTTTTCACTCATGCATGCAAGAGATCATAAAAGATATATGGATTCAAAAACAAAATTAGATTAGAGAAATAGAAAAATTTTTCCGAGACTCTATTTGTGATGATTGAGATTTGAGAAAGCTCGTATGGATGGATGAACATGAATGGACGAGCACTAGAATTGGAATCACATGAACATGAAAAAAAGAGACGAACTCATACTGACTTATTATAGGAAATTTATTTATATCAATTGGATTTCAACAATTGGACGCTCATGGGAAATTTATAACATGGGCCCCTAACTTTTTCAATTATATCATAGTTAGACCTATCCTTTTACATTTTAATCAGGAAACAAGTTAGTAAAAATCACAAAGATAAAAATTTGAGCCCATAGCTGCACGTATTTTAAAGCCTAAAGGCCCAATAGTGGCATCCAAATTAAAACATTGGTATTGATGTGATTTCTTTCTCCTCTGAAATTTATGTAACATTTGATCCCATGAGTGGCCACTGGGGCAACCACGGTGGTTAGTGAGTATAAAAATTCTTGTAAAATGATACCTGAAGTGAAGTTGGTGAAGTAAGGATAAAAAATCTTGTAAATTGACGCAGAATGTGATACATAAGATCCATTGCTATCACTTTTGTGTATTATTTTCTGTATCAATTTATAAGATTTTGACACATATATTTAACACTTATCCCTTAACGTTCATTAATCACACTTAATATAGTTTTAATATTATGTAAAATTATACGTGTCATTGGGAGTGATATATTAAAAGGTAAAAGAAGATCCCAAGTCTTTCTTTAGTAACCTTTTGGTCATTTCTTTTTTTTTTGTTTTTTAGAAAACAACAAAGGATGCTCTAAATGATCATGCAAAAAGTTTAGCATCGCAAAAAGTGATTAGTTCATGTTTTTTCGACACAAAAGCATCACTCAAGAACAACACTAACAGTCTAAAATCAACAAAGATTTTGAAGTTCCTCTGCTGATATTTTTTTTGTGGAAGATTATCATCCTCTTGTATTATATTGAGTATCATAGATTTGCTGCAAAATATTTTCAGCTAAACTCGTTGTTCTCTGTTGCTTTCTGAGTAACTGGCAAAATCAAAACATTTTCAGATGAAGATATGTTCAGTAAAATCAATTTCAAAGTGCAATTACAAAACTGTTATAAAACTTTCATTTGCTTGTGGACAATTACAGCGAAGCAAAATTCTGCAACAACATGAATGTACAAACATGAGTGTTAATCAGACTACCAGAGGCACTAGCAGTCACCACCATTGATGAACAAGAACTCCACTCTTTCTCAGAGAATAAAACAAGTCTAAGCACTGTGCATAAGTCTTCTGATACTTAGAGCTCCTCATCCCAGGACAACATCTCTGCCATCTATTATAATGGCATTCGAGAAACAGCTCGTCAATCAGACAAATTGCTCCAGTCTCAATTAATCTTGGGATCAAATGAAACTCTGCGCCTTCCACATCCATTTTCACCAACACATAATCCCTCTCTGTTACCGCACCTTTCAACCAACTTGCAAAATCAAACCCCTGAATCTTGTCAAATTCACCAACAAAATTGCTTGAAGATTGCGCACCTTGAATCCTACCCATCCCTCTCCCTCTCTCCTCGTTCCTCATCTTATTGGGTTCCCGATTTATCTCAAAAAACAAGGTCTCATTCCTCACCCAAGCTGCATAAGGCAAGAGTGCCACTGACTTTCTTGACCTATAATCTTCATGAAAAGCCCTGTCAGCCTCAATAGCATAAACCTCAAATGTCTTGTTCTGCTTAGGATACTGTTTTTTAAACCAACTGCCAATGCTTGATCCGTAGCTTCTTGCTCCAACATCTACGTACACATACTTGTTCTTAAACCTTATATCAACCATTGAGGAAAGATATTTGACATTCTTTATGTTCTTTTTCAATGTTATCCATGGTTTCAATGGTTCTTCCATAATCAATGGTTCTGCATTGCGGATTAATTCTTGTTTATACCCCGCAACAGGGCACGTATTCACCAAATTTCCATCAGCCTCCTCTTCTTTCTTCCTATTCACTACGATTGCGTTCTCTTTCTGTAACACAATTTCACGAATCCAAGGTGATGATGATGAATCCACACCGTTAATTTCGCGCGATCGAATCAGTTTGGAAGAATTGAATAACTGAAGCAAAGAATCGAGACTATAATGATCTTTTGACACGGTGTGAACCACAAAGAAGCCTCCCGGTTTAAGCGTTCTTGAAACTTCAGACGCAAATTCGTCAGGTTTATCCGTCCTGTCCAGGCCGGAATCGCCTGAAAACTCAAAATCAAAGGTATTAGCACCGAAGGGGTGGCGGAAAGCAGGAGCATAACGAACCAAGGGCGGAGATGGTTTCTTTGAGATTCCGATGGAATTGGTTACTCCAATGTCTATCAATGCGCCGACGTCTTGACCGGTTAGAGTTTCGATGCAAAGAGACTTGGAGTCCGGGAAAAGGAAGCCTTCCGAAATTAAATCTTGGAAGACGGAGGAGTAGTAATCGCGAAGGCGGGCTGCGGAGGTAACCGTTGCGCGTTCCAGGGAATCGGGAAAGAAGCAAAATTGGCCGGCGGAGTCGCAAGCTTTGCCTTTGACGGTGATAACGTAAGCGGAGCGAGCCAGGAGTACGAGAACACCAAAGGAGAGAAGGCGTACGAGAACATTGCTGAGGAGGTTTGGCTTGGGTACAGCGGATTCCATGGAAGCCTTGAATTGGATCATCCCAATCAATAACAAGAAATGCAACAAAAGAAAGTTGAGTAAATTGAAGAAAAGTGAAGGAAAATGGGAAGGCGGCAAGTTTAGAATGGCGGTTATGAAGTTGATAGCCGTTATGGTGTGGAGCCCTCCGATGGCCTAACTGACATTTCTTTATGATTATAAGCTTTTTTCAACCCGTGAAGTGATACCGACTTGAGCCCTTTTTCCTTTCTTTCTTTTTTTTTTTTTTTTTTTTTTTAAATGGCGATCTTTCAATAAATCAAGAATCGTTTTTTACTCCAACAAAAATGTCAATTCGTTTTTTTATATTAGTATTGGAAATTGAGTCCAAAGTGTTCTTGTTTTTGGGTTTTTAGCATAACACAAACTTTAATTTTAATAAAATTTTTCAATATCATTGCGTTTTGTAGAAAATAAAAATTAAAAAAAAAATTGAAACAATCCGTACTTCCATAGAATGAGCAAGAAATGCTTGAAGAAGGCAATCAATCCAATTCCAATGCATAATTTTGTATGTGTACAAATGTTTAACTACACCAAAAGCATCATTTTATCATTTATCATGTATAACCTCATACCTATATTCTGTTAGAGATAAAAAATCTCCTATACTAACTTTAGAACTAGAAATAGTTCTTATACCAATAAGCTAATATGCGGAAGCGCTTTTATTTATTTATCACAAGAATATATGTTTGGGAGGAGAGGAATATAATCACAATATCACGTGTATAGCACAACCGGAATTTCTCCAAACTCAAAAGGGCTTTCTGCACTCCTCTTTGAGATATCTAATCCTACTCGTCTACCTCTCTCTACCATTATTACAAAGATCTCTATCACCCTCTATTTATAAGGTAATAATAAATCTAAAAACATACAATAATTTGGGGAGTGTATTCCTCACAAATTCTAATTTCTAAAGGAAAGCAATCTAACAAGTAAATCCTATTAGAAATATAATTCCTAATTAATAAAGCTTAGTTTAATTTCCAACATATTCCGTGTAGTCTAAAAATGTTGCATTTGTAGAGTTTATGGAGTGACCATTTTGTGCTTAATTTTGTCACTTTGAAGAGGATATATAGATCAATTGGTTTTCCTTTTCCCAAAGTTGAATTGTTGAAATGGCTTCATTATGTTTATGTATAATTCTTTTAAGTTTTATGGTTTTAGGTAGGCAGTGAAGAACTTTAACTCCATTTCCATTTGCAGCCGCTAGATTCAATTTCCATTATGGGATGATTTAAATTAATTATGTTATTTTCTCCGGACAAATTGATTCTTGTTCTGGAAGATGTTGAAACTTCCACTTTGTATGAATTTGGCAAAAGAAGGAAAAAGAACGTCGTTGAAATTAGTGAATGTGTATGGAAAGGCAACTTTTTTAGCCTTATTTACGTAAAATAATAACATGTCATATGCTGAGCTCATACAACATGCATATCATAAAATATTGGATCACTCACACTAATTCAAGTCGGCAACAAAATTATCCTTTTAAATATCTCCCTTAAAAAAAAGATTGACATGCACACCACAAATACTTGAGGACCTTTATTGGAGATGTGTACTTTTGCATGCCACTCTTACTACCTCAAGGGTTAATAAATTAAATGTTTTTTAACAATGTAAAATCATGAGTTGTAGTAAGAAGATTTAGGCTTAATAATTTATGCAGTTTTCCTCAAATTTCAATCATCTAATCACTTGGAATCTTTTGTTATATTCAAAATTTCATTCTCTATTTTGTTTTTGAATTTTTTTGTTACATTCATTGTTTCATTACTTTTTTTATCATTTTTTAATCTTTTATTATATCCAGTACTTCACTCACTATTTCATTTTATGAATTCAAGCCATGTGTATTTAACTAAAATCCTATCGAGTGATTAGTGAATTTTAAAAAAATAAGTGTTAAAAACACTTATTCATATAATGAAATATAAAATGAAACACTGAATGTAATAAAAGATGAGTCGGTTGAAAGTTTTAACCCTCTCTGATTGGAATTAATAAATTTACTTCAAGTTCTTGCCCTAAGAATAAACCGAATTAGTGAATGTCAGCCAATTAGTACCATTAAACTTATGAGAAATGATAGGGGGAGTGAAATCTCATAGTGAATGACGTGACAGTGATAAAAAGACAAATTTATCCCTTATCCATTAGGGTTCACTCATCATTTGATTAGCGTATTAGTTTGTATTTTTATCAATGGCACGTCATTCACTATTGGATTTCACTCCATAATTTCACTCCCCCTATCATTGCTTTAAACTTATATAGCATATCAAATAGAACATACATATATATATATATTTATTCATTCCTTTCTTTGTGAAACTTTTTATTTCCTTTACTAAACAATACAGAAGCCAAAACCATTGGAACAGTGGATATGGCTATTGAATGATTCCAAGTTGGAGAAACAGAAACAAACAAGTGATTCCTTTCCTTTCCCCTCTTTTCTACTTTTTCTTTTTCTAGAAGCACTACTGTAGCTTGTCAAGATCGTGAAGCAACCAAATTAAGTTGGCGATACAAAATGGATTAACAATATATATATATATATATAATTAATCCAATAATAAATCGTCCATGGATAGATATGGTTAGGTCGGTGGGTGCATGGGTGTTTCATCCCACCTTCCAGTCCAGTCCGTAAAGCTACCCACCTATATTCAATGCTTCGTGTACAACACGTAAAACAAAGCCCTTCCAGCTCTTGCATACATATCAATATTTCCCTTTTCTTTTTTTTTTGGATTGCAAATCTTCACAAGTTTTTGCTGCAAGAAAAAAAAATCTCGTTATTTTCATCTATCACGATTAAATATAATATAATTTTATCACTTATATTATATTTAAAGTATTAATCCACTAAATTGATCATTTTATCAATTTAAATAATCAAGTATGCACATGCGTACTTTCGAATAAGAATCAAATAGAATTTAACACAAGGGTTATTTTTTTTCCACATTTACAATGTGAGTGACAAATTTATATTATTTAAAAAATACGAGTAATGAAAAAAAAAATCAACTAATATTATAAATGATAATTTGTGTAGCTTTTTTTCTTTTTTGTATTCTCTTGCATATTTGGTTGTGATGAGATAATAAAAATAACAAATATTTGACAGAATAAAATTTAAATAATTATTTATCTAACTTATGAAAACCAATATGTACAAAGCTGTAAATCATAGTACGTAGTTGATGGTAAGTTTCCCTGGTTTTTGTTTCTTAGGTTAACGGAAAAATTCCGTACAAATTTGAGATCAAATTCTCTATTCAATATTATCTCTGTTCTATTTTATCTAATATAAAAAATGATGTAATTTAATTAAAATTAAAAATTAAAAGTATAAATATCACTAAAATTATTTTATAATTATTTGACTCTAATTAAAAAATAAGTAAAACTTACAATGTAATTTAATTTTGAACAACAAACATAATTTAATTTTAGTAAAGCCGTGCAGACAAAGAAATAGGGTAGTATAGCCATTGGTATGTTCAGACTGCAAGATTCCGGAGGATGACAAGACGGTGATTTTGGATAGGATAAGCACAGGCCCACGTTGGCGAAAATGAAGGGCTGACTGTGGGGTCCAACGTTAACACGAAGCGTCCTCCTAGGTTCCTTTCGCGAAAGTTAAAAAAATTAAAAAAAAAAAAGAAAAAAGTGTAGGTGGGACTTTGGACTTGGGAATGGGAGCTGTATGTACACGAGTAGTGGCGACAAAGTTGACCTTGACCAACGTGTGCACCAAGCAATCCTCACACCTCCAATTAATTCCAAATCAATCATTTTGACTCCTTCAAACTTCAAATTAAGGTTTATAATTTTATTAATGTAACACCCACACACACACACACACACACACACACCGCTGATTGGCAAAGTTTACAACAAAAAATGAAAAAAACGAAGCATTACTTCCACTAATCCCAACATTATTAGGAAGACATCTCCATTTCTAAACCTTAAACATTATTCCCAACTTCATTTGTTGTTATTTTCTTAAAACAATCCAACAAATGCAAACTTGAAATTCTACCATGCATTATGCATTGTTGGGACAGACTTCCATTTCTTGAACTTGCCATTTAGGTAAATGAGAAAGTAACGTTTGACTTTGCAACTTGATTCCAAGGGAGGAAGGATTAACAAATAAAGAATTCAAAATTTTCTCAATTCCACTCCAACTCAATAATCTACATTCTTGATTTCTTTCCTCGTACATACAAAGAAAGAAGAGGCTGTTTCTTCTAGTAATGGAGAGCTACAAGATTTGGAGGAGGAAATTCTGTACCATAATCTTCTTTAAGAATATACAAAATTCCAGTGTGAGATTGATATACAAACAAAGTTAAAAACAAAACAAACAAAGGCACAAATGAACAAACGAATCTCAACAACGCTTTCTTATTGCCAACCACCCCAAAATCTTACACTAACTCTGCATCTTTTTACCTCCCATTTCCAACCATTTGGTTTCAACAGAGTAATGACTCCAGAAACATGTCATCTCTTGGCTCATCCTTGGCTCTGGAGAACATACTCTCTTGTTGCATGTTGTTCATGTGAGTCCCGATGGAATTTCCAAAACCATAACTGCCAGGACTCTGCAGCATCTCAAGTGTAAATGGTTCTGTTTGCCCTTCAGCTGGAGGAGGCCTAATGTTGCGAATTGGAGTTGGATAGATAGATTGAGGCGGCATTGCCGAAGGCCTTACTGCCACAAGTGCATTGTTGCTGGGAACAGGCCTGCTGATCGAATTGTTGCCACTACCACGAGCAGCAGGCACATCATGGTTGTGCTTGCCCTCATATGTTGTTATCACTGCTCTTAGATCGTGCGAAGCCCGTTCTACATGTTTCCTTACCGGACAACCTGGATTTGTGCACTTGTAGTAGCTCCTGAAAGAGAGAAACGAACAAAAATCAGCTCCAAACTCCAAAGGAAGGAAACAGAGTGCATTCTACAACACATTTGACGCAATACATGCTTTACATCCATGTTACAAATCAAACTAACAAAAAAGAAGAAATCAGAATTCTTTACTGGTTGGTCAAAAAAGTTCAAGCAGAAATACAGGACTTAAGTACTCATGAATCATGACTAGAAAAGTTAATACAAGGATGAGACTTCCAATTGACACGATTTAAATCCTAGGCTCCTAAAAGATTACACTTGTATGAAACTAACTTTCTAAATTTAGGATTGTTCATTAAGATCTTTTAAACTCCAAAAAAAAAAAAAAAAAAAGGAACTTTGAAAGCATAATGTTTTCTAAAATAACTGAATAAAATGAGGGAAGCCAAAATGCAATCAAGACGATCTTTTTACCTTGGATTGGGATTACCCTTCACCACCTTCTGACCATACTTTCTCCATCTATAGCCATCATCAAGAATATCAATATCACTAGTTGTTTGAACTACAACTCTCGGTTCTCTTACTGTCCTGCTCCCTGGAGCTGAAATACCTTCACTTTCACTGTCCCTCCTCCTGCAATATGCATAAAAACATTCATTAAGAGCTTCACCAATTCAAATACACCAATAAACTCAATTTCCATTCCATAAATACCAATAGTTATTAGAAAAGCTTACCATCTTTTAGCATCAGGTTCATCCTCATCAAACTCATCTCCACCAGACTTGCTCTTTGAGCTGTGCTCAAATTCATCATCTCCCACAGATATCGATGAATTCTCTGGTGTTGCGACAGAATCCATTTGTCCATTTCCAGTTGAGGCATAGGATTGATCAGGCATATCATTAGATTGTGAGTTATAAGGTTGAATGGCTGTTGACGAGGCTGATGAAGACGAAGATGATCTTCTAGTAGATTGAGGCTTGGGATGGTTGTGATTTCCCTTATAAACAATCTCAGTAATCTGCCCATCTAAGGACCTCTCAACCTTCTTCTTGGTGGGGCAACTGGGATATGTGCACTTGTAATAACTTCGCGGATTTTCGCTCCCTTTAACTTGCTTCTGCCCATACTTCCTCCAATTATATCCATCCTCAGACCTTCTCCTTTCACTCGCCGTTTGGGATGGTTGGTTGTAATTATTAAATTCAGATTTATTGGTTTGAATATTGGCAATTTCAGGGGAGAAACTCCGAGTCTTTTCTGATGAAACACGATCCTGCTTGATGGGTTCTTGATAGTTCCAAGCTTGTTGTATTTGTCCCTGAAATTTTAAAAACCATTTTATTAAGTAATGATAAAAAACAAAAATATTCAATCTAGAAACTAGAAAAGCTTTTAATCGAACCAAGTGGAAGCGCTAAAACTTACTGTGGGAATTGTGTTGGTTTGCGACCTAGAGACTACCATGGCAGGCCCTGTTTGGGGTTGGAAAGAAAAGCCAGAGTAGTTCTTGTCTTCTTTCTTAACATCCTGCTGGGCGTGGGCGTTGTTAGAATTGCTCTTCCAATTGAAGGCCTGAAATGGAAATGTCCCCGTAGTTGGCGATGGAAGTAACTGCATGTATGCCAAAGAACAAAGAAAGGTTTAATATTGAGTGCAAATTGAATTTAATTAGACAGAACAGAATAAGGTCGGCATGATGAAAAGCTTGGAAATGATAAAGATTCAAACTTTATTATGCTTAACGAACCAAAAACATGAAAGGCAATCGTTTCAAGATTTTCATTTTTCATTTCCTCTGTTTCTTGGAGTCCAAAGCAGAAAAGGAAAAGCAAACAAAACAAACTAAAAGTGAAAGATACATACGTTAGAAGCAGAGAGAAGAAGTGGAGAGTCCAAAAGCTCAGTAGGGCTCAACCCAGGAGGAATAGCAAAGTAAGAGGAAGGAGAAAAAGGAGGAGGAGAGAGGGGCAGAGAAGGTGGAGGAATTGACTTAAACTTAGGCACCCCAGAACTTGTCCTCTCTGCAATCCTATCACCAAGTCCTCCTCTCTTCATTCCCACACCACCGCCACCGGTGGTGTTAGTGGTGGTGATGGGGAAGTCACCGGAAGCAAGAAGGTCTGTGAAGGAAGTAGACATGAAGGAGAAGTTTGAGGGTTCTAATCTTCCTGAAGAAGCGGCCATTTGAAAGAGAAGAAATGAAGGAAGAGTTTTGATTAGACAGGGAGGGCTGTAGCTTTATATTCAAAGACTGGGATCGTGGGATACTTGTAGATTTTACTACTCCTACTATACTATAAAAAAATGCCAGAATTGAAAGATTAACACGTATGTGTCCATATATTAGATTTTTTTTTTTCAAAATTATTATGTCTTAGTTCAATATTTAAAATATCTGTAATTTTATTAAAAAATAAATATAACTAAAATCATTTACAACATTACACTCCAATCAAAATATGAGTGTACTGATATAAGATATTTTGTACAATATTATCTTATTTTATTCAGTCTAATATTCGAAATGACGTAATTTTATTAAAATTATAAATTTAAAGTACTAAAATTATTTTACAACTTAATCAAGATGAGTGAATCTTACTGCATAATATTAATGTAAAATAGTATAAAACAAGATAATGTTGAATATAAGATTCCATTTTGATATAATTTTAATCTAGAATATGCTACAAAATAATTTAGGATAAAACATCTTATATGTTTTCTAAGCGTCAAGGTTAAGTTTTGATTTTTTATTTTTTTGGTGTGTCGTTTTGTTGTGCTATGGCTGTTGTTCGTGAAGCGAAAGAGGGAGGAATTTTCTCAGAAACCGAAGAAATGTTTGACCGTGGAAAAACAAAATACAAATGCTCCACTTATTATATATTAGAACAAATTTTTTTTTTTTTTTTTTTGTGGGTCAAAACTCGTGGATTTGACCATGATGGGTACAGCTTTGCCTTCAGACATTGAGAAATTGAGAGTGGCGGCTTTAGTTGTTTAGATTTAGATATCTTTACGAGTTTTACGCGCTATATCTGTCGCTTTCAATTTGGTTTTACGTGATTTTAAGATTCTACTCCACCATTTGTGCAACCATTACTGCTTAATTGCCCACTTGATGTACAGTTTTAATGAATTTCTGCACATATTTGTCCCTTTGTTTATGAAAAACAGAGAAGAGAAAGCATTAGAACTGCCAATCTGTCAATAATGAATAATCAATATTAAATTTAAAAGTCAACTTGTTGTCATTATTTGGTGCAATTTATTTTGAAATGCTTGTTATAGATTTCATAGGAACCTCATTAAACTTAATCAAACATGCAAGGTGTTTACCAATTGAGTATCCTAAGTGGGATTCTACTATCGCAACCATGATTCGAATCCCACTTAGAACAAATTTCGGAATAAACATGAAATTGTAGAGTTAATGAACTTTGAAACATAAAAAAAAAAAAAAACATGCAAAGTCTTTTGATTACACACATACACATGGCTCATAACTACTCATAAGGTTTAATAAAGGATTGAAAATGAGATTTGGTAATAATGTAATGCAATTTATTTCTAGAAACGGGATTTCTCATCTTTGAACTATTTTGTTCAACTCTTTTCTCAACATCATTCGTGTCTTCAGTCCTCCCAATCAAAAACATATTTTATAAGGGGTTGATTCTATTCAAAGATTTCAGTGAAGATATAATATATATATATATATATATATATGTGGGCTTCTTGGTTCGAGACACAAGTGAATGCCTAAAGTTTATGGCATGCATTTTTGTCATGGATTCAAAGAATTAGTCAGTGTTTTTCGTGCATGAGAACCTTCATAAATCCGCAATCCAATCCATCTCCTTCGTAGTTACATTAACCAAGAATGTCCCATGTCTCTTTCTTGCGTCCAAACTCGCACAGTCACACGCTTGGTGTGTACTGAAAATCCAACAAAAAGTGAAGCTGCCGCTACTCATATTCAAATGGAATTAATGGTACAAAATTCACAGCCAATCTGCATTCTTCTGTAATCTGTTTTTTGTCTCTAAGGGCAGCAGCCTATATCCATCCCTTGAAGCCCAAGATTAACGCTTTTCTGTGCATTTTCTTGAGTATGATTCTGGGCACAAAGCTACAAAAAAGTACATTATCGATTAAAAATTATTGCCTTAATTAGATGAATCAATTTTCTTTTAAGTTTAGCCATTTGGTTGTACTCCATACTTCTTTTGGACTATGGATCAGGGTGACAGTCAATGCTAGAAGGGGATACGTTTCTAGCTTCATAGATTATACAAATTTAAAGCTTCTCATCTTTCTAATGTCTTGAAAGCAAATGGCAAACTATTTTAGCGAAGGATGAAAAAGGATCGAAAGTACTTCAAAGGGACAAATGGAAAAATAATCAATCGTCGAGAGTTACAAGAAAATTAGTAAGTAATATTTTAATAAACACTGTAAAAAGGATGATGCTGACTGTCTCTAAACATTTGACGTTGAAAACGTTGACTTGGGTGCACCATTCAATATGATTCTGGAAGATCGACGAGATGAAACGCGATATAAGCAAGGTATGGTGACAAAGTTCCAAGTTCAAAGCTCCAATGGAGCGGTCAAAGAATCCCACGAATGAATGAATGAACGAGTGTTGGTCAGATGTCATATTTCACAAAATGTGAACTTGAAATCCATTTCCACCGACTTTTCCAAAAGAATGTCAGCCGTCTGGACCATAAACTATCTCGTTTCCCACTACAAAAGTACAAACCTAAGGCATACATACTCCCTTGGAAACATAGATAGATACATAACCCAATCATTCTGAAAATTTCTAATCATTTCCCCTCACACAATGCATTTTTGTGAGTAAACAATGACGCAGGTTATTTTTATGACCAAGAAGCCAAAAAATACCCGAAATTAAAGTTGCAAAAATCTGTTGATCCTTGTTGATATATTTTCTCTTTTATTTGTGGATTAAGATTTCTGCATCCACGAGCAATTTTTCTACTAGTAGTCAATTTACTTGTGTGCATTTTGGGTCCTGTGGTGTGTCATTTAAGAAAACTTTTCATTCAAAGCATCATTTTTTTTTGGATGATAAACTTTCAACACTAATAATGCCTCCACCTTACATGTTGAGTTGCTGTTCATTGGAAGAGCCGGAATCAAGGGATTAAAATACATGTCTGGCTATCAGCAAATCTTAAGCCAACGGATGTCTCAGAAACCAAATTAGAAGGCAATAAACGACAGCAAGCCCACCACGACTTGCAAGATAAAACCAGCATAATATAACACATTCGCGCAACACAACACTTCAATATTGAAGTTCCTAGTCAACATTACAAATTTTCTAACCAACAACTACATTCTAATTTTTTTTTCCCACTGAATTTGCAAATGAGAAAGGAGAAGTTGTTTCTCAATATTACGAATCAACAGTATAATACAGGAATCTCATCAACTCAGCTACTTCAATTCCTTAATAGTACCCAAGCAAAAGTTGTAAAATGGGGCTGAGTTACCGAACAATTACACCAATTACTTCTTGGCATAGGCGATTGCCATTGGATTTTGGGGGGTAATTTTGAAGCCCTGGAGGGCCTGCATGGCAACTGATGACTGTATATCATCTTCAAATTCTACAAAGGCTATACCTGGTTTTGCTTCAATCATTCGAACTTCCCTAAAACCAGGGTATTGTTTAAAAAGTACTTCTAGCATCATACTTGTCGTCTCATATGGTAGATTCTGTATGAAGAGCAACTTGTTCGGATCAGTGACGGCTTCCTGAGCACCTGGTCTTCCTGAACGAGAAGAAATCTGCAGAATTCATCAAGAGGTATAAATGAAAATGGAAAAAGGAAGTGTTAGGACTCCTAACTAGGCAAAAAAAATTGTAAAGAAACACTAACAACCCACGGATCTAAATGCCTCTACGGCTCTACCTACAGCAATCCAAATATACGCACGTTATAGCAATTCCATCTATCCCTACCCTACTACTGAAATACAAGTACGGATGTGTACAAAAATATATGCCAAAATAATCAAATTTTTTAAGCAGTTGCTGGTAGTTAATGTGATTCTGGGCCAATTGCAGGAACACATGGACAGTGAAACAAATGAAGTGGCTAAAAATACAGCAACTCACAGCTGGACCACCATTGCCGTCAGCTCGTGGACCGTTAGGAGCAGCAGTTTGTTGAGCTTCTTCAACACGTTTCTTCCTTTCAGCTGGATGCAAATACAAGTCCGAGCAAAAAATTGATTCAAAACATCAGAATAACAAATCACAACACAATTTAAATTATTAAAATAACCATCCAATATTAACCAATAGATTACTTAGATTAGATCACGCATTAACTAGGAAAATATGTGGTGTTGCAGAATACTATTTTGCAACAGAAGCATATTTCTCTATATGTTAATGAAGTGAGACCTTTATCCAAATAAAGATAGCATCCAAGTGAAATTGTGGCCGATGCATAAGATAATGACCATCATGGCTTCATGCCTCGACCAATTAATGCTTGTTAGAGATATGTATGAGAAGTTATCCAGAGGGCTTTAAAAGAAGTAGCAAGCTGGAAATGCAGGATACATTACCTTTCTCCTCTTGCTTCTTTTTCTTGTCGTAGGTACCCTCAGCTTTAGCAATACAATCTGATTTTGATTTTGCATATTGTATCCGCTGCATTGCATAAAAGGTAAAAGTGGAACTCATTCATCATACTCACAAAAGCATATAGTGAAAATACTACATATACATGCATCCAATGCTAAAGATATTTAATCTATGAGAAAGTAAGCAAGATTCTTTGGAATCCTTCTCTGTGAGGGGTGGGGGCGGGGGGTGTTTTGTGGGCGCATAATATCCTAGATAGTAGAAGTCATACCCCTCCATTACATTCATGCAGATGGAAAATAGATAAAATTTCCTAGTCCTTGAACTCACCATAGGCTTATCATAAAAAGGAAAATTTTGCATCTGCCGCACTGCATTGCTTGCAGCAGTCACTTCACTAAAAGCAACCCATGCCTGCCCTCGAAGTTTTGCTGTTTTTAGGGCAACAACGTCCAAGATCCTCCCATACTGCGAGAACAATGCATAAAGAGATCTCTTCAACTCTGTCCAAGCGTATCAGGTGAAATCGCATCAAGCTCACAAATAAACAATAATTAAGAAGAGGCAGCAATATGACAAAGCAACAAAGTGCAATTATGCAAGCTATACCACCAAACGGGATCATATTTAAAGGCAATATAACTAGGAGATACTAAATGCACGTGTCATTAACTGTAGTGTTTCAACCAACAATTAGTTGACATAGTATAATGCACCCTGTCAATACCGATTCCTTCCTATTCAGAATTGTACTTCAAAATTAGGATAGCTACAAAATGAACACATTACTGCCCTCACATTTTTTTCCTTTCTCCTACAAGTGTGCAGCCACACTGAAATGCGCAAGATAACCTGTGTATTGGCTAGTGAAGAAGTAGTACGTCTACCATCAATAAACCTCTAGTGAAGAGGCTCACAACAACTACGCGGCGACTAAAATCTCTACCACAGCTATTTTGTTCTGCCAATTAAGACGAGTACATGGCCCCAATTAACAAATACGGGCAAAAGCAAACCAATGTTATTTTGAGGCACCTACAAAGAAATATACAGAATTAAGTCAAAAGCCAATTAATTTAAGGCCAAAAGCTATTCATCACATCACCCTAGTAACTCAACTGTATGAGTCAACCTAAGAAACAGAAATGCCTTAAAAAGCTACCATCAAGTACTAAATCAACACAACAGGACCTTCAATTGTTCAACATCAGAACTAAGGTTCAAAATATCCTGGTTTTCAAAGTTCCCAAATTGACTAAATAGAACAAATATTTACACAGTCAGTTCAACTGTTCAAGCTGTATGCAGCAGCAGTTAGTTCATTCCGTTAAACATTTACGCATACCTAAATCACAACTCAGCTTCTATCCCGAACAAAAGTTTACAAATTTACGCATATGCAGCATTTACGAATATTCATCAACTCAAACCGATGAACAAAATCGAATTAAGGTGAAAAAGATTACTGAGTACCTTCTTTTTTAACCTTCTCGTTGAGGTTCCTGATGTATATTGTTTGATTTGGCGGTATATCTCCGGACAACATTCTTGCTCCGCCACTTCAACTCTCTGCTCGTCGGTGTCGTGTTGTGCGTGACTGTGTGAGGGGGAGAGAGAGAGTTATAACCCTAGATCAAAGAAGGAGCAACAGATTGATTTTGGCGGTGGAGATTCTGGAGAATCGCTTTTCCAAAACCTGGATCGGGCTCAATTATTTTTATGTTGGCCCAATGGATCTCCAAATATTGATTATGACTGAACTAAATATGGGTTAACATACGTATGTAAAAAATGATAAAAGTAAAAAAAAATGTCGTTTTAGCTTTTTCTCTACTATTTTTTTTACCAAAATTCTATTTTTCATGAGTTATTATATGTTAAAAATGAAATTTATTTCAAACATCATATACGAAACAATCTCACAAGAGAATAAATAATCGTTAGAATGTCGTATATTGCTTTTGGCATGAGATGAGTTGAAACTTGAAAAAGCTAATTAGGCACCTTGTTCTATAAAACTCCACTTGACAATCTTGATCACAGCATTGAAGTATGGTTAGTAGCTAAGAGCAATGATAAGTGTAGTGAAATTTTGGAGTGACTGACGTGGCAGTAATAAAAATACAAACTAATACCCTAATCAAATGATGAGTGAACCATAATGGATAAGAGATAAGTTTGTATTTTTATCACTGCCATGTCAGTCAATCCAGAATTTCACTCCCCCTATTACTTCTCATTAGCTAAATACATGTTTTGTAATACATTTGAAGCGCAAAGCTGAAAATAATGCAACATCCAAAGGAACTAAAATGATTAAAAGGAATTTCTTGATTCACAGAATGGAAAAAGATTTCCATCAAATTGAGACATTCCATTTTCTCTCTCAAGATTATGGCCCGCCTGCCCACAAGGCCCAATCCCAGTTGTCTATTGCTTTTTTTTTTTTTTTCCTTTGCCTAATTCTCCTTCCTTCACACGATCTTGTTTCTTCAAAAGTTCCATCAAGAATCACCCAATCAATATTCAAATCCAAAGAATATTTCCTTTCCCTTTTATGTTCAACTTCAAGCAAACAATAAACTTAAAATTAAACATTTGTTATTCTTAGGGAAAGCATGTTCTAGATGGGAAGCTCCACTGTCCCTCATGAACATGAACAATTCTTAGATGCCAGGAGTTTCCAAATCCCATTCGATCTTTTTGTGTTAAAGAAACGAAGCAACGGACTCGGCAGCGGAAGCTGCATCAGATTCACGGATTCTTGTGGAAATTTAGTATTCAAAGTCGAACGCCCACCAAACAACCACAAGAATCGGTCAACAATAAGTTCTCATCCCAACCCTTCAGTCAAAGTTCTTCTTGATGCCTCTGGGAATTCTCTCTTTTCCATACAGAAACAAAAGGTGAGTTTCTTTGCCTTTTCTTCGTTTTTTTACTCTGTTTACCAGAATAATGATTTTTTTTTTTTGTGCTTCTTCATAAAAATGGTGTCTTGTAGATAACCATGTACTGCTGTTTGGTTCGGAGAAAATTACAATGTTTAACTATTAGTAGAGTTTCCTTGTATAATAAGGTAATGGATCATATGCTAGTAAGATAAGGTAGTGGATTTTTATTGGCTGCATTTAGTGAACGATATAAGCATCAAAGTTTGATAATTAATACTGTAACCAAGATTCATGGTTCAGTTTTATAAAGATTTTGAATAAGATAAAAAGAGAGAAAAAAATTGAGTCTTTCTGTTTTAGATGCAAAAGTTTCCATGTTCAATCTGTAAACATACAAATTTACTAGCTTACATGGCTCCAGGAAGAGGATGAAATTAAAGGCCCTTGGTTTTTGGAAAATTCTGATATTATTCCTGAAGTTATTTGGCTCAATCTATTCAGATTTTGGAGCATGTTGTTCAGTAATGTCTGATATGATGCTGTCTTGTAAATTGGTTGAAGTACAGCAGAACTTTATCTCTGTGATCAAACTTGTAGCCCACCGCCAATTAGTTCAATACATATCACTGAAAAGCATCTGATGCTTCAATGAGCATTGGAAGTGTATTTTCGCTATGGCTATACCTATTGAGAGCCTGCTTTGTGTCAAAATTTTAAAAGCAGCATGTTAAATGCCTGTGTTATTCTTCATGAATGACTCTTTAGCTGCATTTATATAATACTCTTTCTCATTTGGATTTTAGTCCATGCTTTGTCTGCGTATAAGTCTCATTCTGACCTTGCGTTTATTTTGAATTTGGTTTGTGAAATTTGAGGTGCTGCAATTGCAGTCATACAATGAAGTGCAATCCTGTATTTGCAGTTTGGAAAATATTGATGTCATCTGATCATATAACTGACGTGTTGCAGCTTGGTACCCTGTTGTAGTGTAAAATTATTAATGTCAAAAGTGAAATTTGCTTCACGTTAGGAATTATGGAAAGGCTTTAAGTCCTGCATCTTGTACTAATAACATCCAATTGGTTCATGGTATCCGACATTGGCAAGGAAGCGCAAGGAATTTATATTTCATTGATGCTACGTTTAAGCATGTTAGGAAACTTGAAGGATTTTCTTCTAGGATTTCCAGGATCTGATGGTGCCTGCATGCAACCTAATATTTCTTCTTCTTGTAGGATGGGTTGTGGCAAGGTTTTAGAGTAAAAGATAGCAGGGAGGAATTGATGTTCAGGGTGGAAAAGACACTAGATAAACTCAATAGAACTGAATTTGAGATATTTCTTATTGGTGAAACAACTGAAGAGATGAAGGCAAATTTCAAGATGAGAGGTTCCCCCTTCAAGAGATCCTGCACTATCTACAGTGGTGATTCCATAGTCGCTGAGGTATTGCTTTTATTATATAGCTGTACTAGTCAAATAATGATGGCAATTGGTTATGCTTTTCTAATTTCTCCTGAAGCTTTTTCTCTGAAACAACTGATTATAGCTATGCCGGGGTCTTTTAAGTCATATGGGAAATGCTGGTATTTGTATCAAAATCCTCACCAGATTGTAGGATTCACATTTATGAACTTCAGTTAGTAGTGATGAATAGAGCAACACGAAGATGCACAATGCAAATTTTAGGTTGGCATAGAACACAGTACGGGCTTCAGAAACAATCTGCAGTTCTGTTTTGTTCGAAAGATGAGCGTATATTGAAAACACGTCATTATCCTTCTGATTAGATGCTTGATATCTCAAAGCATTTCAATATGCTTGAATGTCTGTCTAATTTCTAGTGGAACAGTTTAACAAGTAAAAACGACTGCCATTTATATCAAAGTTTAATCCCTTTCTTCTTTTGATTGTTGAACTGTCACTTAAACATTAAGATGTAGAATCATATATATTCTTCTGAAAACTAGATGTCTAATACTTGGAACAGTTATTTGCCTGGATATTATCCGTGCTATAAAATGGTGATGAATTAATGTTGAATTTATTTGTGATGAGTGGAAAGTCATTCGTTTATTCATGACCTATTATCGGACTCGTAGGATTTGCTTCCATTTGTTTGACATAATTATTGCCTGAACTTGAGTTCCAACAGCATGCACTCTAGCCCCTATTTCCATATTCATTTGCACTGAGTAACGAAGAATGCATAGGTTGATGATGGCTGGTTTTGCTGTTCCACTGTGTCAAATCTTCATCCCAACTAAAAAAAAAAAAAAAAATCTTCATCCCAACTCTCAAGTGGAGAGTCATTTCTTACATGGGTTCTATGTGCAAATATGTTTTCCATTCCTTGTACATTAATTTAGTTTTGGTGATGTGCAGACCAGCCTGATGTACCAGCTTGGGATAAAGAAGGCTTTTGTTCCAAGGAGTAGATTTAGAGTGACAATATTTCCTGGATATTGTGATGTTGCCTTAGTTGGGGCTCTCATTGTCATATTTTTTGATGGAAGGAAACTTTGGATATAATAAGATTATATTTCGTAGACACTGTACAAATCTTTTCCTTATTTATTACTTTTTGCATTTTATAAAGCAATGATTATTTGCACTATGGAAATTATTATAGAACTGGATTTGGTATGTCATTAGAACAAGTGATAGTAAAAGTCGAGTTTTCATGGTTTGATTAGCCAAGAAAATGTGTTCAAATATGACTGAATTTTGAATCTTTCTATGGTATTTCTAAAAAAAAAAAAATAACTCGTTTGAAAGTGATTCATGTATTTTACGTGTTTCATATGTCGTGATTCTAATATTGTGCAATTTTTATTGTGCGATGAAATTATAATTAACTGCCACCTCATATATGAAACCGTTTTACAGGATTTTTTCTCCACTAAAAATAAAATCACCATATAAATGTGTTAAGTAAGATAATTTTAAGCCAATACATTTTTTTTCTTATATTGAGTCATTAGATTAACAATATTAAAGATAAACTTGAATCTTTTATTTATTTATATGTTGAAAAAAGGGAAATTGCAAATTTCTAAATGTATGTGTTCCCAAAAAAAAAAAAAAAAAGCAAAATCAAGAATAAGCAAAAAGAGTGGGTTAAAAAAAAGGAAAGAAAAAGATCAAACAAAAAAAGGCGGCGAATTTAGTCTTCTTTAACACTAACCTCATCAGTACGAAACCCTATATATAATGAAGTAGCGCAAATTTTCGATTCTTGATCTGTCTCCTACGTTGGACTTTAAGAGTCTATAGAGGCGAGGTGAGGACCGTGTTCCTATTCTATAATTATCGTTTCTCTGTCTCCGACATCATAAATTCAGGGCTCTCTTGAGCTTTTCCAGCTTTATTATTGAATTTACCAAAGAAAGAAAAACTTTTTTTTTTTTTAATAATAATAAAAAAAACTGTATGAAAAATTGATTACGGAATAGGAAAAAAGAGAATGGGAAAGCCTAAAGGAGATGGAGCAAGAAGCAAGTTTCGTCCTTCCAGCAGCAGGTCTTTTTTTTTTTTTGAATCCTTTATTTGCAGTTTTTTCAATTTCCAGTTGTTAAAGTTTTGAATTTGTTCATCTTTGTTGGACTATTTTGTTTGCTGATGTTGAAAAAAGTTTGGATTTTGTTGCAGTCTTGCTGCGTCGCTTTTACCGTCAGGTTCGGCCTCAGTGGGATTCGGAGGCTATGTGGGTAGTTCACGTGTCGGTTCATCTCTCTCGGCCGAGACTCCTAATTCTTCTTTGGTGGGTACTTGTCTTTGTGCTTTGTATTTTTGTTTTTAAGCTCTCTACATCGTTGTTGTTTAATATACCCAAGAAATTCTTGGGTATATTATTATTAAGTTTGTTATTTATTCTAAGTTAAAGCGAAAGAGCAGCTGATTTCGGCATCTTTGCCGGCAATTATAATATCCACTGAAGAAAATTATCAACTCTTTAGTACCTTGCTTGCTGTTTATGACTGAATTTGTCCTTAGAAGAGAGTGTGCTAAATGTGCAATCTTAGGCAGTTTTCAGGAATTTTTTACGATGAATTTCGCATGCATGTATGACTATTTGTTTCCAGTCTGTGTCTTAGGCAGTTTTCAGGAATTTTTTTACGATGAATTTTACATGCATGTAATACTGTTTGATTCCAGTTCTGTGTAGTTTGGGTTTGTGAGATGCCTTACTTTTCGTTTGAAATTTGTAAAAGCAGGATATAGATGGCGAAGTGGCCCTACATTTAAAGAGACTTTCCAGGAAGGACCCTACCACCAAGGTAATGATGCACTGCATTGCTCCCTCTCCCTTCCCTCATGCATACCGGCTATCTCCTCAAACTATGGGGACAAGTAGATAAGCTTGGTTGATCAAACAAGTTGCCTTTGGCTGTTTCTTTCTTTATCATCACTAGTTTTAGTTTGGTGGGTGGTTCTCTTCTTCAGCTTAACATTTCATTGCGAATTAGAGAGTGAAAAAGGGGTTCTGCTTGCCAATTTCTTGACATGAATACTATTAGTTCTGGTTTTCTAGTTTATCTTTTGCCTTGCTCTGTTACAAGCGAAATATGGTTTGACTTTGTGTTATAGGACAGCCTTCCCTAGTGAGGCAAACCATTGTCTTCATGATGTGGGTGATGGCCTTCCCACTAATTGGTTTGGTTGGCCACTTATGTAGTATTGCGATTATGAAGTTTTGACTCGAGAGTTCCTATTTTTATGACCACTTTAAGCGGCTCGCGATTTTCTTTCTCCTGTATTTTCCAATTCAAATTATGTTCAGTGTTCTTATATTTTTGACGAGTTAATTGACTTTTGTGGATACAACAGCTTAAAGCACTGACATCGTTGTCTCAACTGCTCAAAGAAAAATCTGCAAGGGAAATAGCACCGATAGTTCTACAATGGGTATGTTACTGCCTCTAGACTGGGATGAGTATAGATAAATCCTTCTTAAACTTTTGGTTTTGCCATGTTTATTACCTGTTCATCACGTATATGGTGGTAACAAGTCTTATTGAAGAAGATATGTGTCCATTTGGGCTTTCCTCTGATGTGATTTATATTTGTTGTATACACAACATATCTTCCCTTTTTTCTTTTCTGTGCCTACTAATGAAATGAAAACAATCTTAGCAAGTGGAGTTCCAGTTAGAATAGTTATGAACAAGAATACATGGATAAAGCGTTGAAAACATGGTTAGGTAGCTATGATGCTATATATAGTAAATATTTTCATGTTGATGTAGGAAAATTAGCTAAAAGACCATGTACAGAATCAGTTTACAAAATTGTGAGCAATAGACATTATAAATTTTAATCCTGCAATACGTTAGATTTCAGTTCAACCTGGGGCCACGAGTTTTCTACTTTTCGTTGGATACAATTTGAAGAAGCAGAATAAAGAGTTAAACCAATTTTTTTGTGATTGATGGACTTTATTTTATTATTTTTTTGTGGGGTGGGGGGAGGAGGGGAAGAGAATTTACTTGCTGGAAGTGACTCTTATTTCAGTGTTGTGCTAATGGATAATATAGATCGGGGTTCAATCAAACTCTTAAGCTTTTAGGAACTTGAAGTCATTTTTCTTTCCTGTGACTGTTCAGGCATTTGAATACAAGAAGCTGTTGCTGGATTACAACCGCGAAGTTAGGCGAGCAACTCATGAGACAATGACTTACCTTGTCCTTGCCATTGGGTTTGTGCATGCACTTCTCTTCTATACCTCACGACGCAATTCATTTAAGTTAATTTCGAGTTGTCTTTGAGTGTTCAAACATTCTGGTTTCCATGTTAAAGATGGAGAATGATTGTGGACGATTGTGACATCTTCAAATTTAATGCAGAATGCATTAATAACCTGGTCTTGTGAATGCAATCCATGATTGTTTCCCTGAGTCGCTTCAGGGTTTTAACTTAGCGTCTACCTAAAGATAGACTTGTATTTGTTTTCAAAGTTTTAAAACACCCTTTAAAGCTGAAAATTGTCATGCTTCTGGTCAACTACTTCCCATCAGTCATTGAGCCTTTATTCTTTTTCTTTGGTTAGATCTCTTGTGTTGACTGGTTTAGTTTCTGAAGCTTACTTGAAGAAACATTCATTTAACAGTACTACCAGTTGATAATGGTTTCAGAAAAGTTGACAATTTACGAGTCATAAAATGTTATGAACAAGTTCTTCGATGTCTTGAAAACTGAATTTTTTACCGGAAACTGCCTTTTTATTAGGATATAGGAAACAAGAAACAAAAAGCCCTCAAGTATGGGCCTGTAAGTTTCCTTCTCTCAAGCCATTCTTCTATGAGTTTCCTATTACATGGCTATCCTCCTAAAGGAATGCCCAATAAAGCACAAAGCAAGGCACTTGCCTAGCTGCTGAAAAGTTGTAAATGTTGCCTGGGTATTTGGTCCATTATGGACAAGTTTATACTCAAAAAACACATAAATACTGCTAATTCACTCTGATTTGTCATCTTTTTGAGTGGTAGAAGTTGATCCATGTTTTTATAAGTTTCTCTTAGTCTTCATTGCTTTGCTATGTGGTACAATACTAGGAGCAAAAGTTTTCATTTGAGTCCTTGATGAATGTTTCTTTTTATTATATTTTATCCTTTTCTCCAGAAGAGATTTGGCTCCACATATCAAATGTTTTATGGGACCTTGGTGGTTTTCACAATTTGATTCAGTTTATGAAGTTTCTCAAGCGGCAAAAAGATCATTTCAGGTTTGTTTTTGTTTTTTGACATTGTAGTTAAGGTTCATTGGTGTTTATTTTCATCTGTATTGTTAGTAGGAATAAAATATTAAGTTTTTGAGAAGGATTAGTTACATTTATATCCCTTGTGGCTGAGCCAAATGACATAACAAACTCTGAGTTTTTGCCATATTATAATTTCCCCACTGACCAAATGCCCATTACGGGGGTGATAAAATGACAAAAAAAGATGTTTTGAAAAATTACATTTACCTTCCCTGTGCTTAAAACTTGTTACGGGTATTTTAGTATTTCAATTTTAAGGAGAGCATAGTCTTCTTTTTTACTTTCATTTATTTTCTGTTTTTCCATTGAATATGGAATAATGGGTCAAGAAATGCTAGATGTCCTGTACTTAATATTTAATGTTGAAACAGGCTGCATTTCCAGCACAGGAGAAAAGACTGGATGCCTTAATTTTATGTACAACTGAAATATTTATGTATATAGAAGAAAATCTGAAGCTTACACCCCAAACTATGTCTGATAAAGTAACCGCAGCTGATGAATTGGAGGAGATGCACCAGCAGGTACTGATTCTATCTTCTCATTTCTACTCTATGATGGGTTATGTTTACCAGTTCTATTATTTATAAGAAATTTGTGTGTTCTATGAACAAACCACTGCATTTTGCTTATATATGAGATTGTTTTATTCCCTTGCTGCTCTCTGTGTCATAGTGAGGGGAAGAGAGCCAAAGGATACAGCGTATCACGTTGGTTCTCTCTATTGTTCAAGTTTCTTGATTTCTATAATACCCTCCAAAAAAGGTTTTTGCAAATACAGTGAGGATAAGATTGAAATTTGGTAGGACTAAAATGAAGTAATTGGTGCTGTTAATATTTCATCATCTCAGGATGATTAATTATCAATGAAGATAAAGGAAGGCATCCTTATAAAGATAAATCCTGTTTAGAAGCCGCTAAGTGATGAAAAGTCATTTGTATGTTACGCTATCATTTTCCTTGTTCCTGATTGTGCGTGTTACACTCTTTCTAATGGGTAACAGGTAATCTCGTCCTCTTTACTTGCTTTGGCCACCCTTCTTGATGTCTTGGTGTGCCTACAATTGGAAAGGCCAGGTTTTGAAAACATCACAGCTGAACCAAAGAATGTTTCAAAAGCTAGAGCCAGTGCTATAGCTTATGCAGAAAAGTTGTTCTCTGGCCATAAATATTTTTTAGACTTCCTGAAGTCTCAAAGCTCTGGGATACGATCAGCTACATATTCTGCACTGAGAAGCTTCATCACGAACATTCCTCATGCTATTAATGAAGAAAATATTAAATCTCTTGCTGTTTCAATTCTTGGTGCTTTCCAGGAAAAGGATCCGAGATGCCATTCTCCAATGTGGGAAACAGTATTACTATTTTCCAAAAAGTTTCCGGAAAGTTGGACATTGTTGAATGTTCAGAAAGCCATTCTTAACCGCTTCTGGTATTTTCTTAAGAATGGCTGCTTTGGCTCCCAACAAGTATCCTATCCGGCCCTAGTTCTACTTTTGGAGGTAGTACCTCCTAAGGCAGTAGCCGGAGAGAAATTCTTTCTTGAATTTTTCCAGAACCTTTGGGAGGGAAGAAGCCTTTCTCATTCTGTTACTGCAGATCGACTAGCTTTTTTCCTGACAATGAAAGAGTGTTTGCTATGGGCTTTACGGAATGCTTCAAGGTGGGGGTTCAACAATCTTTAGTTGACATTAGTTTATGATAATTAATTTCACGAGGCTTTGTTGTGTTCTTCCTTTTTGGTATTTTCCTCCTTCCTATTTCCTTTCTCATGCTTTAACAAAATTTTCTTTTGAATTCTTGTTTCTCTACCAGATATTATGATGGATTAGATGCTATTCATCATCTGCAGCTTGTTCTTACTAATGAGGTCCTATTAAAGCTTTTGTGGCATGAGTACTTACATTTAGACAGCTCCAAAGATCAGAAAACAACTCTCTCTGGAGTTTCCTTTCCTTCTTCTGAGGATACTCTGCCTTCAAACAAGGAAAGAGTGGAAAATCTCAGCATCAATAATCCAGTGGGTTACCAGCAAGATCTAGGGAAATGCATTGTTGAGATTCTTTCGGGTGTCCATTCCCTGGAAAACAATCTGCTTTTACTGTTCTCTTCTATATTTCAGGATCATTGCCTTGAAGCAATTCAGCAAATTGAGAGTTCTTCTGGAAATGTTCATGTAATTATCAGTTTTTTGTTAATACTGGATCAGCATGTGGTGCAGAAAGATGAAACATGGCCTTTTGATTATTTGGTGGGGCCCGTATTGGCTACGTCGTTCCCATTGATTAAGACACGTGTAAGTTTCTCTTGGTTACTTTAGTGAATGTTTCCATTATGAAGTCAGTGGCATCACACACGCACACCCACATTTTTATAGAGAAATGGAAATTCTTTGCCAGTAAATTTTGCAAGGCGGTGGGCATGTGGTAGTGTTGTCTTGTGCTCAAAATATTTAGAGTTTGCTGTTTTTTGCATAAATATTTTGTCATATGATCCTATAATTGTGGGTCAGTTCATGCCATGTTACTACTGGAACTTAGGGTAGAACTTCACTGGTGTAAGTTTGCCATTATGCTTATAAACATTTGTGGTTCACCTGAAAACTTGAGAATGAAAGATAATGCAGCATTTCAGCTTGGTTTTTTTATGTTTTCCGCATGTTGTTGCTACAAGAAAATATTCAACTTCCTTTGAGTTGTTTATATTGAATACAACATTTTCAGCATTTAGTAAATCTACTATGCTGGAGATTAAATTTGATGGTAGTTTTATCCTTCTATCTCTCATGTTTCTTTTGAATTTGATCTTAGTCATTCTTATGCCTGATTTTGCTGACACCAGGAGTCACCAGATGCTATTGGATTTATGGCAACAACAGCCTACATATTTGGACCTCGCAAGACAATCCAAGAACTTGTGGGAATTGCTTCAGGAAGAGAGCAGTTTTTACAGGCTTTCAATGATATATTTGTTCCTTGGTGTTTGCAGAATTGCAGTCCCTCTACCAGTTCCAAATTGGATTTCTTGCTTGCATTAATTGACGATGAATGTTTTACAGATCAGTGGAATAGTATTGTTACACATGCAACATGTCCCCAAAAAAGCACTTTGAGAACTTCAGATTCCAAAATACCCGTGTTGGCTGTGCTCATGGAGAAGGTAAGGGAGAGAGGTATAAATAGGAAGTTTCTAAAAGGCTCCCAACCTGAAGACTGGCAACACGAGAGTTTAGAGAGTGCTGCAGTATCTATTATTAATTCCAACCCTCCCTTTGGAACTTCTGAAGCTCGATTTTTACGGTAAGCACATTATGTCTGTAAATTAGTTTCTATTCAGAAGTGACGTATTCGGTAATGTGAAATTATTCTGGAAAAATCGAGCCTTTCCTCTCTGCTTGCACTCTTGCTCAATTGAGAATTTATGTTTTCTATTGTTGTGCCTGTAAGAAAAATTATGCAGCTTAAAAAGCAATTGTTTTCTTACATCAACTTTTTGCTCTATAAAGTATGCATATCACAATAACTTGTTTTATAGATCCTTTCTTTTTCCTTGCAGGATTTAAATTTGCTGCATTGTCCTACTAAAGGAGTATTATTTTTGGGATTTTATTGCTCATTATTTAGTAAATTTATTGGTTCCCGAGGGATTGGTTGGGCACAAAATATCTTTTATCTGCTATCTAAGTTATTTTTGCTAGTTGGTGTCACCAAATAATTCTTTTTGTTATGGTTACTTGGCATCTAAAAACAAACATAATTCATATATTTGAAGTGTCTTTAAGTGTCTATAAGATGATTTGATAATCTTTGCATTCTGTTTTCAAAGGCAAAGTTATTGAATTAAATCAACAAATCTGTCAAGTTTCTAGTTTGTTCAAAAATTGATTACTATTTGTCTCTTGGAAAAGAATTCCTTGCTTACGTCCTATTTCTTCATCTTATTTTGTATGTTATCTCTCATGTTTGGTGCAGTGCTATTATTGGTGGCAATACTGAAGAAGAAAGTTCCTTTGTGTCCAAAAATACATTAAACTTGATATTTGAGGAAGTGTTGAGGAAGTTGCTGTCTTTCACTACTAATTCAACTTTTTTCTGGGCCAAGTATGTGTGTTCTATGATACCTCCCCAGGGAAAATTTTCGGAGATGAGGTTTGAATCTTCTGATCTTGTTCTTGAGGAAGCTCATTTTGCTCTTGATGTACTCAGTGGTAGTTTGTTCAGCATGATGAAGTTAGATTATGAGAGTGAAATAATTGCTGGTATTCTGGCTGCTATTTTTGTGATTGATTGGGAGTATAGTTGCTTAGCAGCTGTTTTGAAAGGTGAACTTGATGAAGATTGTTTAGGACAAATGCAGATGAGGATGGCTTTCTGTGAATCCATTCATGCTTTTCGCAGTAATATAAGCTGCCAGCTTTTAAAGAGCCTCAGTATTAAGAACCGTAAGAGCTTGAAAAGTATTTTGGTTCATACAGTAAGGTGGGTTGTACTCAAGGAAGATAAGTTAGACATAGACAAAAGCACCTCCCTATGCTGCCTTTGGTTGCTTGAGATTATGGAATATTTGTGTATAGACCAAATTGAGGAACAAAAGTTGTTAGATGAGTTATTGGGCCAAAATGATTTGTGGCCCTTGTGGATCATGCCAGATCTAAATTCTCGAGAAAGATCAGCTCGATTGAGAACTGATTATACTTCTATCAATGTAAGTGGAATTTACTAAATATTTGCTACAATTGGAGTCACCATATGACTTACTACTTCTCTAGGTTAAGAAATCCTTTAATTGGTCCTTTTATCTGTTGTTGAATCATGTCCTTGCAACTTTATAATGCTGCATGCATTATTTCATAAAAAAAGATGTTGTAGTCTGCTTGCTTAAATTTACTTCTTATGTTTTTAAAGGTTAGTTTTTAGATTTGGTATGCTATTTGATATTTTCTGTCTTGGATTTCATCGGATAATCTTCAAAGAGTCTATTACCTGAAGACTTTTCTTGATGATTTGACACTAGTACAAAATACTTTCATTTGCAGAATTATAGTTACTCATGTTCTAATCAAATCCCAGGCTGGAAAGATAGTCCTTAAAATTGCGGCAGAATCTGGGAGTATCATGAGGGTTATGAATTTTGTTGTTGAACAAGGTTTTGGCCTCAATTGACTGCCAAAGACAATATAGTTCTTCAGGGAATTGTTTTCACCACAAAAAGTTATTATAACAGTTTCATTGGGCATGATTTCATTGGATTCAATAAATGAATCACTAAAATTTAGAAGGTTTTTTACTCTTGATTTTTGCATAGATATTTTGGGTCGTCTAAATTAATTTTTTTTTTAAAACATATTTCTCTTCTCAAGGGAAAGGAACAGGGGAGTTTATCATAATATACGTGATTGGGGATGGGGGGGCCTTTTTGTGGTGTCTTTTGTTTTGAGATGTTCTAGTTCTTTGACTCTACACTGCTTTTGCCTTATTGTTAGGCATGCAAGGCAAGAGATTTCAATTCAGATTTTGTTTAGTAAAGATGATGTAATTAGGTCTGGAATGGTTGGAATTATTCATATAGAAGTATGTGGCGCATGTACCTCGTTCATGCATGTAGATCTTCTCCTATTCATGATAAGTAGTTGTTTACTTTCGAGTTTTGAATTTGTATTATGTCCATTTTCAGAATCATAGTGCATTTTGTTAGGCTAGCTCCTTTATAATTTTTGTCATTTTTGGGTAAGTGGTCAAATTACCTGTATATATGCCTGTACATGTCTAGAAGTATCCAGACGTGAAAGCTCATATATGGTAGGTTGTGCTTTGTACAGGAATCTGGGAATCCCAAGTTTGTTAATATGATCGACAAGCTTATATCCAGAATTGGGTTTCATAAAGTTGTTGCTGGTGCTATTTCACATGATTCTCCATCTATGTCTGAGGAGCCCAGTACAAATCTGACAACTTTAGAGTTTTATGATCCTCGCGCTTGGCTTGCTGCTGAAATGTTATGCACATGGAAATGGCAATGTGGCAGTGCTTTGAGCTCCTTCTTGCCTCTCCTCTGTAATTATGCAATGAGTGAAGACTATTCTTCTGATGATCGCCTTTTAGATTCTATTGTTACCATTTTACTTGATGGCGCTCTTGTGCATGGAGAGAATGATGAACTGAATTCTAAAAATGTATGGCCTGGTTCATATTCCGAGGGTGAGAGTTTTGGCGAGCCTTTTCTAAGAGCTCTTGTATCGTTACTCTCTACTCTTTTTCGAAACAATATATGGGGAAAAGACAAAGCCATTTTCTATTTTGAAATGCTTCGCAATAAGCTCTATATTGGCGAAACAGTTAACTTGAATTGTTTGAATGTTCTTCCTGCATGTATGGATGTTCTCATTGCACCATTGAGCTTTATAATTGATGTGTCTGATGCTAATGACTCTCCTGATGTTTCTGAGGAACCTGAGGTGCATGCTGCAATTGTGGACTGGCTCAAGAAAACTGTACAATTCCCTCCCCTGAATACATGGCAAACTGGAAAAGGTATTGACTGCTTGCTGTTGACTATTTCATTACTGAAATTACTTTGTAATTATCTACCTCCATACCCTATTGACTGCCCTAGTTTGATTGAACCCAAGTTTAAGGAGAGAGATCCCAAACAAATGATTCATTAAAGAGAAAGCCGTAAACATGTGAGCCCACTTATATTGGTTAATTGAAATTTTAGGAGTTTATGGGAAAGATGTCAAATGGCTACCTATTTTTGGGACAGGCTAAAAAAACAAGGCAGTCAATTTTGGACTTACAAACTGTTCAAGCTTTTTTTATCTTTGGGAAATAGCAACTTGCAGATCACAATTTGGTCAAAGTGATTTACATTCATTCATGTGTTGGGTTGGAGAATCAAGTGGCAAGATCTTGTTCTTCTCAAAATTTAGCAGCGTGCAAAATCATAGTTATTTATATCTGAAAATGCAAAAGGGTGATGAGTTATAGATTTATCTTGCAATTATTTCTTGCGTCTTCGTTCCAAAGTACTCCTTTGTTTTATTGCATTAACCCATTACTTCATGCAGATATGGAAGGTTGGCTTCAGCTAGTCATCTCCTGTTATCCTGTGGTAGCAACAAAAGGAGTGCAAGGATTAAAAAAAGGAAGGTTTCTCAACTCGGAGGAGAGAGTGCTTCTGCTTGAATTATTTCAGAAGCAAAGACAAAAGTCTGGCACGTCAACTGTGATTAACAAACTGCCAATTGTCCAAGTGTTGTTATCGAAGCTAATGCTGGTTTCAGTTGCTTATTGCTGGGTGGACTTTGATCAAGAAGATTGGGAATTTGTCTTGTACCGTTTGAGATGGTGGATTGAATCAGCAGTTGTGATGATGGAAGAAGTCGCTGAAGATGTCAATGATACTATCAATAGTTCTACCTGTAATGATTTGGAAGATACTTTAAAGAAGCTTGAGCTTGCTGTTTCACATGCAGACCATTCTGCGATAAATATTGCAAGAAATGCTGTTGCTACATTTTCTTTGTTTTGTGGTCTTTGTGGGAACCAAAAGAATGAACCAGCGGACATTTTGAACCCATTGAGGGATGAGAGATGGAAAATTATGAAAGATCGGGTACTTGAATGTATTCTTCGTCTATTTTATTCCACTGGTGTTGCTGAGGCGGTAGCAGGGTCTTCTTGTTTTGAATGTTCATCTGTTATAGCAGAATCTAGGCTTCAGCATTCAGAGTTCTGGGCATTAGTTGCTTTATGTGTTACTGCGTCATCATCACGTTTAAGGGATAAAGCCACAAAGTCTATCGAAATGTGGGGGCTTAGTAAAGGGTCTATTAGTTCTTTATATGCAATCCTTTTTTCTTCCAAGCCTCTTCCTTATCTGCAGTTTGCTGCATACATTATTCTTTCGGGAGAACCTATATCACACTTAGCTTTTATTAGCAAAGAATTGGCAGAATCTTTTGAGGATGATAGTTCCAGTAATCAGAATTCTGGCCCTCCTGATTTGGCTTCAGAACGAAATTTCTGCTTGAGGGAAGAAATTTGCTTCGTGTTTGAAAAGTTTCCATACGAAGTCCTTGAAATGGATTTATTGGCCCCCGAACGGGTAAGTAGTAATTTATTCTATCACGAAATATTCAAAGCTGGTATTCGTCATGTTGAAGAACATTTTGGCCTGCTTCACTATTTCCATGGCATGATTACCTTGTTCAAATCTCCTTTTTTCGCTTTAAAGGAAAAAATAAATGGGTGCATTCCGCAAATTAACATGTTGGGTATTGAATGGGCACTGCACATGATTGATTTATTTCACAGAGATAGTGGTGATAGCTGCCGTGTACTGATTTTGCATTATATTTTGCAGGTAAATACATTTGTTGTATGGGCTTTGTTACTATCACATCTAGTGTCTTTGCCATCATCAACACCTGCAAGGGAGAAAATAATTCAGTACATGCAAGATGCTGCTGATTCAGTGATAATAGATTGCCTTTTCCAACATATTCCATTGGAATCCTTTGTGGGGTCCAGCTTAAAGAGGAAAGAACTTCCGACAACTATGTCGGAGGCAGCTACAGCTGCAGCACATGCCATCACCACTGGTTCAGTATTGCCTTTTGTAGAAACTATTTGGCCTGTTAAAGCAGAGACAATGTCTTCGCTGGCTGGTGCGATATATGGTCTGATGCTGTGTATTCTTCCAGCTTATGTTCGAGAGTGGTTTAATAATATACGTGATCGTTCTAGATCATCTATGATTGAATCCTTTACAATAAGATGGTGCAGCTCTGTCCTTATAGCAAATGAACTTACTCAGGTGTGTACAACATGATCATCTAACGTTTAAACACTACTTCTCCACTCGCTCTAAAATGGTAGTCGTATTTGAAGCTGCATGAATGTGAAGACGGACTTAAAAAATTTAATAGCTTAAAGAGAAAAATGGGGAGCACGCTGGGGCCTGTCTTAGGTAATTTTAATCCATGAAACATGTCGGCGTCATATCATTTTTGGTGTTTAATGTGTTGAGAATGAATTAGGAACAGGAACTTAGAACTTTCTTTTTATGGGACGTGGACAGTGTTTTGGTACAGATAAAAAACGGAGTTTGGAGTCAATAATTATATGCAAGTGTCTTAGGTCAACCTACTGATCCTTTTCAATTCAAAGAAAACGGGTATTTCAAATAAGAACCACCTTATTGTGGAAGTCTCTTGATTGTTGGCTTCAACTCTTGTGAGCAAATACAACAGTTTCAAATGGTCTGGTTTCCTGTAACACACATCCTCTTTCTCTTGTAAAGAAGAAACAAATGCGGTCCTCTAAATTACTTCTAACCGATGTTGTGGATGTCTGTTTATGCTACATTTGTTACGACAAGTATTTTTTATCATCTAACCAGCCTGCATGTTTACATAGTTGATTATAGCATAATAATGGAATGCAAACTTGAATGTGCAGATCAAGAAAGCTAATTTCGGTGATGAGAATTTCTCAGTTAGTGTTAGTAAATCAGCCAATGAGGTTGTGGCTACCTACACAAAGGATGAAACAGGAATGGATCTTGTAATTCGACTTCCTGCATCTTATCCTCTCCGATCTGTGGATGTAGATTGTACTAGGAGCCTTGGCATTAGTGACGTGAAGCAGAGAAAATGGCTAATGTCAATGATGTTATTTGTTCGCAATCAGGTATCCACTACAAGCTTCAATTCTTTAATGTCATGTTCCTGTGAAGTTGCTTAATTAGTGGTTTTTGCTTAATTCTTTAATGTCATGTTCCTGTGTTGATGGTAATATAGACGATTGATGTTTGTTCGTAGAATTGAGTTTTTATTTATTTATTTATTTATTGTTAACAATGAAGAAAGACTGGTTTACTCTTCAATTCAGTTGAGGATATCGGTGTGAGCAACTGAGTGTTCCTTGAACATCTTGGTTGCTGTAGCTCTGTGTTTATATTACTTCTTGTAATCAGCTATTACTGCTCCACCTAGAATTTGGCTTGAACTTATACAACCACAGGACTGAGAACCTCTTTTGTCACGTAATGCAGAATGGAGCTTTAGCAGAAGCAATACGAACATGGAAAAACAATTTTGACAAGGAATTTGAAGGCGTGGAGGAGTGTCCTATCTGTTACAGTGTCATCCATACTTCTAACCATAGCCTTCCACGCCTCGCTTGCAAAACTTGCAAGCATAAGTTCCACTCAGCATGCCTCTACAAGTGGTTTTCAACTTCCCACAAGTCAACTTGTCCATTATGCCAGTCCCCTTTCTGATCTCAAGATTCTAAGCACAAGACTTCCTACAATTGAGCTAGCCTGTACCCCGTGGTTTTCAACTTCGCAAAGAGCAATGAAGCTTATTTGCCAGTAATTCCTTATCAAACTTGGTTGGCTAGTCATGCATGGTAAGTGAAAAGACTCGAAGCAGGATAAAGCGTACACTCAGAGACCAAGTCCTGAGCCGTTAGGAGGCCTGTGAGTTCTCATCACCGGCCATTACCTGAGAGTTCCCAGCTTACATCGGTAGCTAACATATGTTTGAGATGGTGAGTTTGCTTGTATATTATTATTGTTTCACTTTTATACAAAAGAAAGCTTTGCTAGACACATACAGAGTTTTGATTTGGTCTTACGAATGGAGGTACATAATAAGTTTATGTATCTGTGGAACAAAATTTTCACATGTTTCATTTGACACAATACGATATAGATTGTGAGGACTTTGCCTTGTCAACTATAGATTCATATTTTCCCTGTTGCAGACAGCCATTCTTGCAAGGACAGTGAGTTGGGGGAGCATCGTTTCTTGCACTCATATTGTAAGATAAGATGAAGATTGCAAAAAGTACAGAGAAAAAGAGGAGTTCATAGAAAGAATGCTCTGACAAGTTTCCTCTGAAACGCTGGCTGTTGGTGATGCATTCAAAAGAATTAGCATAGAAACTATACAAGTTTTTGATTCTTTTTATGTACAATGTAAAATGGGTTATTAGCACCTTAGACTTAGCAGCAAAATGTTGTACGATGTTGATTACATCCGATTGATTTCTGTTTCACTTTTAAAAATTTTGCGACTGACTGACAACTTGAAACAAGAAGAAAATTTTAGAAACTACACAACTTTTTTGTTTACGTTATTGACATTAATGTATCATTTGAATCATTAATTAGAGCTTGCCCAGATTTTGACAACTTCACACACCAAATTAAGAAGAAAAACAAAAACTCTTCAACATTAATTACTTTCTTTTCCGACAGACAAGAGGGAGGCACAAAAAAACACACACACACAGTGTCATTCTACTGGACCTGTCGGAAAAAACAACCTTAATGGGCTAACATACGGCTCAATTACGAACTTTAGTTTTTCATAGGACAAAATTACCCCAGTCCATTTCCGAATTCCCGATTCCACCCAGTGTCCTCTTTGCTGCTCACTCGAACCTCCAAAACCCCCCCTCCTATTGTTTTTCGATTAAACTTCCCAAAACCCTGTCAGAAATGCTCCGATCAATTCTCCGATCAGTCACCGGTTCACAGCCCCAGTCTAATCTTACGAAGATCCTTCTTCTCCCAGCCGCCTCCTCCACTGCCAATGCGGCTCAGCTCACGGCTTCTAGAAGCTTCGCCACCAAGAAAAAAAAGAAAAAAGCAGCTGAGGAAAAAAGAGCAAATAAAAAAGAACACTACGCAAAGAAAAAAGCCAAAAAAGGTGGCCCCGAAGACGGCGCCAAAGTCAAAGCGGATGAAGTTCAAGTTACTCCCACCGAAGAATTAATCGCCCAAATCGAAGAGGAACGCCTCCGCCGCCTTGCCCAGAACGTCGGTAATAAATCCCTAGACGTGGGCCCCCATGGCCGGCCTCTCTTCACTACAACTCCTTCGCTTTCGCAGCTCACTCGTAAAGACACTTGCCGTTACATGGAATTTAGGTGAACTTTTTTTACGTAATTTAATGCATGAATTAAAACATATTGTATGTTAATATGCGGTGCCGTTTTAATGTAATTACGTTTGGCTTTAGTATGGAGGAGCTGAAAAGAGTGTTGCCGGAAGGTTTGCCGCCGGGGATGGAGAAGGAGTTCGAGGAGTCAATGCGACACGCATTGCTGATTCGGCAGAGTTTTCTGGACCTCAGGGATAATTTCAGGCGGATTGTTGATCCTCCAATGTACCTTACTTCAAAAAGTGAGTAATTTCACAACTTTCTTTTTGCTTTTTGAAAATTTTGATGGCGTGCCTTGTCTTGCTTTTGAGCTTTATTTGTGCGTTTAGAACTTTTGTATTTTAAGATGACTGAGATGTGAAAAGTGCTTCGAAATATACTTGAAATTGAGGGCAGAAACGTTAAACATTATGAAGACCTTGTTTTTGTGTGCAGAGTAAAGGCTTGAACAAGTTGTTTTACTCATATGACATAGTAGTGTATTATACTGAGGAGTTGAATATGTTAATTATCTTGCTTGTTCATGTTAGAATGCTCCTTTGGCGAGCTTTTAAGGATAATGATGATTACTAATGAAATAATTGAACTTATGATGGTCTTTCAATTAGCAGTTCCAGAAACACGGAGGAAAATTGTATTAGATGGACCTCGATGTTGTGGGAAGAGTATTGCACTCGCAATGCTAGTTCATTGGGCCCGTAATGAAGGATGGCTGGTTCTTTATGTTCCCGAAGGAAGAGAATGGACTCATGGGGGATTCTTTTATAAAAGTCCTCGAACGGGTTTGTGGGACACCCCTGTGCAGGCAGCAAATGTCCTTCAGGTAGGAGTCTTTTATTTCTGTCTCTTTCTTTGTCTCTCTCTTCATAATTGTTGGAGAGATGGGTTGTTTGGCTCTTCAGTCTTGAATTCACCTAACGCAGAATCCATATAACTTTTCGGTATTACATTTTGAGTTTTTTCTTTTCTTTTTTGGAAACCAAGTGAACTAGCACAATGTTTGGATCACTCTCAAGTAGTTTGATGGAATTAGATTATGTTGGCAAAGATGAAATTCAAGCCATCTCTTTCAACTTGTGAAAGAGATATGAATTTTAATCACTATCTTATTGGCCTTTCGAGACGGTGCTATATCATGATTTGTAAAACTGAAGGTGTTTGATTAGCTTATTAGTTGAGATACAGATTCAATTTGTGTTAGTTTCTGTTCCCTTGCATATTGTTCAGAACAAAAACATTTCGTATTGTTTGCTGAACCTGTTGTTGGTTGAAAGCGTTAGATTTCTTTTGTTGCGCATGTGCTTTCTATATTGTTCAGGAAAAAAACACGTTTTGCATTTTTGTCAAACCTGTTGTTAGATGAAAGCATTAGGTTTCTTCCCCTGTACTTTTTTTCCCCTTTATTTTATGTCGAAACTATGTAGATTATCTTTTTTAGTGAAATATTCATTGCTAAAAGGAAACTGGTAAAAGTATGTTGTAGGTATTTTCAGCACTTTCATTAGTAGCTTTTACATGGCATTTGATATGTATTTTTTGCTTGGGAAATAATAGCGCTTAAGTTGTGTTTACTTCATTATATTTTGGTGGTTTCAAATTATTTTGGATTGTGATTTCCTTATTTGGTAATTTTTCCTTCAGGACTTTCTAAAATATAACCACAAACTTTTGCAAGAATTATGCTGCAAAATAACTGAACCTATTCCATTGGGGGAGGGTGCTGGTGTTGGATGGACGAAGGACATTGATATGATGCCAGTGCCTGAAGGATCAACACTATATGACCTGGTTCAGTCTGGAATTAAGCAGACACATGCTTCTGTTGGAGCACTAGTTCGTTTAAGGGAAGAGTTATTGCTTGTGGAAAAATATCCTGTGCTTTTTGCAATTGATCAAGTGAGCTACATTTTCTCTAAGTGGAGTATTTTCTTGTGTTCCTTTGTTTCATACTGAAGTGAGCTGATTTCCCGACTAAATGACTTTAAACTTTTTTTATTTACATTGCTCTTCATTTGTAGTATAACAGTTGGTTCACGTTCAGTGAGTATGGGGAGCCGGTTACAGTTCGTTCTTGTCGTCCAATTCATGCTAGAGACCTCACAACTGTAAGTTGCAGATATGATTTTTTTTCACAATTCTCTTGATTGCATCTTGATTCTAATCAATTACTGTTATGTTGTTCTTATATAGAGGTAGTGTGACCAACTTTCTTTTATTGAGTAATCTCGGTGGAATGTTGATAACTTTTTATGAACGAGGAAACAGAGAGAGTGGCTGGAAAATTTTGGGGAAATTGGAGTTTGCCCCTTTTATTTTATCTTCACATGAGAAGAAGGGAGAATTAAGAATTTCCAGTTCAGTTTTTGGTGCTCACTTGGGAAAAGAAAAGAACAAGTTTCTCTTTGTCACCCCTTTCGCTCTTATCTATATGGCTTTTTTTGTATGCATTTTCCATTTGTTCGGATCATTTTATACTTTTGCTGATGTTCTTTTCAACTAATTTGATTGATTAAACTATTATGTTGCTTCTCTTCTGTAATCTTGAGGTAACTTGTCTACCAATTGTAGGTGAATGCATTTAGGTCTATGATGCACAAGGATCTGATGATGGTAGGTGCTTTCTCACATTCTACAGCAGTAGGAAAACTGCGTCAAGAGTTGCCAAATGTTCCCCCAGATACCCGTATTAATTTACCTCGTTATAGTTTGGATGAAGCAGATACTGTATGCCATTATTATCTCAGGTACACTTGTCATTTCTTATGTGCTAGGTCAACTCTTTATCTGCAAGTTCTAACATCAAATTTCAATTAATAAATTACTCTAAAAAAACTGACCCGTTTCTTTTTCCTGGTTTTTGAGGTGCGTTTAGTTTCCTTTAACTAGTCAAATGATTGTAATCTCTCTGTCAATGCAGCTAATTAAACCGATAAAGAATTGCAAGTATGTTTGGTGGGATCTGTATTTTAAGGTGGTTAATTTGTATATGATGCCATGATTAGAAATTAGGATTCAAATTCAAGGTAGTAATGTTTCGTTTATCCAGGAATCCTGAGGACCTGGTGTTTTGCTCATCTTTTTGTGAGAATTTAGTAAAGAAAGATGGCTGGTGCATATGAGTTTGCATTTGGTATCTAATTACATGTTCATTTGTGTGGTGTTGCTTGTGCATTTTAAATCTGAACAAGGAAAGAAACTTCGGCTAACAAAATTCACTCTTGTACATATGATGTGTGTACCTTAACTATTGATTTGTTTATACCAAATATCCGAAATTAATGATACGAGAACGGTGCATAATTTGATAGGCATCATCGTGAAATTGCTTTTAGTTTGTGAGGTTTTTGCTATAATGGCATTATGGAGAGTCGTATTTTCTGCTTCATGAATCACAGGCAACAACTGGTAAATCAAGATGCATTCTCGGAGGAAAACTGGAAGAAGATATATTATCTTGCCAATGGCAATGGAGCAGAGATGAGGCAATTAATGCCTTTCATGAGGTGACTGCAGAACATTCCCGGGTGCAGCTTACCAAGGTTCAGTTGAGTCTGGCTCTTTCATGACGATGTACACAATGATTTTTGACTGCTTCTTGCTTCCATCCGACATTTTTCGACTTGGGAAAATGTTTTTGAGCTTCCCTCATCAGTGGGGGAGAAAGATCTGAGCCCAAGTATAAAATAGTGCCGGCTGCCTTAGTGCCCGGTGAATTTCTTTATAGGATATCAATCACCGTTTATTCTCATTTACTTTCTTTTTCAGTCCTTTTCATAATATCGTACATAAATGTGAAACGTTTTTTTTTTAAACACACGCACCCTCACATGCATACACTAGTTCGCTAACTCTAGAAGTTTAAGTCTAGATGTTGACTTCCTGTTCACTAGGTTAACTTTAGTGGCTATAAATGTGAAATGTTAATATAGGATAACTTTGCTGAGAATAAACCCCAATAAATTTCATTTTTTTTCCGTAATATTCAATGGAATGCATGTTAATTAACGAGGTGGGATTTAAAAAATATCATAAAAAAAGTTAAAATCAACTTGTTTTTGAATTTTATCTTTTTTTTTGTTAAAATAAATGTTGTAATTTATGAAAAATAGAAATTTGGTGAAAAATCTAATTTTCATTTTTTTTACATTGTTCGTTAGAATGTATTTTCATAATTGATGTTTGTAAAAAACAATAAGGGTAAAGTTAAAATGAACACATTTTTTGACTTAGTTGTTTTTTATTAAAATATGTGTGTTATAACCGATGAAAATTGAGATTTTGTGAAAATTTTAATTTTCACTTATTTTTTTTATAATATTCACTAGAATGTATGTTCACAATCAGAGTATGTGCAAAAAACGGTACAAAAAAAAGTCAAATCAACGCGTTTTTGGAGTTTACCATTTTTTGCCAAAATACGTGTGTTATAACCCATGAAAAACGGAGTTTTTGTGAAAATTTTCATTTTCATTTTTTTGACAGTATTTACTAAATTGCATGTTCACAATCTGGGTAGGTGCAAAAACGGTAAAAAAAAAAGTTGAATCAATGTTTTTTTGGATTTTACCAAATGACGTGTGTTATATCAAAGATCAACATATAAAGTATAAGAAACTAACTTATTAATTTATAAAGTATCAAATATTAATATATAAAAAACTAACTCATTAATTTATAAAGTATCAAATATTAATATATAAAATATAATTTTTTTTATATAAACGAATAAAACATAATTCACGTATCACACTAAGTTATTTTTTTGACTAAGGAGAGACTATTTCAAATCTATGCTGTTTATCGTTATTTAACCAAATGCAATGCAGGTCAAATATATGTCATTTGTCATCCTGATTGGTTTAAGTGCAAAAGGCTAATAATTCCACTTCTTATTGGGATAAAGATGACATAAATTCAACATCACAATACCAATGAAAGTAAAAGTCACTCACAATGAAAATGGACATATTTCACTAGTTTACATTCTCAGGCTTCCAAGGAATGCTGTCAGAGATCTTTGAGAGCACTCATTTCTTCCTTCAATCTCCCCATGGCAGCTTCAGGGAAGGAAACAAGTACCCTCACTCCTCCTTTCATGGAAGCATTAATTCTGCAAGGGGGCATGAAAATACACAAATCCACATAACCAAACATGTTCCAAGGTAGTGGGATCATATTCACACACTCCTTCCACCCAAAATCTTCCTCTTCCAACAATCCTAGTTGTCTCCAATCGGTTAATACCATGGCTTGCCCACTACTTTCAATCTTAGTCTTTTGTTGCCAAAATTTCTCCAACAAGTTTAGTGACTGCAGTATGTGATCATTCTTGGAAGCCATTTTCTTGCTTTCCTTAATTAACTTTGCAACTTTAGAGAGTGGTCCTTCGCCTAATTCCTTTCCCAATAACTCAACATTTGCAGAAACAAATGCATTGCCATAATATCCAGAAGGCAATGGTGGTTTCATCAAGTTCCTTATCCCCATAGCTATACATAACATGGTTTTTCCATCCCCGTTTTGTTTTAGAGCTCTATACCTAGACCTCCAAACGAAGGCACCAAGGACTTCAAGTGTGGTGAAACTTTCGTTTGGAATTTCATGGTCACATTCTTGAATTAGATGCATTTTGAGTTTTCTTATACATTCATCATCCACATTGAAGCATGTATGAGAAATTTCAGCGGTGGGAAGATACGGGGTAGTAACAAATGATGCCTTGTCTACGAGTGAAAATGAATCTTGATCACTGGATTTCCCCTGTAATCTTTCCCTCTCCCAAACGGGTTTTATAGTTGGCTCGCTCTTTCCACTTGCAAGCTCGGTCATCGTTCGAAAGAATAGAGCTGCACCATAACCATCACACACTGAATGTGATAATCCCATACCAACTGTGAATCCCCCACAAGAAAATTTTGTAACCTGCAGAACCAGGGGATGGCAGCCATATTGACTATCAGTTGGCCAATCAAAGACAAAATTTTCGCCAGTTTCGACATCAATGCCATCAAAATAATTGAGAGATGAAAGATGGCAATTGGCTGTTGCCTCCAAAAAAGGCACACCATCAGCATTGCAAGTAATCTGAAATCTTCCATCACTCTGCCTCTTTAGCTTCCCAGCTAGGGGATAGTAGTAAACCAAAGCCTTCGAAAGGGCTTCTTTCAATATTTGAGCTGGCTCCATCTGAGAACGAACTTTTCCATTTTCACCATGATCAGTGCTGTTAGAGGAACTGATATCTGCACGGTAGACATAAAGGGTCTGGCAGAATATCTCTAGATTGTAGTCATTGTCAATAGTGGAGAAAGAAAGAACTTCATATGGCGTGATTTCTGCAGGTCTAACAAGCACAACATCCTTCTTGTCGAGAAGGAAATTTGTTTTTTGATGTTTTGCCATGAAAGATCTGCAATACAAGAAGAGCCTTAAAGGAATGAAATGTTTGTTATATCATCCCTTTAATTTATAGGAAAGCAATGATTCATTATCTACATCTCGTGTGACCAAAATGGTCCCTACCCACAATGGAAAATTCTCAGTGAGCTTTATCCATTAGAATTTGAACGGTGAATCGGTGATCTGAAGTTGACCGGAAACTGTTTAACTGAACTGGAAGCAACTACTAATAGGCAAAAGTTTGCGCGTATATGCACCAATCTTGGACTTGCACATGTAGTTCATCATAGCTGTTTACCTAGTCCCTACTTTAACTTTTGAGTTTTGACAAAACCTTAGGACTCACAAAATTTTATTTGCACATCTTTCACATCAGGGATCGGACTCCACTGTAACCCATGGTCGTTTTCCCCCACCAAACCAGCTTGCGCATTTTATCTTCAGTATTCATTTGGTGGCAGACCATATAAGGTGGCAGTAATCTTGCGGCACTCGAATGTATTATGTTTAGAAACAAACATGCAATGATGTTCGTTATTGATGATTATCCCAATACACCAAATTTATGTTCCAAACAGGAAAGAGATCATAATTCTTTTTTCTTCTTCACCGAAAGTGTAATATGACTCAGTTTTCTCAATCAAGTTCGCTTGCAAATGTTTTGACCATTTATGCTTAAGTTTAGTACAAAATCATGTGTATTAATCTGCTCATTCAGCAAAAACATTCAGCATGATCCACAAATGTGCGAGAAACAGGATGCTGGCATGATGCAAGAAGAGGGATTTCCCCAGTTTGTAACCATTCTTGTTGGAATCAAGAACATTTTGATACCAATGATCAATCATATTTAAAATCCATTTTAGTCTAATGAGAGAAACAAATTAGAGACGGATTACTTAGTCTAAAATCCTTTGTATGCAAGATATCAGTACATGTAAACCAGTCCAGAAGAGTTGTGTTTTTGCATTTTCTGTAAAAATTACTTCACTTTTACTTTTCCATAAACATATCATCCAGAGGAATTTATTACATTAGGCAAATAAATGGAGAGAGAGAGACAACGAGGTGATGTCTCATCATCTCCGTGCAAGATTGCAAGTAATATAATTCTACTAAAAACAGCAGAAGTTCCAGCAGGAGCTTCCCATAGCCATGCCAATGAGGCAGTAATTGGACACCTCCTCTTCCATTTACGACATAGTTTTACACCTTTGACATTACATAGTCCATCACGTCCACCAGAAAATCTACAGTTCAGGTCAGGAAAAAGAAATGACTTAGTAAACAAATGGTGGCAAAAAAGACGAGGAGAAATTGATGATTGTAATTGTGATATATGAAGACGAACCAGCATCTTCCTTCTTGAAGCAGAGTGGAGGAGTTATCCGGAAAACATTTCCGTAGAACCCACCTTTCCCAATTAGAACTCCCATCTCTGAAAGCAGATAGTGTTAGACTGAATACAAGCAGGACACGTAAAGTGAGGATCACTAGATAGCAAAGATGCATAGACAAGAGAGTAACCTTTCATCTCATCCATTATGTGAAGAGTCTCAACCTTAGCTGGAGTTTTCAACTGGTGATCTTTTACGAGTTCAACTCCAAGCATCAAACCTCTTCCCCTTACATCACCAATGACTACAAAAGCAAGCAACTTTTATCACTCAAAAGAGTAAAGAGAAATTCTTATGCTGAGAAATCAAACTTCATTTTTTCAATTCATCTTCCAAATCATTATTTTACATATCTTAGACAAGATCTGATTTGCATTCTATTACACGGCTGCCACATTCAATATGATAATATGAAACTTATCTCCATATGAATTTCCCACAGATCAAAGGAGGAAACATACTTTCATGCTTCTCCTTAAGTGATGTAAGACGCTCCTTCAGATATGTTCCCACAGTTAAAGCATTTTCCTGAAGCTTTTCCTTCTCTATCACCTCAAGGACAGCTAAGCCACCCGCTGTGCACATAGGATTACCACCAAAGGTATTAAAGTAATTGCGATGAGTCAAGACACTAGCAATCTCAGGAGTTGTAACTACAGCACCAATTGGAATTCCATTCCCAATGCCCTGAAGTACAAAATAAGTAAACGATAACGCATATCACCAAGCAAGGTATCTCAATCAGAGATTTCTAAGGGAAACCTAGTCAGAGACGATAAATTCTAGAAGATTTCATCATCTCCTACAGCACATGCAAATATTGAAAAAGAGAAAAGGTAAACATTTGGAAGATGAATCTTCCAAACTAGTCAAGGAGGTAGGATATCCATCTGATGGTATGATGTGAGTACTTCTAGATCTAGAGAGGAGAACAGGTTTCATAGAGATGCCTGGCAGAATTTGCAGATGGACTCTACCTTAGCCATAGTAACAATATCAGGCAAAACACCATGGCCCTCAAAACCCCAGAAATGGCTTCCAGTGCGACCAAAACCTGACTGAACCTCATCAGCTATACAAAGGCCACCAGCCTTTCTAATTGTTTGATAAACAGCAGGCAAATATCCAGGGGCAAGTTCTAGGATTCCACCCACTCCCTGTAAAAAGAACATAACATAAGTTGAGAATTTGAAGGAAAAAAAGTTTTATTTTCTGATCTGTGTATTTAGGTATAATTGCATAAAAGTTAAAGAATCGCCTGTATAGCTTCGGAAATAAAAGCAGCAACACGGCCACAAGTCCCATATGCAATGAGATCATCCACATCCTTTGCATATTTTGGTCCATCAGAACCAAAGACACCTCTGTACTGGTCAGGATTCAGGGCATGGTGAACTCCAGTCTGTCGAATCATTGTATGTTATAAAAGGATAAGAAAACTAAACAAAGCATAGAAAAACAAATAAACTTACACAATAGGAGACTATTTTATTACTAATAATTTTTCACATCATAAAGTAGTAGAAGAATAATCACATAACTTTAGAGACTTAGTGCATCATAAAAACAAAGACGAGACACAAATTAGGACATACAAAGCTAGAATTGTAACAGTCTTACAGCTAAAATTAAAGCATAAAATTTCTTCAAGTAGCATGAAATGTAATTGTTATCTGAAGAGTAGGTTCTCAACTATGTGCCTAGCTGACCACTCTCACAGTCCCGAGTGCCAAAATATTGGATCACAAAACATCATCACCATTAGCACTAATCTACATGAACCATGCAAAAATGTAATCTTTCTCCCCATCAATAAGTTGTATCACTGAAACAAGTAACATTTCTTTCACAATGATAGTTGATTATAAGGACCATCATTAGAAAACTCTCAGTTTGTTCATAAAGTATAAAACTATAGTTACAAGTTCCAACCAGTTCCAAACAACGAATTGATTCTCATGAAACATCTAATACAAAAGAATTTAAAAAATGAAGAACAATCACATTAGATAAGTTCAAATACCTGCACAACATTGAATTTATAGTTGCTCTGAGCAGTAGCCCCCATTGTCCCAGCAGCATTTCCATGATAAGCATTCCTCAGAGAAATAATATCATGGCTACCAGTGTACAATCGGGCCATCAACATCGCCAACTCGTTTGCCTCTGTCCCAGAATTCGTAAAGAAAATAACCTACACACAAAAAGTTCCAATTTCAAACATCAGTCAATACAAAAGAAAAGAAAAAAGAGGGCGCCTTTAAAAAGCTAGAATAAATCAATAAAACCTTGAGATCACCGGGGAGTTTAGATGCCAGTGCTTCAGCAAAATCGGCAATAGCATGATTCAGATATAAAACTGTGGAATGCTGCAATTTCCTTGCCTGATTAACAAGAGCATCAACCACTTTCGGATGACAGTGCCCACAACAAACCGTAGCAATCCCACCAAATGCATCCAAATAACGGCGACCCTTTTCGTCAAATAAGTATTGCATTTTCCCATCAACCAAATTCAACTGTCCAACACCATGATCACACACAACCAAAGTTCAAAACTTTTTTCTCAAAACAAATTAAAAAAAATGGAGGCAGAATGAATAAATGCATCTTACAGGTTTTTTATAGAAGTGGAAGATAGCAGGGCTAAGATATTGCTGTCGCTTTTTGAGGATTTCGTCGGCGGAGGGTCCAGTATATGGAGGTGGGGTGTAGTCGAAGTGTGGAATCTCGGGAAGCAATGCACCATTTTCCTGGGACAGTGCTAATGTTGAGAGAGATTGACGGGTGAAGATGGAATTTCTTCCCGATAGTACCCTTGGGACGATGAATCGATGCATCTTTTGATTGAAGCAGCAAACAAACAAAAACAAAAACAAAAACAAAATCAAAACTGGAACGGGGGGAATGAAGAAGAGAACGCAGACTCAGAGTTGTACTGAGTGAGAGTGGTTTGGGACAAGCGTACAACTCACTTATATAGGAATAGGATGGGTAGGTCACATCAACTACTCAGACAACAACGTCGGAATAAATGGAGATAGATTTGGTGAGTTATGCGATTGGAGTTACGACTCAGCTGGAGAGTGACGTGTAACTGAGTTGTTATGTTTTGTTTGTTTGCGGTTGATGAGTTTTAATTTTAGGAATGCCCGAATGCGGAATGCATGCCCAGGAATTTGGTTGGGCCCTCTGGGATCCTAGTATATTTCATATTTGTAGGATATTGTATGGGTTCCATGTTTTTTGCATTCTTAATCTTTATAACGTTTGGTATATCGTAGGCCCAGAGTTCCGCCCACTTTTAACTCTTTCTCATTCTGTCCACAAAGATCTTCCACTAACATTGCCCAACAAAGATTCCAAGAATGGGGAGAAAGCCATTTGGGTGTAAATGAGAAGGATTTTGATCGATAAGAGTATTTTTCTCTTTTTTTTTTTCCCTTTAAACCGCAAAGAAGAAAATCATTCCGGTGATTCATCTGGAAAATTGATTCCATACCTAACTCCATGTGTCATGGCATTCCTATTCTTAGAGCTCAATGCCAAACGAGTGAAATGGCATTAAACTGAAAATGCAATGCAAACCATTGGTTTCTCAATTCAAGACGCATCACATATCTATCCCTACCATACTTAAAAAGTGTACGAACAGTATTTGGAGGACTGCCACACAAATAAAATCAATACTCCCAACATCAAGGAATGCGCTGCTACACAAATAAAATATTTAGTCAGTGGTAACCTACAAAAACATATACAAACAAGACATTTGCCTCACTCCATTAAATGAACAGCATATTCAAGCCAAGTAGATCAATACAGAAGCCGTATCGAAATTCATAGAATTGACAGCCTAGTACTGATGCAGAAGCTATTATAGTAAAATGGAGGATGGAGGAGAATGTACTGACTCAATATTCACAATTTCATATCCATGGAACTGGTCTTACATGCACAGTAACAGACCCACAAGTCTACCACGGCAAAGCCAACATTGTAGTCACCTACACTCCTCTACATCGTTAAAACCCTCGTCATCATAAACTTCCCAATCAACATAATCATCATATATGTCATCTTCAGAAAAAGGGTATGCACCATCAGAACTGACATGTTCTCCCGGTATTTCGGGTTCAGAAGACTTTTGACTGGTACTCTCAACTTCTTCTAATTCACGACCAGAATATCTGCTCTCAGTTTCTGATTTGTCATCAGAGCATCTGCTCCCACTGTCATCCTCAATATCTGAGGACTCTTCATCCGGATAGTCATTCAGAGGATTGTCTTCAGCTGAAAGTGCAAACATTTTTAGAGTACACCACAAGCATCTTCAATTACAGGAAGATGAGGAGAAAAGTTCAATAACAAAGAGAGAAAAACACCATACCATTAGAATCATCAGTTTCATATTCAGAATCATCTGGACCATCATAGTAGTCTTCATCATCTACTTGCACTCTGAAACCAGTAAAAGCATTGTCTTAGTGAACAAAGTAACAGGTGAAATCACCTTGTCTGCCTACAAGCATAAAACCTTACAAAGGAAATGGGCTTGGAGCATTTTCTTCTGTGATGTCCATGTCATCCCTAACAGCATAATAATCATAGACAAAATTATCTGGCAAAGCTGCAGAATATTAAAGATGAACAACAATATCAGTCACAGAGGGAATGGTTGTCTAGGAACTGTTGAGTATCAAGAGAAGTACACGTTTTACAAGAAAATAATGTAGACCAAAACACCAAAAAAAAAAAAAAACAAAAAATGAAGTCAGAAGAAGAAGAGAAAGAAAAAGGGACCAAAATGAACCAGTTATAGGTCAACCGGTTCATTGGATATCCAGGCAAAGTAACATTTTCACATGTACCAAGGAACAAAAAGACAAGCATAGATTGATGAATTATCAAGTCCAAATCAACCCATTTTCCAAATCCATAATGGTTATAGTTATGAGTTTTTCTCCCGTGCATCTGACCTGCATTGGCAAGAAATCCTGTTCAACTGTTCCCTCTCTAGCAAGTTTAATTGGGGCCACCCATGGATATTATCTACTTTAGCCTTTTTCCAATCATAACAAAAAACAGAAAGAACTAAAATAAATAAAAAAATTAGGGTCAGCAACACCCAGGCAAAATCTAACCTTTGTGGATCCAGTTTCATTAGTTCATACAAAGCTGGAAGTATCCAATAACAGATAGATGGGGATTGCAATACAGTTTCCTTAAAAGTTTGTAGATTCATTACAACATAATGCCAGTGAACAAAGTTAGTGTGAGAAGGATGCAAAGTTTATAGTTTCATGTCGTGTAAGAAGATTACTCCAGCCAAACCTTTTAGACAAAAGGAAAAGATCAAAAAATGAAAACAAAATAAAATCAAGACCTCCTTTAGTGATGCAGTCATAAATATCAGCTTCAACCTCGGCTGCAGCACTAGGAAGGACTTCTCTCAAGAGAGGCAAATATTCAGACATCATCCTGCAATCCTCCAGTTCAGAACCTCTGTAGGAAAATCAAAGGAGATGCATTATCTCAACAAAATCTGCAATTCATAGCTTTACATGGGGCACACATAGACTGAAACTTACTGCTTGATATTCACTTCGCTACTCTTCTCCTCGACCTCAACACGAACAACATCATAAAGACGGCACATTTCATTTAGAGCTTCATTACGAGCACACTCTTTCTTTTCCTTTCTGCTTCTCCATATTTGCTCAAAACGAGCACTTTTTGATAACATCTAGAACCATAGAAATATTCATAAAATGCAAAAGGACCATAAACAAGTTGACGAGAGAGAAAGCAAAATAATTCTAAGAATAACTCAATACAGAAAGGGTTTCCTTTTGACCAACAGCATGACAAGTGTCCATTGTGTTGCCTGTTTCTCTACAAAAGATACCAGCCTGATTTTAGTAACCTCAAAATGCTCCTAAGAGCATCAGGCTAATGGATCGCACTAGAGTACCAACAACACAACCAACAGGTCAGTAAAATTCACAACACAATCAACTGGTTGGATCAACTAGAATTAGGGAAACAAAGATTCACTGTAATGAGTCAGATTTTTTCTGATGTGGCTCACAGAACAAGCCAATTGACCAAATCTTAGGAAAAAGGGAAGATTTTGGGCTCCATAATTAGGTGCACAACTATTAAAAACACCCATTAAAAAATTCGGATGGTCCATTTTGAGTTATGGGCGCCTGTTTTTTTGCTTTGAAGGGCCTAAAATACAACCAAGAAGAAATATTGGCAACCCAACAAGTCATATATATATATATTTTTCTCTTTGGGATAGGGAGCTGAACTCTTGACTTTCATGCACTATAAAGCAGGTATTCAACAATTGAGCAACCAGCCCCGTAATAACTTGCAGATTTTGGGCAGATATAAGTACATGCCATCCTCCACAGGAAAAGGAAAGCAGAAGCACACATCCCAGATACAGTAGAAACTTGAAGGAAAAAGCCTACAGATTTTATCATCCATCCACTACAAATCTACATACCGAATACTCAAGAAATACTCGGACAGAAGGAAAAAAATAACAATGCAGTAATACCTCTTGCTGTTGTTTTGCTTTAGACAGCAACAGGTTTTGTTTCTGTGCACATTGCATAAATAACAGAAGATTAAGTGCAATAATAAGACCAGTTCCATAAATGTATTCAAACATTTGCATGTCCTCACATATGCAAACACAATCAAGGAGATGGAGCAAACTTACATTCTCTGTCTTAAAGATCCGTCTAGTTTCATTTTTCCCTTTAGATCCCAAGCCATCTTCTGAATTAGACTGTTCAACATTAAGCAAATAATCAGAGTATTCTAACTTTCAAGCTTCAAGGATGAAAAGAGACATTTATCACTATCTGCAAAGCTATTGCATAGCCTCCATCTGAACGACAAAAAAGGACTATGAAATACGTGCAAGCTTCAAGCGCTAAAAAATCAGCATAACATAAATGAACAATGAAGGAATCAGCCAATGTACTAACCGCAAAGGAGTTTAAAATATCAGTAGGGATCTCGGAAGTAGTTACAGTCTCCACGTGTTGAACAAATACCTTTCTACTCTTCAACTCCTCAACTGTAAAATGTTACAAAAATGCATTATGCACAAAATATTGTATTGATCAATTGAATTACGACGCGGTCTCAATATAATAGTTTTCCTATGATAATCTGTAAATAGTACAGAATTTAGGTTTAAACAATTCTCCATTTCTAATCATTTTATATCATCCAAGCATTCTCAAATTCGTAATGCTAAACTTTAACTCTATCCTACAGAAGATGAACAACGTGTGAATGAAAAAAGTGTACATACCAAGTACTGTAGCATAATGTAAAAATTATAAAACTGCAGAATACCTCTAGTAGAAGAATCAGAAATGGAGAGCTTGTCAAAGTCGAGCAGTGGCTTCTTTAATGGTCTTTCGCTGATTTCGAGCCCTATTATCAGCAAAAATCAGCTTACTTAATTTAACATCTTAAAATTAAAACAAAAAAAAAAAGAAATTATCAGAAGCTGAAGAAAAAACGAACAAAATTTAGAAATAACCGACAGAAAGCATCGAGCCGCGACTGATGAGCTTTCCTTTTAATTCTAACAACGACAGGCTTGTCATTCTCGGCCGGAGCGGAAGAACTCGCCGAATTCGAAGCCATTGAGATGGTGATTTTGGAACAAACAGAAACTACGGTTTGCGTCTAGGGTTTCTCGAGCGCATTTTCAAATTTCAATGAATTTGAACCTGTATTTTTGAAACTTAGAAATGCTTTAGTGCTGAAGAAAACTTGAAATACTTCTACTTTGCTGTCCTTGGTGCTTTTGAGATTGCGGCCTTGGTTTGTTTTTTATTGGGTTAGCCCAAACAATCTCCCTCCATTAATCGAGAGAGCTCAAGGACCCAAGCTGCTTGGGCCGATTTGGTTTTCTAACTTATCCACTTTCTACGAAACTCTTTTAACATTAACAAAATTGTATCCCCTCCTATTTGTTGGAATGCCATGTTTCTAGTATACCAATAGTGACAAAATTGTATCTCCTCCCCTTTGTTCGAATTTAATGTCTCCCCTTTGTTCGAATTTAATGTCTCCCCTTTGTTCGAATGCTCTGTCTCTAGTATACCAACTCGTCTGCAGTGGTCCCAATTACACGATAGTAGAAGTCTAGGACAAGATGGTTTCAGGTGCAACCATCACGAGAAAATTTGTAATAATGTAGTATTGTTATAATAGTTTAGTTTGTTAATTTTTTTTTTGTTTTGTATATAACTTTTGTCTTTTATTTGGTACGACATTTGTGGGTAGTTTTAAAATTTTTGTGTTTAATGAATCTGAAAATTTTCCAAGATCATTGTTCAATTTATAGTACGTTTAAAATTTTTATATTTTTCGGACCAATTCATAAGATCAAGTCAGATTCCCTAAGAGACTCTTTGGAAATCATCCTCCAGTGGCATTTGGAGGTTTGTTACTACCCCCAGTAAAGTTTTCACCAGTAAAAGGAAGCAAATTAATGTGAATGGCAATGTTGATGACTGATCCTGTGAAAACACTCGTTTAGCGCTTAGCGGGAAAATTAAGTTGGATTTCAACACTACTACGTTTAGTTTACCTGTTGAACTGTAGTCTGCATACATGCATGTAGAGTGGCAGTAAATTCTTGGATTAATAATGATCCTTAAATAAGAGTCACGATATCCATTCAATTAAAGTATTAAACTAGTATATATAATACTTTAGTCTCCTTTCTTAAACTTTTGACCCACGAGCAAGACCACACAAAAACAAAAAAACATGAAATTAAACAATCATCGGACTGTCCTAACTCCTAAATCATAGCAGCACAAAAGTTGGAAGCTTAATATATTAACGTGCGTATACAGTATACTGTATACTCATGCATGAGCATGACGCGAATAGCTTCAATTTATAAAACATTAATTAATTATTCTACATAAGATGTGGTTCTGCGATAGGAAACGGCACGAAATCTACAGGAACATCCTGTTAATCTTAGGTGATTGCTACATCTGCCAATAACCCTTCTTCACTATTTACAAATTACAATCGATCCTTGTATTGTTTTACACACACACACACAGACACATATATGTATGTAACATGCAAATTAAATAACATTGAATGGTGGCAAAGGTTGAGGTGGTGGTTATTGAAAGAACACATTCTTGTCCTAACCACCACAATATAATTGTCCATTACTATCTTGACGCTTGCTTCACTCCTTAACACTCCACATATTTGATCTTACCCCACCTGTCCCAACACGTATAATCAAATTCCTCAAACTTTCAACAATTTTCATTAAATTCGAAAATCTAGCTCCATCTGCCACCGCTAGCTAGCTGATTCTTTCAATGGTCCTTCAGTGGCTTAGTTTGATCGGTGCAATTTGGCTACAATGCGTAAATGGAACAAATTCTAATTTCCCAGCTTACTCTTCCCAACTCAAACATCTTCTGTCATTATCACAGTTGCAACTCAACAACCTTGCGCTTGCATCTGATGCCGGGAAATTACTCGGATGGTTTTCTGGGATCGCGGCGGTGTATTTGCCACTGTGGCTAGTGCTTATGATCGGTGCGACGCTTGGATTTATTGGTTATGGGGTGCAATATCTGTTCGTCACGGGACAAATCCCTTCTTTGTCATATTGGCATATTTTCTTGCTAACTTCTTTGGCTGGAAATAGCATATGTTGGATCAACACAGTGAGTTTCATTATTACTATTCAGAATTTCCCTTTGGATCGTCAAATTGCTGTCGGGTTATCAACCAGTTATCAAGGTTTAACTGCCAAGATTTTCACAGCCCTTGTTGATGTTGTGAATCGCACTTCGCCAAATCAAAGAGCCAAAACGTATCTTTTCTTGAATGCGGTATTGCCTCTGTTGGTCTGTATTGCAGCTTCACCCGTAGCTAAGCATGTGAAGATAGGAAAACTAAAGAATTTGGCAGGTGGGTTCATCGCAATGTTTGGTATAACTATAGCAACAGGAATCTATGCTATCCTTAGCAGTTTTAACTTCATTACAAGTTCATTACCACCGGATATTTTTGCTATTGGGATGGGTTTATTTTTAGTCCTTCCTCTTGCAATTCCAATTTCTGAAAAATTAAGAGAAACATTGCAAAAGAAATGTTGGATAAGAAAAGACTCGAGAGTGTGCAATATTGCCGTAGAGAACAACAGTCAGGACAATCTCATGAGATCAATGGAGAGTGGGGGAAAAGAACATGAAGAAAATACCAACAACAAAGTCTTTGAAGTTTATGTGAGGGAGGAAATTGGAGCGAAATTGATGCTACAAAGAATCGATTTTTGGTTGTATTATTTCGTCTACTTATTCGGTGCAACTCTTGGTATGGTTTATCTGAATAATTTGGGACAAATTGTTGAGTCTCGCGGGAGCTTAAAGACTTCTTCAATCGTATCATTGTGTTCATCATTCACTTTTTTCGGTCGTCTTATCCCATCACTCCTCGACTACTATTTCTCAACGTACGTATAATTAAAACAGCAACTTTTCATTGCGTACAAGATTAATTATGAACTCTCGTTAATTTACTTTGTTGTTTGTTTTTTTCTCAAAAAAATAGGAAGAATATGGTGATTTCAAGACCAGCATCAATTGCAGCGACGATGATCCCATTATCAGGGGCATTTTTCTTGCTTCTGGTGAAGAACAATCTTTGTCTGTACATCAGTACAGCAATTATAGGAACGTGCACAGGAGCAATAACTTCGATCTCAGTGCCTACCACAACCGAATTATTTGGAGCAACTAATGTCGGTGTAAATCATAACATCTTGGTTACAAATATCCCAGTTGGGTCATTTTTGTTTGGTGATTTCGCAGCTCTGATCTATAGAAAAGAAGGAAATAGAGCAAACGGTGGTGACTGCATGGGCATGAAATGCTATCAAACTACCTTCAGTTTATGGGGTTTTCTCTGCATTTTTGGAACTTTTCTTGCAATAATTCTTCACTGTAGAACCAAAAAATTCTATTCTCAAAATAGATAAATTAAATATATGACTAATTAATGTACTTAGCCATTAATGTATGGAGCCATATACTGTTTAGTATTAATTCTTCGTTGATTTGTGTGAGGATGACATTGTTTAATTCAACGGTATTTGTTTTTCCCTTTTTGGCTTTAGTTGATGGAATGAGTAATGACCAACGGCAGAATTATGGTTGTGTAAATAACATGACCAAATTTAACCAATATATATTTTGTTTAATTTTATGTTTTAATCTAAATCTCTGTTTCATTTTATGTATACACTATCACATGTATTTTACATTTATTCCTAATAGTTCACTTATTATTTCATAGAGTTTCAGTTAAATATATATCATATATATTTTATATTTATTTCTAATAGTTCACTTATTATTTCATAAAGTTTTGGTTAAATATACATTACATGTATTTATAAGGTAAAACATATGATTAACCAAAAAATTGGAATAGAAGATACAAGTGAGAAGAAAAATGATTCAAAATACTGCCAAGTGGCTCTCTCTAGCTCTTCCTTTCATTTTCAAATCAAGAATTGATTGAGCTGATTAATCTTTTAATTAATTAAAATCTTATTTTTCTCTTTTATTTTGTAACTCAACTTGTTTCATTCATTTATTTACGATAAATTTATATTTATTAAATAATAATAGAATTTTACACTGAGTAAATTATTATAAATTATTAAAAATTCATACTTTTTTTTTAATCATTACTAAAAAAAAGTTGATTCTCTCCTTCTTATTTTTTTTTATTCTCTTCTTCAAATCAACTTAAATTATCTACTAAAATTGAAAGATAAGAATTAGGTAGGCGTGGACGAAATTAAAGGTGTGACATTATAGTACGGGTCACGCATTCCTGCAATATTAATTGGAGTTTTTTACATTGATCAAGGAGTGATTAATTTTGTTCTTTTTATTATTTTTTGGGAGGTTGGGGAAGTGGAAATAATGCAAATGTTTAATTGCGTCTCAATCATGGATCCAAATTGGTTGCCTGCCGGAACATCGATCTATTGAAAACAAATTTCGTATTTACTATAAATAACATTAACTAAACTACTTTAAGAGAAAATAAAAAAAAAGTTTGTGTCAAAAAATTTATTATTTTTTTAAGGTAGGTTTTAATTCATTTTCATTTAATTAAGCCGGTAAACGAATTTCATTACCGTATCAAACAAACAATAAAGGCTACGCTCAAGAATAATTTGCTTAGAGATAATGTTTGTTTTCTCTTTTTTCTTTTTCTTTTTTATTGGTAGGAGTGGAGATAATTCTAGAAAATAACGTGTAAAATTCATTCGAAAATATTTTCCATTTCTTATTATGGCAAGCCAGCAAAGTAAGGAGGCACAAAATCCTAAGACGACAAACAGAAATTAATGAAGTCTTTGTATGGATGGCCTCTTCATCCAATACATGCAGTACAAACCTGGATTTCTCAGTCTCGTTTCTTTGCTTTTTGCCTTTTTACTCTTTTTTTTTCCCTCTACTATTGTTTTCCTTTTCTTGTTGGTACATATTTTATCGTCGTTTTCTTGTTGAATATGACTATATATATATGCACCCCATTTTTTGGGTGTTTTTTTTCTTTGTAGAGCTTCAAAATGGAACTTTAAAACTTGTATAATTATGAGACATTTAAACACGCATACATTAATATTGTCTAAAAACATTATATTTAATCGATCAGGAGATTGTTTCAATGTACGTACGTACAAGGATGAAATTTGATCATTGCTATTGATGTAATTACAGAGCCAAATCCTTAAAAAAGTTGTGTTGCTACTTTCTACAAACCATTAAATTCCAGTAAAGTTTTCCATCGATCACATGATCATAGTAGTACAATAACAGAAAATGACTTAGAATCTTTCGTAAACTCAACTCAATCCCCATCCCCTTCTGGCTTCTTCCCAAAAAAGATACATCAAAGGCATGCAATAGCCAATAAGTTGTGTCATCTTCAGAAAATAACGGATAATCCCATTCCCACCGTCTTATCTTATCTTCCAAACATAAACGTCACTCTTCTTAGACACTGCGCCCCCTCTTTCCCCCGCTTTCTATGACATTATCATGACTAGCTTCGGTATTCAATAAATTCGTTTAGTTCTGTATATTGATACATCAGCATCTCATCTTTTGCCTTCCATCCACCATTAATATACGTGTAAGAATCCATTAATTCAACCCATTCTCATATCCCATCTCATCGATGATCGATGTAGCATGCAAGCATGCATGCAAAGACCTTAGTTTGATTCACAATAAGTACGTAGTTAATGCTTTCATTAATTGTTTTTCCTCAAAAACAGATGAAGAGTCCCATGTTTCTTGGATTATGTTTCTTTCGGTGATGCCTTGATTTTTTTTTCTGTGGATTGCTGTCCCTTTTATTGTTCCATGTTTTTTGTTTTATTTGCTCTCTTTTTACAGCAATTGGTTGATATGAGATCAGAATAATGACAGGATTAGGTATTTTGTTTTCGGTGGATTTGATAATTTCACTCACATACTTAACAGATTGACATTTTAGATGAATAAATAAGTAAATGAATAATAATTAAAGATGAATAAATAAAAGAATGAGTAATAATAAGATTTTAAGTGGCATAAAAGAATTCACACTGTGTATTATTAATTATTCTCAACTTATTTGAACCACATTAGCATTACATATAAGTTATTTGAATCACATTGTACGTGTTCATTTAATCTAAAAAAGAAGTCCACAAAATCTTATTCTAACAAGAGCTCCTAAAAGATTGAGAAAGAAAATCCAAAGGAGTAACCCCAACAAGAAAAAGTAAAATTTGACAATCAATAGATAATGGTCATTTTTCAAAATTTTTAACATTTTAATTTTTTACACGATTCATTAGATAGTACATCACCATTTGATATAAGTGCAAAAAGTGTCCACCGACGTTATTTTTTTAGATTTGCCATTTTGGGCAAAAAAAACATGTGGTATAACCCACAAAAAATGGTCATTTTTAAAATTTTATAACTTTCCTTTTTTTCACACTATTCATCAGATAACATATTGATAAGAGTGCAAAAAAGGGCACGACAATGACTATCGATTGCAAGTTTTTGAAATTTGCCATTTTGGGGAAAAAAACGTGTTATAACCCCAAAAAATGGTCATTTTTCAAAATTTCTAACTTTCCTTTTTTTATACCATTCATTAGATAGCACATCGCCATTTCATATGAGTGCAAAAAACTACACGAAAATAGCCACGGACGACAAGTTTTTGAAATTTGCCGCCCAAAAAAATGGTAATTTTTCAAAATTTATAATTTTCTCTTTTTTACACAATTCATTAGATAGCACATCTCTATTTGATATGAGTGCAAAAAACGGCACGAAAACGGCCACTGAAAAAGAGTTATTGAGATTTGCCATTTTGGGCGAAAAAACGTGTGTTATAACCGACTTTTTAACTTTCCCTTTTTCAGCCCATTAATTATATAACATATTGCCATTAGATATGAGTGCAAAAAATGGTACGAAAACGACCATTGACTGCAAGTTTTTAAAATTTTCCATTCTGGAAAAAAAGTGTGCTATAACCCAAATTTTTTTTCATTTTTCAAAATTTATAATTTTCTCTTTTTTTATACTATTCATTAGATAGCACATCGCTATTTTATATGAGTACAAAAAACGGCACAAAAATGGCTACAGACGGAAGTTTTTGAAATTTGCCATTTTGGGTAAAAAAATCATGTGCTATAACCCACGAAAATGGTCATTTTTAAAAAATTCTAATTTTTCTATTTTTTACACCATTCATTAGATAGCACATCGGTGTATGATATGAGTGCAAAAAGCGGCACAAAACGGCCATCGACTCCAATTTTTGAGATTTGCCATTTTCAAAAAAAAGTGTGTTATAACAAAAAAATGGTCATTTTTCAAAATTTATAACTTTCCCTTTTTTTAACCCCATTCATTAGATAGCACATTGCCATTTGATATGAGCGCAAAAAATGGCAAGAAAATGGCCATCGACTACAAGTTTTTAAAATTTTCCATTTTGAAAAAATAATTGTGTTATAACCCAAAAAATGGTCATTTTTCAAAATTTCTAATTTTCTCTTTTTTTTACATCATTCATTAGATAGCACATTGCCATTTGATATGAGTGCTAAAAATTGCACGAAAACGGTCATCAACTGCAAGTTTTTAAAATTTTCCATTCTGGAAAAAAAGTGTGTTATAACCCAAAAAATGGTCATTTTTCAAAATTTCTAACTTTCTACCATTAGGTAGATAGCACATCGCCAATTCATAAGTGCAACAAATGGCACGAAAACGGCCACTGATTGAAAGTTTTTGAAATTTGCCGTTTTGGGTAAAAAAACATGTGCTTATAATAAAAAATGGTCATTTTTAAAAATTTCAAAAATTTATTTTTTTTATACAATTCATTAGATTGCATATCTCCATTTGATATGAGTGCAAAAAAGGAACAAAAACGGCCACCAAAGAAGAGTTTTTGATATTTGCTGTTTTGGGAAAAAAATGTGTATGATAACCCACAAAAAATGGTCATTTTTAAAATTTTTAACTTTCACTTTTTTACACTATTCATTAGATAGTGCATCGCCATTTGATAAGAGCGCAAAAAACGACACGAAAACGATCATCGATTGTAGGATTTTTAGATTTGCCATTTTGAAAAAAAAAACGTGTGTTATAACCCAAAGAAATGGTCATTTTTCAAAATTTATATATTTCTCTTTTTCTATACCTTTCATTAGATAACACATCGCCATTTCATATGAGTGCAAAAAGCGGCACGAAAACGGCCAGCGACGACAAGTTTTTGAAATTTGTCGTTTTGGGTAAAAAATCGTGTGCTATAAGCCTATAACCCACAAAAAATGGTCATTTAAAAAAATTTTTAACTTCTTATTTTTTACACCATTCATTAGATATAATATCTCCATTTGAAATGAGTGCAAAAGATGACACGAAAATAGCCGTCGACTGCAATTTTTGTGATTAATTTGCCATTTTAGAAAAAAAACAGTGTGTAACCTAAAAAAATAGTCTTTTTTAAAAATTTCTAACTTTCCCTTTTTTATACCATTTATTAGACAAAACATCGTCATTTCATATAAGTGCAAAAAGGCACGAAAATGGCCACCAACGACAAGTTTTTGAAATTTGCCATTTGGGTAAACAAATCATGTGTTATAACCCACAAAAATGGTCATTTTTAAAAAATTCTAAATTTCCTATTTTTTTACACCATTCATTAGATAGCACATCGCCATATGATATGAGTGCAAAAAATGACACAAAAACAGCCATCAACTACAATTTTTGAGATTTGCCATTTTGGAAAAAAACAACGTGTGTTATAACCAAAAAAATGGTAATTTTTCAAAATTTCTAACTTTTCCTTTTTTTCACCCCATTCATTCGATAGAACATTGCTAGTAGATATAAATGCAAAAAAGGCATGAACACGGTTATCGACTTCAAGTTTTTAAAATTTTCCATTTTGGAAAAAAAAAGTGTGTTATAAAACCCAAAAAATAGTCATTTTTCAAAATTTCTAATTTTTTCTTTTTTACAGCATTTATTAGATAACACATCTCCAATTGATATAAATGCAAAAAAAGGAACAAAAACGGTCACCAAAAAAGAGTTTTTTCAGATTTACCCTTTTGGGCAAAAAAAAATGTGTGCCCCACAAAATAGCCATTTTTAAAATTTCCAACATTAACTTTTTTCACATTATTCATTAGATAGCACATCGCCATTTGATAAGAGCGTAATAAACGGTACAAAAATGACCATCTACTGTAAGTTTTTAGATTTATCATTTTGAAAAAAAACATGTTATAACCTAAAAAAATGGTCATTTTTCAAAATTTATAACTTTCCCTTTTTTATACCATTCATTAGATAACACATCGTCATTTCATATGAGTGCAAAAAATGACATGAAATGGGTCACCGGCGGTAAGTATTTGAAATTTGGTGTTTCGGGTAAAGAATCATGTGCCACAAAAAATTGCCATTTTTCAAAAATTTTAACTTTCCTATTTTTTTACATAATTCATTAGATAACACATCGCCATTTGATATGAGTGCAAAAAATGGCTCAAAAACTGCCACCGAAGAAGAGTTTTTGAGATTTGCTGTTTTGGGCAAAAAAATGTGCTATCCACAAAAATGGTCAATTTTAAAATTTCAAACTTTCACTTTTTTCACACTATTCATTAGATATCATATCATCATTTGATAAGAACACCATAAACAACAGAAAAATGACCATCGACAATAAGTTTTTGAGATTTGCCATTTTGAAAAAAAAATGTGTTATAACCTAAAAATATGGTCATTTTCAAAATTTCTATGTTTCCATTTTTTGTACTGATAAGTTGGTTTTATACCAACTTATATGTCTTATTTCACTTGGCTTTTGACTTAATTTTCATGCTAATGTGTGGTGTAATGTGCAATATTGTGTGTTTATGTGTTTTGCAACTCATAGTGTTTAAATGGTGAAAAAAAGACCAAAAATGATGATTAAAATAGACAAAAGTGTTGAAGAACAAAACAAGGTTTGAAATTAAGCTTGTGGAGTTGAAGAATGCCATTATATGCTTACTTTAGGGTTTGGGCAGATTTGTTGTGCAAATTCATTTGAGTGTAATTCTTTCAATATTAATCAAAATGAAGAGATCTTGGATGTTCTGAAAAGCTCTTTGAGTGTGCTTCATTTCTTATGTTTTAACTTTCTTCTAATTTTGTATGCAACCATGAGAAATGTGAGCTTCTTTCGTGGTGTTTGGATTAGGACTTGCTAGGTTTATCTCTCTGCCACAGTTAGGTAGGACGTATATAACTTGAGCTACAGGTACCCAATGATGCTGATTCTTGAACCATTGGAAAGCCAAGAGGATTAGCCAGAACTTTTATGTTTACCACTAGGTCTAATTCAAAGGCTAAGACACAGTTATTTGGCATGAAAGTAGAGCCTGGCACTAGAATGAACACTTATGCACAAGCCCATTTGGCACGTCAACTTTGGCACATCATTCATGCACAACTTTGCCAAACCTTGCCATGCACCATGCCGCAAACGTGCACTTACCTTGCCAAGCATCCACTTGCACACATTTGGCAAACTGCTTGCACATTCTTGGAACCTCACTTTGCCATGCCAGTTTTGGCAGACTACGCACGCACTTTGACAAAACACTGGCGCACCATTCTCACAATTCTACTAACACACCTTGCCGAGCCTTGCCAAGTCTTGCCAACACACCTTGCTGCACACATGCACTCACCGTGCCACAAGATCATCAAACGAACCACATGCACATTGGCACCACATTTACACGGCTTGTGCATGGCACGATCACTCATGTTTATACAACTTGGGCAAGGTTTTGCACACCATAACTGTTCAATGCGAGTTTACACTCTTAAAGTTTAGTTGACACATCTCAGCACACATTAACTCACACCAACTCATATCACACATACACTTTGTTTGCACAACAAACTTCACACTTAGGCACACATTCTGGCATAAAAAAAAACGAGCAACCATGCATGTTTGCCCACGAGATTTCGTGGGATGGAAAATGCAAGAAAATTGGCCTGCGAAATTTCGCAAGCCAATAAAATGGCACAAATTTTTGCCTGCGAAATCTTGCAGACCAAAAAGGGGGTAAAAATTTGCACTACGAGATCTCGTAGTGCATTTTTGTGTTGTTTTCTTTTGGCCTTGAAAATCGGTTAAGTATTGAGATGTTTTGATCTTGTTTGAAGAAGGAAAAGTGGCTAAGTGTTGGAAGGTTTGCTCCATGAAAATTTCAGCTTTGTCGCACTTTATTAGTTGGGTCATAACTCTTTCGTCTTAGGTCCGAATTGGGTGTTTCAAACGGCTGTAGAAAGCTAAGACAAAGGTTTACAACTTTCGTGTTTTAAGTTTTCCCAAATTCACAATGTATCAGGGCTATAATCTGGTTGGAAAATGCTGCAAAGCATAATGGTTTCAGGAGTTTGATTGTGGTATTGGAAAATTGTCTAAGTGTTGAAGTTCTGATTTTCTGAAATTCCAGGCAGCTGAAGGCGTGGTGTTCTGTGGCAAGAAGGCGCTGTTTTGCTGAAAGGCTGGACTGCAGGAGCTCTCGGCGATGTGAAGGCGTGAGGAGCTCAGGCACGAAGGCGTGAACTTGGTCTGATTCCTCAGCTGGATTTTTGAGGAGCAAAGGCGTGATGAAGCTGGGCTTGAAGGCGCGATGTGGAGGACGGGGACGATGAAGGCGTGTCCAGCGGAAGCCTGAGGCGCTGGAATGCTGGAGGAAGTCTTCAACTTCGAGTTTTCATATTTTAAGCTGATTTTGGTTCTTCCATTTAAGGGCATTCCTGTAATAACGTAGATGTTTTACGTTCGCGTATTAGTTACATTTTCATGACTCTATATATAGGAAATGTAGCTAAGATGTAAAGGGAGATCCCGGAGACTATTATTTTTCATCCATTTAGTTAGGAATAGATTTTTGAACTAGGGAGGGAAAGTTTCTCTCTAACTTTCTCTCTCTAGGATTTTCTCTCTCTAGCTTTTGAACTCCGGTATTTTCTATTCCGATCAAAGATTTGCTCCGATCATTGTAATTCTCATATCAATTAAGGAAGCTCTTGGAACAATTCAATTGGTAAACTCTTTCCAGTTATTGAAAATGAATTATTTCAAGTTCCAAATTGTTGATCGTGAATTGGTAATGAAGTTCTATGGTTAGATCTCTCATGTTCTAGAGTTTCAACCGGTTAAATGTATAATTAGACTATGCAATACTATGCAATTGACACAATTTCTTAAGGATGAAATCATACGTGATTTTAATGATTGAATCTTGTTGAGTTTCATGAATTCACACTTTTATTGAATGAATTGAACTTTGATTGTGGTCGCCATGCTGAGTTGAAGTGAGATTTACCAATATCTGTGAGAATTGCATGAAATGAAGACTAAATGTATGATGATTGAGTCTTCCACTTGCTTTGCTTGAATCATGATTTGAGATGCGGTCGCCATGCCGGTGGAGAATCATTGAGTTGTTAGGAAAAAATGAGAAGAAACTTTCTTAAGTAAGCAAACACTCTAGGTCCTAGGTCAGGCCTCGCCATGGGATACCGTAGGAATTGTATGCTAGATTTGCTAACTTTGGAGAGTTGAGGCATTGCGGGTTGAATCCATTCTACTTAGGCCTCGCCATGGGAAAAGTGGAATGTTAAGGAGTATAGAAAACACTGTGGTCGTCATGCTAAGTGTTAGCTAGCCTCCTGGGCAATAGAGATCTCCTCATTGTTTTATTTGTGTGTCAAGAGCATTGCAATCATGGTCTAATGTGCATTCAACTGGTGGAAATACTCTAGAGCATCCACTCTCTTCCTGTTTTTGCACTTTATTTGTTGCATTTGATTCTTTACTAGTTAGTGTTTAGTTTTAGTTCTTTAGTGACATTCTGTGAGCAAATATTGAAATCAAAGAATTCCAACCCTTCCCTGTGGATACGATCTCCACTCAATGCTTCTACGTAGTTTAGGGGTAAAATTGAGGGTACGCAATAAGCCTATCATGTACCATTCATTAGATAACACATCGCCATTTTATATGAGTGCAAAAAATGGCACAAAAATGGCCAATGACGGCAAGTTGTTAAAATTTGACATTTTGGATAAAATATCGTGTGCTATAACCCCACCAAAAATGGCCATTCTTAGAAAATTCTAACTTTTCTATTTTTTTAAACATCATTAGATAGCACATCTCCATATGGTATGAGTGTAAGAAATGGCACGAAAACAACCATCAACTACAATTTTTGAGATTAGCCATTTTGGAAAAAGTGTGTTATATCCAAAAAAATGGCTATTTTTCAAAATTTCGAAATTTCCATATTTTTCATACCATTTATTAGATAACACATCGCCATTTTGTATGAGTACAAAAAACGGCACGAAAACGGCCGCCGACGGCAAGTTTTTGAATTTTGCTGTTTTGGTTAAAAAATCGTGTGCTATAACCCACAAAAATGGCCATTTTTCAAAAATTCTAATTTCTCCCTTTTTACACCATTCATTAGATAGCACATCGCCATTTGATATGAGTGCAAAAAATAGCACAAAAACGGCCACCAAAGAAGAGTTTTTGAGATTTGCCGTTTTGGGCAAAAAACCGTGTGCTACCCACAAAAATGGCCATTTTTAAAATTTCTAACTTTCATTTTTTTCACACTATTCCTTAGATAGCATATCGCCATTTGATAAGAGCCGCCATAAATGACATGAAAATGAAAATCGACAATAAGTTTTTGAGATTTGCCATTTCGGAAAAATAAAAGTGCCATAACAAAAATTTTCTCTGCCTTCTCTCTACCTTCAGTCCTACTTCAGCTCACCACTTCCACCGGCTCTGGCCAACCCCACCATTAATCCACTTATTAATCCACTTTTTTTATATCACTTCAGCTCTCTCATCCTCAAATTTTTTTCTACCGATTTTCTCTCTGCCATATTTCAGCGTGCTAAATCTTCAATGGTGCGAATTTTTTCAGCTTTTATACAAGAGCTCCAAGCTACAAATCGAATCACACCTTACAAGGGAGCTTCAAGATCTTCAGTGTCGTACATCCAAGTTGACCAGCAGCTACTCCTCACTCAATGGTCGCCCAAAGGAAGCTTCCAGCTAAATCGAGCTCCTTGGAAGATGCCACTATCGGATCTGCCATTGAGGGCAAGGATCGTCTAATCTAACCTACTCTCCAAAGGCCTTAACTTACAGATTTCATTCATCCTTCAGATCTCGCTTTCAAAAGCTCACCACCAGCAACTCCTTACTTCTTCACTCTCTCCATCAGCTTCAAGGATCGGGAAGTGGAGCTGACACCTTTCTCTGGATCCGACTGTTCAAAGCGGGAGAGACCATCGAGCAAGGTGAGGGATTTAAAGATCCAGCTAAAAACAAATGGGACTCCTTCTTGGAGCTGAGGATTCATGCCTTTCTTCAAGTGGGACAAAACCAAATCTGGAGGTACAGAATCTGTGATTAACTTGGTGTTAATTAATTGAGGAGATTCCCCGTCAATTGGCTTTCTTTATTCATGTACTTGGTAGTTTCTCCTATCTTGGGGGAATATACTGCTCTTGTGTCGTTTGGGTGTAATTAAGAATGGAATCATGTGTTTGCTGAAGTGGCTAGATTCTCTACTGTGTGGAATGTGACTATGAATAAAGGAGAATCCATGGCTCAATTGCTGATGTTAACTCAATCACGTGCTTTGGTTAATTTCCAATTGCTGAATGTTTGTGTGTTTACATGAATTCTAAGTTTTGAACTTGAAATTGGATTCCTTGGAGAATCAATACTTGAGGAGAATCTTGGCTGATGGCATTTAATCCTGTATTTGGTAAATCATATGCTCTTGCCGCTTGGTGATAAATTTTGGAAATCATGTATGTGCTTGGTAAGTTGATATCGGATTGGCTCTGAACGAGTGCCGACCTTTGTCTAACCGATTCCTAGTTTTTGCTACCGCTTGCGGAAACTGATTTATTGGTGATTCAGTGGTCTGGAAAATATTTTTTGGTATCAATTGATAGGTTTTGGTTATGAATGAATGTGGAACTATTGAAGGATTGTGTGACAAATATTTAAAAAAGAGTTCCCACACAACTGAAATCATTCATGTAATTGTCCTGTGATTGGTGAATCATGTTGGGCTTGCTGGTTTTCGGCTACATTGCTCTGAATCAGCTACATACTTGGTTTTGGTGAATATTCTTTGGAGTACAAACTGCCTCATCAAGTTTCTTGGACGAATGTGGGTAAAAAATCGTGTGGTATAACCTACAAGAAATGGTCATTTTTAAAAATTTCTAACTTTCCCTTTTTTTCACCCTATTCGTTAGACAGTACATCGTCATTTCATATGAGTGCAAAAAATGGCACAAAAACAACATGCGACGGCAAGTTTTTGAAATTTTTCATTTTGGTGTAGAAACAATCGTGTGCTATAACAAACAAAAAATGGTTATTTTTCAAGAATTCTCAGTTTCCTATTTTACAACACCATTTATTAGATAACACGTCGTCATTTTATATGGGTGTAAAAAATCGCACAAAAGTGGCCGCTGACGGTAGGTTTTTAAAATTGTCGTTATGGATAAAAAAATTGTGTGCTATAACCCACTAAAAATGGTCATTTTTCAAAAATTCTAACTTTCCTTATTTTTTAAACCATTCATTAGATAACACATCGCCGTTTCATATGAGTGCAAAAAACGAAACAAAAATACCATCGATTGCCAGTTTTTGAAATTTGTCGTTTTGGGTAAAAAATCGTGTGCTATAACCCACAAAAAATGGTCATGTTTAAAATATTCTACGTTTCCTATTTTATTACACCATTCATTAGATAACACATCGCCATTTCATATGAGTGCAAAAAAGGCACGAAAGCGGCCACTGACGGCAAGTTTTTGAAATTTGCTATTTTGGGTAAAAAAATCTTGTGCTATAAGCCACAAAAAATGGTCATTTTTAAAAAACTCTTACTTTTCTATTTTACACCATTCATTAGACAATACATCGCCATTTCTAATGAGTGCAAAAAACGGCGCGAAAACGGAAATTAGCAGAAAGTTTTTAAAATTTGCCGTTTTGAATAAAACAATCGTGTGCTATAACCCATTTGAAATGGCCATTTTTTAGAAATTCTAAGTTTCCTATTTTATTACACCATTCATAACAAATCGTCATTTCATATGAGTGCAAGAAACTGCACGACAACCGATAGCAAGTTTTTTAAATTTGTCATTTAGGATAAAACAAATCGCGTGTTATAACCCACCCACCAAAAATGGTCATTTTAAAAAAATTCTAAGTTTCCTATTTTATTACACCATTAATTAGATAACAAAAAATTTGTCGTTTATAACGAAAACGGCTACTAACAACAAACTTTTAAAATTTGTCGTTTTGGGTAAAAAAAATCCTGTGCTATAACTCACAAAATGGTCATTTTTAAAAAATTCTAGGTTTCCTATTTTATTACACCATTAATTAGATAACACATCGCCATTTCATATGAGTGCAAAAAAGGGCACGAAAAAGGACACTGAAGGCAAGTTTTTAAAATTTGCCATTTTGGGTAAAAAATCGTGTGCTATAACCCACAAAAAATGGTTATTTTTTAAAAACTTTAAATTTCCTATTTTTTACACCATTCGTAAGACAACACATCGCCATTTCAAATGAGTGCAAAAAACGGCACAAAAACTGCCATCGACGACAAGTTTTTGAAGTTTGCCATTTTTGGTAAAAAAATCGTGTGCTATAACCCATTTGAAATGACAATTTTTCAAAAATTCTATGTTTCCTATTTTATTAAATCCATTCATTAGATAACAAATCGCCATTTTATATGAGTGCAAGAAACTGCACGACCAACAATGGCAAGTTTTTTAAATTTACCATTTCGAATAAAAACAATCGCGTGTTATATCCTACCCACCAAAAATGGTCATTTTTCAAAAATCCTAACTTTCATATTTTTTTACACCATTCGTTAGACAACACATCCCCATTTCAAATAAGTGCAAAAAACGGCACGAAAATGGTCATCGACGGCAAGTTTTTGAAATTTGCCGTTTTGGGTAAAAAAATTGTATGCTATAACCCATTTTTCATAAATTCTATGTTTCCTATTTTATTACACCATTCATTAGATAACAAATTGTCATTTCATATGAGTGCAAGAAACTGCACGACCAACGTTGGCAAGTTTTTTAAATTTACCGTTTTGAATAAAAAAACTCGCGTGTTATATCCTACACACAAAAAATGGTCATTTTTCAAAAATCCTAACTTTTCTATTTTTTTACACCATTCATTAGACAACATATAACCATTTCATATGAGTACAAAAAACGGCGCAAAAAGGGCGACCGGTGGCAATCTTTTAAAATTTGTCGTTTTGGGTAAAAAAATCGTGTGCTATAGCCCATCAGAAATGGTAATTTTTCAAAAATTCTAACTTTCCTATTTTTTACACCATTCATTAGATAACACATCGCCATTTCATATGAGTACAAAAAACAGCACGAAAACGGCCTTAGACGGCAACTTTTTAAAATTTGGCTTTTTAGGTAAAAAATAGTGTGCTATAACCCACTAGAAATGGTCATTTTTAAAAATTTATAACTTTCCCTTTTTTTCACCCCATTCATTAGACAGTACATCGTCATTTCATATGAGTGCAAAAATGGCACAAAAACAACATGCGACAGCAAGTTTTTGAAATTTTTTTGTTTTAGTGTAGAAACAATCGTGTGCTATAACCAACAAAAAATGGTCATTTTTCAAGAACTCTCAGTTTCTTATTTTACAACACCATTTATTAGATAACACGTTGTCATTTTATATGAGTGCAAAAAACCGCACAAAAGTGGCCACCGACGGTAGGTTTTTAAAATTGTCTTTATGGATAAAAAAATCGTGTGCTATAACCGACTAAAAATGGTCATTGTTCAAAAATTATAACTTTCCTAATTTTTTTAAACCAGTCATTAGATAACACATCGCCGTTTCATATGAGTGCAAAAAACGAAATGAAAATACCATCGATTGCCAGTTTTTGAAATTTGTCGTTTTGGGTAAAAAATCGTGTGCTATAACCCACAAAAAATGGTCATTTTTAAAAAATTCTAAGTTTCCTTTTTTTATTACACCATTCATTAGATAACACATCGCCATTTCATATGAGTGCAAAAAAGGCACGAAAGCGGCCACTGACGGCAAGTTTTGAAAATATTTTGAGTAAAACAAATTGTGTGCTATAACCCACAAAAAATGGTCATTTTCAAAAACTTTTACTTTTCTATTTTTTTACACCATTAATTAGACAACACATCGCCATTTCTAATGAGTGCAAAAAACGGCAACCGACAGAAAGTTTTTAAAATTTGCCGTTTTGGATAAAACAATCGTGTGCTATAACCCATTTGAAATGGCCATTTTTCAGAAATTCTAAGTTTGCTATTTTATTACACCATTCATTAGGTAACAAATTGTCATTTCATATGAATGCAAGAAACTGCACGACCACCGATGGCAAATTTTTTAAATTTGTCATTTAGGATAAAAAAATCGCGTGTTATAACCCACCCACCAAAAATGGTCATTTTTCAAAAATCCTAACTTTTCTATTTTTTTACCCCATTCATTAGACAACATATCTCCATTTCATATGACTGAAAAAAGAAACGACACGAAAACGGCTACCGACAACAAGCTTTTACAATTTGTCGTTTTGGGTAAAAAAATCATGTGCTATAACCCACAAAAATGGCCATTTTTAAAAATTCTAAGTTTCCTTTTTTATTACACCATTCATTAGATAACACATCGTCATTTCATATGAGAGGAAAAAACGACACGAAAAAGGACACTGACGGCAAATTTTTGAAATTTGGCGTTTTGGGTAAAAAATCGTGTGCTATAACCGACAAAAAATGGTCATTTTTAAAAATCCTGACTTTCCTATTATTTTACACCATTCATTTGACAACATATTACCATTTCATATGAGTACAAAAAACGGTACGAAAATGGCCACCGACGGCAAGATTTTAAAATTTGTCATTTTGGGTAAAAAAATCGTGTGCTATAATCCTTCAAAAATTACCATTTTTAAAAAATTCTAATTTTCCTATTTTTTACACCATTCATTAGATAACACATCGCCATTTCATATGAGTACAAAACACGGCACGAAAACGGCCACTGATAGCAACTTTTTAAAATTTGGAGTTTTTGGTAAAAAAATCGTGTTCTATAACCCACAAGAAATGGTCATTTTTAAAAAATCCTAACTTTCCTATTTTTTTACACCATTCTTTAGACAGCATATCGCCATTTGATATGAGTGCAAAAAAAAAAGACACGAAAACGGCTACCGGCAGTAAGCTTTTAAAATTTTTCAATTTGGGTAAAAAAATCGTGTGCTATAACCCATAAAAAATGGCCATTTTTCTAAAATTCTAAATTTTCTATTTCTTACACCATTCATTAGATAACAAATCGCCATTTTATATGAGTACAAAAAACGGCACGAAAACAGCCACTAACGGCAACTTTTTAAAATTTGGCGTTTTGGGTAAAAAATCGTGTGCTATATAAGAAATTGTCATTATTCAAAATTTCTAACTTTCTCTTATTTAACCCCATTCATTAGACAGTACATCTTCATTTCATATAAGTGCAAAAAATGGAACAAAAACAACCTGCTACGGCAAGTTTTTGAAATTTATCGTTTTGTGTAAAAACATCGTGCGCTATAACCAACAAAAAATGGTCATTTTTCATGAATTCTCAGTTTCTTATTTTATTAAACCATTTATTAGATGACACGTCATCATTTCATATGAGTGCAAAAAACCGCACAAAAGTGGCCACCGACAGCAGGTTTTTAAAATTGTCGGATTGGATAAAAATCGTGTGCTATAGCCCACTAAAAATGGTTATTTTTTAAAAATTCTAACTTTCCTATTTTTTTACACCATTCATTATATAATACTTCACCATTTCATAAGAGTGCAAAAAACGACACGAAAATACCATCGATTGCAAGTTTTTGAAATTAGTCGTTTTCGGTAAAAAAATCGTGTGCTATTTTTTTTAAACGGACCTATTTATATCATCATGGGCAAAATACATTGCCGGATATACCCAACCGCACCGTTACGAACAAAAAATCAATAATTTGGAGTACTACTCCATTACATGAGAAATTCTATAATCAAATGACAAAACTTAGAGAAACACTACTTATGTACCAAAGTAGCACTGCTCTAAGTTTCCAAAATATAGAGCCTGAACACATTTAAATTTGATAAAGGTTAACAACCAAAAGAGAAGGCCAGCATTCCAATTAAAAATTTGAAACTATGACCACCTGTAAAGATCTAGCTATGAAGAAAGGCCAGCATTCCAATTAAAATTATGTACCAAGGTTGTACACATATCCCACTTGAGTGACTCTTTGAAGGCATCTTTTTCATGAAGTATATAAAACATTCAACACTAGCCAAACAGAAACCACAAGTCATTAGGTGTATTGTCACAGTCATATTTATGCCTGTCCCCTTTAGCAATTTACCACATTTGAAAGCTGATGAACATTAGCTCTAGCAATCTTCCCAAGTCTACCTTCCAAGACTCACATTCTGTACAAGAACCTACCCTAACCAATCTCCAATCCAATGCCAGCAGAAGAAAGGACGGCAGCTGAGACTCTTGTCCCTTGATCGAGGTTTTGTTAGCCTTGCAACATCAACAACTCAATTCATAGGAAACACATGAGGCAAACTGTATTTCACCAAGATAGCACCAAGCTACAATATTTCTCCAAGATATCAGCATACTGCAAAATTTCGCCTCTACCATTGTCCTAATACATAGACCAAACTGAAATATTACATCTAGATAGGCCCGGGCAAGGCACACGCTGTCACTAAGAAAGTAACAAACTGCAAAATTTCAGCACAGCCATTGTCCCCACACATCAAGACAACTTCGTGCGACACATTATTATGGCAGTTAATTTCATCATACCAGAATTCTATCACCAATACGTGGCACAAGGCCGGTCTGATCAGACAGATATAACACTACTTATGCAGCGAGAAGCAACACGAGTACATATAGAGGCCAAAATGATCGAACACCAGTAATTAGGGGCCTACATTAGGTATAAAAATTTACCCAAGATGCCATTTTTTTACCTTCAGAATAACAGATGAATGGGTTCCTCTCTCTGAGTTTCCTACTTGATTGGACGTTGGCTTTTGGACTCACTAAGGCTTCCATATATTTCGTTTGCTTTGGCGGCTTTCGACTTTTCTCCATTTTAGATAGGAACTTGCTGAGTTCATCTTCCGACTCTTCCTCATAGCTGTTCTCCGTCCATTTGTCCTCGCCATCTGCCTCCGACTCTGATTCTGTAGGAATGCTTCGAAGACGGGAAAGATCCGAAGAAGATGCAACTTTATGCATTGAGGGTTCCCCTTCCTCCCAATGCACTATCACATTTACCGCATTTAACCTTTTAATAGGGAGATCATCGTCCTCCATACATGTGGGAACAACCAGCTGTGACTCCCGCATTTCTTGTGGGATGAATTGTTCTCCTCTTGCCCCTTTGTTAGGTGTGACTGTTGGGCTTTTTGTGTACGTTCAGCTGGGACTGCACTGCCATCAATAAGCACCAGAAATTGAGCCAGATTACTGTCGTCACTATTTGAAATTAACTGTGTTTCCTCACTCGGATCAGACCTCACATGTTCCATGTCCCGGCAGTGGTTTCCCATTAGGCCGTTATCTTCCTTTCTCTTTTCTACCATGGGCTCAACCTCAGCATCCTTGGTCTCTTGCAGCACGTTCTTTGGAGCAACCTGTGACAACTTCAAGACATTAGATTGAGCCACCTGAACCTCGGGCATTGTGAGGCCCTTAGGGCTGCCGAAAAGGGTGATGGAGTCTAGTTCATTGGAGGTTGGCATTTCCCTGACCTCCGTCTCTGAAATCGGTTTAGTATTGAGCTGTTGTCGAGATGTTGATGGAGTTGCATTTTCGGGAGCCATCACTGCTTTTCCCTTACCCTGATATTCCACAGTTTCCTTTGAGTTAGAGAGCTTTTGAGGGGCTTGATTATTTGGTCTGTCCTTCTAGCTAGTCAGTTTTATCCGTGCAATCCATTGGTGTGTGACCGAGTTTCTGGCAGCGATTACAGTAATTGGGTTTATCCTCCACCTGAATTGCTTGCCACATGCAGTTGTCTTTTTGCTAATCCATATGCGGTCAGGTAACACTTTACTGATGTTAGCTTCTACGCAAACTCTGGCTACACTTGGGTGAATGGTTTGCCGGGCTGCAGCGGTAGCCATATCCGTTTTCAAAGGTTTCCCAATAGCACTAGCAAGAGAGAACAACACTTTCTTGTTAAAGCAATGTAGGGGCAGCAATGGGAAATTGATCCAAATAGGCACGAGTGGTGATTCAATGTCAGGGCTAAAATCAGTGGACCATATAAACATTCGAGCTTTAAATCCCTGGAAAGACCACGACTGTTTCATCCATATTCTTTGAAAGTCGACCTCCAATTCAAACCGAAACACAATGTGCCGTGAATCGATTAGTCCAGCAAAACAAGAACCATTGAAGCCTACAGCCTGTATTTCTTTCTTGATTATCACCATTAGCGGATGCCCCCAAGAAAATTTACCGATTAGGGTAAATTTGAAAGGATCAGCAATGGTTACTTCTTCATCCGCTGATATGTGAATGGACGATTTACCTTTGTGGGTTCCGAGAGGGCTAGCTTGAGCTCGTACTTGCTCCGAGAAGAGTCGACAGTGAGGTTGACTTGTTACGAATCGGCTCTGTTGGAGGAGATTTGGGGACCGACACTTTTGGAATAGGAGAGTTGTTAGGTTCCACAAAAGAGGTATTGCTCATAGAACCGTGGAGCAAATCCTGGTAGGAATCTGCCAAAGGTCGAGCTACTGTCATGACCAGCTGCCGTGGGTCTGCCGTAGACATTCCTCTAGCACTCCTTCACTGTACTTCCGATTTAGCTCAGCTGGAAGACCACTTCAGCTGCAGCTAGGAAGTGCAGCTAGGAAGTGCAACTTCACCTGCCGCTATGAACAGTAGCTTGTGAACAGTGGGTTGTAAACGATCGTTTGCCAAGAAATCTCCAAATAAGGATGTCAAAATCAAGTCTTGATCTGAAATTAGAGCAGCACTAGCTTGGACGGATGATGGCTTGATAGACCCGTTCGGAAGCTTGGACTGTTACCAGCTTAATGAACAGTGTACAAAGCAAGCTTGGAGCGTGAAAACGATTCAAGGAAGGAAAGATCTCAGCTAGATCTGACCGAAGGGGGGTCGATCCTTGCAGATCTGGTTGGGGTTGGTCTTCGTCCAGCTATGCTGCCAGAGGTCGAAGCTCCGGCTGTGGGTAGAGTAAGGAGACTATGGAGCGTTGACTAGTGGCCCTGGCCAAAGGCCAGAGCCGGAAGTGGATAATTTCGGTTAAGCTAGACCAATTTGGCGTTTTGGGTAAAAAATCGTGTGCTATATGCTTTGGTAAATACCCATGTGCTTGCTTGGTGAGACTATCTAATCTTGCCGTTTCTTGTGATTTGGTATATACCTATGTGTCTTTGCTTGGTGAGAATGTATAATCTGGTTCTTGGACGAACCATTCTCAATTGCTGGTAGCTATTTGATTTGGAGGAGAATAGGAGGACCCTTGTTGTTTTCTTGTTTGCCTATTTTTAATGTGAATACACTGGATTTGTGGACCTTGATCTTGATGTTTGAAGGCTGATGATCTATAGTGCTCAAGCCACACGTAACCATGACAGCCTTGCTCTTTCTGCTTTGCTTTATCTATAAGCTTGTTTGGCCTGTTAGAACAACATCTCATATGCATTAGTTGTAGTTTGTTGATCCTCTAATATCTTGAGGAAAAGGATTTATTGGGCTAGAGTGATTGGGAATGCTGCACTGAACGACATATGAGAGTTTAGGGAAGAACTAGGGCATGGTTTGATTGATAGAGACTACTTTTAAGAAAGGACAAAAACGATGTGTCTCACTGTTATCAATGAAGCTTTGCATTGGGATAGAACTGGATAGTGGTGTAACGTAGAACTAACAGCTGAAGATAGAACTTGGCAGATTTTGGATGCTGTAAAGTCTATGCTCTATAGCTTTAGTACCAATTGTCTTCCGCCCCCATCATAATAAAGGCGGAAAATTGTTGGGGTAGAATGATGAGAGGAGCTGGATTGCTGTTTTGGATCAGAATGCTGAACATAGCCCAAGCTGCTGAGGAGCAGATGTCCTTTACTATTCATGAGGGAAAAGTTCATTTTTGGCTTGATAAGTGGTTTGGACCAGATAACCTTAACTCCATTAGAGGCCTTATGGGAGACCATAAAGTCTCCCATTTCCTCTCTGGAAACCAGTGGAACATGGAGGCATTGTTACAAGTCCTACCTGAAGACTGGGCTACTAAACTTTCAGGTGTACACATATTTGATAGAGTAAATAAGGACAAATTGCATTGGTGCTTAAATAGCAGTGGAGAATTCTCTTCCTCTTCTGCCTATAAGCATTTCAGACCACGTAGATTGTCTGACTCTTACTTTTCACACATTTGGGACCCTGGTTTACCGATTAAATTCTCCTTCTTTATGCTGAGAAAAAGGCTATATAGACTTCCCCTTCATAGAAATCTTCACAAATTTCAAATACATGGACCTTTCATATGTCCAATGTGTTACCAGCAAGGGGAAACACAACTCCACCTTTTTTCGAACTGCAGGTTCATTACTCAATTGGGCAACATCTTTAGGGCTGAAGTAGTGATTCACAGCCACTTCTTCAGGCCTCAAAAATGGTGGAACACTCAACAAGACAACAAGACTCTCCTATTCATCTGTAAGACAATTCCATCTCTTATTTGTTGGGAAGTCTGGAAATGTAGAAACAAAGCTACTTTTGAAGATGTTGGCCCTGAACTTGGTACAGCTGTTACTAATATTTTCAAAATTGTGCATAGTTTAGTCCAAATTAAAACAGGTAGGCACTTCAGTAAATGATGGAATGAATTTTGGCATGAAACACACACGTATAGAACCCCAGCTAAACTGATTGCAGTTGCATGGACTCCTCCCAAGGAGACTTTTTGGAAGCTGAATGTCGCATGTTATATATCAGCTAACCATATACAAGGGGCGGGATTAGTCAGAAACTCTTTGGGTGAAGTTATTACTTGGTTCATTGTTACTAATTTTCCTTTCAGATTAGTGTCTAAAATGCAGGCCCTTATCTGTACAATTCATGAAGGAATTCAGATCATTAAAGATAGGCCTTCCCATATATTGGAGCTGGATTCAGACTCAGAATAGTTAATTCAGCTGTTCAAAAAGAAAGAATTCGAAGACTGGAGGTGTATTCAACTGAAGGATCAGATTCAGGCACTAAAAAACTTGAAGCATGTGAGAACGATCTCTAAAGAAGAAAACAGGGCTGCCAGATGTTTAGCTCAACATGTTCATACAAACTCAACAGTCCTTACCTTATGCTGCAACAATGTTCTGAAAAAAGATAAAATAGGACTTCCTTTCTTTAAAAGAGTGGTAAGAAGGTAATGTAAGGCCATTGTCTACTGATGTTAGGACAATTTGCCTGATTGAAGTCAATTGTTTTAGTTGCCTGCTGAAGTTAGGGCAACAGTCAGTCTGACCTTGCTGCTCTCAATGATTGCTATCTTATAATTGCTATAGCTGTGTTTGGGGACTGCTGAGACTTTGATTGATTACACTTTGAGTCAGCACACATCTTTATGGAAGATTACTTTCAGCACACATTGAGTTAGCACACATCTTTCGCTGAATGATACCTATAATTGATATAACTGTGTTTGGGGATTGCTGAGTTAGCACTTCCACATAGAGTTAGCACACATCTTGCTAACCTGTAACTGATGTCCCTATGAAAGTAGGGACTGAAGTGATTTACACAACTTTTTGTAATGTTATGTTTCACCTCTGGTGATTTTTGTTAGTGCATGTATGTAAAAAGAATGATCAAACTCTGTACTACATGCTTACATTAATCAGGTTGTAAAAGGGGAATGCCCAGGAATGATGACCTCCACTTTTTTTATTTTTTTTTATTTGGCAGAACCTCCTTTTGAGGTGGGGTGCCACTCCCAATATATTAGATGACTGGTTGAGTGATGGATATACCCTAAAATCACTCATACAAAAAAAAGACACCTTGAGAACATTCCCCCATTTACATGCCTAAGCCTAATGGGAGATTGTTCTACAAGGGTAGCAGAAAAAATAAACGTGGAGTACTACTCCATTTACAAATGCGTACAGCCAATAATGAAGGATAACTACTCCTTTTATCTTTTGGAAAGGCGGACAATAGTGCCAGAGAAACTAGTTTGTCCAAGTAGCTTTTGACTTGAGAGGCTCCCGGGCTCGAGGGCACGAGTTTGGCTTCCATGGGCATTAATGGATGCAAGGACTTGGGATAATTTGGTAATGAGGTCCATGAACAACCACTGTGTAAACATCCACTACATTGATGAATTCCAAGAGAGAAGGTAATGCCGAATCCGTAGAACTCTTGATAAATCTTTTACTGCGATACTCTATCTGGACTGGAGATAAGAGAGGCATTACACGAGTTGTGGGCAGTTCTTTTCTTATCTTTTAAGTATCATTTCAATTAAAAATCATATAATGGAGTAGTACTCCAAATTTACTGCATTTACTTATGTAACGGTGCGACTGGGTATATCCAACACCGTATTTTGCCTGGCATATATATATATATAGCGTTTAAAAAAAATCGTGTGCTATAACCTATAAGAAATGGTCATTATACAAAATTTCTAACTTTCCTTTATTTCACCCCATTCATTAGACAGTTTATCGTCATTTCATATGAGTGCAAAAATCGAACGAAAATAACCAGCGACGGCAAGTTTTTGAAATTTGTCGTTTTGTGTAAAAACATCATGTGCTATAACCAACAAAAAATGGTCATTTTTAATGAATTCTCAGTTTCTTATTTTATTACACCATTTATTAGATAACACGTCGTCATTTTATATAAGTGCAAAAAACCGCACATAAGTGGCCACCGACGACAGATTTTTAAAATTGTCGTAATGGATAAAAAATCGTGTGCTATAACCCACTAAAAATGATCATTTTTTAAAAATTCTAACTTTCCTATTTTTTACACCATTCATTATAAAATACTTTTCCATTTCATATGAGTGAAAAAAACGACACGAAAATACCATCGATTGCAAGTTTTTGAAACGTGTCGTTTTGGGTAAAAAAATCGTATGCTATAACCGACAAAAAAAGGTCATTTTTAAAAAATTCTAAGTTTCCTATTTTATTACACCATTCATTAGATAATACATCACCATTTCATATGAGTGCAAAAAATAGCACGAAAAAGGATAATGACGGCAAGTTTTTGAAATTTTCCATTTTGGGTAAAAAATCGCGTGCTATAAACCCCCAAAAATGGTCCATTCAATAGACAACACATTGCCATTTCAAATGAGGCCAAAAATTGCATGAAAACAGACACTGACGGCAAGTTTTTTTAAATTTGCCATTTTGGGTAAACAAATCATGTGTTATAACCCATTTGAAATGGCCATCTTTCAGAAATTCTAAGTTTTCCATTTTATTACACCATTCATTAGATAAAAAATTGCTATTTCATATGAGTGCAATAAACTGCACAACCAATAACGGCAAGTTTTTTAAATTTACCATTTCGGATAAAAAAATTGCGTGTTATATCCTACCTACCCAAAATGGTCATTTTTAAAAAATCCTAAATTTTCTATTTTTTACACCATTCGATAGACAAAATATCACCATTTCATATAAGTACGAAAAACGGCACGAAAATGGCCACCGGCGGGAAGCTTTTAAAATTTCTTGTTTTGGGTAAAAAATCGTGTGCTATAACCCATCAGAATTGGCCATTTTTAAAAAATTCTAACTATCCTATTTTTTTACACCATTCATTAAATAACACATCGCCATTTCATATGAGTACGAAAAACGACATGAAAACAACCACTGACGACAATTTTTTAAAATTTGGCGTTTTGAGTAAAAAATCGTGTGCTATAACCCACAAGAAATGATCATTTTTAAAAATTTCTAACTTTCCCTTTTTTTCACCCCATTCATTAGACAGTACATCGTCATTTCATATGAGTGCAAAAAATGGCACAAAAACAACATGCAATGGCAAGTTTTTGAAATTTTCCGTTTTGTGTAGAAAAAATCGTGTGCTATAATCAACAAAAAATGGACATTTTTCAAAAATTCTCAGTTTCCTATTTTACTACACCATTTATTAGATAACACGTCATCATTCTATATGAGTACAAAAAACCGCACAAAAGTGGCCACCGACGGTAAGTTTTTAAAATTGTCGTTATGGATAAAAATCATGTGCTATAAACCCGTAAAAATGATCATTTTTCAAAAATTCTAACTTTCCTAATTTTTTGAACCATTCATTAGATAATAAACTGCTATTTCATATGAATGCAAAAAACTAAATGAAAATACCAGAGATTGCAAGTTTTAGAAATTTGTCATTTTGGGTTAAAAATCGTGTGCTATATCTCACAAAAAATGGTCATTTTTAAGAATTCTAAGTTTCCTATTTTATTACACCATTTATTAGATAACTCATCCCCATTTCATATAAGTGCAAAAAAAGCACGAAAGCGGTCACTGAAGGCAAGTTTTTGAAATTTGCCATTTTGGTTAAACAATCGTGTGCTATAACCTACAAAAAATGCTCATTTTTCAAAAACTGTTACTTTTCTATTTTTTTACACCATTCGTTAGATAACACATCGCCATTTCCAATGAGTGTAAAAAACGGTGCGAAAACGGCCATCGGCGGAAAGTTTTTAAAATTTGCCGTTTTGGATAAAACAATCTTGTGCTATAACCAATTTGAAATGGACATTTTTCAGAAATTCTAAGTTTCTTATTTTATTACACCATTCATTAGGTAACAAATCGCCATTTCATATGAGTGCAAGAAACTACACGACCATCGAAGGTAAGTTTTTTAAATTTGTCGTTTAGGATAAAAAAATCGCGTGTTATAACCCACCTACAAAAAATGGTCATTTTTCAAAAAATCCTAACTTTCCTATTTTTTTACACAATTAATTAGACAACATATCTCTATTTCATATGAATGCAAAAAACAACACGAAAACGGCTTCTGGCAGCAAGCTTTAAAATTTTGTCGTTTTGGGTAAAAAAATTGTGTGCTATAACCCATAAAAAATGGCCACTTTTCAAAAATTCTTACTTTCCTATTTTTTACACCATTCATTAGATAACATCTAGCAATTTTATATGAGTGCAAAAAACGGCACGAAAACGGCCATTGACGGTAACTTTTTAAAATTTGGCGTTTTGGGTTAAAAATCGTGTGCTATAACCCATAAGAAATGGTCATTTTTTAAAATTTCTAACTTTCCCTTTTTTTTCACAATTCATTACACAGTACATCGCCATTTCATATGAGTGCAAAAAATGGAACAAAAACAACCTGCGACGGCAAATTTTTGAAATTTGTCGTTTTGTGTAAAAGCACCGTGTGCTATAACCAACAAAAAATGGTCATTTTTCAATAATTCTTAGTTTCTTATTTTATTACACCATTTATTAGATAACACGTCGTCATTTCATATAAGTGCAAAAAACCGCACAAAAGTGGCCACCGACAGCGGGTTTTTAAAATTGTCGTATTGGATAAAAAATCGTGTGTTATAACCCACTAAAAACGGTCCTTTTTTAAAAATTATAACTTTCCTTTTTTTTTACGTCATTCATTATATAATACTTTGCCATTTCATAAGAGTGCCAAAAGTGACACGAAAATACCATCGATTGCAAGGTTTTGAAATTTATCGTTTTCGGTAAAAAAATCGTGTGCTATAACCCACAAAAAATGGTCCTTTTTAAAAAATTCTGAGTTTCCTATTTTATTACACAATTCATTAGATAGCACATCGCCATTACATATGAGTGAAAAAAACGGCACTAAAATGGACACTGACGACAAGTTTTGAAAATTTGCCTATTTGGGTAAAAAATCGTGTGCTATAACCCACCAAAAATGGTCATTTTTTAAAAACTCTAAATTTCCTATTTTTTTACACCATTCGCAAGACAACACATCGCCATTTCGAATGAGTCCAAAAAATGGCATAAAAATGGCCACCAACGGCCAATTATTGAAATTTGCCATTTTCTGTAAACAAATCGTGTGCTATAACCCATTTGAAATAGATCTTTCAACAAGAAATCCTTTCAAGTAGATTTTTTCTATTTTCCTTACACATATTGAGATAGATCTTTCATGTAATGAAGTAGTACTCCAGATTCATTGCATTTGCTTTGTAATAGTGTGAACAGGTATAGCCGGCACTGTATTTTGCGTTGTTCCAGTAATGTATATATATATCTTCTTAAAAACAATCGTGTGCTATAACCCATTTGAAATGACCATTTTTCAGAAATTCTATATTTCCTATTTTATTACACCATTCATTAGATAACAAATTGCCATTCCATATGAGTGCAAGAAACTGCACGACCAAAGACGGCAAGTTTTTTAAATTTACCGTTTTGAATAAAAAAAATCGCATGTTATATCTTACCCACAAAAAATGGTCATTTTTCAAAAATCCTAACTTTCCTATTTTTTTACACCATTCATTACACAACATATCACCATTTCATATGAGTATAAAAAAGGGCACGAAAACGGCCACTAACGGCAACTTTACAAAATTTGGCGATTTAGGTAAAAAATCGTGTGCTATAACCCACAAGAAATGGTCATTTTCAAAATTTATAACTTTCTCTTTTTTTCACCCCATTCATTAGACAGTACATCGTCATTTCATATGAGTGCAAAAAATGGCACAAAAACAACCTGCGACGGCAATTTTTTGAAAATTTCCATTTTGTGTAGAAAAAATTTTGTGCTATAACCAACAAAAACGGGTCATTTTTCAAGAATTCTTAGTTTCATATTTTACTGCACCTTTTTTTAGATAACAAGTCAACATTTCATATGAGTGCAAAAAACCGCACAAAAGTGGCCACCGACGGTAGGTTTTTAAAATTGTCGTTATGGATAAAAAAATTGTGTGCTATAACCCACTAAAAATGGTCATTTTCAAAAATTCTAACTTTCCTAGTTTTTAAAACCATTCATTAAATAATACATCGTCGTTTTATATGAGTGCAAAAAATGAAACAAAAATACTATCGATTGCCAGTTTTTGAAATTTGTCGTATTGGGTAAAAAATCGTGTGCTATAACCTACAAAAAATGGACGTTTTAAAAAAAATTCTAAGTTTTCTATTTTATTACACCATTCATTAGATAACACATCGCCATTTCTAATGAGTGCAAAAAAGGCACGAAAACGGCCTCTAACGGCAAGTTTTTGAAATTTGCCATTTTGGGTAAAACATCGTGTGCTATAACCCATAAAAAATGGTCATTTTTCAAAAACTCTTACTTTACTATTTTTTTACATCATTCATTAGACAAAGCATCGCCATTTCTAATGAGTGCAAAAAACGGCGCAAAAATGGCCATCGGCAGAAAGTTTTTAAAATTTGTAGTTTTGGATAAAGTAATCGTGTGCTATAACCCATTTGAAATGGCCATTTTTCAAAAATTCGAAGTTTCCTATTTTATTACACCGTTCATTAGGTAACAAATCGCCATTTCATATGAGTGCAACAAACTGCACGACCACCGATGGGAAGTTTTTTAAATTTGTCGTTTAGGATAAACACAATAGCGTGTTATAACCCACCTATCAAAAATAGTCATTTTTCAAAAAACCTAACTTTCCTATTTTTTTACACCATTCGTTAGACAACATATTGCCATTTCATATGAGTGGAAAAAAAATGACACGAAAATGGCTACCAACATCAAGCTTTTAAAATTTGTCGTTTTGGGGTAAAAAAAATCGTGTGCTATAACCCATCAAAAATGCACATTTTTCAAAAATTCTAACTTTCCTATTTTTTTACACCATTCATTAGATAACACATCGCCATTTCATATGAGTACAAAAAAAGGCACGAAAACAGCAACTGGCGGCAACTTTTTAAAATTTGGCGTTTTAGGTAAAAAATCGTTTGCTATAATCCACTAAAAATGGTCAATTTTTAAAAATTCTAACTTTCTTATTTTTTTACGCCATTCATTATATAATACTTTGCAATTTCATTAGAGTGCAAAAAGCGACACGAAAATACCATCGATTGCAAATTTTTTGAAATTTGTCGTTTTCGGTAAAAAAATCGTGTGCTATAACCCACAAAAAATAGTCATTTTTAAAAAATTCTAAGTTTCCTATATTATTACACAATTCATTAGATAAAACATTGCCATTTTATATGAGTTCAAAAAACCACATGAAAAAGGACACTGACAGGAAGTTTTTGAAATTTGCCCATTTGGGTAAAAAATCGTGTGCTATAACCTACTAAAAATGGTCATTTTTTAAAAAACTCTAAATGTCCTATTTTTTTGCACCATTCGTAAGACACCACATCGCCATTTCAAATGAGTGCAAAAAATGGCACGAAAACTGCCACCAACGGCAAGTTTTTGAAATTTGCCGTTTTGGGTAAACAAATCGTGTGCTATAACCCATTTGAAATGGCCATTTTTCAGAAATTCTATGTTTCCTATTTTATTACACCATTCATTAGATAACAAATTGCCATTTCATATGAGTGCAAGAAACTGCACGACCAACGAGGGCAAGGTTTTTAAATTTACCGTTTCGAATAAAAAAAATCGCGTGTTATATCCCACCCAACAAAAATGGTCATTTTCAAAAAACCTAACTTTCCTATTTTTTTACACCATTCGTTAGACAACATATTGCCATTTCATATGAGTGCAAAAATAATGACACGAAAATGGCTACTGACATCAAGCTTTTAAAATTTTTCGTTTTGGGTAAAAAAATCGTGTGCTATAACCCATAAAAAATGGCCATTTTTCAAAAATTCTAACTTTCATATTTTTTTACACCATCCATTTGATAACACATCGCCATTTCATATGAGTACAAAAAAAGGCACGAAAACGGTCACTGACGGCAACTTTTTAAAATTTGGCGTTTTAGGCAAAAAATCGTTTGCTATAACCCACTAAAAATGGTCATTTTTTAAAAATCTAACTTTCCTATTTTTTACGCCATTCATTATATAATACTTTTCCGTTTCATAAGAGTGCAAAAAGCGACACGAAAATACCATCGATTGCAAGTTTTTAAAATTTGTCGTTTTCGGTAAAAAAATCGTGTGCTATAACCCACAAAAAATGGTCATTTTTAAAAAATTCTAAGTTTTCTATTTTATTACAAAATTCATTAGATAACACATCGCCATTTTATATGAGTGCAAAAAACGGCACGAAAAAGGACACTGACGGGAAGTTTTTGAAATTTGCCTATTTGGGCAAAAAATCGTATGCTATAACCCACAACAAATGGTCATTTTTTAAAAACTCTAAATTTACTATTTTTTACACCATTCGTAAGACACCACATCACCATTTCAAATGAGTGCAAAAAATGGCAAGAAAACCGCCACCGACGGCAAGTTTTTGAAATTTTCCGTTTTCGGTAAAACAAACCGTGTGCTATTACCCATTTGAAATGGTCATTTTTCAGAAATTCTATGTTTCCTATTTTATTACACCATTTATTAGATAACAAATTTCCATTTCATATGATTGCAAGAAACAGCACGACCAACGACGGCAAGGTTTTTAAATTTACCATTTCGAATAAAAAAATCGCGTGTTATATCCTACCCACAAAAAATGGTCATTTTTAAAAAATCCTAACTTTACTATTTCTTACCCCATTCAATACACAACATATCACATTTCATATGAGTGCAAAAAACGGCCACTAACGGCAACTTTTTAAAATTTGGCATTTAGGTAAAAAAATCGTGTGCTATAACCCACAAGAAATGGTCATTTTTCAAAATTTCTAACTTTCCCTTTTTGAAAATTACAATTTTGTGTAGAAAAAATCTTGTGCTATAACCAACAAAAAATTGTCATTTTTCAAGAATTCTCAGTTTCCTATTTTACTACACCTCTTTTTAGATAACAAGTCATCATTTCATATGAGTGCAAAAAACTGCACAAAAGTGGCCACCGACGGTAGGTTTTTAAAATTGTCGTTATGGATAAAAAAATCGTATGCTATAACCCACTAAAAATGGTCATTTTCAAAAATTCTAACTTTTCTAGTTTTTAAAACTATTCATTAGATAATACATCGTCATTTTATATGAGTGCAAAAAACGAAACGAAAATACTATCGATTACCAGTTTTTGAAATTTGTCGTTTTGGGTAAAAAATCGTGTGCTGTAACCTACAAAAAATGGACATTTTAAATTTTTTTTTAAGCTTTCTATTTTATTACACCATTTATTAGATAACACCTCGTCATTTCATGTGAGTGCAAAAAAAGGCACGAAAGCGACCACTGACAGCAAGTTTTTTAAATTTGCCATTTTGGGTAAAAAATCGTGTTCTATAACCCATCAAAATTGGTCATTTTTCAAAAACTCTTACTTTTCTATTTTTTACATCATTCATTAGACAAAGCATCGACATTTCTAATGAGTGCAAAAAACGGCGGAAAAACGGCCACCGACAGAAAGTTTTTAAAATTTACCATTTTGGATAAAATAATCGTGTGCTATAACCCATTTGAAATGGCCATTTTTCAAAAATTCGAAGTTTCCTATTTTATTATACCATTCATTAGGTAACAAATCACCATTTCATATGAGTGCAACAAACTGCACGACCACCGATGGCAAGTTTTTTAAATTTGTTGTTTAAGATAAAAAAATAGCGTGTGTCATAACCCACCCACAAAAAATGGTCATTTTTTTAAAAACCTAACTTTCCTATTTTTTTACAGCATTCCTTAGACAACATATTGCCATTTCATATGAGCGCAAAAAAATGACACGAAAATGGCTACCGGCATCAAGCTTTTAAAATTTGTTGTTTTGGGTAAAAAAATCGTTTGCTATAACCCATCAAAAATGGGCATTTTTCAAAAATTCTAACTTTCCTAATTTTTTTACACCATTCATTAGATAACACATCGCCATTTCATATGAGTACAAAAGAATGCACGAAAACGGCCACTGACGGTAACTTTTTAAAATTTGGTGTTTTGGGTAAAAAATCGTTTGCTATAACCCACTAAAAATGGTCATTTTTTAAAAATTCCAACTTTCCTATTTTTTTACGCCATTCATTATATAATACTTTGCCATTTCATAAGAGTGCAAAAAGCGACACGAAAATACCATCGATTGCAAGTTTTTAAAATTTGTTGTTTTTGGTAAAAAAATCGTGTGCTATAACCCATAAAAAAATGGTCATTTTTAAAAAATTCTAAGTTTCCTATTTTATTACACAATTCATTAGATAACACATCTCCATTTTATATGAGTGCAAAAAATGGCACGAAAAAGGACAGTGACGGGATGTTTTTGAAATTTGCCCATTTGGGTAAAAAATCGTGTGCTATAACCCACCAAAATGGTCATTTTTTAAAAACTCTAAATTTCCTATTTTTTTAAACCATTCGTAAGACACCACATCGCCATTTCAAATGAGTGCAAAAATGGCCCGAAAACTGCCACTGACGGCAAGTTTTTGAAATTTGCCGTTTTGGGTAAACAAATCGTGTGTTATAACCCTTGGAATGATTGCTTGACATTGTTGGAATGATTGCTTGACATTGTTGCGCTTACTGGCTTAAACTTCAATGAGGCCTGGGAAAGGGTTTGACAATTAACAGTTTACATTTAGGCCATAGCTGACAATGTTTGTTGAGGGCACATTATCTCTGAATGGTAAGCTATTTCGTTTGATTGAATTTGGCTGGACATTTGCTTTGACTAAAGTGTTGTTGCTGTGCTGCAACAAGATGACAACATGAGTATTACTCACTAGTTGTAGCATCATTCATATACTTCTTAGAGGGCATTATAGCATTGTAACGTTGGTAATCACTGAAGTTGCTTGTCTATAAGATATTCGTGTAATGGAGTAGTACTCCAAATGTATGATTCACATGCTTGTAACGGTGTGTTCGGGTATATCCGGCACCGTCTTTTGCTCTTTATGGTATAAAGTCTTCTTTTCTTCTTTAAAAAAAAATCGTGTGTTATAACCCATTTGAAATGGCCATTTTTCAGAAATTCTATGTTTTCTATTTTATTAAAACATTCATTAGATAACAAATTGTCATTTCATATGAGTGTAAGAAACTGCACGACCAAAGACGACAAGTTTTTTAAATTTACCGTTTCGAATAAAAAAAATCGGGTGTTATATCCTACCCACAAAAAATGGAGATTTTTTAAAAATCCAAACTTTCCTATTTTTTTACACCATTCATTACACAACATGTCACCGTTTTATATGAGTACAAAAAACGGCACGAAAACGGCCACTAACGACAACTTTTTAAAATTTGGTGTTTTAGTTAAAAAAATCGTGTGCTGTAACCCACAAGAAATGGTCATTTTTCAAAATTTCTAACTTTCCGTTTTTTCACCCCATTCATTAGACAGTACATCGTCATTTTATATGAGTGCAAAAAATGGCACAAAAACAACCTGCGATGGCAAGTTTTTGTAATTTTCCATTTTGTGTAGAAAAAGTCGTGTGATATAACCAACAAAAAATTGTCATTTTTTAAGAATTCTCAGTTTCTTATTTTACTACACCTTTTTTTAGATAACAAGTCATCATTTCATATGAGTGCAAAAAACCGCACAAAAGTGGTCACCGATGGAAGGTTTTTAAAATTGTCGTTATGGATAAAAAAATCGTGTGCTATAACTCACTAAAAATGGTCATTTTCAAAAATTCTAACTTTTCTAGTTTTTAAAACCAATCATTAGATAATACATTGTCATTTTATATGAGTGCAAAAAAACGAAACGAAAATACTATCGATTGACAGTTTTTGAAATTTGTAGTTTTGGGTACAAAATGGTGTGTGCTATAACCTACAAAAAATTGTCATTTTTAAAAAATTCTAAGTTTTCTATTTTATTACACCATTCATTAAATAGCACATCGTCATTTTATGTGAGTGCAAAAAAGGCACGAAAGTGGCCACTTAAAGCAAATTTTTGAAATTTGCCATTTTGGGTAAAAAATCGTGTGCTATAACCCATAAAAAATGGTCATTTTTCACGAAACTCTTACTTTTCTATTTTTTTTAATCATTCATTAGACAACACATCACCATTTCAAATGAGTGCAAAAAACGGCGCGAAAACGGCCACCGACAGAAAGTTTTTAAAATTTGCCGTTTTGGATAAAACAATCGTGTGCTATAACCCATTTGAAATGGCCATTTTTCAAAAAATTCGAAGTTTCCTATTTTATTACACCAATCATTAGGTAACAAATTACCATTTTATATGAGTGCAAAAACTTCACGACCACTGATGGCAAGTTTTCTAAATTATTCGTTTAGGATAAAAAAAATCGCGTGTTATAACCCACCCACCAAAAATGGTCATTTTTCAAAAATCCTAACTTTCCTATTTTTTTACACCATTCATTTCACAGCATATCACCATTTCATATGAGTACAAAAAATGGCACGAAAATAGCCATTAACGGCAACTTTTCAAAATTTGGCGTTTTAGGTAAAAATATCGTGTGCTAGCACAGGAGCTGACCCAACCAAAGGAAAATCCCTCTTTGATGGAACCAGCTACAGGTGTAATGGAGGAGAGGGAGGAGGGCAAAGAGGACACCTCTGCCTCACCAGCTAAGTCCCTCCAAATAGAACCCGTAAGCACACCTGCTGTAATGAAAAAAGTAGATTCAATGTCAAATCTGCAGGCAGTAAAAATAGACTGTGAGGAGTTACCAAATGATGCTGTGAAATGTGATGAGGAGCAACAATCAGTGAGACAGGATAGCTCCAACAAACAAGGAAACCAGCAGCAAAAACCAGGTAAGAAAATCTCTGCTTAAAGTAGCAAACCAAAGGTAAAAATAGAGTCAAATATGTCATTAAGATCTAAAATAACTAAAACTTGCTACAAGGAAACTAGTTCAGATGATGAAAATAATGTTTTGGAATGCTAGGGGGATAGTAGCAAAGGACAAAGTTCAAAGACTCAAAAAGCTCATAAGGAAAAATCACATTAATCTGGTAGCTATAGTTGAACCGTTTGCAGGGAGTCATTATTTGGAATCACTTAGGAGAAGACTAAACTTTGACATGACAGTAACTAATATGGAAAATAAAATATGGCTGTTGATAAGGAGCCCCTTTGATTGTCATGTAATAGAAAGCACCACCCAACATATCACTTGTGAAATAAGACATCCAGCATTCTCAGAGACAATTAGAATTTCAACAGTGTATGCCAAAAACACCAGTAAGGAAAGGGAGGAGTTGTGGGAATCTCTGTCCAAATTTAATCACTCAAACTCCCCATGGATGCTTTGGGGGGACTGGAATTGTATATTAAATAAATCGGACAAAAAAGGAGGGAAACCTTGTTCTATCATAGACACAGAAGAACTAAGTGGATTTATAGATAGAGAAAACCTAGCTAAACTGCAATTCCAGGGACCTTTGTACTAACAGGCATGGGAGTGCTAGAGTGTGGAAAAGATTGGATAGGTTTCTAGCTAATTATCCCTTAGTGAACCTAAAGTTACATTTGTCTGTCCAGCACTCAATAAGAGCCCCCTCAGATCACTTCCCTTTAATTGATCAAGCTAGTATTAAGAAAGAAAAAGGGCCAAAAAGCTTCAGATTCCAAACCTTTTGGACAGATCACCACCAGTTCCAAGAACTTATCAAGAAAGTTTGGAAAAATCCAGTGAGGGGTAGCCCATTAAGGATCATGGTAGAAAAACTAAAGGCCACCAAGGTAGCACTGAAACAGTGGAACAATACCACCTTTGGTAATGTTCTAACTGAGGTGGAGAAAGCTGAGATAGAGATGTCCAAGATAGAGGAAGAAGAGGTCAATGGTTTAGCTTGTAGAGAAACCTACAACAGTGCTGCAGCTAGGTTAAAATTAGCTACAATGAGGGAAGCACAGTTTTGGGCTCAAAAGGCCAACATTAAGTGGCTAGAAGAAGGAGATAGCAACACCTCTTTCTTCCATGCTGCAGTAAAGCATAGGCACAATAGGAACTATATCTATAGAATTAAAGGGGAAGGAGGTGAGTGGATAGTAGGGGAGAAAGAGATAGGAGAACAGGCAGTACTACATTTTTCTAAGTTATTTTCTGCAGAACAAACCTCTGACAAGTATTAGAGAGGCATTATTCCCACATTGATATCTGAACACCAGAATGAGGAATTACTTTGCTACCCATCCCTAGAAGAGCTTAAATATGTTGTCTTCTCTTTAGGAAAAGACAGTGCTCCAGGATCAGATGGGTTCAATGTACACTTCTTTAGGGAATCTTGGGAAGTGATTAAAGAAGATCTTCTTGAAGCTGTCAAAAGCTTCCTGAATGGAGAAGAAATTCCCAAAGGTATGTCTGCCACCTCAATAGTGCTAATTCCTAAGATTATAAACCCTTCTTCATTTGCTCATTTCAGGCCTATTAGCTTGTGCAATTTTGTAAATAAAATTCTATCCAAACTTCTAGCTAATAGACTAAGCATAATTTTGCCCCCTCTAATTAGTAACAATCAAAGTGGTTTTGTAAAAGGTAGGCAAATCTTAGATAATTATTTATTGGCTAGTGAACTCATATCCTCTATGTCTAGTAAAAATAAAAATAGGAATGTAGCTATTAAGCTAGACATGGAAAAGGCATACGATAGAGTCCAATGGTCTTATATGTTACACATTATGAGGGAAATGGGGTTTGGAGAAAGATGGATTGATACCATATGGAGGCTTATACCTAACGTATGGATTCAATCCTTATAACTAGTGTACCCCAAGACTGGTTCAAGTCCTCAAGAGGTTTAAGACAAGGGGATCCAATCTCTCATATGTTATTCATTCTAGGATCTGAATACTTGTCTAGGATACTAAACTCTTCTATGTCTAAAGCCCCAGGGTTCAGTGTCCCTAGGAATTACACAGATTTCCCACCTAGCTTACACAGACGATATCATTATATTTACGTCTGCACACCCTAAAGCCCTTAAGATAATGATGGGAGACTTAGACCACTATCAGGAAGTCTCAGGATAGAAAATTAATGAATTAAAGAGTTGCTACTTAACACATCACAAACTGGCAAGTCACAAAAAGGGAAGGGTAGGAAGGAAAACAAGATTTCAGAAAGAGAGTTTTCCCATTAATTATTTAGGCATTCCTATTCACTATGGTAAGCTGAAATCTCAATATTTTGATACTCTAGTTCAGAAAATCAGAAACCAAACATGTTCCTAGAATACAAACTTTCTGTCTAAAGGGGGTAGGATTACTCTCATAATGAGTGTTCTATTAGCGATGCCAGTGTACTACACTATGGCAGTTAATCCCCCCAAAACAGTCTTAAACCAGATTGAGACATTATGTGCTAACTTCTTGTGGGATGGGTTAAAAAATCAAAAGAGCCATCACTGGATTAAGTGGGGAGAGATGTGCTATCCAACTGATGAAGGGGGTGTAGGATTTAGATCACTAGAAGACATCATTACTGCTCAAAGCATGAAACTATGGTGGAGATTCAGAAAGAGGGACACCCTGTGGTCTGAATTCCTACACCAAAAATACTTCAAAAAAGCCCACCCCGCACAAAGTATCCCTCATAGAGGTAACTATCCAACCTAGAATAGAATGCTAAAATGTGCTCAAACTGTAGAAAAATTCCTAATAGTTCAGGTGGGGAGTGGGAGCTGCCATATGTGGATGGATAATTGGATGGGAAGTGGATGTCTTGTGAAACAGCCCACTAATGCACAAGGGGAACTAAGGGAGTATGTGAGGAATGGTGAGTGGAATCTAAATAAACTGACAGGAATAGAGCCTGAAATCAAACAGAAAATCATAACATCTCCAGTTCCTGCACTTGATGGAGAGGATAAATTGATTTGGATGCTCAGCGAGAATGGAGAGTTCACAATGAGCTCTACCTTCAATCAGATCAGACAAAGGCGAAATATAGTTCCTGTCCTGAAGGAAGTTTGGTATCAGCCCACCCCTTTGAAGATGTCTTTCCTTTTGTACAGATTACTGAAAGGTAGAATTCCCATTGGGGATACTTTACACAGATTTAATATTCATGATCCTTTAATATGCTATCTTTGTTTTGATAATGAGGATTCTACTAACCATTCCTTTGCAAGCTGTAAGACTGCAAAATAGATATGGAGAACATTTGGTGCTGAGATAGGTGTAAACAGATGCTCTAATTCCATAAATCAGACATGCAAAAACTGGTGGAACATCAAGGCCAAAAACGCAGCCCATAGTGTCCTGATAAACACAATGCCCCTAATTATTTGTTGGGAGATTTGGAAAGCAAGAAATAAGGCTATGTTCAAGGGACATAAAGTAGAGGTCCAGAAGATCATCCAACAAATCCTCAGAACTACAGCTACGATTCTAAAGATTAAGATTCCTGGGGAAGAATGGGACTCAAAGAACTGGAATTTTTTCTGGAATTCAGTCTACAACTTCAGAAGAGAGACACTGATCAAGATGCACAAATGGAAGCCTCCAGAAGAACCATAGATAAAGCTAAATGTGGCTCACTACTGTGCTGAACATAACCAAGATTTTGGGTGAATCATCAGAGACAGTACAGGTATGATAAAAAAATTAATACATTCTAGGACTGATTACTCACATTTTGTAGGCTTCTCCATCTCCAATGGACTGCTGAATATGGTAGAACAAGGAGTCACATACTGCTGGGATAAGGTTTAGTATAACATCATTGTAGAACTTAGTCACAATGATCTTTATTATGCCATTAAGGACAATATACCGAATTGGAAGCTGGTCAACCAATGGCATAAAGTTAGGCTGGTTCAGGCAAGGTATTCCATAAATCTCATCTTGATGAAGAAAACCAGGCTGCCAAGTGGATTGCTCAAGAAGGGCTACCGGATGATCAGAACCTGCCACCAAGAAAATTCAGAGACATCATCCTTAGGGATAGTTTGGGAATCCTAACATTCGAAAGGGTATTCAAGCAGAGGACTGAACCTCAGAGAGGAAATCTGGAATGAAAAGTGGTAAGAATGAAGGGCATTGGCTGCTGAAGTTAGGCCAATTTCCCATGGTTGTGAAGAGTAATGAAAAGCTGGTCTTGTTAATAGGGCTGTGGTTGCCGGTGTTAGACCACTTTCCCTTTTTTGAAGCTATAGTAATTCCCTCTCCTTCACTAAGGAGTTTTGTGAATAGGGAAGGAGTCATACATTTCTTATGGTTAACTGAACTTGATCAAGACAACTATGTAGTTGCTGTACATGATATAATAGTTAGTCTTACAAGCTATTGTAAATGGAGGAAGTGCTCCACGTTTCTGATTCTGCAAAATCTGCTTGAACATATTTCCATTAGGCCAAGGGCATGTAAATGGATAAATGTTCAAATGGATACTTTTTGTATGGGTGGTATTAGGGTATATCCACTACCCAAAAAATTATGGAATAAACTGGGGCGACCCACCTCAATATAGAGGTTCAACCAAACTAACAAAAAAATCGGGTGCTATAACCCACAAGAAATGGTCATTTTTCAAAATTTTTAACTTTCCCTTTTTTTCACCCCATTCATTAGACAGTACATCGTTATTTCATATGAGTGCAAAAAATGGCACAAAAATAACCTGTGACGGCAAGTTTTTGAAATTTTCCATTTTGTGTAGAAAAAATCGTGTGATATAACTAACAAAAAATTGTCATTTTTCAAGAATTCTCAGTTTCCTATTTTACTACACCTTTTTTTAGATAACAAGTCATCATTTCATATGAGTGCAAAAAACAGCACAAAAGTGGTCACCGACGGTAGGTTTTTAAATTTGTCGTTATGGATAAAAAAATCGTGTGCTTTAACCCACTAAAAATGGTAATTTTCAAAAATTCTAACTTTTCTAGTTTTTAAAACCATTCATTAGATAATACATTGTTATTTTATATGATTGCAAAAAAACGAAACGAAAATACTATCGATTGACAGTTTTTGAAATTTGTCGTTTTGGGTAAAAAATGGTGTGCTACAACCTACAAAAAATGGTTATTTTTAAAAAAATTCTAAGTTTTCTATTTTATTACACAATTCATTAGATAACACATCCCGATTTCATGTGAGTGCAAAAAAGGCACGAAAGTGGCCATTGACGGCAAGTTTTTGAAATTTGCCATTTTGGGTAAAAAATCGTGTGCTATAACCCATAAAAAATGGTCAATTTTCAAAAACTCTTACTTTTCTATTTTTTTAATAATTCATTAGACAACACATCACCATTTCAAATGAGTGCAAAAAATGGCGCTAAAAAGGCCACCAGTAGAAAGTTTTTAAAATTTACCGTTTTGATAAAACAGTCGTGTGTGCTAACCCATTTGAAATGGCCATTTTTCAAAAATTTGAAGTTTCCTATTTTATTACACCATTCATTAGGTAACAAATCGTCATTTCATATGAGTGAAAAAACTGCACGACCACTGATGGCAAGTTTTCTAAATTATTCGTTTAGGATAAAAAAAATCGCGTGTTATAACCCACCCACCAAAAATGGTCATTTTTCAAAAATCCTAACTTTCATATTTTTTTACACCATTCATTTCAAAACTTATCACCATTTCATATGAGTACAAAAAAGGCACGAAAACAGCCATTAACGGCAACTTTTCAAAATTTGGTGTTTTCGGTAAAATATCGTGTGCTATACCCACAAGAAATGGTCATTTTTCAAAAAAATTTTAACTTTCCCTTTTTTCACCCCATTCATTAGACAGTACATCGTCATTTCATACGAGTGCAAATAATGGCACAAAAACAACCTGCGATGGCAAGTTTTTGAAATTTTCCATTTTGTGTAGAAAAAATCGTGTGCTATATCCAACAAAAAATGGTCATCATTTCATATGAGTGCAAAAAACCACACAAAAGTGGCCACCGACGGTAGGTTTCTAAAATTGTCGTGATGGATAAAAAAATCGTGTGCTATAACCCATTAAAAATGGAAATTTTCAAAAATTCTAAATTTCCTAGTTTTTAAAACCATTCATTAGATAATACATCATCATTATATATGAGTGCAAAAAACAAAATGAAAATGATATCGATTGCCAGTTTTTGAAATTTGTCATTTTGGGTAAAAAATCGTGTGCAATAACCTAACAAAAATGGATGTTTTTAAAAAAATTCTAAGTTTTCTATTTTATTACACCATTCATTTGATAACACATCCCATTTCATGTGAGTGCAAAAAAGGCACGAAAGCGGCCACTGACGGCAGGTTTTTGAAATTTGCCATTTTGGGTAAAAAATCGTGTGCTCTAACCCATCAAAAATGGTCATTTTCAAAAACTCTTACTTTTCTATTTTTTTACATCATTCATTAGACAAAGCATCGCCATTTCTAATGAGTACAAAAAACGGCGCTAAAACGACCGCCGGCAGAAAGATTTTAAAATTTGTAGTTTTTGATAAAATAATCGTGTACTATAACCCATTTGAAATGGCCATTTTTCAAAAATTCGAAGTTTCCTATTTTATTACACCATTAATTAGGTAACAAATCGTAATTTCATATGAGTGCAACAAACTGCACGACCACCGATGGCAAGTTTTTTAAATTTGTTGTTTAGGATTAAAAAAATAGCTTGTTATAACCCACCCACAGAAAATGGTCATTTTTTAAAAAAACTAACTTTCCTATTTTTTCACACTATTCGTTAGACAACATATTGCCATTTCATATGAGCGCAAAAAAATGACACGAAAATGGCTACCGACATCAAACTTTTAAAATTTGTCGTTTTGGGTAAAAAAATCGTTTGCTATAACCCATAAAAAATGGTCATTTTTCAAAAATTCTAACTTTCCTATTTTTTACACCATTCATTAGATAACACATTGCCATTTCATATGAGTACAAAAAAAGGCGCGAAAACGGCCACTGACGGCAACTTTTTAAAATTTGGCATTTTGGGTAAAAAATCGTTTGCTATAACCCATTAAAAATTGTCATTTTTTAAAAATTCCAACTTTCCTAATTTTTTACGCCATTCATTATATAATACTTTGCCATTTCATAAGAGTGCGAAAAGCGAGACGAAAATACCATCGATTGCAAGTTTTTTAAATTTGTCGTTTTCGGTAAAAAACTCGTGTAACCCACAAAAAATGGTCATTTTTAAAAAATTCTAAGTTTCCTATTTTACTACACAATTCATTAGATAACACATTGCCATTTTATATGAGTGCAAAAAATGGCACGAAAAAGGACACTGACGGGAAGTTTTTGAAATTTGCCTAATTGGGCAAAAAATCGTGTGCGATAACCCACCAAAAATGGTCATTTTTTAGAAACTCTAAATTTACTATTTCTTACACCATTCATAAGACACCACATCGCCATTTCAAATGAGTGCAAAAAATGACAAGAAAACCGCCACCGACGGCAAGTTTTGAAATTTGCCGTTTTGGGTAAAACAAACAGTGTGCTATAACCCATTTAAAATGGCCATTTTTCAGAAATTCTATGTTTCCTATTTTATTACACCATTCATTAGATAACAAATTGCCATTTCATATGAGTGCAAGAAACTGCACGACCAACGATGACAAGTTTTTTAAATTTACCGTTTCGAATAAATAAATCGCGTGTTATATCCTACCCCACAAAAAATGATCATTTTTCAAAAATCCTAACTTTCCTATTTTTTACCCCATTCAATACACAACATATCACCATTTCATATGAGTGCAAAAAATAGTACGAAAACGGCCACTAACAGCAACTTTTTAAAATTTGGCGTTTTAGGTAAAAAAAATCGTGTGCTATAACCCACAAGAAATGATCATTTTTCAAAATTTCTAACTTTCCCTTTTTTTCACCCCATTCATTAGACAGTACATTGTCATTTCATATGAGTGCAAAAAATGGCACAAAAACAACCTGCGACGGCAAGTATTTGAAAATTACAATTTTGTGTAGAAAAAATCGTGTGCTATAACCAACAAAAAATTGTCATTTTTCAAGAATTCTCAGTTTCCTATTTTACTACACCTTTTTTTTAGATAACAAGTCATCATTTCATATGAGAGCAAAAAACTGCACAAAATTGGCCACCGACGGTAGGTTTTTAAAATTGTCGTTATGGATAAAAAAATCGTATGCTATAACCCACTAAAAATGGTCATTTTCAAAAATTCTAACTTTTCTAGTTTTTAAAACCATTCATTAGATAATACATCGTCATTTTATATGAGTGCAAAAAACGAAACGAAAATACTGTCGATTGCCAGTTTTTGAAATTTGTCATTTTGGGTAAAAATCGTGTGCTATAACCTACAAAAATGGACATTTTTAAAAAAATTCTAAGTTTTCAATTTTATTACACCATTCATTAGATAACACATCCCATTTCATGTGAGTGCAAAAAAGGCACGAAAGCGGTCACTGACGGCAAGTTTTTGAAATTTGCCATTTTCGGTAAAAAATCGTGTGCTATAACCTATCAAAATTGGTCATTTTTCAAAAACTCTTAATTTTCTATTTTTTTACATCATTCATTAGACAAAGCATCGATATTTCTAATGAGTGCAAAAAACGGCGTGAAAACGTCCGCCGGCATAAAGTTTTTAAAATTTGTCATTTTGGATAAAATAATCGTGTGCCATAACCCATTTGAAATGGCCATTTTTCAAAAATTCGAAGTTTCTTATTTTATTACACCATTCATTAGGTAACAAATCGCCATTTCATATGAGTGCAACAAACTGCACGACCACCAATGGCAAGTTTTTTAAATTTGTCGTTTAAGATAAAAAACATTGCGTGTTATAACCCATCCACCAAAAATTGTCATTTTTCAAAAAACATAACTTTCCTATTTTTTTACAGCATTCGTTAGACAACATATTGCCATTTCATATGAGGGCAAAAAAAATGACACGAAAATGGCTACTGACATCAAGCTTTTAAAATTTGTCGTTTTGGGTAAAAAAATTCGTGGGCTATAACCCATAAAAATGGCCATTTTTCAAAATTCTATCTTTCCTATTTTTTTACACCATTCATTAGATAACACATCGCCATTTCATATGAGTACAAAAAAAGGCTTGAAAACGGCCACTGACGGAAACTTTTTAAAATTTGTCATCTTGGGTAAAAAATTGTTTGCTATAACCCACTAAAAATGGTCATTTTTTAAAAATTCTAACTTTCTTATTTTTTACACCATTCATTATATAATACTTTTCCATTTCATAAGAGTGCAAAAAGCGACACGAAAATACCATCGATTGCAAGTTTTTGAAATTTGTCGTTTTTGGTAAAAAAATCGTGTGCTATAACCCACAAAAAATGGTCATTTTTAAAAATTCTAAGTTTCCTATTTTATTACACAATTCATTAGATAACACATCGCCATTTTATATGAGTGCAAAAAACGGCACGAAAAAGGACACTGACTGGAAGTTTTTGAAATTTGCCCATTTGGATAAAAAATCGTGTGCTATAACCCACAAAAAATGGTCATTTTTTAAAAACTCTAAATATCCTATTTTTTTGCACCATTCGTAAGACACAACATTGCCATTTCAAATGAGTACAAAAAATGGCACGAAAACTGCCACCGACGGCAAGTTTTTGAAATTTGCCGTTTTGGGTAAACAAATCGTGTGTGAATAACCCATTTGAAATGGCCATTTTTCAGAAATTCTATGTCTCCTATTTTATTACACCATTCATTAGATAACAAATTGCCATTTCATATGAGTGCAAGAAACTGCACGACCAACGATGGCAAGTTTTTTAAACTCACCGTTTCGAATAAAACAAATCGCGTGTTATATCCCACCCACCAAAAATGGTCATTTTTCAAAAAACCTAACTTTCCTATTTTTTTACACCATTCGTTAGACAACATATTGCCATTTCATATGAGTGCAAAAATAATGACACGAAAATGGCTACAGACATCAAGCTTTTAAAATTTTTCGTTTTGGGTAAAAAAATCGTGTGCTTTAACCCATAAAAAATGGCCATTTTTCAAAAATTCTAACTTTCCTATTTTTTTCACCATTAATTAGATAACACATTGCCATTTCATATGAGTACAAAAAAAGGCACGAAAACGGCCACTGACGGCAACTTTTTAAAATTTGGCGTTTTGGGTAAAAAATCGTTTGCTATAACCCACTAAAAATGTTCATTTTTTAAAAATTCTAACCTTCCTATTTTTTACGCCATTCATTATATAATACTTTGCCATTTCATAAGAGTGCAAAAAGCGACACGAAAATACCATCGATTGCAAGTTTTTGTAATTTGTCGTTTTCGGTAAAAAAAATCGTGTGCTATAACCTACAAAAAATGGCCATTTTTAAAAAATTCTAAGTTTCCTATTTTATTACACAATTCATTAGATAACACATCGCCATTTTATATGAGTGCAAAAAATGGCACGAAAAAGGACACTGACGGGAAGTTTATGAAATTTGCCTATTTGGGCAAAAAATCGTGTGCGATAACGCACCAAAAATGGTCATTTTTTAAAAACTCTAAATTTACTATTTGTTACACCATTCATAAGACACCACATCGCCCTCCATTTCAAATGAGTGCAAAAAATGACAAGAAAACCGCCACCGACGGCAAGTTTTTGAAATTTGCCATTTTGGGTAAAACAAACCATGTGATATAACCCATTTAAAATGGCCATTTTTCAGAAATTCTATGTTTCATATTTTATTACACCATTCATTAGATAACAAATTGCCATTTTATATGAGTGCAAGAAACTGCATGACCAACGACGGCAAGTTTTTAAATTTACCGTTTCGAATAAAAAAATCGCGTGTTATATCCTACCCACAAAAAATGGTCATTTTTCAAAAATCCTAACTTTCCTATTTTTTACCCCATTCAATACACTACATATCACCATTTCATATGAGTGCAAAAAATGGCACGAAAACGGCCACTAACAGCAACTTTTTAAAATTTGGCATTTTAGGTAAAACAAATCGTGTGCTATAACCCACAAGATATGATCTTTTTTCAAAATTTCTAACTTTCCCTTTTTTCACCCCATTCATTAGACAGTACATTGTCATTTCATATGAGTGCAAAAAATGGCACAAAAACAACATGCGACGGCAAGTATTTGAAAATTACAATTTTGTGTAGAAAAAATCGTGTGCTATAACCAACAAAAAATTGTCATTTTTCAAGAATTCTCAGTTTCCTATTTTACTACACCTTTTTTTACATAACAAGTCATCATTTCATATAAGAGCAAAAAACTGCACAAAAGTGGCCACCGACGGTAGGTTTTTAAAATTGTCGTTATGGATAAAAACATCGTATGCTATAACCCACTAAAAATGGTCATTTTCAAAAATTCTAACTTTTTTAGTTTTTAAAACCATTCATTAGATAATACATCATCATTTTATATGAGTGCAAAAAACGAAACGAAAATACTATCGATTGCCAGTTTTTGAAATTTGTCATTTTGGGCAAAAATCGTGTGCTATAACCTACAAAAAATGGACACTTTAAAAAATTCTAAGTTTTTAATTTTATTACACCATTCATTAGATAACACATCCCATTTCATGTAAGTGCAAAAAAGGCATGAAAGCGGCCACTGACGGCAAATTTTTGAAATTTGCCATTTTGGGTAAAAAATCGTGTGCTATAACCCATAAAAAATGGTCATTTTTCAAAAATTTCTAACTTTCCCTTTTTTTCACCCCATTCATTAGACAGTACATCGACATTTCTAATGAGTGCAAAAAATGGCACAAAAACAACCTGCGACGGCAAGTTTTTGAAAATTACAATTTTGTGTAGAAAAAATCGTGTGCATAACCAACAAAAAATTGTCATTTTTCAAGAATTCTCAGTTTCCTATTTTTTAGATAACAAGTCATCATTTCATATGAGTGTAAAAAACTGCACAAAAGTGGCCACCGACTGTAGGTTTTTAAAATTGTCGTTATGGATAAAAACAACGTATGCTATAACCCACTAAAAATGGTCATTTTCAAAAATTCTAACTTTTCTAAGTTTTAAAACCATTCATTAGATAATACATCGTCATTTTATGTGAGTGCAAAAAAGAAACCAAAATACTATCGATTGCCAGTTTTGGATAAAAAATCGTTTGCTATAACCTACAAAAAATGGACATTTTTAAAAGAATTCTAAGTTTTCTATTTTACTACAGCATTCATTAGATAACACATTACCATTTCATGTGAGTGCAAAAAAGGCACGAAAGCGGTCAGTAACGGCAAGTTTTTTAAATTTGCCATTTTGGGTAAAAAATCGTGTGCTATAATAACCCATCAAAAATGGTCATTTTTCAAAAACTCTTACTTTTCTATTTTTTTACATCATTCATTAGACAAAGCATCGCCATTTCTAATGAGTACAAAAAACGGCGCTAAAACGACCGCCGGCAGAAAGTTTTTAAAATTTGCCGTTTTGGATAAAATAATCGTGTGCTATAACCCATTTGAAATGGCCATTTTTCAAAAATTCGAAGTTTCCTATTTTATTACACCATTCATTAGGTAACAAATCTCCATTTCATATGAGTGCAACAAACTGCACAACCACTGATGGCAAGTTTTTTAAATTTGTCGTTTAGGATAAAAAAAGTAGCGTGTTATAACCCACCCACAAAAAATTGTCATTTTTCAAAAAACCTAACTTTCCTATTTTATTACACCATACGTTAGACAACATATTGCCATTTCATATGAGCGCAAAAAAATGACACGAAAATGGCTATCGACATCAAGCTTTTAAAATTTGTCGTTTTGGGTAAAAAATCGTTTGCTATAACCCATAAAAAATGGCCATTTTTCAAAAATTCTAACTTTCCTATTTTTTACACCATTCATTAGATAACACATCGCCATTTCATATGAGTATAAAAAAAGGCACGAAAACGGCCACTGACGGCAACTTTTTAAAATTTGTCGTTTTGGGTAAAAAATCGTTTGCTATAACCCACTAAAAATGGTCATTTTTTAAAAATTCTAACTTTCTTATTTTTTACACCATTCATTATATAATACTTTTCCATTTCATAAGAGTGCAAAAAGCGACACGAAAATACCATCGATTGCAAGTTTTTGAAATTTGTCGTTTTCGGTAAAAAAATCGTGTGCTATAACCAACAAAAAATTGTCATTTTTCAAGAATTCTCAGTTTCCTATTTTTCTACACCTTTTTTTAGATAACAAGTCATCATTTCATATGAGAGTAAAAAACTGCACAAAAGTGGCCACCGACGGTAGGTTTTTAAAATTGTCGTTATGGATAAAAAAATCGTATGCTATAACCCACTAAAAATGGTCATTTTCAAAAATTCTAACTTTTCTAGTTTTTAAAAGCATTCATTAGATAATACATAGTCATTTTATATGAGTGCAAAAAACGAAACGAAAATACTATCGATTGCTAGTTTTTGAAATTTGTCATTTTGGGTAAAAATCGTGTGCTATAACCTACAAAAATGGACATTTTAAAAAAAATTCTAAGTTTTCAATTTTATTACACCATTCATTAGATAACACATCCCATTTCATGTGAGTGCAAAAAAGGTACGAAAGCGGCCACTGACGGCACGTTTTTTAAATTTGCCATTTTCAGTAAAAAATCGTGTGCTATAACCTATCAAAATTGGTCATTTTTCAAAAACTCTTAATTTTCTATTTTTTTACATCATTCATTAGACAAAGCATCGATATTTCTAATGAGTGCAAAATACGGCGTGAAAACGACCACCGGCAGAAAGTTTTTAAAATTTGCCATTTTGGATAAAATAATCGTGTGCTATAACCCATTTGAAATGGCCATTTTTCAAAAATTCGAAGTTTCTTATTTTATTACACCATTCATTAGGTAACAAATCGCAATTTCATATGAGTGCAACAAACTGCACGACCACCAATGGCAAGTTTTTTAAATTTGTCGTTTAAGATAAAAAACATTGCGTGTTATAACCCATCCACCAAAAATTGTCATTTTTCAAAAAACCTAACTTTCCTATTTTTTTACAGCATTCGTTACACAACATATTGCCATTTCATATGAGGGCAAAAAAAATGACACGAAAATGGCTACTGACATCAAGCTTTTAAAATTTGTCGTTTTGGGTAAAAAAAATCGTGGGCTATAACCCATAAAAATGGCCATTTTTCAAAATTCTATCTTTCCTATTTTTTTTACACCATTCATTAGATAACACATCGCCATTTCATATGAGTATAAAAAAAGGCACGAAAACGGCCACTGACGGCAACTTTTTAAAATTTGTCGTTTTGGGTAAAAAATCGTTTGCTATAACCCACTAAAAATGGTCATTTTTTAAAAATTCTAACTTTCTTATTTTTTACACCATTCATTATATAATACTTTTCCATTTCATAAGAGTGCAAAAAGCGACACGAAAATACCATCGATTGCAAGTTTTTGAAATTTGTCGTTTTCGGTAAAAAAATCGTGTGCTATAACCAACAAAAAATTGTCATTTTTCAAGAATTCTCAGTTTCCTATTTTACTACACCTTTTTTTAGATAACAAGTCATCATTTCATATGAGAGTAAAAAACTGCACAAAAGTGGCCACCGACGGTAGGTTTTTAAAATTGTCGTTATGGATAAAAAAATCGTATGTTATAACCCACTAAAAATGGTCATTTTCAAAAATTCTAACTTTTCTAGTTTTTAAAAGCATTCATTAGATAATACATCGTCATTTTATATGAGTGCAAAAAACGAAACGAAAATACTATCGATTGCTAGTTTTTGAAATTTGTCATTTTGGGTAAAAATCGTGTGCTATAACCTACAAAAATGGACATTTTAAAAAAAATTCTAAGTTTTCAATTTTATTACACCATTCATTAGATAACACATCCCATTTCATGTGAGTGCAAAAAAGGTACGAAAGCGGCCACTGACGGCACGTTTTTGAAATTTGCCATTTTCAGTAAAAAATCGTGTGCTATAACCTATCAAAATTGGTCATTTTTCAAAAACTCTTAATTTTCTATTTTTTTACATCATTCATTAGACAAAGCATCGATATTTCTAATGAGTGCAAAATACGGCGTGAAAACGACCACCGGCAGAAAGTTTTTAAAATTTGCCATTTTGGATAAAATAATCGTGTGCTATAACCCATTTGAAATGGCCATTTTTCAAAAATTCGAAGTTTCTTATTTTATTACACCATTCATTAGGTAACAAATCGCCATTTCATATGAGTGCAACAAACTGCACGACCACCAATGGCAAGTTTTTTAAATTTGTCGTTTAAGATAAAAAACATTGCGTGTTATAACCCATCCACCAAAAATTGTCATTTTTCAAAAAACATAACTTTCCTATTTTTTTACAGCATTCGTTACACAACATATTGCCATTTCATATGAGGGCAAAAAAAATGACACGAAAATGGCTACTGACATCAAGCTTTTAAAATTTGTCGTTTTGGGTAAAAAAAATCGTGGGCTATAACCCATAAAAATGGCCATTTTTCAAAATTCTATCTTTCCTATTTTTTTTACACCATTCATTAGATAACACATCGCCATTTCATATGAGTATAAAAAAAGGCACGAAAACGGCCACTGACGGCAACTTTTTAAAATTTGTCGTTTTGGGTAAAAAAAATCGTGGGCTATAACCCATAAAAATGGCCATTTTTCAAAATTCTATCTTTCCTATTTTTTTTACACCATTCATTAGATAACACATCGCCATTTCGTTTGAGTATAAAAAAAGGCACGAAAACGGCCACTGACGGCAACTTTTTAAAATTTGTCCTCTTGGGTAAAAAATTGTTTGCTATAACCCACTAAAAATGGTCATTTTTTAAAAATTCACCATTCATTATATAATACTTTTCCATTTCATAAGAGTGCAAAAAGCGACACGAAAATACCGTCGATTGCAAGTTTTTGAAATTTGTCGTTTTTGGTAAACAAATCGTGTGCTATAACCAACAAAAAATTGTCATTTTTCAAGAATTCTCAGTTTCCTATTTTACTACACCTTTTTTTTAGATAACAAGTCATCATTTCATATGAGAGCAAAAAACTGCACAAAAGTGGCCACCGACGGTAGGTTTTTAAAATTGTCGTTATGGATTAAAAGATCGTATGCTATAACCCACTAAAAATGGTCATTTTCAAAAATTCTAACTTTTCTAGTTTTTAAAAGCATTCATTAGATAATACATCGCCATTTCATATGAGTACAAAAGAAGGCGCGAAAACGGCCACTGACGGCAACTTTTTAAAATTTTGCATTTTGGGTAAAAAATCGTTTGCTATAACCCATTAAAAATGGTCATTTTTTAAAAATTCCAACTTTCCTATTTTTTTACGCCATTCATTATATAATACTTTTCCATTTCATAAGAGTGCAAAAAGCGAGACGAAAATACCATCGATTGCAAGTTTTTTAAATTTGTATTTTTTGGTAAAAAAATCGTGTGCTATAACCCAAAAAAAATGGTCATTTTTAAAAAATTCTAAGTTTCCTATTTTACTACACAACTCATTAGATAACACATCGCCATTTTATATGAGTGCAAAAAATGGCACGAAAAAGGACACTGACGGGAAATTTTTGAAATTTGCCTAATTGGGCAAAAAATCGTCTGCGATAACCCACAAAAAATGCTCATTTTTTAGAAACTCTAAATTTACAATTTCTTACACCATTCATAAGACACCACATCGCCATTTCAAATGAGTGCAAAAAATTACAAGAAAACAGCCACCGACGGCAAGTTTTGAAATTTGCCGTTTTGGGTAAAACAAACCGTGTGCTATAACCCATTTAAAATGGCCATTTTTCAGAAATTCTATGTTTCCTATTTTATTAAACCATTCATTAGATAACAAATTGCCATTTTATATGAGTGTAAGAAACTGCACGACCAACGATGACAAATTTTTTGAATTTACCGTTTCGAATAAAAAAATCGCGTGTTATATCCTACCCCACAAAAAATGGTCATTTTTCAAAAATCCTAACTTTCCTATATTTTACCCCATTCAATACACAACATATCACCATTTCATATGAGTGCAAAAAATGGTACGAAAACGGCCACTAACAGCAACTTTTTAAAATTTCGCGTTTTAGGTAAAAAAAATCGTGTGCTATAACCCACAAGAAATGATCATTTTTCAAAATTTCTAACTTTCCCTTTTTTTCACCTCATTCATTAGACAGTACATCGTCATTTCATATGAGTGCAAAAAATGGCACAAAAACAACCTGCGACGGCAAGTATTTGAAAATTATAATTTTGCGTAGAAAAAATCGTGTGCTATAACCAACAAAAAATTGTCATTTTTCAAGAATTCTTAGTTTCCTATTTTACTACACCTTTTTTTAGATAACAAGTCATCATTTCATATGAGAGCAAAAAACTGCACAAAAGTGGCCACCGACGGTAGGTTTTTAAAATTGTCGTTATGGAAAAAAAAACGTATGCTTTAACCCACTAAAAATGGTCATTTTCAAAAATTCTAACTTTTCTAGTTTTTAAAATCATTCATTAGATAATACATCGTCATTTTATATGAGTGCAAAAAACGAAACGAAAATACTATCGATTGCCAGTTTTTGAAATTTGTCATTTTGGGTAAAAATCGTGTGCTATAACCTACAAAAATGGACATTTTTAAAAAAATTTTAAGTTTTCAATTTTATTACACCATTCAGTAGATAACACATCCCATTTCATGTAAGTGCAAAAAAGGCACGAAAGCGGCCACTGACGGCAAGTTTTTGAAATTTGCCATTTTCGGTAAAAAATCGTGTGCTATAACCTATCAAAATTGGTCATTTTTCAAAAACTCTTACTTTTCTATTTTTTTACATCATTCATTAGACAAAGCATCGATATTTCTAATGAGTGCAAGAAACGGCGTGAAAACGACCACCGGCATAAAGTTTTTAAAATTTGCCATTTTGGATAAAACAATCGTGTGCTATAACCCATTTGAAATGGCCATTTTTAAAAAATTCAAAGTTTCTTATTTTATTACACCATTCATTAGGTAACAAATCGCCATTTCATATGAGTGCAACAAACTGCACGACCACCAGTGGCAAGTTTTTTAAATTTGTCGTTTAAGATAAAAAACATTGCGTGTTATAACCCATCCACCAAAAATTGTCATTTTTCAAAAAACATAACTTTCCTATTTTTTTACAGCATTCGTTACACAACATATTGCCATTTCATATGAGGGCAAAAAAAATGACACGAAAATGGCTACTGACATCAAGCTTTTAAAATTTGTCGTTTTGGGTAAAAAAAATCGTGGGCTATAACCCATAAAAATGGCCATTTTTCAAAATTCTATCTTTCCTATTTTTTTTACACCATTCATTAGATAACACATCGCCATTTCATATGAGTATAAAAAAAGGCACGAAAACGGCCACTGACGGCAACTTTTTTAAATTTGTCGTCTTGGGTAAAAAATGTTTGCTATAACCCACTAAAAATGGTCATTTTTTAAAAATTCTAACTTTCTTATTTTTTACACCATTCATTATATAATACTTTTCCATTTCATAAGAGTGCAAAAAGCGACACGAAAATACCATCGATTGAAAGTTTTTGAAATTTGTCGTTTTTGGTAAAAAAATCGTGTGCTATAACCCACAAAAAATGGTCATTTTTAAAAATTCTAAGTTTCCTATTTTATTACACAATTCATTAGATAACACATCGCCATTTTATATGAGTGCAAAAAACGGCACGAAAAAGGACACTGACGGGAAGTTTTTGAAATTTGCCCATTTGGATAAAAAATCGTGTGCTATAACCCACAAAAAATGGTCATTTTTTAAAAACTCTAAATATCCTATTTTTTTGCACCATTCGAAATACACAACATTGCCATTTCAAATGAGTGCAAAAAATGGCACGAAAACTGCCACCGACGGCAAGTTTTTGAAATTTGCCGTTTTGGGTAAACAAATCGTGTGTGAATAACCCATTTGAAATGGCCATTTTTCAGAAATTCTATGTCTCCTATTTTATTACACCATTCATTAGATAACAAATTGCCATTTCATATGAGTGCAAGAAACTGCACGACCAACGATGGCAAGTTTTTTAAACTCACCGTTTCGAATAAAAAAAATCGCGTGTTATATCCCACCCACCAAAAATGGTCATTTTTCAAAAAACCTAACTTTCCTATTTTTTTACACCATTCGTTAGACAACATATTGCCATTTCATATGAGTGCAAAAATAATGACACGAAAATGGCTACTGACATCAAGCTTTTAAAATTTTTCGTTTTGGGTAAAAAAAATCGTGTGCTTTAACCCATAAAAATTGCCATTTTTCAAAAATTCTAACTTTCCTATTTTTTTTCACCATTCATTAGATAACACATTGCCATTTCATATGAGTACAAAAAAAGGCACGAAAACGGCCACTGACGGCAACTTTTTAAAATTTGGCGTTTTGGGTAAAAAATCGTTTGCTATAACCCCCACTAAAAATGTTCATTTTTTAAAAATTCTAACCTTCCTATTTTTTTACGCCATTCATTATATAATACTTTTCCATTTCATAATAGTGCAAAAAGCGACACGAAAATACTATCGATTGCAAGTTTTTGAAATTTGTCGTTTTCGGTAAAAAAAATCGTGTGCTATAACCCACAAAAAATGGCCATTTTTAAAAAATTCTAAGTTTCCTATTTTATTACACAATTCATTAGATAACACATCGCCATTTTATATGAGTGCAAAAAATGGCACGAAAAAGGACACTGACGGGAAGTTTATGAAATTTGCCTATTTGGGCAAAAAATCGTGTGCGATAACCCACCAAAAATGGTCATTTTTTAAAAACTCTAAATTTACCATTTTTTACACCATTCATAAGACACCACATCTGCGCCATTTCAAACGAGTGCAAAAAATGACAAGAAAACCGCCACCGACGGCAAGTTTTTGAAATTTGCCGTTTTGGGTAAAACAAACCATGTGATATAACCCATTTAAAATGGCCATTTTTCAGAAATTCTATGTTTCATATTTTATTACACCATTCATTAGATAACAAATTGCCATTTTATATGAGTGCAAGAAACTGCATGACCAACGACGACAAGTTATTAAATTTACCGTTTCGAATAAAAAAATCGCGTGTTATATCCTACCCACAAAAAATGGTCATTTTTCAAAAATCCTAACTTTCCTATTTTTTACCCCATTCAATACACAACATATCACCATTTCATATGAGTGCAAAAAATGGCACGAAAACGGCCACTAACAGCAACTTTTTAAAATTTGGCATTTTAGGTAAAACAAATCGTGTGCTATAACCCACAAGAAATGATCATTTTTCAAAATTTCTAACTTTCCCTTTTTTTCACCCCATTCATTAGACAGTACATTGTCATTTCATATGAGTGCAAAAAATGGCACAAAAACAACCTGCGACGGCAAGTATTTGAAAATTACAATTTTGTGTAGAAAAAATCGTGTGCTATAACCAACAAAAAATTGTCATTTTTCAAGAATTCTCAGTTTCCTATTTTACTACACCTTTTTTTACATAACAAGTCATCATTTCATATAAGAGCAAAAAACTGCACAAAAGTGGCCACCGACGGTAGGTTTTTAAAATTGTCGTTATGGATAAAAACATCGTATGCTATAACCCACTAAAAATTGTCATTTTCAAAAATTCTAACTTTTTTAGTTTTTAAAACCATTCCTTAGATAATACATCATCATTTTATATGAGTGCAAAAAACGAAACGAAAATACTATCGATTGCCAGTTTTTGAAATTTGTCATTTTGGGTAAAAATCGTGTGCTATAACCTACAAAAAATGGACATTTTAAAAAAATTTAAGTTTTTAATTTTATTACACCATTCATTAGATAACACATCCCATTTCATGTGAGTGCAAAAAAGGCACGAAAGCGGCCACTGACGGCAAATTTTTGAAATTTGCTATTTTGGGTAAAAAATCGTGTGCTATAACCCATCAAAATTGGTCATTTTTCAAAAACTCTTACTTTTCTATTTTTTTACATCATTCATTAGACAAAGCATCGACATTTCTAATTAGTGCAAAAAACGGCGCGAAAACGGCCACCGGTAGAAAGTTTTTAAAATTTGCCATTTTGGATAAAATAATCGTGTGCTATAACCCATTTGAAATGGCCATTTTTCAAAAATTCGAAGTTTCTTATTTTATTACACCATTCATTAGATAACAAATTGCCATTTCATATGAGTGCAACAAACTGCATAACCAACGACGGCAAGTTTTTTAAATTTTCGTTTTGAATAAAAAAATCGCATGTTATATCTTACCCACAAAAAATGGTCATTTTTCTAAAATCCTAACTTTCCTATTTTTTATCCCATTCAATACACAACATATCACCATTTCATATGAGTCCAAAAAAGGGCACGAAAACGACCACTAACGGCAACTTTTTAAAATTTGGCGTTTTAGGTAAAAAATTGTGTGCTATAACCCACAAGAAATGGTCATTTTTCAAAATTTCTAACTTTCCCTTTTTTTCACCCCATTCAATAGACAGTACATCGTCATTTCATATGAGTGCAAAAAATGGCACAAAAACAACCTGCGACGGCAAGTTTTTGAAAATTACAATTTTGTGTAGAAAAAATCATGTGCATAACCAACAAAAAATTGTCATTTTTCAAGAATTATCAGTTTCCTGTTTTTTAGATAACAAGTCATCATTTCATATGAGTGTAAAAAACTGCACAAAAGTGGCCACCGACGGTAGGTTTTTAAAATTGTCTTTGTGGATATAAACATCGTATGCTATAACCCACTAAAAATGGTCATTTTCAAAAATTCTAACTTTTCTAGGTTTTAAAACCATTCATTAGATAATATATCGTCATTTTATGTGAGTGCAAAAAGAAACGAAAATACTATCGATTGCCAGTTTTGGATAAAAAATCGTTTCCTATAACCTACAAAAAAATGGACATTTTTAAAAAAAATTCTTAGTTTTCTATTTTATTATAGCATTCATTAGATAACACATTACCATTTCATGTGAGTGCAAAAAAGGCACGAAAGCGGTCACTAACGGCAAGTTTTTGAAATTTGCCATTTTGGATAAAAAATCGTGTGCTATAATAACCCATCAAAAATGGTCGTTTTTCAAAAACTCTTAATTTTCTATTTTTTTACATCATTCATTAGACAAAGCATCGACATTTCTAATGAGTGCAAAAAACGGCGTGAAAATGGCCACCGACAGAAAGTTTTTAAAATTTTCCGTTTTGGATAAAATAATCGTGTGCTATAACCCATTTGAAATGGCCATTTTTCAAAAATTCGAAGTTTCCTATTTTATTACACCATTCATTAGGTAACAAATCTCCATTTCATATGAGTGCAACAAACTGCACAACCACTGATGGCAAGTTTTTTAAATTTGTCGTTTAGGATAAAAAAAGTAGCGTGTTATAACCCACCCACAAAAAATTGTCATTTTTACACCATTCGTTAGACAACATATTGCCATTTCATATGAGCGCAAAAAAATGACACGAAAATGGCTACTGACATCAAACTTTTTAAATTTGTCGTTTTGGGTAAAAAATCGTTTGCTATAACCCATAAAAAATGGCCATTTTTCAAAAATTCTAACTTTCCTATTTTTTACACCATTCATTAGATAACACATCGCCATTTCATATGAGTACAAAAGAAGGCGCGAAAACTGCCACTGACGGCAACTTTTTAAAATTTGGCATTTTGGGTAAAAAATCGTTTGCCATAACCCATTAAAAATGGTCATTTTTTAAAAATTCCAACTTTCCTTTTTTTTTACGCCATTCATTATATAATACTTTGCCATTTCATAAGAGTGCAAAAAGCGAGACGAAAATACCATCGATTGCAAGTTTTTTAAATTTGTCGTTTTCGGTAAAAAAATCGTGTGCTATAACCCACAAAAAATGGTCATTTTTAAAAAATTCTAAGTTTCCTATTTTACTACACAATTCATTAGATAACACATCGCCATTTTATATGAGTGCAAAAAATGCCACGAAAAGGACACTGACGGGAAGTTTTTGAAATTTGCCTAATTGGGCAAAAAATCGTGTGCGATAACCCATCAAAAATGGTCATTTTTTAGAAACTCTAAATTTACTATTTCTTACACCATTCATAAGACACCACATCTCCATTTCAAATGAGTGCAAAAAATGACAAGAAAACCGCCACCGACGGCAAGTTTTGAAATTTGCCGTTTTGGGTAAAACAAACCGTGTGCTATAACCCATTTAAAATGGCCATTTTTCAGAAATTCTATGTTTCCTATTTTATTACACCATTCATTAGATAACAAATTGCCATTTTATATGAGTGCAAGAAACTGCACGACCAACGATGACAAGTTTTTTAAATTTACCGTTTTGAATAAAAAAATCGCGTGTTATATCCTACCCCACAAAAAATGGTCATTTTTCAAAAATCCTAACTTTCCTATTTTTACCCCATTCAATACACAACATATCACCATTTCATATGAGTGCAAAAAATGGTACGAAAACGGCCACTAACAGCAACTTTTTAAAATTTGGCGTTTTAGGTAAAAAAAATCGTATGCTATAACCCACAAGAAATGATCATTTTTCAAAATTTCTAACTTTCTCTTTTTTTCACCCCATTCATTAGACAATACATCGTCATTTCATATGAGTGCAAAAAATGGCACAAAAACAACCTGCTACGGCAAGTATTTGAAAATTATAATTTTGTGTAGAAAAAATCGTGTGCTATAACCAACAAAAAATTGTGAAATTTGTTATTTTTTATTATCCTATTCATTATCCTAACTTTCTTATTTTTTACACCATTCATTATATAATACTTTGCCATTTCATAAGAGTGCAAAAAGCGACACAAAAATACCATCGATTGCAAGTTTTTGAAATTTGTCGTTTTTGGTAAAAAAATCGTGTGCTATAACCCACAAAAAATGGTCATTTTTAAAAAATTATAAGTTTCCTATTTTATTACACAATTCATTAGATAACACATCGCCACTTTATATGAGTGCAAAAAATGACACGAAAAAGGACACTGCCGGGAAGTTTGTAAAAAATCGTGTGCTATAACCCACCAAAAATGGTCATTTTTTAAAAACTCTAAATTTCCTATTTTTTTACTCCATTCGTAAGACACCACATCGCCATTTCAAATGAGTGTAAAAAATGGCAAGAAAATTGCCACCGATGGCAAGTTTTTGAAATTTACCGTTTTGGGTAAACAAATCTTGTGCTATAACCAAAACAGAATTTGTGTAAGTTGACTCTCTCTAGAAATTGTTTCCACTTTCGGGCCTTTTAGCTATTTAGCTGAAAGGCCTGATTAAACACTCTCAACCTCTCAATCTTTCAATCTTTCTTTCCTTCCTGAATTCGACCACTTACTCTCCTGCTGTAGTCATCATTTTCAAACGGGAGCTTGATCAGATCTCAAAGGATTCAACGGACTATACAGTGAGCTAATCGGGTTAACCCTCATCCCTTGAAGCTGAAGTCAAAGACTCATCGTTTTCAAATGGGAGCTTGATCAGATCTCAAAGGATTCAACGGACTACACAGTGAGCTAATCGGGTTAACCCTCATCCCTTGAAGCTGAAGACAAAGACACGAGCTTAGAGATATTATCCAAGATGCAAGATTCAGCTGAAGGGCGTCAGTCATCGCCCTGATGATAACGTTGGACTAGGCTCAATCTCCTGGACCACTCGATTTCCACACGTTCGGATCGTTGTTGAAACCAAAAATTGCACAAAAGAACGACAAAACAAGAACAAAACGATTGGCGGAATTGAAATCAAAGGGAAACGAAAAGAATTGGTAATAGGCCAACCAAACCCCCACGCTTATACAAACAATTCAACTTAGCCAATGTAAATCAAAGGACTAAACTAAAAGGTTTGGCCGTTCCTGAACTCAAGAACATCAAGCTCACCTAAAGGTCTTAGCTAAAGGTTTGCGAATTGAATGAAGCACAACTTAAATCAATTGAACTTCAAGGGTTTTAAACACAACGTGTTTAACAATTTAGCAAGGCTAAAATTCCTCAAATTTCATTTTTAAAAAATGTTTAATGACCATTCCTTAAATAAGGAATAAATCGGCCAAAAGGAAAAAGGAAACAAGGAAACCCTAATGAAAGTCGATTACAACTTAACTTCCAAACTAACCAATCCCAATTTAGGAAACTTTCCAAATTGGAATAGGAAACTAATAACTAACTTATTTCCTAAAACAAAACAAGCAAAATTCGTTTTTGCTTCTTTAAAGAAAAAATGCTAGAAGCTCCTAAAAAAAGCCTTACTTCTAAAATGTAGGAGTTTACTTTCTAAAAGGAATTACTTTCCATTATCATGCAAGATAATTGGGCCAAGTAATTGCTTATTTAATAAATGAAATATTAAGCCCAAAAGTAATGTTTAATGGACTTAATTTATTATAAAACAAAATAAATCCTATATTACTTCAAGTGGCGTGATCCATATTGGTAAAGTTCAAGCACGCCATCTTGATCTTCAAAAGGTCCATGAAATCACGTCATTCATCTTGGTAGGCACGTTTAACGATGATAACGTCAGAATATCGCAAAACGTAAAACATAAAAGTTTTAGCTCTATCTTAGCTTTTCAGGGCCACTTGAATCACGAAATTTTGAGTTATACCGAGAGAGATATGTCAAGAATACCAAAACGTGATAGAATCTTTTAGCATTTAATGTTTGACGCCTTGTTATGATCTTCTCCAAAATGATGACTTTGGCACCATGGACATAGACACGGCTTATTCTCATCATCTGATCTGTAAATCGGAGCTTCAAAAACATGAGCTTTCACTGTCAAAGGCGAGAAAGGCAGCTGCTTCCTCTCAGATCTGATTCGTCTAGCTCAGCACTAGCTCATTGGCACAGATCTACTTTAGCTCGGGGCTACAGTTTCAGCTCCACCGACTACTTAAGCTCCACCAACAAGACCAACCAGCTCGATCTCGTGAAGTTGCAACCGAAGAGGAAAGATATTGGGAGGCTGAGATGGTCCAATCTGGCGACCTGCTTTCAGATCCGTCACGTTGACTGAGGCACAGATGGAGTAGACAATGAACAGTGCTTCTACACATGAAGCTTAGCTACTCCCAACTAAAATCAGTTCATAAAATCTGTTGCAATACGATTTCCTTGTGTTCAGCTCTCTCTGTTCAAACTTCATGTGGATGGGTAAGGATGATGCCTGGCCCCTGACTACTGGAGTTAATGTCAGATTGGCCTTTTGTCGAAATTTTGAATGCTTGAATCCTGTCTTGAGGAATGATGGGACAAAAAACTTGCTTATTGATTTTTGCACTGATTTTGCTCTGTTGTACTGGCAAGTGTTGGAACCTTTTATCAGGAGCATTTGTTGAATTCTCGAGCTTGGTTTTTGAATGTGGTAAACTCTGCCTATGAGAATTGCATTTGTTCTGTTGAGAGATCTCTTGGATGAATTTGGTGTGTCTTGGAGATGGTAATGATTTAAACCGATTTTGGCAATTCATCCAAGCATTTAGCTGTTGATTTTGGAGAAAATGGGAGAACCTTGCTGTTTTCCTATTTACCTATTATCTGTCCCTAATGTTAATACACTGGACTTGTGGACCTTTGTTCATGTTGTTTGAAGCTAATGATATATAGTGCTCAACCCACACGTAACCATGACAGCCTCGCTCTTTCTGTTTTTGCTTTATCTATATGCTTGTTGGCCTATTAGAACCACACCTAATATGCGTTACTTGCAGTTTTGTTGATCCTCTAATATCTTGAGGAAAGGGATTTATTGGGCTAGAGTGATTGGGAGTGCTGCACTGAACGACATAGGAAACTCTAGGGAAGAACTAGGGCATGGTTTGATTGATAGAGACAACTTTTGGAAAAGGGCGTAAACGAAATGTCTCAGTGTTATCAATGAAGTTTTGCCTTGGGATAGAACTGGATAGTGATATAACTTGGATCTAACAGCTGAAGATAGAACTTGACAAATTTTGGATGCTGTAAAGTCTATGCTCTATAGCTTTAGTTGCAATTTTCTTCTGCCCCCATCTTTAGTAAATGCGGAAAATTGTTGGGACAGATTGATAAGGGAAGCTGGATTGCTGTTTTGCATAGGAAAAGTGGAGGCCACCGTTCTTGGGCATTTTCAGGGCAGAAGCGACTGGCAGCTTTTCTCTTCCTTTTATCTTTCGGAAAGGCGGTCAATGGAGTAGGAGAGACTAGTTTTGTCAAGGTACTTTTGAATTGGGAATCCGTAGATCTCTTGATAAAACATATACTGAGATACTTCATTGGGGCTGGAGATAAGAGAAGCACTACACGAGTTGTAAGCAGTTCTTTTCTTATCTCTCACGTATTACTTCAATTAGAAATCATGTAATAGAGTAGTACTCCAAACAAATTGCATTTACTTATGTAACGGTGCGTGGGTACATCTAGCATCGTATTTTGCCTGCCATATATATAGCGTTTTTAAAAAATAAAAAATAAAATCGTGTGCTAAAACCCATTTGAAATGGCCATTTTTCATAAATTCTATGTTTCCTATTTTATTACACCATTCATTAGATAACAAATTTCCATTTCATATGAGTGTAAGAAACTGCATGACCAACGATGGCAAGTTTTTTAAATTTACTGTTTCGAATAAAAACAATCGCGTGTTATGTCCTACCCACAAAAAATGGTCATTTTTCAAAAATCCTAACTTTCCTATTTTGTTACCCCATTCATTACACGACATATCATCATTTCATATGAGTACAAAAAACGACACGAAAACGGCAACTAACGGCAACTTTTTTAAATTTGGCATTTTAGGTAAAAAATCATGTGCTCTAACCCACAAGAAATGGTCATTTTTAAAAATTTCAAAATTTCCCTTTTTTTGACCCATTCATTAGATAGTACATCGTCATTTCATATGAGTTCAAAAAATGGCACAAAAACAACCTGCGACGGCAAGTTTTTGAAATTTTCCATTTTGTGTAGAAAAAATCGTGTGCTATAACCAACAAAATATTGTCATTTTTCAAGAATTCTCAGTTTCCTATTTTACTACACCTTTCTTTTAGATAACAAGTTATCATTTCATATGAGTGCAAAAAATCGCACAAAAGTTGCCACTGATGGTAGGTTTTTAAAATTGTCGTTATGGATAAAAAAATCATGTGCTATAACCTACTAAAAATGGTCATTTTCAAAAATTCTAACTTTCGTAGTTTTTAAACCATTCATTAGATAATACAGCGTCATTTTATATGAGTGCAAAAAAAAAGAAACGAAAATACTATCGGTTGACAATTTTTGAAATTTGTCGTTTTGGGTAATAAATGGTGTGCTATAACCTACAAAAATGGCCATTTTTAAAAAAATTCTAAGTTTTCTATTTTATCACAACATTCATTAGATAACACATCGACATTTCATATGAGTGCAAAAAAGGCACGAAAGCGGCCACTGAAGGCAAGTTTTTTAAATTTGCCATTTTGGGTAAAACATCGTGTGCTATAACCCATAAAAAATGGTCATTTTTCAAAAACTCTTACTTTTCTATTTTTTTACATCATTCATTAGACAACACATCGCCATTTCAAATGAGTGCAAATAACGGCGCGAAAACGGCCACCGACAGAAAGTTTTTAAAATTTGCCGTTTTGGATAAAACAATCGTGTGCTATTACCCATTTGAAATGGCCATTTTTCAAAAATTCGAAATTTCCAATTTTATTAAACCATTCATTAGGTAACAAATCACCATTTCATATGAGTGCAAGAAACTGCACGACCACCGATGGCAAGTTTTTTAAATTTGTTGTTTAGAATAAAAAAATAACGTGTTATAACCCACCCACCAAAAATGGTTTTTCAAAAATCCTAACTTTCCAATTTTTTTACACCATTCGTTAGACAACATGTTGCCATTTCATATGAGTGTAAAAAAATGACACGAAAATGGCTACCGACATCAAGCTTTTAAAATTTGTCGTTTTGGGTAAAAAAATCGTGTGCTATAACCCATCAAAAATGGCCATTTTTCAAAAATTCTAACTTTCCTATTTTTTTACACCATTCAGTAGATAACACATCGCCATTTCATATGAGTACAAAAGAAGGCACGAAAACGGTCACTGGCGGCAACTTTTTAAAATTTGGCGTTTTGGGTAAAAAATCGTTTACTATAACCAACTAAAAATGGTCATTTTTTAAAAATTCTAACTTTCCTATTTTTTTACGCCATTCATTACAAAATACTTTTCCATTTCATAAGAGTGCAAAAAGCGACACGAAAATACCATCAATTGCAAGTTTTTGAAATTTGTCGTTTTCGGTAAAAAATCGTGTGCTATAACTCACAAAAAAAGGACATTTTTAAAAAATTCTAAGTTTCCTATTTTATTACACTATTCATTAGATAACACATCGCCATTTTATATGAGTGCAAAAAACGGCACGAAAAAGGACACTGACTGGAAGTTTTTGAAATTTGCCCATTTGGGCAAAAAATCGTGTGCTATAACCCGTCAAAAATGGTCATTTTTTAAAAACTCTAAATTTCCTATTTTTTTACACCATTCGTAAGACAACACATCGCTATTTCAAATGAGTGCAAAAAATGGCACAAAAACGGCCACCGACGGCAAGTTTTTGAAATTTGCCGTTTCGGGTAAACAAATCGTGTGCTATAACCCATTTGAAATGGCCATTTTTCAGAAATTCTATGTTTCCTATTTTATTACACCATTCATTAGATAATAAATTGTCATTTCATATGAGTGCAAGAAACTGCACGACCAACGACGGCAAGTTTTTTATATTTACCATTTCGAATAAAAAAAATCGCGTGTTATATCCTATCCACAAATAATGGTCATTTTTCAAAAATCCTAACTTCCCTATTTTTTACACCATTCATTACACAACATATCACCATTTCATATGAGCACAAAAAAGGGCACGAAAACGACCACTAACGGCAACTTTTCAAAATTTGGCATTTTAGCTAAAAAATCGTGTGCTATAACCCACAAGAATTGGTCATTTTTCAAAATTTCTAACTTTCCCTTTTATTCACCCCATTCATTAAACAGTACATCGTCATTTCATATCAGTGCAAAAAATGGCACAAAAACAACCTGTGACAGCAAGTTTTTGAAATTTTCAATTTTTTGTAGAAAAAATCTGGCTATAACCAACAAAAAATGGTCATTTTTAAAGAATTCTCAGTTTCCTATTTTACTGCACCTTTTTTTAGATAATAACTCATCATTTAATATGAGTGCAAAAAACCGCACAAAAGTGGCCACCGATCGTATCTTTTTAAAAATTGTCGTTAAGGATAAAAAATCGTGTGCTATAACCCACTAAAAATGGTCATTTTGAAAAATTCTAACTTTCCTAGTTTTTAAAACCATTCATTAGATAATACATCGTCATTTTATATGAGTGCAAAAAACGAAACGAAAATACTATCGATTGCCAGTTTTTGAAATTAGTCGTTTTGGGTAAAAAATCGTGTGCTATAACCAACAAAAAATGGTCGTTTTTAAAAAATTTCTAAGTTTTCTATTTTATTACACCATTCATTAGATAACACATCGACACTTCATATGAGTGCAAAAAAGGCACGAACGCGGCCACTGACTGCAAGTTTTTGAAATTTGCCATTTTGAGTGAAAAATCGTGTGCTAACCCATAAAAAATAGTCATTTTTCAAAAACTCTTACTTTTTTATTTTTTACATCATTCATTAGACAACACATAGCCATTTCTAATGAGTGCAAAAAATGGTGTGAAAACGGCCACCGGCAGAAAGTTTTTAAAATTTGCCATTTTGGATAAAACAATCGTGTGCTATAACCCATTTGAAATGGCCATTTTTCAAAAATTCGAAGTTTCCTATTTTATTACACCATTCATTAGGTAACAAATCGCCATTTCATATGAGTGCAAGAAACTGCACGACCACCGATGGCAAGTTTTTTAAATTTGTCGTTTAGGATAAAAAAATAGCGTGTTATAACCCACCCACCAAAAATGGTCATTTTTCAAAAATCCTAACTTTCCTATTTATTTACAACATTCGTTAGACAACATATTTCCATTTCATATGAGTGCAAAAAATGACACGAAAATGGCTACCTACATCAAGTTTTTAAAATTTGTCATTTTGGGTAAAAAAATCGTGTGCTATAACCCATCAAAAATGGCCATTTTTAAAAAATTCTAACTTTCCTATTTTCTTACACCATTCAGTAGATAACACATCGCGCGCCATTTCATGAGTACAAATGAAGGCACGAAAACGGCTTGCGGCAACTTTTTAAAATTTGGCGTTTTGGGTAAAAAATCGTTTGCTATAACCCACTAAAAATGGTCATTTTTTAAAAATTCTAACTTTCCTATTTTTTTACGCCATTCATTAAATAATACTTTACCATTTCATAAGAGTGCAAAATGCAACACGAAAATACCATCGATTGCAAGGTTTTGAAATTTGTCGTTTTTGGTAAAAATATTGTGTGCTATAACCCACAAAAAATGGTCATTTTTAAAAAATTCTAAGTTTCCTATTTTATTACACAATTTATTAGATAACACATCGTCATTTTATATGAGTGCAAAAAATGGCACGAAAAAGAACACTGACGACAAGTTTTTGAAATTTGCCCATTTGGATAAAAAATCGTGTGCTATAACCCACCAAAAATGGTCATTTTTTAAAAACTCTAAATTTCCTATTTTTTTACACCATTTGTGAGACAACACACCGCCATTTCATATGAGTACAAAAAAAGGGCACGAAAATGGCCACTGACGGCAACTTTTTAAAATTTGGCATTTTGGGTAAAAAATCGTGTGCTATAATCAACTAAAAATGGTCATTTTTTAAAAATTCTAACTTTCTTATTTTTTTACGCCATTCATTATATAATACTTTGCCATTTCATAAGAGTGCAAAAAGCGACATGAAAATACCATCGATTGCAAGTTTTTTAAATTTGTCATTTTCGGTAAAAAAATCGTGTGCTATAACCCAAAAAAAACTGGTCATTTTTAAAAAATTCTAAGTTTCCTATTTTATTATACAATTCATTAGATAACACATCGTCATTTTATATGAGTGCAAAAAACGGCACGAAAAAGGACAATGATGGCAAGTTTTTGAAATTTGCCTATTTGGGTAAAAAATCGTGTGCTGTAACCGACTAAAAATGGTCATTTTTTAAAAACTCTAAATTTCCTTTTTTTTACATCATTCGTGAGACAACACATAGCCATTTCACATGAGTACAAAAAAAGGCATGAAAACGGCCACTGACGGCAACTTTTTAAAATTTTGCGTTTTGGGTAAAAAATCGTGTGCTATAACCCACTAAAAATGATCATTTTTTAAAAATTCTAACTTTCCATTTTTTTACGCCATTCATTATATAATACTTTGCCATTTCATAAGAGTGCAAAAAGCGACACGAAAATACCATCGATTGCAAGTTTATGAAATTTATCATTTTCGGTAAAAAACATCTTGTGCTATAACCCACAAAAATTGGTCATTTTTAAAAACTCTAAATTTCCTATTTTTTTACGCCATTCATAATACAATACATCGCCATTTCAAATGAGTGCCAAAAATGGCACGAAAACGGCCACCGACGGCAAGTTTTTGAAATTTGCCGTTTTAGGTAAACAAATCATGTGCTATAACCCATTTGAAATGGCCATTTTTCAGAAATTCTATGTTTCCTATTTTATTACACCATTCATTAGATAACAAATTGCCATTTCATATGAGTGCAAGAAACTGTACGAACAACGATGGCAAGTTTTTTAAATTTACCGTTTCGAATAAAAAAATCGCTTGTTATATCCTTCCCACAAAAATTGATCATTTTTAAAAAATCCTAACTTTCCTATTTTTTTGCACCATTCATTACATAACATATCACCATTTCATTTGAGTTCAAAAAACGGCACGAAAACGGCCACTAACGTCAACTTTTTAAAATTTGGCGTTTTAGGTAAAAAAAATCGTGTGGTATAACCCACAAGAAATGGTCTTTTTTCAAAATTTTTAACTTTCCCTTTTTTCACCCCATTCATTAGATAATACATCGACATTTCATATGAGTGCAAAAAATCGTACAAAAGTGGCCACCGACGGTAGGTTTTTAAAATTGTCGTTATGGATAAAAAAATCGTGTGCTATAACTCACTAAAAATGGTCATTTTCAAAAATTCTAACTTTCCTAGTTTTTAAAAGCATTCATTAGATAATACATCATCATTTTATATGAATGCAAAAAACGAAACAAAAATACTATCGATTGCCAGTTTTTGAAATTTGTCGTTTTGGGTAAAAAATCGTGTGCCTATAAAATATGATCATTTTTAAAAAATTCTAAGTTTTCTATTTTATTACACCATTCATTAGATAACACGTCGCCATTTCATATGAGTGCAAAAAAGGCACGAAAGCGGCCTTTGACGACAAGTTTTTGAAATTTACCATTTTGGGTAAAAAATCGTGTGCTATAACCCATAAAAAATGGTCATTTTTCAAAAACTTTTACTTTTCTATTTTTTTGCATCATTCATTAGACAACACATCGCCATTTCTAATGAGTGCAAAAAACGGCGCGAAAACGGCCACCGGCAGAAAGTTTTTAAAATTTGCCGTTTTGGATAAAACAATCGTGTGCTATAACCCATTTGAAATGGCCATTTTTCAGAAATTTGATGTTTCCTATTTTATTACACCATTCATTAGGTAAAAAATCTCCATTTCATATGAGTGCAAGAAACTGCACGACCACCGATGGCAAGTTTTTTAATTTTGTCGTTTAGGATAAAAAAAATCGCGTGTTATAACCCACCCACCAAAAATGGTCATTTTTCAAAAATCCTAACTTTCCTATTTATTTACACCATTCGTTAAACAATATATTGTCATTTCATATAAGTTCAAAAAAATGACACGAAAATGGCTACCGACATCAAGCTTTTAAAATTTGTCGTTTTGGGTAAAAAATTGTGTGCTATAACCCATCAAAAATGGCCATTTTTAAAAAATTCTAACTTTCCTATTTTTTTACACGATTCATTAGATAATACATCTCCATTTCATATGAGTACAAAAAAACAGCACGAAAACTGCCACTAACGGCAACTTTTTAAAATTTGGCGTTTTGGGTAAAAAATCGTGTGCTATAACCTACAAGAAATGGTAACTTTTCAAAATTTTTGACTTTCCTTTTTTTACACCCCATTCATTAGACAGTACATTGTCATTTCATATGAGTGCAAAAAATGGCACAAAAACAACCTGCGATAGCAAGTTTTTGAAATTTTCCGTTTTGTGTAGAAAAACTCGAGTGCTTTAACCAACAAAAAATGGTCATTTTTCAAAAATTCTCAGTTTCCGATTTTACTACACCATTTATTAGATAACACATCATCATTTTATCTGAGTGCAAAAAACTACACAAAAGTGGCCACTGACGGTAGGTTTTTAAAATTGTCGTAATGGATTAAAAATCGTGTTCTATTACCCACTAAAAATGGTCATTTTTAAAAAATTCTCACTTTCTTATTTTTTTACACCATTCATTAGATAATAAATCACCATTTCATATGAGTACAAAAAATGAAACGAAATTACCATCGATTGCAAATTTTTGAAATTTTTCATTTTGGGTAAAAAAATCGTATGCTATAACCCACAAAAAATGGTTATTTTTAAAATATTCTAAGTTTCGTATTTTATTACACCATTCATTAGATAACACATTACCATTTCATATAAGTGCAAAAAAGGCACGAAAAAAAGCCACCAGCGACAAGCATTTCAAATTTGTCGTTTTTGGTAAAAAATTGTTTGCTATAACCCATCAGAAATGGCCATTTTTCGAAAATTCTAACTTTCCTTTTCTTTTACACCATTCATTAGATAACACATTGCCATTTCATATGAGTACAAAAAACGGCATGAAAACGGCCACTGACGGCAACTTTTTAAAATTTGGCATTTTGGGTAAACAAGTCATGTGCTATAACCCACAAGAATGGTCATTTTTCAAAATTTCTAACTTTCCCTTTTTTCACCCCATTTATTAGACAGTATATCATCATCATTTCATATGAGTGCAATAAATGGCACAAAAACAACTTGCGACGGCAAGTTTTTGAAATTTTTCGTTTTGTGTAGAAAAAATCGTGTGCTATAACCAACAAAAAATAGTCATTTTTCAAGAATTCTCAATTCCCTATTTTACTACACCATTTATTAGATAACACGTCGTCATTTCATATGAGTGCAAAAAACCGCACAAAAGTGGCTATCGCCCATTTTTCGTGCCATTCATTAGACAGTACATCGTCATTTCATATGAGTGCAAAAAATGGCACAAAAACAACCAACGACTGAGTTAATTAAAATTTGTCATTTTGTGTAAAACAAATCGTGTGCTATAACCAACAGTAAATGGTCATTTTTCACGAAATCTCAGTTTCCTATTTTATTACACCATTTATTAGATAACACGCCATCATTTCATATGAGTGCAAAAAATGGTAAAAAAGTGGCCACCGACGGCAGGTTTTTAAAATTGTCGTTATGGGTAAAAAATCGTGTGCTATAACACACTAAAAATGGTCATTTTTCAAAAAATTTTACTTTCCTATTTTTTCCACCATTCATTAGATAATACATTGCCATTTCAAATGAGTGCAAAAAACGACACAAAAATATCATCGATTGCAAATTTTGAAATTTGTCATTTTGAGTAAAAAAATCGTTTGGTATAACCCACAAAAAATGTTCATTTTTAAAAATTCTAAGTTTCCTATTTTATTACACCATTCAATGGAGAACACATCGCAAATTCATATGAGTTTAAAAAATGGCACGGAAGTGGCAACTGACGGTAAGTTTTAGAAATTTGCCGTTTTGTAGAAATTTACCCACCAGAAATGGTAATTTTTCAAAAACTCTAACTTTCCTATTTTTTACACCATTCATTAGACAACACATCGCCATTTCTTATGAGTGCAAAAAACGGCACGAAAACGTCCACCGACAAAAAGTTTTCAAAATGTGCCATTTTGGATAAAACAATTGTGTGCTATAACCCATTTGAAATGGCCATTTTTCAGAAATTCTAAGTTTTCATATTTATTACACCATTCATTAGATAACACATCGACATTTTGTATGAGTGCAAGAAACGGCAAATAAGTGAAATTTTATGTTTCTGATAAAAAAATCTTGTGTTTCCCATCCACAAAAAATGGTCATTTTTCAAAAATCCTAACTTTCCTATATTTTTACGCCATTCCTTAGACAACATATCTCCATTTCATATTAGTACAAAAAAAGGGTAAACAAATGGCCACCGGCAACAAGCTTTTAAAATTTGTCGTTTTAAGTAAAAAAATCGTGTGCTATAACCCATCAGAAATGGCCTTTTTTTCAAAAATTCTAACTTTTCTATTTTTTTACACCATTCCTTAGATAACACATCGCCATTTCATATGAGTACAAAAAATGGCACAAAAATGGCCACTGACGGCAAGTTTTTCAAATTTGGCATTTGGGTAAAAAAAATCGTGTGCTATAACTCACAAGAAATGGTCATTTTTCAAAATTTCTAACTTTTCTTTTTTTTCACCCCATTCATTAGATAGTACATCGCCATTTCATATGAGTGCAAAAAATGACACAAAAACAACCAGCGACGGCAAGTTATTGAAATTTGCCGTTTTGTGTAAAAAAACTGCTATGATAAATTGACAGAATTCATCTCCAAAATGGAGCGAAGGCAGAAACCTAGTAAGCAAGGGATGTTAAAGGAGATTGTGGTCAGCCCTAAAGTTGCCTCTAAATTAGACAGGAAGCTTCGAAAGCAAAATCCCCTTACATGTTATGCGGAAGATAGGCTTTGTGTACTTTTGTTGCTCTAAATAGTTTGGCTGGTAGTATTACTGATTTTGGCATGGAGATTAGATAACCTAATCCTTATACGAGATAGGTAGAGGTGTATATGGATGGCTATTGTTTCTGATTGGAAATTTACTGAGTATAGTTGTTGATAAGGTATGGTTTTAGAGGGCAGGTATGTTATGATTGTAGAACCTTGAATTATTGCTGGGGTTGAGTTGGAGTGTCTCAAGGGGTTTCTTTGAGGAACAAACCTGAAGGAGGAGGATCTCAGCCGAGTGGATACTTTGGTGCCCTTCTCTGCCAATCTGGATTCCTGTATAGGGAGATTATGGATTGTTGGGTTCATGCTACATCTACACTCTTTAGAGATATTTTGGTTTAAAGGTTTTAATTATGAATCCTGTGTTTTGAAACTGAATCGCGTGAGTTAGGACTATGACTTTTGTGCAATTGCTGTTTTATGGAGGATTCGATTGGCTATGACCTGGACCTCGGGCCAATCCATTTGAATGCTCAAGGGAATTAATTGATGGATTGTGTTAGCTTCATTGTGAAGTTCAGAAACTAAAGGAGACTTTCCGAGGCAAACTCTTTGGAAAAATCTACCTAGTCGAGTAGGGCTTGTGAAGACACCATTGATACGGTCTAATAGATAGAGTTGCTGTCTAGAATGATCAGGGCTCTAGAACCTGCAAATGAAAAGCGATTCTTGACACTCTAAATTTTTGTAAAGTGGCTTAGGGATAATCTAGACTTACCGCTAATTCATTGATTGAATTTTAATTGAGAATATCTTTTGTGGAGAGGAAGACTCTTCTACTGTAGTGGAACTGTAGTAGAAGTTTCCTCCTTTCCTTAGATAGAGATATATAGACTAGAGTTAGTTTAATATTCAGTACACTAACTTGCGTGAGGAGCTGTAATACATTCCCCCGATTTATATTTGTTTTGGATATGGTGTGTTGATCTCCTGCTGCTTTAGAGCCACTTCTGCCCCTGGATTGTTTTGTTGGTATTGATTTGTGACGATGGTGGAGTGGATCATTTGTTAATTCTGGACATTTGCTTTTGTGGACTAATTGTTAATCACATGGGAGCTTTTGGTGCTATTATGTTGTTGATTGATGGGTGATAAGTCGAGGTTTAGTCGACTTATTTGCTCTGCTTTCTTTATTCTTTGTTGTGAATTATGAGTGAAATTGATGCTTGGTGTATAGATTGTATGCTAGGATGTGCATGAGTTGGAAATTGCTGAAGAAATGTCTAAGTGTTGTAAAACAATGTGAAAATGCTATGATCTTCGAATATTCAACACACTTAGTCATGCACATCACTGACCTCCAACATCACTGACCTCCAAGATCGCTGACCTCCAAGTTTTCATGGAAGTCCACAATTCACTATGCACAAGTCCATGATTTGCAAGTCCACACCTTGGAGGTCCACAATCACTATTCACAAGTCCACCACTTCACTTACGCAGCACTCACACTTACTCCTGAGCTCACTACACTGACCTCCTACTCTTCTTGGAGGTCCACAACTTCACACAACACACAACACATTTAATCCACAACCAGCACACTTCACACAAAACACAACACACGCACACATTGCACATGGCGGTCGCACGATGCAACCGCCACACACACACACGGCGGTGGCACGATGCGACCGCCCACACACACACACATGCACGATGCGGCCGCCACCCACGTGCGGCCGCCCTCTCACACACGCACACACGGCGGCCGCATCGTGCGGCCGCCACTCACACACGGCGGTCGCATCGTGCGACCGCCACCCCACTAGCACACGAGCACTGTTTGTTTGTTCTTGTTGCATCTTTTCTTTTCTGTTTTCATTCCATTTTATTCAATCATTTCTCTTGGCATGCATCAACTTCACACACATGCACTTCAATGCATATTTCCTCCCTTTGTTATTTTTAGCCTATTTTACTTTTGTCATGTCTTGGGTTAGGAAGTCTTTCAGGCGTTGTTACTTCATCATTTTAGTTAGTCATTTCCTCATGCATTTCGTAGACACCAACTCCGCATTCTGTCTAACTTACTTAGCAAACTTAGTAGTTAAACTTTCCAATATTGTGTCCTGATTATTGTCGTTTCTTAAGTACACGTGTCTTCACCGAATGATCTGTTGTAAATGCAGGAGCACGTGTCAACATCTTGGCACACAAAGGAAATTTCCAGGAAGCTCACCAAGCTAAGTCGGCAATGCAAAATTATAAAAGCTGGAGAGAAAGGAGGATCAGGGAGCTTTTGGACGGGGGATCAACTGAGAAGAGAGAGAGGAGTTCTGAGAGTCTAGGGTTTGAGAGATTAGAGTGGAGATCATTCAACTCTATCCGTTTGTAATAGCAATGTTTGATCTGGCTTTGTTAAACTCATTTTCAAAGCCGATCAACATGATCGGCTAGATTTTCAGTGCTACTTTGAGGGATTAAGTGTAATGACTTAATATCGTTTTGAGACATTTGAATTGCATATTTTGTGTTTGGTTAAAGTTCCATGTCAGTTAGTGTTCCATTTCAATATTTACTCACTCACGATTATGCCTTTATATGATTTGCGGTATCCACTGAAATCAATTCAGTGCAATTAAAGGAAATTGGAATGAAACCACAGAACATAGAACAACCTATGTATGAGTCCTAAGATCTGGGTAAGGAAGCGATTTTCTACTGTGCGGTATCCACTGACGGTGGAAGTCAAGGAATGAAAAGACTTAGGATCATTTGCACACTAGTACTTGTCTTAGTGTAGTGTCAGATAGGGATCTGGAATTAGGAAGCGAGCCTATATCTTGCCCTATCAAGGGAAGATAGAGGAGCATGGTGGGTTAGGATTGTGAGACCTATCAAGGAGATCGATCTTAAGTTCACTAGAAAACCGACCCCCTCATACATGTGTCAACACTAAGTCAAGGATAACCGATTGAAGTCATTACCACTGGCCTCCCTCAAGGCAGCACACCTTTCCCCTTTTGGTTGATTTCTCGTTTGTTTTCTAATTAGTCAACACATCGCTTAATTGCTTATTCTATCACTGTACAATTCTTAATTCTACCCTTTCCCTGAGGATTCGATCCCACTTACCGCTTGCTTCTAGTTAGTTATTTTGGGTAAAATTGCGAGAGAGACGACGCTCTCGCCAATGGGTATCCTGTACTTGGTGTTTTGTGCTTGCATTTCCAACTGCTGAGTAAGAGCTGATACCAGCCAGGGAATGATTTGGAATTTTTTGGAATTTTTTGGTGAAATGTGTGAAACATTTGAGGTGAACTCCATCCAAATTGTTGGTGGTTCCTTCATGTACTTGGTGAGTTATAGCGATTCCTGTGTGTTGGTATCCTGTGACTCCTCTGTTTGGTGAGCTAGTTTGATCTTTGATGAAATTTCATGCTGAGGAGAAATAGGCTCAATAATCTTTATAATTCATGATCACAGGACTCATGCCCATGTGCCTTTGTAGACTCCTCCCTGTACATCATGGTTTATTTCATTGGTGGGATAGTGATGAACATTGATTTAGGTATTGAACTTGGTAGATACTGGTTCAATTCTCTTCAGTCATATGCTTGGTGGGCTGTGGTCCTACGTTTTTCATTGGTGAATTGAAGGAATGTGGAATCGATTAGGTGATCTACTTGAGGAGAGTTGCCACTCAATTTGTTGAAGATAAATCATTCATATACTTGATAATTTCATTCCTGTGCTTGGTGAGATAGCTTGATCTTGACGTTCAATTGCTGCGTTTTTTGGTCTATATCTTGGAGCTATGTATTACAGCTCCTCACACCTTTGCAGCTCAAGTACCCAGATTAGGGCTCCAAATTTAGAGGCAAATAGAGCCAATCTACTGAAATTCTCTCCAAGTAGATTTTCTCTATTTTCCTTTCATATACTGAGATAAATCTTTCATGTAATGGAGTAGTCTCCAAATTTATTGCATTTGCTTTGTAACAGTGTGGACAGGTATAGCCGGCACTGTATTTTGTTTTGTTCGAGCTAGGTATATATCTACTTTTGATTATTAAAAAAAATACCCATCAAAAATGGCCATTTTTCAAAAATTCTAACTTTCTTATTTTTTTTACACCATTCATTAGATAACACATCGCCATTTCATATGTGTACAAAAAACAGCACGAAAACGTCCACTGACAGCAAGTTTTTAAAATTTGGCATTTTGGGTAAAAAATCGTATGCTTATAACCCACAAGAAATTGTCATTTTTTAAAATTTCTAACTTTCCCTTTTTTTCACCCCATTCATTAGACAGTGTATCGTCATTTCATATGAGTGCAAAAAACGGCACAAAAGTGGCCACCAACAAAAGGTGTTTAAAACTGTCATTATGGATAAAAAATCGTGTGCTATAACTTTCCTATTTTTTACACTATTCATTAGATAATACATCACCATTTCATATGAGTGGAAAAAACGACATGAAAATAACATCGATTGCAAATTTTTGAAATTTTTCGTTTTGGGTAAAAAAAATCATGTGGTATAACCCATAAAAAATGGTCATTTTTTAAAATTTCTAAGTTTCCTATTTTATTACACCATTCATTAGAGAACACATCGCCAATTCATATAAGTCCAAAAAATGGCACGAAAGCGGCCACTGACGGCAAGTTTTTGAAATTTGCCTCTTTGGGTTAAAAATCATGTGCTATAATCCACCAGAAATGGTCATTTTTCAAAAACTCTAACTTTTCATTTTTTACACCATTCATTAGACAACACATCGCCATTTCTTATGAATACAAAAAACGGCACAAAAATGGCCACCGACGGAAAGTTTTTAAAATTTGGCGTTTTGGGTAAAAAAACGTGTGCTAAAAGCCACAAGAAATGCTCATTTTTCAAAATTTCTAACTTTCCTTTTTTACCCCATTCATTAGATAGTACATCGTCATTTTATACGAGTGCAAAAAATGGAACAAAAACAACTAGCGACGGCAAGTTTTTGAAATTTGCCGCTTTGTGTAGAAAAAATCGTGTGCTATAACCAACAAAAAATTGTCATTTTTCAAGAATTCTCAATTTCCTATTTTTCTACACCATTTATTAGATAACACGTCATCATTTCATATAAGTACAAAAAACCGCACAAAAGTGGCCACCTACGACAGGTTTTTAAAATTGTCATTGTGGATAAAAAAATCGTGTGTTATAACCCACTAAAAATGGTCATTTTTCAAAAATTATAAGTTTCTTATTTTATTACACCATTCGTTAGATAATACATTGCCATTTCATATGAGTGCAAAAAACGGCACGAAAGCTGCCACTGACGGCAAGTTTTTTTTATTTGCCATTTTGGGTTAAAAATTATGTGCTATAACCCACCAAAAATGGTCATTTTTCAAAAACTCTAACTTTCCTATTTTTTTACACCATTCATTAGACAACACATCGCCTTTTCAAATGAGTGCAAAAAGGCACGAAAACGGCCACCGATCGCAAATTTTTAAAATTTGCCGTTTTGGGTAAAAAAATCGTCTGCTATAACCCATTTGAAATGGCCATTTTTTCAAAAATTCTAAATTTCCTATTTTATTGCACCATTCATTAGAAAACAAATCGCCATTTAATATGAGTGTAAGAAACTGCACGACCACTGATGGCAAGTTTTTAAATTTACCGTTTCAAATAAAAACAAAATCGCATGTTATAACCCACCCACCAAAAATGGTCATTTTTCAGAAATCATAACTTTCCAATTTTTTTACACCATTTTTTAGACAACATATCGCCAATTCATATGAGTGCAAAAAATGGTACGAAAACGGCCACCAGTAGCAAGCATTTAAAATTTGTCGTTTTTGGTAAAAAATCGTGTGCTATAACCTATCAGAAATGGCCATTTTTCAAAAATTCTAACTTTCCTATTTTTTTACACCATTCAGTAGATAACACATCTCTATTTCAAATGAGTACAAAAAACGGCACGAAAATGGCCACTGTCAGCATTCATTAGATAATACATCAACATTTCATATGAGTGCAAAAAACAAAACAAAAATACCATCGATTGCAAGTTTTTAAAATTTGTCATTTTAGGTAAAAAAATTGTGTGCTATAACCCACAAAAAATAGTTATTTTTAAAATATTCTAAGTTTCCTATTTTATTACACCATTCATTATATAACACATCGTCATTTCATATGGTGCGCAAAACGGCACAAAAACGGCAACGAGCGGCAAGCATTTAAAATTTGTCATTTTGGTAAAAAATTGTGTGCTATAACCGATCAGAAATGGGCATTTTTTAAAATTTTTAACTTTCTTATTTTTTTTAGACCATTCACTAGATAACACATCGCCATTTCGTATGAGTACAAAAAATGGCACGAAAACAGCCATTGACAGCAACTTTTTAAAATTTGGCGTTTTGGGTAAAAAAATCGTGTGCTATAACCCACAAGAAATGGTCATTTTTTTAAATTTTTAACTTTCCCTTTTTTCACCCCATTCATTGGACAGTACATCGTCATTTCATATGAGTGCAAAAAATGGCACAAAAACGACCTGCGACAACAAGTTTTTGAATTTTTCCATTTTGTGTAGAAAAACTCGTGTGCTATAACCAACAAAAAATGGTCATTTTTCAAGATTTCTCAGTTTGCTATTTCACTACACCATTTATTATATAACACGTTGTCATTTCATATTAGTGCAAAAAACCGCACAAAAGTGGCCACCGATGGTAGGTTTTTAAAATTATCGTTATGCATAAAAATATTGTGTGCTATAACCCACTAATAATGGTCATTTTTCAAAAATTCAACTTTCCTAATTTTTTACACCATTTATTAGACAATACATTGCAATTTCATATGAGTGCAAAAAAGGAAACGAAAATACCATTGATTGCAAGTTTTTGAAATTTGTCGTTTTGGGTAAAAAATCGTGTGCCAAAAAATTGTCATTTTTAAAAAATTTTAAATTTCCTATTTTACTAAACCATTTATTAGATAACATATCGCCATTTCATATGAGTGCAAAAAGGCACAAAAGCGGCCACTGAGGCAAGTTTTTCAAATTTGCCATTTTGGGTAAAAAATCGTGTGCTATAACCTACCAAAAATTGTCATTTTTAAAAAACTCTTACTTTTCTATTTTTATGCCATTCATTAAACAACACATCGTCATTTCTAATTAGTGCAAAAAACGGTTACCGGCGGAAAGTTTTAAAAATTTGTCATTTTGGGTAAAAACAATCGTGTGCTATAACCCATTTGAAAATGCCATTTTTCATAAATTCTAAGTTTTCTATTTTATTACACCATTTATTAGGTAACAAATCGCCATTCTTATGAGTGCCAGAAACTGCACGACCATCGATGGCAAGTTTTTTAAATTTACCATTTCGGATAAAAAAAATCCCATGTTATAACCCACCCACCAGAAATGGTCTTTTTTCAAAAATCCTAACTTTCATATTTTTTTACACCATTCGTTAGACAACATATCGCCATTTCATATAAGTGCAAAAATCAATACGAAAATAGCTACCGGCAGCAAGCTTTTAAAATTTGTCGTTTTGGGCCAAAAATCATATGCTACGACCCATCAGAAATGGCCAGATGCATAGGCTTGGTGCTTGGAAAATAGAAATAGATACTCTAGTCATGCTAGAGTAGACATTTTCTTTATTCCATATAAGACGTTTAATTTCAAACACATGTAATGTAATGAGGTAGTACTCCATATTTTTGGCTTTTCTCCTGTAACGATGCTTTGGGTATATCCAGCATCGTATTTTGCTCACTATGTATATATATGCTTGGTTTAAAAAAAAATCGTGTGCTACGACCCATCAGAAATGGCCATTTTTAAAAATTTCTAACTTTTCTATTTTTTACACCATTCATTAGATAATACATTGCCATTTCATATGAGTATAAAAAACGGCACGAAAATGGCCACTGACGGCAGCTGTTTAAAATTTGATGTTTTGGGTAAAAAATCGTGTGCTATAACCCACAAGAAATGGTCATTTTTCAAAATTTCTAACTTTTCCTTTTTTTCACCCCATTCATTAGACAATACATCGTCATTTCATATAAGTGCAAAAAAATGGCACAAAAACTACCAGCAACGACAATTTTTTGAAATTTGTCGTTTTGTGTAAAAACAATATGTGCTATAACCAACAGAAAATTGTTATTTTTCAAGAATTCTCCGTTTCCTTCTTTATTACACCATTCATTAGATAACAAATTGCCATTTCATATGTGTGCAAGAAACTGCACGACCACGGACGGAAAGGTTTTTAAATTTTCCGTTTCGTATAAAAAAATCGCGTGTTATAACCCACCCACCAAAAATGGTCATTTTTCAAAAACCCTAACTTTCCTTTTTTTAACACCATTCGTTAGACAACATATCTCCAATTCATATAAGTTCAAAAAACAGCACGAAAACGACCACCGGCAGCAAGCTTTTAAAATTTGTCGTTTTGGTCAAAAAATCGTGTGCTATAACCCATTAGAAATGGTCATTTTTTAAAAAATTTAAACTTTCCTACTTTTTTTACACCATTTATTAGATAACACATCCCCATTTCATATGAGTACAAAAAGGCACGAAAACGGCCACTGACGGCAACGTTTTAAAATTTGGCTTTTTGGGTAAAACAAATGTGTGCTATAACCCACAAGAAATGGTCATTTTTCAAAATTTCTAACTTTCCTTTTTTTTCACCCTATTCATTAGATAGTACATCGTCATTTCATATGAGTGCAAATAATAGCACAAAAACAACCTGCGACGGCAAGTTTTTGAAATTTGTCGTTTTGTGTAGAAAAAATCGTGTGCTATAACCTACTAAAAAATGTTATTTTTTAAGAATTCTCAGTTTCCTATTTTACTACACCATTAATTAGATAACACGTCGTTATTTCATATGAGTGATAAAAATCGCACAAAAGTGGCCACCGACGGTAGGTTTTTAAAATTGTCGTTATGGATAAAAAATCGTGTACTATAAACCACTAAAAATTGTCATTTTTAAAAAATTCTAACTTTCCTAATTTTTTACACCATTCATTAGATAATACATCCCTATTTCAAATCAATGCGAAAAAGAAATGAAAATACCATCGATTGAAAGTATTTAAAATTTGTCATTTTGGGTAAAATAATCGTGTTCTATAACCCACAAAAAATGGTCATTTTTAAAAAATTCTAATTTTCCTATTTTATTACACCATTCAGTAGATAACACATCGCCATTTCATATGAGTGGAAAAAAGGCACGAAACCGGCCACTCACGACAAATTTTTGAAATTTGTCGTTTTGTTTAAAAAATCTATGCTATAACCCACCAAAAATGGTCATTTTTCAAAAACTCTAACTTTCCTATTTTTTAGACCATTCATTAGACAACACATTGTCATTTTTAATGAGTGCAAAAAAAGGCACGAAAACGGCCACCGATGGCAAATTTTTAAAATTTGTTGCTTTGGGCAAAAATATTGTGTGCTATAACCCATTTGAAATGGCCATTTTTCAGAAATTCTAAATTTCCTATTTTATTACAGCATTCATTAGATAACAAATTGCCATTTCATATGAGTGCAAGAAACTGCACGACCACTGACGGAAAGTTTTTTAAATTTGTCGTTTCGGATAAATAAAATTTCGTGTTATAACCCACCCACCCACCAAAAATGGTCATTTTTCAAAAATTCTAACTTTCCTATTTTTTACACCATTCGTTAAATAGCATATTGCCATTTCATATGAGTGCAAAAAAGGCACAAAAATGGTCAATGGCGGCAAGCTTTTAAAATTTGTCGTTTTGGGTAAATAATCATGTGCTATAACTGTCAGAAATGGCCTATTTTCAAAATTCTAACTTTCCTATTTTTTTACACCATTCATTCGATAACACAATTCTTTCTGGTTAAAGAATCTCTTTCTAGTTGTCATATGAGTACAAAAAAGGCACAAAAACGGCCACTTATGGCAACTTTTTAAAATTTGGTGTTTTGGATAAAATATCATGTGCAAACCCACAAGAAATGGTCGTTTTTAAAAATTTCTAACTTTCCCTTTTTTCACCCCATTCATTAGACAGTACATCGTCATTTCATATGAGTGCAAAAAATGGCACAAAAACAACCAGAGACGGTAAGTTTTTAAAATTTGCCATTTTGTGTAAAAACAAATCGTGTGCTATAACCAACAAAAAATGGTCATTTTTCAAGAATTCTCAATTTCCTATTTTATTACACTATTTATTAGATAACACGTTGTCATTTCATATGAGTGCAAAAAACTGCACAAAAGTGGCCACCGACGGCAGGTTTTTAAAATTGTCGTTACGGATGAAAAATCGTGTGTTATAACCCACTTAAATGGTCGCTTTTCAAAAATTCTAACTTTCCTATTTTTTTATACCATTCATTAAATAATACATCCACATTTCATATGAGTGCAAAAAACGACACAAAAATGTCATCGATTGCAACATTTTGAAATTTGTAGTTTTTGGTAAAAAAAAAAAATCTTGTGCTATAACCCACGAAAAATGGTCATTTTTAAAAAATTCTAAGTTTCCTATTTTATTACACCATTCATTAGATACACAAGTCGCCATTTCATATGAGTGCAAAAAATGGCACGAAAGCGGCCACTGACTGCAAGTATTTGAAATTTGCCATTTTTGGTAAAAAATCGTGTGTTATAACCCACCAAAAATGGTCATTTTTCAAAAGCTCTAACTTTTGTACTTTTTTACACTATTTATTAGACAACACATCTCCATTTCTAATGAGTTCAAAAAAGGCACGAAAACGGCCACCGACGGCAAGTTTTTAAAATTTGCCGTTTTGAGTAAGAAAATCGTGTGCTATAACCCATTTGAAATGGCCATTTTTCAGAAATTCTAAGTTTTCAATTTTATTACACCATTCATTAGATAACAAATCGCCATTTCATATGAGTGCAAGAAACTGCACGACCAACGACGGCAAGTTTTTTTAATTTGTCGTTTTGAATAAAACAAAATCGTGTGTTATAACCCACCCACAAAAAATGGTCATTTTTTCAAAAATCCTAACTTTCCTATTTTTTTACACCATTCGTTAGACAACATATCGCCATTTCATATGAGTGCAAAAGACCGCAAGAAAATGGCCATCTGCTTCAAGCTTTTAAAATTTTTCGTTTTCGGTAAAAAATCGTGTACCCATCAGAAATGGCCATTTTTCATAAATTCTAACTTTCTTATTTTTTTACATCATTCATTAGATAACACATCGCCATTTCATATGAGTACAAAAAATGGCACGAAAACGGTCACGAACGGCAAGTTTTTAAAATTTAGCATTTTGGGTAAAAAATCGTGCCACAAGAAATGGTCATTTTTCAAAATTTCTAACTTTCCTTTTTTTCACCCCATTCATTAGACATTACATTGTCATTTCATATGAGTGCAAAAAATTGCACAAAAATGACCAACGACGGCAAGTTTTTGAAATTTGCCGTTTTGTGTAAAAAAATCGTGTACTATAACCAACAAAAAATTGTCCTTTTTCAGGAATTCTCAGTTTCCTATTTTATTGCACCATTTATTAGATAACACATCGTCAGTTCATATGAGTGTAAAAAACCGCACAAAAGTGGCCACTGACGGTAGGTTTTTAAAATTGTCGTTATGGATAAACAAATCGTGCACTAACCCACTAAAAATGGTCATTTTTAAAAAATTCTAACTTTCTTATTTTTTTACACCATTCATTAGATAATACATCGGCCATTTCATATGAGTGCAAAAAATAACACGAAAATACCATCAATTGCAAGTTTTTTAAAAATATCATTTTGGGTAAAAATATCGTGTACTATAACCCACAAAAATGGTCATTTTTAAAAAATTCTTAGTTTCCTATTTTATTACACCATTCATTAGATATCACATCATCATTTCATATGAGTGCAAAAAACGACACGAAAGCGGCCACTGATAGCAAGTTTTTTAAATTTGCCATTTTTTGTAAAAAATATTGTTGCCATAACCCACCAAAAATGGTCATTTTTCAAAAACACTAGCTCTCCTATTTTTTTACAACATTCATTAGACAACACATTGCCATTTCTAGTGAGTGCAAAAAATGGCACGAAAACGGCCACCGACGCCATGTTTTTAAAAGTTGCCGTTTTGGGTAAAACAATCGTGTGCTATAACCCATTTGAAATGGCCATTTTTCACAAATTCTAAGTTTCCAATTTTATTACACCATTCATTAGATAACAAATCGCCATTTCATATGAGTGCAAGAAACTGCACGACCACTGACGGCAAGTTTTTTAAATTTGTCGTTTCAGATATAAAAAAATCGCGTGTTATAACCCACCCACCAAAAATGGTCATTTTTTAAAAAATCGAACTTTCTTATTTTTTTACACCATTCATTAGACAACATATTGCCATTTCATATAAGTGCAAAAAATGGCACGAAAACGGCCACTGGTGGCAAGCTTTTAAAATTTGTCGTTTTGGGTAAAAAATCGTGTGCTATAACGCACAAGAAATCGTCATTTTTAAAATTTTTTAATTTTCCCTTTTCTACACCCCATTAAGTAGACAGTACATCGTCATTTTATATGAGTGCAAAAAATGGCACAAAAACAACTAGCGGCAACAAGTTTTTGAAATTAGCCATTTTGTGTAAAATAATCGTGTGCTATAACCAACAAAAAATTGTCATTTTTCAAGAATTCTCAGTTTCCTATTTTTTTACACCATTTATTAGATAACATGTCGTAATTTCATATGAGTGCAAAAAAAGGCACAAAAGTGGCCACCGATGGCAGGTTTTTAAAATTGTCGTTATGGATAAAAAATCGTGTGCTATAACCCACTAAAATGGGTCGTTTTTAAAAAATTCTAACTTTCCTATTTTTTTACACTATTCAATAGATAATACATCGTCATTTCATATGAGTGCAATAAATGACACAAAAATACCATCGATTGCAAGTTTTTGAAATTTGTAGTTTTGGGTAAAAAAAATTGTGTGCTATAACCAGTGGCAGAACTAAGGGGAGACGGCCGCACCTTAGTTCTGAGGAGAGGGTATGAGAGAGTATATTCCACCAGTGAAGCACTCATTCCGCCATCCAGCATTGGCGCCACCAAAATGTTAAATTGCAGAAATCACGAAGAAGATGAAGTTTTCTCGTCTTCCAATTTTTATTTATTTTTAGTTTTTATACTCTTAAGTAAAACCTAAGAGTAAAATAAAAATATATTCTCTTAAGTGAAAAGACATAGTTTTATTAAGGAGTAAAAAAAATCCTACTATCCCTATTTATAAAATTTTATCCTATTTTAATTCCTAAACTCTATCTTATCCTATTTTAATTTCTAAACTCTTAAACGTAAATTAATATATCTTGCTTCATCTCTCGAACTCTTAAACGTGAATTTCTCTATCTCTTGTTCCCTCCTTCGTCTACAACCTACTTATTGTTCATGACCCCATCTTTATCGACTCCTTCCGTCATAATGTTATTCAATTGAATTAGTCTAATCAGTGAAAATCTTTCCGTTGCGGTTAGCGTTTTCTTGTGATATGAGTTTTTTCTTTTTGTTTTTATGTCTTTTTTACTTCGTAATATTTAAAAATTTTGTTTATTTTTTTAATCAATTATTGTGATTGAATATTTATTTTATTTTAATAATTACATATATGTATTTTATGAAAAAAATATTTAATCTATGGTTAAGCACCCCCACAAAAAATTCTCTGGTTCCGCCACTGGCTATAACCCAAAAAAAATTATCATTTTTAAAAAATTCTAAGTTTTATATTTTATTACACCATTCATTAGACAACACATTGTCATTTCATATGAGTGCAAAAAAGGCACGAAAGCGGCCACTGACGGCAAGTTTTTGAAATTTGCCGTTTTGGGTAAAAAATCGTGTGCTATAACCCACGAAAAATGGTTATTTTTCAAAAACTCTAACTTTCCTATTTTTTTACACCATTCATTAGACAACACATTGTCATTTCTAATAAGTGCAAAAAAGGCACGAAAACGGTCACCGACGGCAAGTTTTTAAAATTTGTCGTTTTGGGTAAAAAAAATCGTGTGCTATAACCCATTTGAAATGGCCATTTTTCATAAATTCTAAGTTTCCAATTTTATTACACCATTCATCAGATAGCATATCGCCATTTCATATGAGTGCAAGAAACTGCATGACCACCGATGGCAAGTATTTTAAATTTGTTGTTTCAGATAAAAAAAATCGCGTGTTATAACCCACCCACCAAAAATAGTCATTTTTCAAAAATCCTAAATTTCATATTTTTTACACCATTCGTTAGACAACATATTGCCATTTCATATGAGTGCAAAAAAAGCACGAAAACGGCCACCGGTGGCAAGCTTTTAAATTTTTCATTTTGGGTAAAAAATCGTGTGTTATATCCATCAGAAATGGCCATTTTTTAAAATTCTAGCTTTCCTATTTTTTACACCATTCATTAGATAACACATTTCCATTTCATATGAGTACAAAAAATGGCACGAAACCGGCCACTGATGGAAACTTTTTAAATTTTGGCATTTTGGGTAAAAAATCGTGTGCTATAACCCACAAGAAATGGTCATATTTTTCAAAATTTCCAACTTTGCCTTTTTTTCACCCCATTCATTAGACAGTACATCGTTATTTCATATGAGTGCAAAAAATGGCACAAAAATAACTAGCGATGGCAAGTTTTTGAAACTTGCCGTTTTGTGTAAAAACAATCGTGTGCTATAACCAACAAAAAATGGTCATTTTTCAAGAATTCTCAGTTTCCTATTATATTACACCATTTATTAGATAACACGTCGTCATTTCATATGAGTGCAAAAAACCGCACAAAAGTGGCCACCAACTGCAAGTTTTTAAAATTGTCGTTATGGATAAAAAAATCGTGTGCTATACCACTAAAAATGGTCGTTTTTTAAAAATTCTAACTTTTCTATTTTTTACACCATTCATTAGATGATGTCCTCTTTATTTTAATAGTCAATGTCAGAAAATTAAGATAAACGCTTCATTGTAAGGGAGGAGTCCTCCCTATTTTCAGCTTTTCAAGTGTAAAATGGTGTGGATATATTCGCCATAATCTTTTGTAACATTTATTCTTAATCTATAAAATAGGGAGTGCCCCCCCCGCAAATGGGATAATTAGCCAACCAAAAAAAAACGCCATTCATTAGATAATACATCGTCATTTCATATGAGTGCAAAAAATGACACGAAAATACCATCGATTGCAAGTTTTTGAAATTTGTAGTTTTGGGTAAAAATATCGTCCACAAAAAATGATCATTTTTAAAAAATTCTAAGTTTCCAATTTCATTACACAATTCATTAGAAAACACATCACCATTTCATATGAGTGCAAAAAACGGCACGAAAGCGGCCACTGACAGCAAGTTTTTGAAATTTGCCATTTTGGGTAAAAAATCGTGTGCTATAACCCACAAAAATGGTCATTTTTCAAAAACTCTAACTTTTCAATTTTTTTTCGCCATTCATTAGACAACAAATCGTCATTTCTAATTAGTGCAAAAAAGGGCACGAAAACGGCCAACAACGGTAAGCTTTTAAAATTTACCGTTTCGAGTAAAAAAATCATGTGCTATAACCCATTTGAAATGGCCATTTTTCAGAAATTCTAAGTTTCTTATTTTATTACACCATTCATTAGATAACATATCGCCATTTCATATGAGTGCAAGAAACTGCAGATGACAAGTTTTTTAAATTTGTCGTTTCGGATAAAAAAAATTGCGTGTTATAACCCTCCCAACAAATATGGTCATTTTTCAAAAATATTAAATTTCCTATTTTTTACACCATTCGTTAGACGACATTTTGCCATTTTATATGGTGCAAAAAACGGCCCAAAAACGGCCACTGGCGGCAAGCTTGTAAAATTTGTCATTTTGGGTAAAAAATCGTGTGTTATAACCCATCAGAAATGGCCATTGTTTCAAAATTTTAACTTTCTTATTTTTTTACACCATTCATTAGATAACACGTCGCTATTTCATATGAGTACAAAAAAAAGCACGAAAACGGCCACTGACGGCAACTTTTTAAAATTTGGCATTTTGGGTAAAAAATTGTGCCACAAGACAATCTGAATAGTGAATCATAGACAACCATTAGTTTTAAACCTATAAGCCATATCAGATCTACTACATGATTACCTCCTTCCTCCTCCAATGGCTCTAGCCCTTTGGCTGGAGCCACCTCCAACCTGCTCTCAACCAGACATCATCACCGAGATCTTCATCTCCTTTACTCTCTCTAGCTGAACTGGTTGTCGCAGCTCCCATCTCCAGCTCCAACAGTACAGCTAGTCCTCTCAAGATCCCACATTTAAGCTGATAAGTGAATCGAAGGTAGCCTTTCACTTCACCGACACCTCTACTGTGAAAAGTGGCCAGATTCAGCTAAATCTCCAACTCTCTTCAGTACAGTTGGCCCTCTCAATCTCCTACCTTAATCTGTTCTGTGACCACCGCGACCACTACTCTCACCGACAGAGCTGCTTGAATCTCAAAAAGATCCGACCATACAAGCTGAACCCAACCACTCAGATCACTCAAACATCCAGTTGACTCCACCCATAGTGTCCCAACCTGCTGTAGCTACACTGTTAATCAAACCAAAACCACACTGCTCCAGCTACAATCATTCAAAGGTCAGACCACACTAGCTACTAGCATCTAAGCTGAATTATCAAGCTCACACAGACCCTATCAAGCTCACATCGGCTGAAAACATTTCAACATAAATCACTTAAAATCCTTGATCAGCCCTCTCTCCCACTAACGGCTCTGGCCACCATGGCTAGAGCCAAAACAACCTTAGAATTGTAACTACATAGGCCAGGTTCTAGGCCGATAATGGCAGCAGTTCCACCAAAACCCCGATCATATCAAGAGGTTGTCTCATCTCAATAGTCAAAGCAAATTGATGTCTCCTTCACTTCAATCCCACACAACCTACTGTCAAGCTATAAGGGAGAACCAGTACTCTTTCTTTCAGAGGAAGAAGAACAACAGTTGGCACATCTATTTCAGTATACATTGGTTGGTAAATTTGCTAGAGGTAGACCTTCAATGGCTGGCCTCAAAAAAATTTTGCTTGCAGCAGCTTTCAATGGAGAGTGCAACCTGGGATTAATAGACCATCAACATGTTATTTTCAAGTTTAAGCTGGAATTTGATTTCCACAGGATGTGGTTGAGAAAAACTTGGAACTTTAATGGCTTCCAAGCAAAGATCTTTAGATGGACTAAAGACTTCAGCCCGGAAAAAGAGCCATCCATAATTCCAGTTTGGCTAAAGTTTCCTCTACTCCTAATCCATCTCTTTAGCAAAGAAAAATTATTTGCACTCGGGTTTATAGCTGTAACTCCGTTGAAGCTGGACCTAGCGTTGGCAGCTGCGGATAAGGCACTGAGGCCTAGCGAGGCTAGGGTTTGTGTAGAAGTTGATGTCCTCAAACCAATTCCAAGTCGTATGTGGATTGGTAGTAAAGAAAAAAGGCAGATGGCAACCGATTGAGATTGAAGATCTTTTGGAATATTGTATATATTGTAGGAAGCTAGGCCATTCAACGTCAAAATGTCAGCTCCAACAGCCTGCAAAAGAACGCAATCCTAATAAGCCAAAAACCTTTAAAGTGTGGGCTCCGATTCCCATTACAAAGAGCACAGTTTAGAAACTGGTAGTAGGGAACAAAGACAAAGAATTGGGAGTAAGTCATAGGGTTGTTAGTATGGAGATGGTGGTAACTGGAGATTCAGAGCCTATGGAAAGACAAGATACTTCCAGGGAACTTAAAGATCATAGTTATGGTCAAATAGCTGAGAAAGCTAACCAGGTAACTTTGGAGGAAGAGAGCGAGGGGCTGGAATTAAGGGAATGCCTGAAACTGTGCCACATCTACCTCAGCAGAAGATTGACCTAGCTCTTGATAAAGCTCTAAAGGTCAGTGAGGTTCGAGGTCAAGTTCAGGTGCGAGATGAACATCCAGTTAACCATGCTCCTGAAAGCTCAAAAATGGCTGAAAAGAGAGTAGAAGAGTCTTTGATGGAGGTATAGAGAGGTGAAGACCGAGTTACAACACCTTCCTAAGAAAATCGGGATGGTCAGGAGAACCCAATTGTTTCAATTACCTGCGAGACTAACTTGGACGAGAGAACACTACAGGAGGCTCTAACAGATGAGACCGCTACTCAGTTGAATGAGGGGCAGGGGTTCATCACACTAAGAGAGGGGCCTGGAGTTAGGATAACTGAGCCACATTCACCACCAGATGAAACCCTAAATGCTAATTGATACGCGTTGTCGTTACACGCCAATTTATCCTATTCCACTAACTATAGTAGTAGTGAGCTAGGTTTCGTTCCTCGGGGAAATAGTATATTCAAGAGATTGGATTTTGTTCACAAAATGTCACAAAGAAAAGAGTAAAGAACAGGCTTAACAAATAAGAGTGACAATTACCAATTATGTATCAAACAGGAAGTAAGACTTAATTGAACTAGGACTCTGAAACATACAAGATTAACACAAGAAATGAAGCCTAAATGCAACAAACAAGTGTGAATGGATATCCTAGGATTCTTGAGTTCTCAGTGACTTGATGCGATGTAATTGACAAGCAAATATGAACAGAGGAGATCTTAGTTCTCCGAGAACCTAACCTATAGTCGGCATGATGACCGCACTATATGCTAAGTCCCATAACACTTACCTTTCCCATGGTGAGGCCTAGATTAGTGTCATAAACTACAGCATCTCAACTTCCTAAGACAACTACTCTAACATGCAAAGCCTAGGAACTCCTATGGTGAGGCCTGACCTAGTTCTGAATGCCTTCGTTATTATCATAGGAAGTCTCTTTTACACTTCTTCTCTAAGGTTCATTTCTTTGAAGCTTCCCATGGTGAGGCCTGAATCTCAGAAATGCAATGATCGGTTGAACAAGTGAAAAGACTCAAGAAATCAGATTCAAGTTCTCATTTCATGCATCCTTACTAAATGATGGTGAATCTACCTCCAATTTGGCATGGTGACCACAATTGGAGTTCAATTCCTCCAAGACCAGTGCAGAAATATGAAATGTAACAAGTTCAAAGTGTAGATTCATGTGTGATTTCATACTTAGTGAATTTAGTCAATTAAAATGCATCACATCAACTGAATTAAACATTCATCCGTTCAAATCCTAGGATATCACAAGATCTAGCTACGGAACTCCATTTCCATTTCACAATCTTCAACAAGCAATAGCAAGCAATTCATATTCATCAATTGGAAAGAAGTTACCCAACGATATGCTTCAATTGCTTCCAATTCACAAGGTGTTGGAAATTGCTTCCTTATTTAAGTAAGAAATCCAATGAACAGAGCAATTCCTTGATCGAAAATGGAATCGGAGCCCAAAGTCTAGAGAGAGAAACTAGAGAGAGAAAGTAGATCTCGCAAAATAATTCCCGCTCTCTAGCTCTCAAAAGTTGGTTATGAAATTGTGAAAGTAAAATGATGAATAATGGCCCCCGGGATCCCCCTTCATTGATAACTAAATCCTCTATTTATAGAGGTTACAAAAAAAAACGTAAACGATACGCAAGCGTAAAATGACTATGATATTACAAAAGTGCCATTATGAAATAATGTCCAAAATCAGCCCAAGCACAAGCTTCCAAGTCAGCCCAAGGATCATCAGCCCCACGCCTTCAAGCTTCAACCCTTCACGCCATCACTTCCTCAATCACGCCCTTGAGCCTTGGCCTTCCACACCTCCACAGCCTGCACAAAGAAGAGAAGAAGTTCTATACTTGGCCACAAAATCAGCACACAAGCTACCATTTTCATGGCGATGCATCCTATGGCGACACATCGTGGAGATGTGTCGCCGTGTAAAATTTCCATGGCTATGCATCTCCACGATGTATCGCCGTGTAATGAATTTCATGGCGACACATCGTGGAGATGTGTCGCCGTGCATTCTGTGTGGTGTGTGAGTGAAGTGTTAAGTGAAACGAAGTGTTGTGAAATGTGAAGTGAAATGGAATGAAATGAGGTGTTGTGATGAAATAATGAAAAGTGAAGAATGAAGAGTGAAGTATGGAAAATGCATGTTATGAAAAACTAAAGAACTCATTTTAAGAGAAAATGGTGTACACTGGAAATCATTGAAATAATTGAAAATTCAAGAAAGAAAATGTTGGAACATTGAATGATAAAAATATAGCATGCCAATGTGTGTAATCAAAATGTTATGAAATGAGTGAGAAGTGTTGTGAGTAAGTGTTGTGAAATGTATAATAATGTGATGTGCAATGTTTGTATGTTGAAGAGTGAAAAATAAGGTGTAATGAAGATGAAGTGTGTGAAGAGTGTTGTGAGATTTGTGAGCTAAGAGTGTTGTGAGTGTTGTGAGCTAAAGAGTGTAAGTAAGTGCAAGAGTGTATGTGCACGATTGCACATACTTCATCTTTCTCCACCAATTTTTCCCTGATTCAAAATGAGTCTGAGAAAATATAAAACATCAACATTGTAAAAGATACTATTAGCTAATCATAGCACTTTGAATCACTCAATTTAGAGTTAAGATGAGAAAGTTATGATCATTTTTCTGAAATGTGGCAATGCTGTGAAGTGCCCGTGTGCTTGCTGGAGCGCGCACATTATGTGCGGCGATGGATGCTGTACATGCGACGATGCGTGCGGCGACTTGATGAAGTGGTGTGCAGCAAGTGTGGCGACCTGTGCACAGTAGTGTGCAAGATGTGTGGCAACCTGAGCACAGTAAAGTGCAAGATGTGCGACGACCTCTTGAAATGGTGGCCAGCAAGTGTTGTGCGCTCATGTGCAAATGTGTAACGACTTCCAACCAAAATCTGGCCCTTCTGTGTTATGAATTTGGAAAAACTTAAAACATGAAAGTTGTAGCCTTAGGTGTTAGCTTTCCATAGCCTTTTTAATCACCCAAATCAGAGCTAGGATGAGAGAGTTATGACCAAAATACAGAACTGATGAAATTTCATGGCGATGCATCGTAGCGATGCATCGCCGTGTAAAAGACTTCATGGCGACACATCTCTGCGATGTGTCGCCGTTTGTCACCTCCGAATTAGGCTTTGTAGTGAACATGAAAGTTCTAGACATTCCTCTTGGCTTTCCATACGTTCAAGAATCATCAATATTGGATGTCTGTAGCTCAAGATATACACATTCTACCAAACTATAGCAATGTGAAGTCAAAAATGAAAACCTGAGGGAATAATTGCAAAGATGCCCCCGTTTCTCCTACTTGCACACATATTTAAAGAAAGTTAAAACATAACAATTGAAGTACACTCAAAGAGATTTCCAGAACATCCAAGATCTCCTCATTTGGTTCAATATTAAGAAAGTTGTACTCAAATAAGTTGCACTAACCATTCTGCCCAAACCCCAAAACTCACAAATTGGCATATTAGGGTTTTCTTCCAAATCTTCACAACATCATTAAACACTCTTGACTTATTTTCCTAACCTTTCACTCCAACCACCCTTTTGCTTCATTAATCAACATTGTTTTGGTCTTTTTTCTCCATTTTAACACACCAACTTGTCACACCAATAAAAGCTCAAAATTGCACATATCACAGCACATTTGCATGAAAAGCAAGACAAAAGCTAAGTGAACTAATGCATTTAAGTTGGTATAAAACCAACTTATCACTAATGTATCCTACAGTCCAGCACATATCAAAGTCATAACACCACAGGGGCAAAGAGAGGAAGGGGATGATCTTTAAGAGTCCAACATTCAAAAAGTCAAGTCCCTCTCCAATCTATCTTCTGTACAGAATCAACCCACAAAATAGGAAGTAGAGGCTCAAGAGGAAGATTTCTGTAATGAGAGCAAAGACTTTAACAATGAGGAGGACTCGTTCGTTGATATAGAGTATGTTTTTGAAGTTCATCCAAAAATGGATAAAAGGAATAATTCAACCAAACAAAAGACATATGAGGAGTTGATAGTCGGTTCGGGTGCAAACAACAAGTTATATAGAAAACTCAGAAAGAATAACCCCCTCATATGTTACGTCAAAAATAAGCATTGGAAATCAGGATATTTCACGCCTTAACAGGTAGTATTGGGCCCCTAATTGCTGATGTTAGATCAGTTTGGCCTTTTTGTGCATTTGATGACTCTTGTTGGTTTTAAAGTCACTGTCGATCCTTTCAGAGGTAATATTATGTAAATGTGAATAGTTCGAGCTAACATAACAAATTTCCTTTTGTCTTACTAGATTGACTCTTGGAAAAGAATTACATTAGCTGGACGTCTTGAAAAGTTTGATTTCAGTTTGGTCATGTGGACATAAGCACATTCATAGAAGTGTATTTTCTTCCTTTTGTTTCTTGTAAGTATCTTGTTGTCTTGGAAACCCTGAACTCAGTTTGGCCAATTGTTGGAAATGTGTTTCAAATGTGGGCATGATGCTGAATGTGTACAGAAGCACATCTATAGTAGGGCTTATTTTTATACATGTTGCTGATAGAGTTGATTGCTGTTTTCACTTCCTTAACTTAGCCAGATTGATAGTGGATGTCTTTGAAAGCATGAATTAAGTTTGGACAATCATGTGAAATGTGCTTCAAGTGTGGTTATGATGCTAAATGTGAGCAGAAGCACATTCATAGTCAAGTTTTTTTGTAAGCTTTTATACATGTTGCGGATGGAATTGATGATATGGGGCTGTTTTCACTTCCTTATCTTATTTGGACTAAGGGAGAAGCTTTGATGTAAACTTTTGTGTAAATGGAGGAAGTACTCCGCAAATAATTATTTCTGGATTAAGAATTTTAGCTAGGAAGCTAGAAAGGTTCTATTTTGGTTCTTTGCCGAAAATATATATATATATATATATATATATATTAAGGTCTGTTCTTTAAAAAAAATCGTGCCACAAGAAATGGTCATTTTTCAAATTTTCTAACTTTCCCTTTTTTCACCACATTCATTAGACAGCACATCGTCATTTCATATGAGTGCAAAAAATGGCACAAAAACAACCAGCGACGGCAAGTTTTTGAAATTTGCTGTTTTATGTAAAACAAATTATGTGCTAGAACCAACAAAAAAATGGTCATTTTTCAAGAATTCTCAGTGTCCTATTTTATTACACCATTTATTAGATAACACGCCTTCATTTCATATGAGTGCAAAAAATCGCACAAAAGTGGCCACCGACGGTAGGTTTTTAAAATTGTCGTTATGGATAAAAAAATCGTGTGCTATAACCCACTAAAAATGGTCATTTTTCAAAAATTCTAAGTTTACTACTTTTTTGCACCATTCATTAGATAATACATCACCATTTCATATGAGTGCAAAAAAACGACACAAAAATACCATCGATTGCATGTTTTTGAAATTTGTAGTTTTTGGTAAAAAAATCGTGTGCTATATACCACGAAAAATGGTCATTTTTAAAAAATTCTAAGTTTCCTATTTTATTACACCATTCATAAGATAACACATCGCCATTTCATATGAGTGCAAAAAACGGCTCGAAAGCGGCCACTGACGGCAAGTTTTTGAAATTTGCCATTTTTGGTAAACAATTGTGTGCTATAACCCACCAAAAATGGACATTTTTCAAAAACTCTAACTTTCCTATTTTTTTACACCATTCATTAGACAACACATCGCCATTTCCAATGAGTGCAACAAAAGGCACAAAAATGGCCACCGACGGCAAGTTTTTAAAATTTGTCGTTTTGGGTAAAAAAATCGTGTGCTATAACCCATTTGAAATGGCCATTTTTCAGAAATTCTAAGTTTCCTATTTTATTACATCATTCATTAGATAACAAATTGCCATTTCATATATGTGCAAGAAACTACACGACCACTGACGGCAAGTTTTTTAAATTTGCCATTTCGGATAAAAAAATCTGTGTGTTATAACCTACCCACCAAAAATGGCCATTTTTCGAAAATCCTAACTTTCCTATTTTTTTACACCATTCGTTAGACAACATATCGCCATTTCATATGAGTGCAAAAAATGGCACAAAAACGGCCATCGGCGGCAAGCTTTTAAAATTTGTCGTTTTTGGTAAAAAAATCTTGTGCTATAACCCATCAGAAATTGTCATTTTTCAAAAATTCCAACTTTCTTATTTTTTTTACACAATTCATTAGATAACACATCGCCATTTCATATGAGTACAAAAAACGGCACGAAAACGGCCACTAACGGCAACTTTTTAAAATTTGACGTTTGGGTAAAAAATCGTGCCACAAGAAATGGTCATTTTTCAAAATTTCTAACTTTCCCTTTTTTCACCCCATTCATTAGACAGTACAACGTCATTTCATATAAGTGCAAAAAAGCATAAAAACAACTAGCAACGGCATGTTTTTTAAATTTGCAGTTTTAGGTAAAAAAAGTCGTGTACTATAACCAACAAAAAATGGTCATTTTTCAAGAATTATCAGTTTCCTATTTTATTACACCATTTATTAGATAACACGTGGTTATTTCATATGAGTGCAAAAAATCGCACAAAAGTGGCCACCGATGGCAGGTTTTTAAAATTGTCATTATGGATAAAAAATCGTGTGCTATGACCCACCAAAAATGGTCATTTTTCAAAAATTTTAACTTTCTTATTTTTTTTTACACCATTCATTAAATAATTCATCATCATTTTATATGAGTGCAAAAAACAACACCAAAATAACATCGATTGCAAATTTTTTAAATTTGTTGTTTTTGGTAAAAACAAAATCATGTGCTATAACCCACAAAAAATATTCATTTTTAAAAAATTCTAAGTTTTCTATTTTATTATACCATTCATTAGATAATACATCGCCATTTCATAGGAGTGCAAAAAAAGGGCACGAAAGCGGCCACTGACGACAAGTTTTTGAAATTTTCCGTTTTGGGTAAAAAATCGTGTGCTATAACCCACCAAAAATGGTCATTTTTCAAAAACTCTAACTTTCCTATTTTTTTGCACCATTCATTAGAGAACACATCGCCATTTCTAATGAATGCAAAAAAGGGCACGAAAACGGCCACCAACGGCAAGTTTCTAAAATTTGCCTTTTTGGGTAAAAAAATAGTATGCTATAACCCATTTGAAATGGCCATTTTTCAGAAATTCTAAGGGTCTGTTTGGATGGCCTTTGTTTTGTGATTTATTTCACAATTGCAAAATGAGGTGTTTGTTTTGTTCAACTTTTTCATCAAAATTTTTAAAACACAAAACAATGCTACAGTAATTATTTTTGCTACAGTAATTTTTATAAATAAAATATTGAATTTGAATTTGAATTTTAAATTTTAATAATAAATAATTCTTCCTAACACAATTTTCACCAAAATAAACTAATAAAATACTAATTCAAATTTAAATTTCAAACTTTTATTAATAAAAAAATCTTCAATACAAATCCCAACAAAATAAAATCATTCATTCCAAACACTCCCAAAATATTCTTTTCTCATAACAAATCCCAACAAAAAAAATTTCATAATATAATCCAAAAATAGCTCATCCAAATGGAGCCTAAGTTTCCTATTTTATTACACCATTCATTAGATAACAAATCGTCACTTCATATGAGTGCAAGAAACTGCACGTCCACTGACGGCAAGTTTTTTAAATTTGTCGTTTCGGATAAAAAAATCTTGCGTTATAACCCAACCACCAAAAATGGTAAATTTTCAAAAATCTTAACTTTCCTATTTTTTTAAAACCATTCGTTAGATAACATATTGTCATTTCATATGAGTGCAAAAAATGTCACGAAAACGGCCATCGACGGCAAGCTTTTAAAATTTGTTGTTTTGGGTAAAAAAATCGTATGCTATAACCCATCAGAAATGGCCATTTTTCAAAAATTCTCACTCTCTTTTTTTTACACCATTCATTAAATAACACATTTACATTTCATATAAGTACAAAAAACGATACGAAAACAGCCACTGACGGCAACTTTTTAAAATTTGGCATTTTGGGTAAAAAATCGTGCCACAAGAAATGGTCATTTTTAAAATTTTCTAACTTTCCCTTTTTCCCCCCATTAATTAGACAGTACATCGTCATTTCATATGAGTGCAAAAAGTGGCACAAAAGAAACTAGCGACGGCAAGTTTTTGAAATTTGCAGTTTTGTGTAAAAAAAATCGTGTCCTACCAACAAAATATAGTCATTTTTCAAGAATTCTCAGTTTCCTATTTTATTACACCATTTATTATATAACACATCGTCATTTCATATGAGTGCAAAGAATCGCACAAAAGTGGCCACCGACGCAGGTTTTTAAAATTGACGTTATGGATAAAAAAAATCGTGTGCTATATAACCCACTAAAAATGGTCATTTTTCAAAAATTCTAACTTTCCTATTTTTTTACACCATTCATTAGATAATACATCGGCATTTCATATGAGTGCAAAAAATGACACGAAAATACCATCGATTGCAAGTTTTTGAAATTTGTCGTTTTGGGTAAAAAAAATCGTGTGCTATAACCACAAGAAATTGTCATTTTTAAAAAATTCTAAGTTTCCTATTTTTTTACACCATTCATTAGATAACACATCGCCATTTCATATGAGTACAAAAAAGGTACGAAAACGGCCATTGACTGCAAGTTTTTAAAATTTGGCGTTTTAGTTAAAAAAATCGTGCTATAACCTACAAGAAATAGTCATTTTTCAAAATTTCTAACTTTTCCTTTTTTTCACCCCATTCATTAAATAGTTCATCATCATTTCATATGAGTGCAAAAAATTGCACAAAAACAACGAGCGACGGCAAGTTTTTTAAATTTTCCGTTTTGTGTAAAAAAAATCGTGTGCTATAACCAACTGAAAATGGTCATTATTCAAGAATTCTCAGTTTCTTATTTTATTATACCATTTATTAGATAACACGTCGTCATTTCATATGAGTGCAAAAAAGGCACGAAAACGGCCACCGACTGCAAGTTTTTGAAATTTGTCATTTTTGGTAAAAAAAAAATCGTGTGTTATAACCCACCAGAAGTGGTCGTTTTCCAAAAATTCTAACTTTCCTTTCTTTTTTACACCGTTTATTAGACACCACATTGTTATATGATATGAATGGAAAAAAAGGCACGAAAACAGCCATCAGCTACAATTTTTTAAATTTGCTATTTTGGAAAAAAAAAGTGTTATAATCCAAAAAAATTGTCATTTTTTAAAATTTCTGACTTTCCCTTTTTTCATACTATTTACCCCTATTTTTCAAAATTTCTGACTTTTTTTCAAAAAAGTCTGAACAAAATCGATGGAAAAAAATAAAATAAAATAAACGTTGGGAAAAATGAATTCCGATATGTGAATATAGGATTGACAATCATACACCAAACAAAAACATTAATGTACTTTCATCTCGAGAATCAGAAAACAAAGAGACAAAACCAGAAGCATCGATCTAGCTCTTTGGAGCTGTCAAAAACAAAATTACGCACGAAGTTAATATATCTTCATGTTTCATCCCTTCAATCTTGATTCGCAATTAATTTCTCTAGACAAACATTCTTTCTTTTTATATTTAATTGCCTAACCAGACAACTGGATAATGGAGCAAGAAATGATCAGTTCGTATCTTCCCAACAGGGATGAACTGGAGAAGGTATATTAACTAGCCAAAAAAATACTAAATTATGTGAATACAAGGCGTTCCTCAAGGAAATTATGATGCCTCCATTCCACTTTCCAACTTTTCCTTCCACAAATTCCAACCAGTCCTGACTTGGGCAAATTGGGATTCTGGGATGCCTGTGTTGGTATCTAAGTTTTCTACCCACTCATTCCAAGGATATTTTGCTGGATCCAAAAATGTAGACACCTGAGGTAACATTATATGATGGTAGAAATAATCCACTGACTTGATGATTTCTTCTGATTCAAGCATTGTCGACATCTCTGGCCTTCTTACTTTCCCAGGCCTTTTTCTCAAGGCAAAATTGTTTCCCCTCAAAATAAGAACTTCAGATGGTGCAAGGGGTAGGACAATCCGTGAGAATTTGGACAGAGACAACTTCACAATGTCCGGCGGAAGTAATTTCCTTTTAACTGCTACAGCCGTTCCCACCATTTTCCTTATCTGGTTTGAAGCATCGAATAAGAATGCATGGCACAAGCAAATACAATATAAATATCAAAACTCTTATCATCAGGCCAACTTTAACTTAGTAGAAGAATACCGTCACCCATATATAATGTGAAACATTATCGCGTATAAACACAGTTCAGAAAGCTTGGGGAAAATAAACAACTAAGCAGCTACATGACAGAGAACTTAAGCAGATAATGCAAGTTTACAACAACAGATATCCGAATGACGGAGAATGGCATGTGAAGTAAACAAGATTTTTGCTCCCATTCCCTGCTGGAAAAATTAGCACTTGTCATAAACAGCATCATCAGATTTAAATATGGTTTTCTAAAACCCAAAAAAAAAAAAAACAAAACAAAACACTGAAGAAAGACTTATCCTTTATAATTACTAAAAGAAGAAATGTCAAGCATGCAACTTGATAGTGAATCTTGTCAAATTATTTATAAATAGAACAAGCAGGTATTGTCATATCAACAGCTTCATGCAAACTTGAGGAAAAGAGAAAAGGAAACAAAAGCATTGTTCTTCTTCTTCCATATTTGACTTTTATTTGCATAATAATGATGCTAAAAGAACCTTCTGACAACAGTGTCCTTAAAAGTATTCGAAGAAATCTTTCAGAAACTACATGCACTTGAAAGGAAACGAGAATCTTTTCCGTTGCATCAAAGGAGACTTACTTGATGTAACATGAATGATTCTCCACAAATTGAGATTTCTACATAATTCATACCAGAAACCTGCTCCAGCTTTCCACAGTAACAGTTCAAAATCTTTCTGAAGTGGGAAGCACTAAGTCTATCCCTCTCATCAGGTTCATACAGCCATCTTGCAATTGGCAAAATGGAACCTTGTTTCTTTGAACTTTTTTTATCCTCATCAAAGCTAGTTGATAGAGATTTGCAAGAAGAAAAATTGAGAGAAGAATTATGCTTTTTCTCGACCATATCTAATGCAGCTTCCTCGTCTTCAGGAGGTTCAATTCCACAATATTCCTCATCTGTAACAACTTTAGTTTCAAAAGGTTCCTCATGCTCCGAGGCTGATTCCTGATCAGATGATCTTGCTCTCTCAGATACAAAATAATGTCTATTAGAGCTTCTGGAAAGAGCTTTCTTCCTGTACTTGGCTCGTATTGTATAGTTGTGGAAAGGATATTCTCCCTGCAAGACCACCCGTAAAGACTAAATTATTAGCAATGACAATGTTGTATTCATTCTCCATGTGTGAACCATCTAACAAATCGGGTAAGAACAAATGTTTTTTAATGAAACATCACTGACATTCCTGGTGGGACTAAGACAAAACCCAAATCAATAAACAAATTTCAGTGGCATTCATTACCTTAATACGTTAAATAAATCTCCTTGTATGTGCAGAACATGGCAAAACATTGTCATTTCTTTTACAAATGATAGGTGAAATTATTACAGATGAAAATATGCGGAGTATAACCAAGTGTGAAGCTACTGTATGGAATTTGCCAGTGACTAAAATCAGACCTCAAAAGATTTCAGGATGTCATTAAAATCTGATAAATGGAAATCGACTTCAGCAGCATTAAAATCATTCTTTATGCCGATAAATTCAGCAGGAAGGAGATAAGAATATTTGCGGACATCACATTCCCTTCTGGCATCAAAGCTCCTGACACATCGCAGATAAAGCAATTATATTGGAGATTTACAATCAATAAATGATAAGAACAAACACATCACTATGACAAGAGATACACATTTTAACCAGTTGTAGATAAGTGCCAAGATCAAAAAAGAACACAAGAAGGCAGCAATAGCATTTGCCACTCACTAAAGGCAATTAGAGAAAGGAAGCCCTCTCATAATAAGATACTCCAAAGATATCGAAATACGGTGAATAGGTTTCCAAGTTCAACTTCTACTTCCTCAGAATGTTAAACAAAAAGTGTTCTTTGAGATAATTTTTATTGCGATCATTGGAAAATTATAATATTCTATTTGCACTCTCACTAATCTTTTTGTTAAAAAGATGAACTGACATATTTCTTTGAAATATGGCTCTCCCTTCTTGTATACATTTGACGTACTGGCAAACATTTGTTTTACTTATTTTTCAATCAATTGAAGAAGAAAATGCAGCTTCAACCAGATTACAATATTTTTCCTGTTATTTTTCAATGAAATCTCTACCAGGAAACTAATACTGTTACAGTAGAAAGGAATGAAGGAAATGTACTATTAAAGATTATAAATTGTTTAGCTTGGTCATATTTTCAAAACCATAGGGAGATATAACTTACAAGTGCATACTCATTTAAACTCGTATAGTCAGATATTTCAAGGAATCACACTGCCACCTAACAAGCTAGAGCATCAGAGGATAGTATGGTAGTAAAAGAAATGTATGAGTTCTGACCTTTGTGAGGGTAAGATGCTGAAAACGCGGATGTTTTCAGGTAGAAATGAATTAACATAATCAGCAAGAGCAGTGCCATTAGGGTCATCATTCCATGCATTTTCAGGGATTTCCATCTTAAGGGATATCATTGTAGCCAGAGAATGAACCTGAAATGTACATTTATCATGAAGGACAAATAAAACACCTGCAGAAAGACATTGTATGATCCATATATTGTCAAAAATAAAAGCAAATATAACTCACTCCTTTATCAGTTCGGCTACTTCTTGCCCAACCAATTTTGTGCAAATCCCCATAATTGCTATCACGAATCCCGCCAGCTTTATAAATAGCCTTCTCCAGTTCTCCTTCAATGGCTGCACTACAAAACTGTACTGGTTTAATGAACTTCATGCATGCTAGCTAGGCTGATGATATATTTGATAGTCAACAGATTGTTGTGACGACAAAGGTAGAGGCTTTTGAGCCCATTAACTGATTTTTCACACTGCTGTCATTATTCAAAAGTTAGCTAGAACATCACTCGTGGTTTTCAAGAATGGCCACAAGAAACGGAGCATGTTCAGGGCCAGGAAGCAAGAAAGAGATGGCCGAATGAGTAGGGAAATAAGGCGAAGAGGAGAAAACCAACAAATTGAAAAGGACTTTTATTGTCAACCAACGAGCTCACAGAAACAGTTCATTTTCAGCTCGATTTCTTTATCTCAACCCAAAAAAACATTTCATAAAGGGAAAAAGAAAAGAATAGAAAGAACATACAATTGAATTGAGCATCCAAAAAGCGAAGAAGTAAAAATGGCAATGCAATGTTGCAATGTAAAAAAGAACCCAATACAAAACGGAAACGATCAAAAGCAAAAATCTTACTCGATAATTCATGCTCATCTCTTTGCATTTGCAAACCTGCCAAGAACACCACCAGTTAGCACATGCCATCATGATATCCATGTCAGTTAATTTAGTACTCCTAAAAGAATTGAAAGATTTCTCTCAAAGTCTTAATCTTTGCGTAAAATATTAAACATTCTATAGAGAGAACACCTCGATAATCGGAGCCCACATAACCGACGCGGATTACGACTTTCTTCTTGCAGAAAGGTTCCCATTTGTTATTTAGGGAAGAGGAAGCAGTGCCCGAGTCTTCGGCAACGGCAGCGGCGGCAGCTGAAGTGAAACGAAGGTGAAGTTTTAGAGGCCTCTTGGAACTCAAAAATTGGAGGGCTGGAGCTTGAGTCGCCAGCCATGGGAACCGCGCTGAGCGCATAGAAGAGACGACCATTCTTTTCCTTTTTAGTTTTTACCACTCGAAGTCATGAATAATTGAACACTGGGAATGTTACTTTAGACCTCTACTGAATTACACAAAATAAAACTTTTTTTTCTAAAGGATTTCACATTTTAAATTGAACTTTGAGGAAATGCACAAAAATTACTTGTGGAATTAGCATTTCTCTAGTATTTAAAGAGAATAATAAGTCAAGAATTTGTAATTTTAAGATTTGGAAGCTTTTTTGCGATAAGAAATTTAAAAAGATAAAATTGAGACATTCTGTCTTGTTTAACTTAGCGGGAAGAAACAGATAAAATGGGGAAGAAAAGTTAGGAAAATGGCCACCAAAGTTTTTTCTATCTAAAAGTGAAGAGAAATGGACAAAAAGTGTTGGTTGAAGGCTTGCTGCAGCAAATGAAAATTTGCAAAAACCAATTTGTTGTCCATAAAAAAATGTTTAAACAAATCAATAGAATAGAATGCTACCTATAATTAAAAATATTCCTCAGCTTTTATATTAATCTAAGTCTATTTTGTACATTGTTATTTTTCACAAACCCTAAACTAGTATACGAGACTTTCTGTTTAAAATTTTTATTCTGTCTTCTTCTTTTTTAGATTAAAACTACTTTGTAAGTTTACTCATCTCCTAATTAGGATTTATTAATTATAATGTAATTTTAGTGATATTTATATTTTTAGTCTTTATTTTAGTAAAATTATATCGTTTTATACGTAAAACAGAATAGAATAGAATAATATTAGAGGGAGAATCTAGTCTCCTAAACTTTGCATAATGTAGTCATATTAAAAATAAAAGTTAAATAAATAAAAAGCAGAAGAAAAAATTGCTAAGGTACATGATTGCCAATTTGCCATGAAATATCCAACAACATCTAAAGGAAACTATGGTGGTTACATTTTGAAGATTAGGTAAAAACTAGGGACGCAAACAGTCAATTAACTGAAATCGACAGGTCGACCAATTAATTACGAACAATTCTCCTGAATTTTATCTTCTCCATCTCCGCCTCGTACCCAGAAACCCCCCACAGCAGTCCATCACAGTCCACTCTTTCCTATCTTCTTAAATCTTAACGTTAAACCCTATAAGCAACATCGTACTATCACCATCTTCACTCTTCACCACACCCCAAATTCCTATCTCTTCTCTCTTCTCTCTCTCTCACACACACACACACTTCCTGAATTTCCCAAAACTCGCTCCAAAACATAGTGAAAGTAAACAAAGCTAAAAAATGATGAACTCATCAATTCCCCTTACAACAAAACCATCTTCCCCACACCCCACTACCTTATTCTCTCATCTCCTTCCCCCCAATCCCCTTTGTCTCTCTACCACCGTAAACTTTCATCATAGCCGCCGCCGGCGGTATCGTATATCCAGCATCCGCGCTTCCTCCAGTATCCCCACGTCCATCTCGTCAGACCAACCCGACAAAACCATTAAGCCTGATGTGTTTGGGCCCAAGAAAGAGCTGACCGGAATCCAATCCTTGGTCGATGGAATGTCGCCGCCAGTTAGAATTGCCAGCTCAGTGGTTATATTCGCAGGTGCGATTGCAGCTGGATATGGACTTGGGTCTAAGTTCGGTGGGTCCCGCAATGTTGCGCTTGGTGGTGCTGCGGCTCTTGGCGCAGCTGGTGCAGGTGTGGCTTATGCTTTGAATTCTTGCGTTCCTGAGGTTGCTGCGGTTAATTTGCATAACTATGTGGCCGATTTTGACGACCCCGGAGCCTTGAAGAAAGAAGATATTGAGGCAATTGCAAATAAGTTAGTCTTTCACTACAAATTTTACCGTAAACATTTTATATGTGTGTGTCATTTTAGTATTGAGGTTTGTTCTAACTAGAAAGAAGAAAACTTTTTTTTTTGTGCAATTCAGTGTGATTCAGTCGTCTTAATTACTTACAATTTTACTAATAATATGTTATCAGGCTTCCATATTTTACATTTGAGTACTTGTTATGCATCATAGGCTAGTAAGAATTTTCCTGCAGTGAATATGAGATTAAAATTGGCGCTACGTTAATTTAGATTGCGGTGTGTAGCATTAAACGTAAAATTTGATACTAATTCTAAGCCAATTATAGACGATTTTCTGGTAATATTGATCTCACTGTCCAGCAGTGGAGAGATTAATGGAGATTATGACCTCGTATAAATGGAGAAAACATATTCACGATAATTTGATAGTATGAAGTTGACGGTTGTATGTCTTAACTTGTTTGCATTATTAAGATACAAAGTAGAAAAATTATAGACTTTTTAGTTAGTTGTACTCTAGCACTCCCTTAAGTCTAGTACTTCCTCTTGCTTAAAAGGCTACTTTATTCCTGAGTTTGAGCTCAGCTAACTTGGCAAACTAATAAAAGCAAATGAACCTCTTTAGAGCTGAACAACTAAAAGTTGACTAGCAGCTTGCCACATTTGATTCAGCTCTTGTTGAGACAAATTTTTGAGAGAACACGTTATCATTTTTAATTCGGCTGGGAATGCTTGGAATAAGTGGATAGACTAGTTGTTTCTTAATTCTCACGCTATTTGTTTGGCGGTGTTAGTTGTTATAGAGATGAACTGGTATTTTACTTTCTTAGGGATCTTGGAAAGCATGTGAAGACTACTATGCATGAGTTCAGTTTTTTTTTCCCCTTGAATTTTGATGTGTCGTGGTTGCAATTTTGATCAGTTTCTGTATTTGAATTTATAAAATCAAATTTCATATATTCTCCTAATAATCTCTCTCTCTCTCTATACCTCTCGGTAACTCTATTCAGATATGGTGTTAGCAAACAAAATGAAGCTTTCAATGCAGAGCTTTGCGATATTTATTGTCGGTGAGTTGAAATCCTCATTTTCAGAAAAGTAATTATGAAAAAACTTTGTGCGTGTATATAAAAATAGAAGGTTATTCCTGTTTCAAGGTTGTTCCCTGTCTTTGATTTTTATAAGTTGCGGTACAGTACGAAAATAGTGCAGCCTGAAATATTGGGACTTGCATGGTGTAATTTTAATTTTCAGATTTGTATCTTCTGTCCTTCCTCCTGGAAGTGAAGATCTTAAAGGTGATGAAGTTGAAACAATAATCAAATTTAAAAGTGCATTGGGTATTGATGATCCAGATGCAGCTGCAATGCATATGGAGGTAAATTTGATCATTTGTGTTTTTGTTAATCACAATGCAAGTGTTTCCATGCTTTTGTAGCATTGTCAGTTAACACTGCCTTTTGAAACTTTTTTAAACTGTTAATTTTCCAGATTGGTAGGCGCATTTTCAGGCAAAGGCTTGAAACTGGAGACCGCGATGCTAATCAAGAGCAGCGTCGGGTATGTTGTTACTCTGATATATCTAATTATGATAATTCGTCGCCTGGTCCTAGACTTCAAATTGGGGATGGAACTTGACCGTTCTTAGTGATTCCAGTGCAGGCATTTCAGAAGCTGATCTATGTTTCTACTCTCGTGTTTGGGGAAGCATCTTCTTTCCTTTTACCTTGGAAACGAGTTTTCAAGGTTACTGATGCACAGGTATCTAGCTTATTCAACTGTATTTCTGCCAAGTTTAAATCCAACTAAGTTATATAGCTGTGATCTTGACCTTCTCACCACGGCGGAATGCTCCAGTATTAAGCTTTATCTAATCTCTTTTGAAATGTTGCCAATAGTGGTTACATATCTAACCCTCATGTGTATTTACCTCTTTTAATGTTTTACTGTTTGTGTCACTAGGTTGAGGTCGCTGTTCGGGAGAATGCGCAGCGGTTGTATGCCCTCAAGCTTAAATTAGTTGGCCAAGGTATATTTTTGTGCTTTCAGCATTTGTGATCTGACCTTTACTTTTACTCCCTTGTCGGAAGTTTTGAGATGCTTTTTCAATTTTTCGTGCACGTAAGGTAATGTTTTGTTCTTACACTTCTTGCATCCACTTCCACCTTGATGCACAAACTCTAATTATTAGTCAACATATGAATGCAAGCTCTGAAATTTCAGTATAGATTTTCCCGAGCTCTATGGTGGGAGCTTGTTACCAAGTGGGGTATGAAAGAGGCTGAATAGCTTGTTAAAAGGTTTTCATCTCATAATGGCTTGGAAAGCATGCACATATTTTGGATGTTTTATCTTCAATTGTTTTAGTACCTGAAAATCCTTGACTTCCATGATATGCTGTGATTAATTGAACTCTTCTACACATGTCAGATTCAAGTAAATATTAGATTAAAATATGCTGTGTTTTCTTAGTAGTTCTACTTTTACTTGGTTACGGACATGCGTTTGTATTATTGTCGTCATGCATTTACATTTGGAGGTTTTTTGGAGTGAGTTCACTGGTTAATCATCTTGCCACATCTGAGATTCGGCATACACTGCACTTTTCTGCACCTTAATATTCATAACTGCTGGAACTTGTGCTAGATGTTAATGTGGACCAGCTGGTTGCCCTCAGAGAAGCACAGCTTATGTATCGTCTTTCGGATGAGGTACCTAAATGTGTATATGTGACTCTTTATGACAATTATCGCTATATGTTACTAAATCAGATAACAAATCTTGCTCATGAGTATTGATGTCCTGTTTCGTCGTGGCTTTTCTTTTCTTTTGTAGCTTGCTGAGGATATGTTCAAAGAGCTTACAAGGAAGGTTGCTGAAGAGAATATTTCAACTGCTCTTAGTGTATTGAAGTCCAGGACTAGAGCGTATGTTTTTCTCCCTCTGGTTTTGTACCCCACCAAAAAAAAGGGAAGGAAAGAAAGAAAGAAAGAAAATATAACTTCTGCTTGTAATATTATACAATTTCACCCCACCAAATTCTGCTTCCTTGATCTGCCACTGGATTTATCTGAACCTGATTAGAGAATGTGCTGAGAGTGCTATCTGTCATCCTTCTTTTCAATGGCAAAATTTTGAAATTGTTACAAAAATTTTGGTGTACCCACAGGGAAGCCACTCGTATTGTTGAAGAGCTCAATAAGATACTGGAATTCAATGATTTGCTTATCTCGTTGAGGAATCATCCTGAGGCTAGCCGCTTTGCTCGTGGGGTTGGACCTATTTCTTTAATGGGTGGGATGATAACTGACTTACTTTTCTGCACCCTCATTTTGTGTCATTTATTATTATCTTCTCTTCCTTGTTATAACTCTTTGATTGGATTGCTTCTTTTGGACCTTAATTCTTTCAACGTCTGGTTTTCAACCTATTAACTGAACTTAACTTTAAATTATTGCCCAGGTGGAGAGTATGATTCTGATAGAAAGATAGATGAATTAAAGCTTCTTTACAGAGTTTATGTATGGGATTCACTATCAAGTGGTCGCGTGGAAGATAGTAAGGTGCTTTCATAGTCTTTTTTGTCCCTTATAAACCCTGTTCATTTTCTAAGTCAATAAAAGTGCTTAGGAAGTATGATTTTGTCTTGTATCTTTGCTCAAGGTAAACTTTGCATATGCTTGGAATTATTGTTATTTTTGTATTTAGTATCTTGCTTTCTATGTCTATTCTCTAGGATTTCTAATCTGATACATAAGTTGATGAATTTGTTATTACTGAATCTTGTTAACATAGTGATTCCTTCTTGTATTCTTTTGTTTGTTTCGTTGGTTAGCATTTTGTGTGGTCATTCTGTAATTTTGTATGCCAAAGCTTTATTGACAAGAAGAGTTTGGGCCTAGGACCACATGGGTGTGGTGTTTGAAAGTTAAGAGTGAGGGATATAGCTTTATTTCTAGTATTTATTTTTTGATATGTTTGTATTGTTTCTTCTGTAGCTTGTGGCTTTGAATCAGTTGAGGAATATTTTTGGTCTGGGGAGGCGAGAAGCAGAATCTATTGTGCTGGAGGTTACCACGAAAAAATATCGCGAGCGACTTGCTCAAGCGGTATCTAGTGGTGACTTAGCTGCTGCTGATAGTAAAGCAGCTTATCTTCAGAGTCTCTGTGAAGAGTTGAACTTCGATGCAGAGAAAGCAGTTGAGATCCATGAAGGTAATAGGTTCAAACTTCCAAGAATAAATAAAGTGAAAATGTTCTTTTTAGAATCTGCGCAGGCTGGTGGACATGTGTGATTGTTTTAATATGTTTTTCCAAATCTATGCTGACATGGTTTTACCTGCATAAAAGTAGTACCATGTAACTACATATAACCATGGAATCTTTTTTATACTTCCAATCACGATTAACTATCTGGTGAAGGTTGTTCTAAATATATATTTTCTTGTTGACATTGTTTTAAAACTCTACTGAAGGTTGCTCTAAATAGATATTTTCTTGTTGACATTGTTGAGCCACTTGTTAATATCGTGTTCTTCTTGTATAGAAATTTACCGGCAAAAGCTTCAGCAAGCTGCAGCTAGTGGAGAACTAAGTGATCAGGATGTCAAAATGCTGGAAAAGTTACAGATTATGTTTTGCATTCCTAAGGAAACAGTTGAAGGAGCTCATGCAGACATCTGCGGTGCTCTATTTGAGAAGGTAACTGGGGATTAAATTTCCATATCTTGTCTTCCAGTTTGTGGTGGTCAGCCTGGAATTCTATCTAGATTATTTAGAAAATAATAAGGAAAAGAGCATTTGAAAAAAATGGTTGGATGACATTTCAGGCTATACTCAACTAATCAACTATACATTTGCTTACTGGCCCATCTTTGATAATGCTATTTTTGGCTTTTAAGAATTTATGCGGAAAAAATTGAGTTAATCCTAAGTGAAGATAAAATTTGCTTCTGGCAAATATTTTCATTATCCTAAGGCATTGCAGTTGCTGTTAACTATTTTACAGCCTTGATTGAATAGGGTCTTTTATTTGGATATCAAGATTGACAAAGAGTCAGGATTGACCTGATGTGATTATATTTCCAGGTTGTTAAGGAAGCAATTGCTGCTGGAGTTGATGGATATGATGCTGAAATCAAGAAATCTGTGAGAAAGGCTGCCTATGGTTTACGTTTAACAAGAGAGGTTGCTATGAATATAGCTAGCAAGGCAGTAAGTATCAGATCAAGTCACATTTGTACTTTATTTTTTGCCTCTGTTTTACTCAAGTTTTCACTTCTCTTCGAAAATGTACAATAAACGTGTATGTGATGCTCTTCCAACTACACTGATTGCGTTGGAATTGTGCAGGTTCGTAAGATCTTTATCAGTTACATCCAAAGAGCACGAGCAGCTGGTAGCCGCACTGAATCTGCAAGGGAACTGAAAAAAATGATAGCCTTCAACAGCTTGGTTGTGACTGAATTAGTGGCAGATATTAAGGGCGAATCATCTGATGCTCCACCAGAAGAGCCTGTCAAAGAGGATGAAAAGCCTACAGATGAGGATGAGGATGAAGAATGGGAGTCCTTGCAGTCACTGAGAAAAGTAAAACCTGGTAAAGAAACTTTGGAAAAGAAGATCCAGACTGAGATAAATCTCAAAGATGACCTACCAGAAAGGGATAGAAGTGATCTGTACAAGACATATCTTTTGTATTGTATTACTGGAGAGGTGAGAAGTATCCCTTTGGGTACCCAATTCACCACAAAGAAGGATGATTCTGAGTATGTTTTGCTAAACCAACTTGGAAGCATACTTGGCTTGACACCCAAAGAGATTGTGGAAGTACATAGAAGCTTAGCAGAGCAGGCCTTCAGGCAAAAAGCTGAGGTGATTTTAGCAGACGGACAATTGACAAAAGCACGAATAGAGCAGCTCAATGAGTTGCAAAAGGATGTTGGCCTGCCATCTGAGTATGCTCAAAAGATTATCAAGGCCATTACAACAACAAAAATGTCAGCTGCTCTTGAATCGGCTGTTAATGAGGGAAGGCTCAGCGTAAAAGAAATCAGGGAGCTGAGAGAGGCAGGTGTTGAGGTGGACACAATGATTACTGATAGCTTAAGAGAACGTCTCTTTAGAAGAACTGTCGAAAATATTTTCTCATCTGGCACGGGAGAGTTTAATGAAGAGGAAGTATATGAGAAAATACCTAAAGATCTCAACATAAACGTTGAGAAAGCAAAACAACTTGTTCATGATCGCGTACAGAGTAGGTTATCAAATTCGCTCATAGATGCTGTATCATCTCTTCGACAGAGAAATAATACTGGGGTGGTAAGAATCTTATTTCAGCATCTGATTGCGCGAGATTATTTATTCTGTTTGCACTTGAAAGGTTCTGGATTAATGCTTTCTCTATACCGTTGTAGGTGTCCTCACTTAATGACTTGTTAGCCTGTGACAAGGCCGTACCAACGACCCCGTTATCATGGGAGAAGACAGAGGAGTTGGCTGATCTGTTTGTGGTATACCTGAAGAGTGATCCAGCATCAGAAAAATTGTCCAGATTACAGTATCTACTGAACATAAGTGATTCAACTGCCGAAGCTCTGAAAGCAATGAAGGATAGAGCTTTGCCAAATGGAAATGCTGGTGAGGAAGAGTTTGTATTTTGAATGTTGTAGAGGGATTTCTTGGCTGCAATTTTTTTCCCCTCTAAATGGAAAGGAAATATCAACAATTTCGTTTTGTCTGACCTAGGAAGAAAAATCCATAATTCAATTACCAATTTTCGTGGCCTCTGAGCTCTTCAAATTTTGCAATTTTATAGTGTTTTTGGGATCATTTTAAAGACCAGATCTGGGGATCTTGTATGCGATCAAGGTGGTGAGTACTGGTAGCAAACATGTATAACATTATTATTATTATTATTATTATTATTATTATTTATTAAAAGAATGCTATTTTTTGAGAATTGGCATTTTTTATTAAATGAAGTATGAAACAAGCGCATCTAACTAAAATAGGAAAAGGATAGAATGTTAATTATGTACTTGATAAGAATTCAAATAAAATATAATCTCAAAATGCATATTTCAATAAAAAGATTAATTATACTGCGTTATGATTGATCTGATTGTACGGTGTTGTCTACTTGCTTTACTAACATATCATTTTTTTTTTTATGTTTTGATTTAGTTATATTCATATAGTTTTAACTAAAATTATTAATTGTTAAATTTTGAATATATTAAAAAAAATTGCAATATAAGTTCAAATACTTTAAATCAATTTAGTTTAAAAGGATTTCGATCAATGCAGACATACAAAATAATTAGTCATGACAAATCTTCTTATAGTTATCAGATAATAGTAATTTTATTATTTTTCTTTTGTTATGAAAACTGGGGGTACTCTTACCATCATATATATGAATCAATAACTGTAACATATATAAAAGAAAAAAAAAATGTAGTTGAAGAGTCTAATTCGATAATCAATACTGCCCAGAAAGCTAGTAATGCGAATGATTTTATTAAAGCTCCAAAATTCGTGAACTCCATGGAGCAAATGAGATAATTAATTTGGATAGATCGAGTGGTTTTTTACAAAACAATTTTTTTTTTTTTTATTAGCGATACAATTTTCTATTTTAACATAATCTACACTATACTATGGGCTGACCCAACTGGGTCAAAGGGGTGGAGGGAGAGAAATCCGATACCAGATCTTCTGCTCAATATTATCATGTTTTATTGTGTCTAATGTACAAAATCACATAGTTTTACTTAAATCGTATAAATATCACTAAAATTATTTTACAATTATTAACTCTAACCAAAATATGAGTGAACTCTACGACTTAATCTAAGCGGGTAGACATGAAAAATCTTAGATAAAGGATTTCACCTTGAGAAATTCACCTTACACACCAAAAGTGTGATTGACATTCATCTGGATTTAGTGTTAGAATAAACCTAACAAATTAAACATGTCCTATGAATGGATCCAAAACCTACCCCACAACTAGTTTTTTTATGACTTTTGATTAGTTTTGGAGTGAATACATACAATGGAAGGTTCGAAAGTTTGGGGGCATTGCAAAACTAGTTAAAATTAAAACATTGACTAATGATGAGATTCTCCAACAAAACTTGTTCACACCAACACCAATTATGACCATAATTCAAAACCAAAATTTTGTGTATTTACCTTGCACCTACTACTTCCACTTCCACTGGTAAAAAATTAAAATGGATGATCTCTTTCTCATTCATATCTATCATGCATGAGTCTTAATTTCATACTGTAAATTAATTAGCGGAAATAATTGATTGCCACTACTGCTACATTGATAATTATGCCAAAATTATACATAATTAATAATGATTCCAAATACCTTTGATCTAGCCCAAATGGTTTATTAATTGATCAACAACACAAAATTTGTGTATTGTTTAAAGCTAAATAAATAAAACATGAATTTGTTGTTTTCTCATCTTTATTATTATTTTTATGTTGGATCATGTAATATGAATTATTTCCTTAGTTCATGTTTTAACATGTCATATGAACAATTTATGGTTGGATTGTGTGTTAATTTTGTTTTAATCTATTAATAAAAAGAAAAAAGATGTACGTACTGGTCAAAACTAAATAATTAAACAGTTATTGTTTTCTCATCTCATCCTTAATTTCATCTACTCTACTGTTTAATTTTACCTCAAAACCACTATAATTAAGTGCACGACTACGGTCCGAATGTCGACCACTAGGATCTTTAAATTCCTTGCTGCTGCTCCTCAGTCCTCTCTGGTGCATGCGCTTGTCTTTCTTTGAAACTTTGAATTAATCATGGCATTTCGCTCATCTCCGAATTCCAGTTTATGCTTCTTGGCCTTATTTATGCTACTCCTCTCAAAAAACTCTGCAACCGCCCAGTTGTCCTCCAATTTCTACGCCAAAACCTGCCCAAAAGCTCTTTCCACCATCAAAACTGTTGTGGGTAACGCTGTGGTGAAGGAGCATCGCATGGGGGCCTCACTGCTCCGTCTTCATTTTCATGACTGCTTTGTTAATGCAAGTCCTCTCTTTCTCTCTAATTATATGCACGCATGACCAGTTCTTCTTGCACATATATAATAGCCCTGAATATCAACCCCGCATTTATTTATTGACAAAAATTCATGTGATACGGTTTTGTACTTACAAAACGAGAAATTAATATCGGTTGAAATTTTAATTCTAATTTTCTGTCATTTTTATTGTGCATTGAAATTGTAATTAATCATATATCCGCTCTTGATTACTCATGGAGTCGTACGTGAACTCGTATTAGAGGAGGATGATCATGATCGAGTCTACCTAAGCTTAATTTGCATATTTACACTGAAATAGACGAACTAAAATAAGTTGATGGTACTTAATTTACTAATTAATATATATATATACCTCTCTGTCTCGTTGTTCCTGGAAGCTAGGGATGTGACGCTTCAGTACTGCTGGATGACACTTCAAGTTTCACAGGAGAAAAGACGGGTGGTGCAAATGCAGACTCCCTCAGGGGCTTCGACGTAATCGACACCATTAAAACTCAGCTTGAGATCGTCTGTCCTGGTGTTGTTTCTTGTGCTGATATCGTTGCTGTTTCTGCTAGGGATTCCGTCGTAGCTGTATGCAACTGTGCATGCATGCATGCATCTTCTTGTTTTCTTAATTTGAAAACTAATTAATTCCTTAATGTTGATGAACCATGCATTTATATATATATATATACATACCTTATATATCGTTTGTGTGCTATTGATCGATTTCATCAGCTGGGTGGTCCAACGTGGGCGGTACAATTAGGAAGAAGAGACTCTACTACGGCAAGTCTTGACGCTGCAAACAACAATACTAATATTCCATCCCCAGCAATGGATCTTAATGATATTGTAACTGTCTTTGCCAACAAGGGCTTCACTGCTAAAGAAATGGTTGCACTTTTAGGTGAGTACATCATACCTTTTTTTTTTTTTTTGGTTCAAAAGCGATATCATTGTATTTCATTTCAAAATTGTACATATTATAACCGATTTACTGATCTTGTCCAAATCGACAAGCCACAAAGGAAAATGGCAAAGCCATTCTTGAGATGATCTATTTAATTTGACTATTTTGACATGCTTTAATAATAGCATGAGAGTGACAAGTTCTATTAAACTTGCTATTAATCATACATATATCATCCACATATTTCCCGTATCTAAAAATTGCAACAAGCATGGTAAAATTTTCTGGAAACTTTGGAGAATCCTACGTACTTTTTATCTTTTTTTTTCTCCAAATTCAACTTAATTTGTAAGGGACAAGGAGTTGTATGCATGTTGATGCCATCAATGCCTAAACAAGCAAAGACAATGTATTCCTGTCATGATCACAGGAAGAATTTGGAGTTCGGTTTTGTTATTTAATTCGTTTTAATCGAATTTACATTTTTTTCACCTTCAAAAATTATTCAGGAACCCGTGTTTTTGAAACAGGATCTCACACAATAGGACAAGCGAGATGCTTAACATTCCGCAATCGAGTCTATAATGAAACTCTGATCGATGCATCATTCGCAACTTCACTTAAAACTGGTTGTCCAATATCACTTGGTGATGACAACCTTACTGCACTCGATGCCAGCAGCCCCATTATATTTGACAATGGTTATTTCAAGAATCTTGTAAACAACAAAGGACTCTTACATTCGGACCAACAACTCTTCAGTGGAGGTTCCACAGATTCTCAAGTAACCACTTATGGAACAAACTTTGTGACTTTCTTTGTGGATTTTGCTAATGCAATGGTCAAAATGGGCAATCTTAGCCCACTTACAGGAACCAATGGGCAGATACGAACTAATTGCAGGAAAGTCAATCCATGATTCTTGCATGCATGGTTGCCTTTCAGGATCTTGTAATTGCATTAGTTTTGATAATGCATGTATTGAATAAAATGCTATCAAAATATAAGACAAACCTCGTATGCACGGGCCATTTTGGCTTCGTTTCCAACTTTTGTATTATTATTTTTTTGGAAATAACAAAAGTTTGTTCTCACTTTAAACAAAGAATTAATTTTACTAGTGTAGAAAAGCACGCACATTTCTAAAATAAATCTCCCTAGCTAGCTAGTTTTCCCTCTCAATTTAAAAAAAAAAAAAAACTCTAATTTGCTCAATCAATAATAGTCTTGAGAAATATTTTATTAAAATATCAAATCAAAAAGAAAAAAAAAACATAACAAACAATATATAATGATAGGGTAGAATACAATGATAGTTTAATGTGTTAATTTATCCTTCTGCAGTTCTGCCTGATCTCTCCATTTTGGCCACTGAGCGGCTTTATATTGCCCATCTTGATCATAGACGCACCAAAATCAGTCCAAAATGCCTGTGGATTGTTACTGTAGTACGTTACCAAGCCATCAGTTTGACTACCATCACCTTTATAGAGCTCCTGATCAGAATGAAGAAGCCCTTTAAATTTCAACAAATTTTGAAAATACACAGTATCAAACGATGTTGTAGTGGTGTCGAGTGCATTGGTGTTGTTATTTTGAGCTGCAGCATTTGGGCATCCCTTCTGCAATTCAGCTCTAAATGTAGGATCAATATTAGTATCATTATATATCCTAGACTCGTACACAAAACACCGAGCAAGGCCAATAGTGTGGCCGCCGGAGAGAACAACAAGATCTTGCAAATTTAATCCATGGTTTTGAAAGTTAGTTAGAAGGGCTTGGAGGCTAGAAGATGGACTAGGGATATCGTTATTAGCATCATTGAAGCTAGCCGTTCTTGCATCCCTTCTGCCTAGTAAAACTTGGTAGGATGGAGCTCCCAACTGCAACATGAATTAATACAGGAAAAATTATATATATATATATATAGAATCAAAACTGGTGCTGATTATTCCGATGAATCGATGATGATAAAGAAGTATAAATGATTGAGAAATTAATATTTACAATGTTGACCGAGTCCCTCGCAGCGACTGCTAAGATATCAGCACAGGAGACAACGTCACCGTAGCATACAGAGTTCAAAGCGGATTTAATTTCGTCGATGACATTGAATCCCCTGAGGGAATTAATATTTGGGGCGGCTGTTTTCTCTCCTTGGAAATTTGGAGTATCATCAAGTAGATTTGATCCATCGCAACCCTGCCAGAAGGCAACTAATTTGTGTGAATGAATCCATAGCAAATTTACATTATATTTCTACCTAGCTAGAAGAGATCAAAATGACTTACATTGACGAAACAATCGTGAAAATGCAAGCGAAGTAGAGATGCACCCATGCGGGGCTCTTGCTGAATTGCTTGCTCCACAATTTGCCTGATGGTGAACAAAGCATCCGGGCAAACTTTGTCGTAGAAATCAGGAGTAAGTTGTGCAAATGTATGCGAATTAATCATCAAAAACACTAACAAACACTGAAATATTCTAGTCATTATATTTGTTGTTAATATTCTTGGAAAGAAAAAAGCTATAGTTAGTTCCTATCAAAGTTCAAACGAATGTAGATCTTCTTGGAACAAATAAGGTTGCATGAGCTCTATTTATAGTTTGTCAAGATTAAACATAAAAGTTCATCAAACAACATTATTTTTCTTATAATTAATTACAGATAATTGAGCAGGCCCTTTAATTAGTTAAAATTGGCCAACATGCAAAAACTTTGTCAAACTTAGACTCTCCTTCCTTGCATGAGATTGAGACATATATATGTAGGATACTAATTAAATTTGGCTGGAAATGGCTTCATTTAGATAAGTTAAGTAACTATAAAGTTATTTGTTGAGATGACCATGTCTTATTTGTTGAGACAAGTCAAACTATATATATATATATATATATATATATATATATATATAGAGAGAGAGAGAGATTATTATTTGTTGAAGATGACTGTATATGTCTTAAATTTTCTTCTCATCAATACTACGTATTTAAATTGTTTAGTTATAACTAGTTCAATGTTCATGTAAAATATTATTGGAAGATAAATTACTTGAGGTTTCATGCTTACGTACAAAATGTAAGATTTGATAGATCATGAATGTTTCTTAATTAATTAGTAATTAGGTTGAAGATGACTAATTAAAGTTAACTCAACTACAATTAATGATTCTATCCTATACATTTAGTCAAATCCTTTTATTTATTTATTTTTATTTTATTTTGTTAAGTTAAAGTTCTAACTACTTTGACTCTATCCTATAATATATTCAATATATATATATTCCCACTCTTGATCAACTACATGCATGGTCAAATTAACACAAAGTAAACTAGCAAAATATATAAAACTTTGGTAATATTAACCCCATTCCATCACAAATGACCGATTCTTCTGCGCCATCAAGAACTCCACAAATTTGTCAAATGAAAAGAGAAAGATGTTGGCACTTTCGGAAAATGTCAATGAATTTCTTCTTACCACAAGAAAACAATTGGTGGAGCTACTTTAGCCACTTTTAACTACTCCACATTTTTAATAAATAAATCCACCTCATTACCTGCTTCACAATATTAATATTGTAATGATTCTTTCATCTCATACTTATATAGTAATTTTTTTCTTTTTTATTTATTTATTGTTTGGTATATAATTGTTACACGAATGAATAAATTAACATCTACACAAATTATGGAATTTGATTATACACCTGAACAGATTAATTATGTAGCTTAATGCAAATTTTCAATTCAGAAAAACTAAACTTTAGTGCTTGGATTGGCCTTGGTTTGTTTTATAAGAAAAAAGAAATTGGGCTGATTTAGCACAACTATACCAAGCTGATCACTCAATAATCAAAAAATTGTACTTCGGCCTTTTGAGTTTTTCATTGGAGCTTGTCTTACTAAAAATAATTTAAAAATGTTAGCAGCCATTGATGTTAATTAAATAATCTTTTTCTACAATTTGATTTAATATTTTTCATATCATTACAGTAGTTGGAACAGTAATTTGATGTGGGACAGGGCTTTTTTTTTCAACTTTCACAATCATTTAAGAATAATAATAAAGAGTTATAATATCCTATGGTTGCAATTAATCCAATCCTTAATGTAAAGCTATATATATATATATATTTCCTTGTGGCTTTAATATCTTGATTTTTGGACTTAATAGTGTTAATGAATTTGAGCCTAATCTAAAAGGGAACAAGTTTTCATGCACATTAGACACTTTGTACTTTTAATTAATTAGATTCTCAGAAATTAATTTTTTTATGGAATAAAAAATGAAATAGACGATATAAAGAATTGATTAGGTGTTGACAAAATTGCTGCAAAGCTATTGAAAGGTATTAGAAACGTCAGAGACTAGTATAGTTGTTCAAGTTCGTTAGATGGAAAATTACGTTTGATGCATTAATTTTGTCTACTACTTTTGTTATGTTGATTTGATGTACTCCTAAATTAGTCAAGATAATTAATTGAAAACAATGTGTTATTGAAAATACTATTAAGTAGTGCCACAGTTATGAAAAATCTTTTTTGCAAGTGATATTGAGTCAAATAAATGGCTAAATTATTTGTGTTCTAAGAAAAGACAAAAATAATAATAAAAAAGTAAAATGGTAAAATTCCACTGATATTTTTCTTGAAATTAAATATTTTTTTGAAATAATATTCATTATTAGCCCGTTTTGGACTCACCTTCAGATTATTGGGGGTGCCAGCCGCCCCCCCTACAAGAATTTTAAAAAAATTTATTTATTAGGGGAGTTTTTAATAAGATTTTCAAAAGTAATATATGTTTGTCCTTCAAAACATGTAGCTTTATACTGTTATTACTAATTCAACTTTTAAATCCATTAATGCATTACTAATTAAACTTGTTCTATTTTTAATTTACAACTCTTAATTCCTAAATTCTCTTAAATTTTTAATCCATAAACTCTATATATGTTTGTCATGATTACATGACATATATAAGGATGTTTTCTTCTAAAACACTTTCTATCCTATTTTCTTAGAATAAAAATAAGAAAGTTTTTCCTTGTATATCCTTGAGCCATGTTTTTTCTCATTCACCTAAACCACAAACAACATATTTCGAATATACAATTATTAATACTGGATCGCCATAATTAATATTGCTTTTAATAATATGAAAGTGCAACGAGCAAAATTTTAAATGTCTATATTTGATAAAATAAAACAACATATATTGTTATATACATGCACTTTATTTTGGATATTATTTTAATTTTAGAAATTATTATTTCCAAGTATTTTAAATTATTATCTTTATGAGTAAATTGTCTTTTTTTTTTTTTGGAAATGAAAATTGTGAGACAGTTATCTTCATCCTCAAATTTCAATTTCTTGATCCTCCACTGCTCCACTGTTTGGACTAACTGTGTGTGGAAAATGAAGGAAGGAAAAAACAAATGGAAATGGACGACAATTAAGGGTCCCCGTTGGTGAAACTAATTTGTCTATGCACTGTTACTAGTCTATATGAGTTGGTTATCACGTACCTTCCATCTTATTTCTAAATCCTTATTAATGTGATGTGTGATATTTGCTTGTTTGATTGCCATTTTACCTATAAGTATAAAAAAAAAAATTAAATTAAATATATGTTTCTATATCACAATAATTCAAGGCATCCATTCATATTGCTTGCGTGTACCTTTCTTATCTTGTTGCTGATTGTTTCACAACAAACTATATAATTGGCAAGAAAGAGACATGAAAAATAGTTGTTAAACATTTATGTATAGTGTAATGAAGGAAGAATTATGTGTGTGTATAGATCACAATAACTATTGAAGGCACAGCACATAAAAATGAGTTGATTTTTCAAAAGAAAATAATCATGCATGTTTCTAATTATATATATAATTATACAATTATATTTATAGCCGATTTTTTGAATGATTCCATAGATCATAACGTTTTATTATTTCCTCTTTTTTAATTATTTTTTTTTAGTAGCAAACCCTGTACAGAATTTTATATATAAATAATAAGATTTACAGAATTACAAGTAATCCAACAATAAATTGTTTATAGGTTCTTAAAGTAGTTGAGGTTAAGCAAAATATAGACTAAATATACACAAGCACTGCATCTATATATAATAAGTTCTATCTAAAAATAATAGACAAAATCTATCTACCTAACTGAACCTCTCAACGTTGCTCTTAATGATCTTTGATTATGGGATATAAAATTAATTATTAAGGTAATGCATATAGTATAAAGGAGACCAGATTCTCAGTCCAATATTTATCCTATCTTATTATATCTAACGTTCAAAACTACGTAATTTCATTAAAAGTATGGATTAAATGCATAAATATCGTGGACAGAATAAGACAGATAAAAAAAATCTCCTGTCGGTATAAATTAGTATTTGATTTCACTTATATATTTTGGCTTGCTATATATAGGATTGATCCATCATTTTCGCAACATTAATTACGTGGACAGAGAGAAGCACGTTAAAAAATATTCCACGTACATTTGATGGCTACGTTAGAATAGACTTGTTAAAGAAAAAAAAAAGTAAAAAAGACTTTTCCAACAGCTTAAATAAAGGACATCACCCTCATGGAAATCAAATGAATGACAGCTTATGAATTTTTTTTCATGCTAAGTACATATATACGCATCGTTGGAAAAGTTTATCGAAACTTTAAGAAAAAATTGTTAATCATATCATAATCTATTACGACGGAAAGATTCTAAATTCTACCATCCTATATATATGATATATTTCCCGTCATGCATGCATGGAGTTTTAGAGCATAAAGGAATCCAAAAATGTAAAGGCACACCAAATTAATAATTAAGTTTGACAAAAATTGCATGGTAGCTAACTATGCACAAATTCCATAGGAAGTTAGGAACCAATCAATCATTCAATTTACGTAAACATTTTTTTGTCATTTTCATATGATAGTTTGCAACTCAATCAATTATCCAATATTGCACATTTTTCTTTTTCTTTTGTCCCATCGTTTTTTTTTTTTTTTTTTTTTTGTAGTTAGGGTTCAGTTTTTTTTTTTTTTTGTGGAAGAGTAGTAGTCTAAATTATTATTTCAAGTACAGCGTACGCATGCCACACTACTGCATTATCTTCTTCTATATAAAGTGATGGTGAACGGAGTACTGACTGGAACCATATGAATTAAAAGAAATGGCTTCTAAATCCTATAATTTTACTATTATTGTTATAACAATATTAGTTATGATGATGAGTTGTTCTTGTTCCTCAGCACAACTCTCCACTAACTTCTATTCACAGAGTTGTCCTAAAGCACTCAGTACCATAAAATCAGAAGTTCAATCAGCTGTGGCTAAGGAAAAACGAATGGGGGCTTCCCTCGTTCGCCTCTTCTTTCATGATTGCTTTATCCTAGTAAATGTTTTAATTACCATTAATTCCATTCCTGGATATTTAATTTCTCTCCATTACTTAAATGCTTATATATATATATATATATGTGTGTGTGTGTGTGTGTGGCTTTTCTAATATATGTAGTTTTTATCTCTTTAATTAAGGATTTTAAGCAAAAAAAATACCAGTTCCAAAATATATCTTTGGAGCTGCTTTTGTCAATTAAACAACTTTTTTAATCTTATAATATATATATACTGCATGTGTACGTACGTAGTTTGGGCTGTCCGAAAAACTAATGACACGAATGCATATATTATAGTACTAAAAGAAGAATCAAAAACCATAAATGCATGCAAATGTTGTATATATTAGTATACGTACATTTAGTCATATATGCGACCTGGGAGTAGTCATGATTTCATATAGCTAGTAATCGTGTTTTTAATTGCTGCATGTGATTGGATTACAGGGATGCGATGGATCAATACTGCTGGACGATACATCTTCCTTCACAGGCGAGAAGACTGCTCGTCCCAACAATAATTCTATTCGTGGATACGAAGTCATTGATCAGATCAAGGCCAAGGTAGAGAATGTGTGCCCAGGTGTTGTCTCTTGTGCTGATATTGTTGCCGTTGCTGCTCGCGATTCCACAGTTTTTGTAAGTATATATATAAGTATAATACACCAATAATTGATACTAATCACAGTACTACTGTAGATCATAAATTCTTCAAAGGGCTTGCCATTATAGAGATCTTGATGTTGATGATCAGTTCATGTTCATCTGATTTTTTGATTTTCCATTTGACCGCGCTTCATCGATCATCAGCTAGGAGGACCTTTTTGGGATGTTAAACTGGGAAGGAGAGACTCCAAAACGGCCAGCTTATCCGACGCCAACAGTGGCCGTCTTCCCGGCCCAACATCTAGCCTTAGTAACCTCATCTCCAGGTTTCAAGCTGTCGGATTGTCAACCACGGATATGGTTGCCTTATCAGGTTCATTAATTTCTCTTTATTATCTTGATGCTTAATTTAATTAAAGATTTCTTTCTTTGGCATGAAATATGAACATGATTAATTTATTGTTGTTTGCCGCTGCTATATAGGAGCACATACCATCGGGCAAGCAAGATGTACAACCTTCAGGACTCATATATACAACGAGACCAACATAGACAGTGCTTTTGCTAAACTCAGGCAGAGTAATTGTCCCTTAACCAACGGCCAAGGAGACGATAATTTGGCTCCTTTGGACTTTCAAACTCCAAACGGTTTTGACTCAAAATACTTCGATAATCTTATCGTGAAAAAGGGTCTCCTACACTCTGATCAAGAATTATACAATAATGGGTCGACCGATTCATTGGTTGAAACATATAGCAAGAACCCAAAGACTTTTAACTCTGATTTTGTTACGGCAATGATCAAGATGGGAGATCTTAATCCACTAACGGGATCAAGTGGAGAGATAAGGACAAACTGTAGGAGGGTAAACACTGCTTAATCAAATTGTCTGATCAAGTGGAGAGATAAGGACAATAAAATTGCTTTGAAAGGCAAATGAAAATCTCAATGTGATCTTCTAAGATTTCAATCTAAGATATTGAAATTGTTATAGCTACAATATGGAGACCATATCCTATTTCCAATATTTATCATGTCTTATTCTGTCTAACGTTCAAAACGAACCTAGTTTCATTAAAACTAGGGACTAAATGCATAAATATTACTAAAATTACTTTACAATTATTAGACCCTAACCAAGAGATTAGTAAACCCTACCACGTAATTGTAATTAGGACAGAATAAGACAGACAAAATATTGGACAGAAGATCCCATGTCTACAATATGGGGTTTTAGCTAGATTTATATGTATCCAATAAAATGAAATGAAATAATTCAAGTTTTATATATATATATATATATATATATTTATATATTGCATGTTATTGCAATTAATCTGTGTTAGTGAATGATATATATGAACATTATTTATTATAATGAGTGAGCGTAGCAAGTATAAAAGACAAAATTGGGCTTGTTGTGCAACTTTCATGTAGCACTTTATAAAAAATTTACACGTGTTATTTTAGTTAGTTTTCTCATTTAATTTTTTTAAATAAACTAATATTCTAACCAAATGATAAGTAAAACTTAGGGATAATTGATTTTACACTTATCAATTTTTTATTAGTTGGTAGTTGGTACATAATTTTGTATTTTTATATATAATGAATGATTTTGTCTTTTTATAATTATCACGTCAATCACTATTGATTTTCACTAATATTTTTCACTTTTATCGTTACTCTATTATTATCATCAATGTCAAATTTCGGAATGCCAACTCATTGACTTTCACTAATATTTTTCACTTTTATCATTACTCTATTATAATCATCAATGTCAAATTTCGGAATGCCAACTCACATGATATATAACAATACAACTTTCTAGGCCTTTTTTTTTTTTTTTTTTTGATTCAATCATCATGCAGACTATTCGTTAGAAAAGCAATCCCAATTGCATATGATTACCACAAAAAATAGGTTCATGATTCACATTCAAAAAATACAGTCCATTCTTAATAAGAGAAATAAATAATTATTCAAACATTTTTGTACAAATGAAATTGTCAATGTAGGTTTACGAAATTAAGGGAAGTAAGATCGTAATTACCATTACTTGAGCAAGAACAAAAAGTTTATTTTGTTTTTTTTTTTTTTTCAAATTTAAAAAGGATATGGGCTGAACTGAACTTCTGAAGAAACGCTCAAGTTATCTGAATAGGCTAATCCACGAGTCCAATTTGGTAAAAACAAAATGGGCTTCTTGGCCTATCATAATTAATTTCGTTCTTATAGTATGCCCATACATGTCTGATCTGGGTCGAGTTTCCGAATAGCATCAAGAAAGTCAACTGGAAAAGATGCGCACTCAGCGCCAGCAATGACCTTGAGATTGGAGGAAAACATTTTAAGTATAATCGCAAACATTTTGCCAGTAGATTCTCAACATAATTGAATATTATCTTTAAAATAGTTTCACTAAGACATAATAAAAGTGTTTGTGGCGGATATAATAAATATTAATTATTGAATTCAAACTATATATATATATATATATAAAAGGAGGACTAAATTTTGAAAAGCATTCATTCATTGAAATTATATATATAGGTAAAGAAAGCATGTGATATCTATGCATGACTTAGTAATATGAACAGTTTCCAAATTGTAGTTGTGGCAATGGGCTTTAATAGAAAAAAATGGGATTTTTTTCTTTTTTGCTTACCCATGCACGGAGAGGGTGCGACTTCCAAATTTTATTAATTTAAAAGAAAGCGTTAGAAAAAGAAATATCCAAATCATCAATGTACATGATTAAAACCATATTAAAATTAGAAGTACTACTCTCTTACATTAAGATAAATTACAAATTTTAAATTTTAACTATCATCTAAAAATTAATATTGAAGATGGAAATTAACCACCATTCATCACCTCCTCACTTGTTTGTAATAATAATAATCTTCAATACAAAAATGCACTACTTACTGTTACAATTATTACATAATATTTTAAAGATTGTTTCAGTATCCTACATCGGGAAGTTGTATATATATTGAAATTGTCAATGCCTGTATTAATGCCATACCACTACTCATTGACTACTGGTATATATATATATATATAGGCAGTATAGCCTAACTTGTGCACACGTTTTCATGCTTATTATTTTAGTTTCTTTGCTCAATTGAAAATGTATGATCATTTGTTCCTCCATCTACCACTACCAGTCCAACAAAAAAAAATGAAACAAAAGTTTCTTCTTTTTGGTTAAAACCCAGACAAAATAAAAGATTCAGAACCCAGAATTAATGTGGCCATGAAGCCTATTCAAGGTGATGAATGAATGATGATGAAGCTCGCCATTCTTGACTGGCATTCTTTTTTTCTTTTTTTTTCTTGGTTCATTTTGAGTAAAACATGTAAAATTCTAGCACACATACATATACATATATATATTTGAGCTGATTTGTTATAACTTTTCAATGCCAGTATTGAAATGTGAGAGCAACAATAACAAAATCTTTTGTTTTCTTTTTGTTATTATTAATCTCTCACAAAAATTTTAAAAAATATGAGAAATTTGCATTGCCGTTGACCTTAATATAATAGGACAAGTTTGGCAATGCGAGTGGTTTAAGCAACCCTGATGACGTGAAAACAAATTCGATCGTAATTCTCCTAATGTGTATTATAATAGAACATGTCAATATTGTTCCATCTAATTAATTTTCTAGTGAAAGTATAGTATATGAATTAAAACAGTAGGATAATTTATCAAATAACTTGTCCTACTTTGGATGAGCTCCACACGTCAAGAAACCTTAAAACTCTTTCAAAACTAAAACAATTAATTTGTTATTATTAAAATCTTGGTAGTTAATTAACTTATACATTTTTTGTGCAGAGGGAGGGAAGTACTGTACGTGTTTCCAATTAAAACAATATTAATTGTGTCTTTGGAGATATTATATATTTCTTGCTGTGTTTTGAAATGCAGCATCGCTCAGGCACATATTCAACCATCAATCCCAGAGTGTGTAAGAGACGATGGATAAAACTGGTGATGTCTTCAAATGACAGGCCATTTTAGTGCTACACGCAAAGCTTCGCAAACCAGTACTATTTTTCAACAGCAGCCAATTTGGAAGCATTTTGGAATTGGACGACATTTTTTTGTTATTTGAACCCGACCTTCATATATATACATACAGCTAATATAAAACAGTACGGATTTCAATTGGGTATCCCTCCTTATTTCGTTGGTCACTAAGCTTGACAAATTATTATACATTGCTTGCAATTAATTAGCTAAAAGTCTCTCTCTCTATCTATCTATATATATATATATTCCTTCGGATCTTGATTTTCTTAGAACCGACATGCTTCGTGTATTTAATACTTATTTTCTAAAGTTCATTAATCACTTAATAGAGATTTTAGTTAAATACACTTGAATTGAATTCATAAAATAAAACAGGAAATAAAACAGAATATCCGAAATTCTACATAACTCTGCCTTCCTCTTGATTTTCCTCTTGATGCTTCCTATTCAAGAGTTCTTTTACCAAAATGATATTATCAATAATATACTTTCAAACTAAATTAATTTCCTTACTAACCATCCGTGATGTATAACAATATATTTTTTTAATTCTGCTCATTCTCAACTTCCGTCTTATTCTGTGCTTATTCTTTCCCTTATCAAGACATATATATATACCATGAAAACCCCTTGTTTGATTTCTTACTCTTATCAATAAATTACATTGGCTGAAGAGATTAGATTCAATTCATTGGGTGTACTTTCAGGTGAAGGTGGATATGTATATATACTATATAGGGTTATTAAAAAATGCCCAATAACATCTTAAGTTTTGAAATGTAATAATATTTGTACCCGTTTCTTCAATTTACATGTACCATGCATGCACCTTAAATATTTAAAGAGGATTAATACGATTTACCCTTCAAAATGTGTAGAGAATGAATTGAAGCAACCGATCATGCCCGAAACAAGCTACAAGAAGTTATATTAATATATGAAATGTAAAGTAGGAATTGTATGCTTGTGCAGAATAAATCCATATCAAAATCATTGGTGAATATAAAAGACAAGAAATATATATAAACATAAACTTTATGCAAAAATATTCTAGATATTAATTGACCTAAAGTATGCCCAAAAGGAAAAAAAAAAAAGAGAATTACTAATGTTGTCAGAGCTTGCACTGCATGCAGTTCTGAGTTCTGACCAAATTAACATCGTGTTCACGTATATATTTCTGATCTTGGCATCTACAATACATTTTGTCTCCCCAGTGGCAGTGGCAGTGGCAGTGCCCTTTCTTAATCCTGATCAGTTCCCTTTAATGGCACAGACTTGCATGTATTGCATCCCTGAGTTTGATCAGTAAAAGCATTTTACCCCACACGTACGTGCAAACTCCCCCATTTATATTTGTGATGTTTGAAAGTGTAAACTCCCTGGCCCTGCAACACTCCTCGGGAAATAAGCCAAGTTTTCAGAGAGAGATTCATCAGAGTTTTCCAATTTTCCATTTATTCTTGGAACTAGCAAGTGTTTTTTCCCTTGAGATATATAATTGGTTATGCTTATATTATACGTACATATATATCTGAATTCCTCACAGTAGATCTTATCAAATGCAATGGTATTCAAGAAAAGTGAAAATAGGATGGCCAGAAAGATAGATGCAGGATTAACTGCACAATGTTTAATTTTCAAAAACCCTAAGTTGCAGTGACAACTGACAAGAACTTTCTCAAATAAACGAAGGAGAATTTATCATGAAATTAGAAAAGGTTGGGCAATAATAATGTATATCCTCTATTTTTCTAAGCCAAGCAAGAAACTAAATGAAATGGCATAACTCCCACATACAGATATCGAAGAAGAAGAAATGACTTGCCGTATTCAATCCTAACATTGTCACTGAATTTCATGCATATTACATTGAGATTTCCTGTGACAATTTAGGATTGGTTTTGTTTAATTACTTGTACAAAAAGTTAAAATTTTCTATGAACTCTTCTTTTGCTCTGACCCTCCGGCAATCAAATTAATTTATACTGCCTAACTAACTAGAACTACTATAACCTAATTTATACTAGTCGATCGGTTAAGTTTTCAGCTCAAGTAGAGGAATAAGAAGGGGTAAAAAAATCCAAGATTAATAGTGATGAGATTAATCAAAAAAGGGTATATTATTGTTTGCAATGGTGCTAAAACTAGCCGCGGTAGAAGGTGGGGTGTACAAAGATGGAGCTGGAGTAGAAGAAGAGGTGGAAACTACTACAACAACAGAAGGCGGAGGTTGTGTTGGAATTGGAGGTGGTGGAGGAGGCGGAGGAGGAGGAGCCGGGGTGGGTGTAGCCGGAGCTTGTGGCAACTCAGCAATTGATACAACTCTAGTACTTGAAACCAAAGCAGCATGATGAGTAGCAGTAGATGCAATTATGTTATTAGCAGCCTCTCTATATTTATATCTCAGTATCTCATTGCTAACTGCATGAAGTTCTGCTTGTAAAGATTGAACTTGTTGTTGCAATGCAGATATTGCCCCCATGCATCCATACACTGGATCTCTAAGTCTCACATTTGCTTCGTATACTAAACTGTTTGCAGCATCAGCCCTCTGGTTTTCTGGGACCTCCTACAAATTTACAAATTATTCAACTTATTCATTAATACATATATAAAACTCTTAAGTTATCAATCAAACACAAAAACAAAAGAAATAAATGGGATTTCTTGGTTTAATTTTTCAGATTTAACAACTTTTAAGGGCTAGCTTGATAATTGCATAGAGCCTACCGATTATGGTTGATTCTCATCTTCCTATATATCCATTAATTCTTCTTTCACACCCCTCCCCTTCAATTCCAAAAAAAAAAATTAAAATTAAAATCTTAATTAATATACCAGGAGCATCTTGGAAACATTGCTAGCGCCGAAGACTTTGTGGACAGCTGCAAATTTCTGGGGTTCATGTGGGGAAAAATAAGGAGAGAAAGGGCATTCTTCAGCGCATCTCCGCCGTAGGAGCTTACAAGCTGCACAAGGGGTTATAGTATTCAATGTTCCTGGAGGTCCCAACATATGTCTCCTTCCCATATGCGAGGATGCATCGAACTCTGTCTTCAGCTTCTTCGCTATCTCATCTAATCTCTCCCTATATATATCAACACACAAAAAAGCAAAATATCAAATCTACCGAAGAAAAAGTTTTAGTTTCTTGGGGGGTTATAATTAGTGCTATATATATATCTTGAATCATCGTACCTTTCTCTGGACATCCAAGATTGCTAGTATTGGTCAAGACTAGCTGGAAACTGGATGTGGTCCTGTGAAGAAGGGATTATGGAGATAGTAAATAGCTTTCAAGAGGAGAAGAAAAAGAAAAGAAAAGAAAAGGAAGAAAACTACTTAGGGAAATAGCAGTGCTTAAAAGGCAAGATATGGAGGAAAAGTAGGCCAAAGTTTTTATTTATTTTTTTGTCATCAGACAGAAACTACCAAATTAAGTATATCTAAGATGGTATAGGAAGTATTATATTATGCTCCCCATTTAGCTATAGAGTATAAGAATAATAGGGCGGCCCTGGACTGGACTGGAATGGATTAGATTAAAGAGAAGAAGATCAATCGATGATGGAGAGAAGTGATCATCAATACATCATGATCAGGGAAGAAGTAATAATCAATACATCATTGAAGATTTAAACATACTACTACTGTCCTACAGCTAGAGGCGCCACGCTCTATATTGTGGTATTCCGCGAGCTCACGCCTCACGCACGCATATAGAGACACGGAGAAGAAAAGAAATGCCAACCCAACTTAATTCGTCAAAGCTTGCTTTGCTACTCCAGTTAGCTTGGTTTCCCTTTCCCCCACGTGTGACTTGATGTAGCTATTGACTTTTGACGGTACCCAACTGGACTTTCACCGCCACTTAGCATACATACATAGGACAGTTTTTCTTGTATTAACAATATTGTTTTGTACATGTGTTTTCAAAACTCAAGTTTTAGAAGTAAAGAAATTAACAAACTGTGCTGATCATCATGTTGAAGAAACAATCAGGTGACTTAATATGAGGGAAACTTTGGTCTAGATTAAAGCCGTGTGTGTAGTGTTAAAGATTTAGTTCCTGGGAAAATCTTTTGGTTTGTTTTCTTTCCTATAGTTTCAGTCAATATCATAGAACCCACCTTGTATGTGATATTGTATATGTCCCGTTGAAAATGAAGTAGCAAAGGACTTTTATGATCTGTAATTTTCAGAACCAGTCCGCCTCTAAACAAGATAATCAAAACTTTTCTTCTTGAAAGATCGATGAAAAAAGCTTGTATATATTAATGTTAATCTGGAGCAAAATGGTTTAATTTCTGTTATTAATTAAGAATAGATACATACATACGACTTTCTTTGAATATATATGTGGGAATTAATGCATGGTGTGGTTGAAAAAATGCTATGATGAAACTACTTAACTCGAGATAGAATATTAGAAGGCATTCTTCCCAATTAATATGAACCAGGTTTATAAATACAACACTTGGAAGGGATAAAATGAAATTCTAAATTTAATTATAAGATATCTTTACAATACTTGTCTTCCCCTATTGCGAGTATTATATATAATTCTAAAATATTATATATGTTTATAGCCTAGGAAATTAAAAAACCAGTAAACTAACCTTTTGGAATTTTCATTTCATTCTTCTTTAATGCATTAATTACATTGGTTTTAAAGAACAGATAGTATAGCATAGTATAGTAGTTGTGTGTATGGGAGAGTTGGCAAAAACGTGTTCCGAGAGTACTGTATTGTGTTTTCTTGACTAATTATATTGAATGGCATAAATAATGAATGTGTTTAGAGTTACAGCCATTAATTACTGTTAATAAATTGATGTAGTAGTACTACTGCCTACTGGAATCAAGTCCTCGTGTCTTCACCAACCTTTTCAAAGTGTAAAGATATGATTTTTGATTGCTAGTGACATGTTACCACCTCTTCTAACTAAGAAACTTCTTACTTTTTCTTGCATTTATTCACATGAAAAGAAAAGGGAAAAAAAGCCATACCCCTGTATGTTTTTCATCCAAGAATTAATTTGGTGGCATCATATATATATATATATATATAAATTGTATATGTATCCTCACATTTCAAGGGCTGTCATCTTATATATGCTTTTGACTATGGCACAGATTATCAATTTGTATTATATGCGCCTTCATGTGTGAGGCTTATGTGGATCTTTTGTTTCAAAGCTAAGGAAGGAAATAACCTACTTTGCTACATGAAGAAGCAACATGCATGGGTTCAAGGTTAAGTTCAAACCCGAAAAAAAAAAAATTATCTTCAAGGTTGTGTTGTAGCTAGAGTTCTATAAAACTATGTATACTTATAATTAACTTGTTTGTTTATAAATAACCGGCTCTAAATTTGAGAAAGGAATAAAGGATGCGTTACACGTCTAACAGATTACGTAAAACTTTGTTATTCAAGTTGTATGAATCATATTAAAAATAGCAAAGTTTTCACTCCAAACAGATTACGTAAAGCACAAGTATTCACTCCAAAGTTTTCATGGCAATTGAGTTGAGCCAACTGTAAGAGGCGCATGCAATTGAACTAAAAATAGCAAGGCAGTCGAGTGGACTTAGAAATGGTGGGTAAATTAAAGTTGGGAAAACGTAGAAAAGTTTATTGTGAAAGTTGGCATCAAAGAGTAGGTGTAGAAAATGAGGGAAAGCAGTAGAAATTACATATGATGAGGAAATAGGAATGAAAGGTTTGCAAATTGTTGGAGCATTGGAAGGATTAAAAAAAGAAAGTATTGCTTTGCTACTATATAAATATATATGCTTAGTTAAGAGTAACATTGTGATGTAAAGGCTTGCTTTAAATGCAAGGCAATGCCTCCCTTGTTTGACCCGCATTTTTAGCCTTAGAATTCGCTCTCTTGTTTCTTTTCTTTTACTGTATTTTTTTTCTCAATAAAGAAGTCCCCTTCTTTATTTAACACTATTAATGCAATTCTTCTTCAGAGTAATTAATTGTTTGTCTAATCTATATGTTACTATGTAATTAGTTTCACGTTACAAATTCAACCATAGTTAAATTGTTTTTTTGTAAAAAAAGAGAGGGATCTAGCACCCCCTACACGCAATACTGTAAGAAAAATACAACGCTTGATTTATCTAATTCATAATTTATATCAAACATGACTCATAAAATGTGAGCAAAATTCATAACTATAACTAAAATTAATCCATCAACAAGTCGCACACATATCTAGTCTCGGCGATATTCATACGAACTTTTTTTGAGATCCATATTGAACTCATCAACGCTAAGTTAATATGTTAGTTCATGTTGAATAGAACACAATACAACATAATCTAAGTGAATAGGAAGAAAAGTTAAAAATAAGAAATAGTTTTTACTTTTAAGACCGGTAGGAAATGTTTTGGAATTTCAACTTCATGCACGCCAAGACACATTTGTTTTTAACTCCAGGGTAAAATGTGACGGTCAATTGAAGTGAAAATAGATTTCCGCTTAAAACCATTTTTCCCAGTGTTTGATATTCGTCATTTATATATAAATGTATCCTTGCCTTGAAAATCAAAATTTCCTTTTTAAAAAAATAAAATAAAAATTGGTGGAAATATGATTGTTTTTAAAGAAGAAATTTTTTACAATTGGGCTTTATCTCAGACACTAACTACCAACTTCCGGGATGGCATCTCACTTTCACATATAAAGATTTAATCCACTGGTCCATTCACAGTGTCCATAATAATCTTTACCACATGACATGATACTAAGCCCAGTTTATAAGTCTCATCCAAATCCAGACAGAGCCTGTAATATTGCAAAAATTGTCCAGAAAATTGTACCAAAATTTTCCAGCAACTCATCAATGGTTTGTCTATACAATGTATACATTCTTTTTAATAAAAATTTCATCTGCATTATGATGCTAGTTATAATAATAATAATATAAAAACTTGATCTTAAAATTTTTTTGGAATAATATGCACATTCCTCAGCATAATTTTTAGAGCTCCATGATCAAGATCGGTGTATTTGTAAAAGCGAACTACAATAATTGATCCTAGAACCGATGTAGAAAAAATGTCCGGATATTGAACTGGTATATATGGTAATGGATCTTTTGTATCACTTTTGTGTATGAATTCATGTATCACTATATAAGATTTTATCACGTATCACTATATAAGATTTTATCACGTGTATAATCACTTATACTTTAGCGTTGATCAGGTTTTAATTTTATCTAAAAAGATACATAGTAATATACAAAATAGTATAGAAAATCCAAATCGGTTATATATCCATCCATTTGCCTAAAAATGAAGCTGAAGATAAAGCTAATTAGTTATAATTAAAGATCATGGTTATGAAAAAAAATATTATAGTTTAACCAAATCATGAAAATCAAAGAATCTTGAAAGTTGGATGGAAATTTACATGCAGGAACCAAATCCATGTGGGTCATGTGAATATGTGGTGATCTTGGTGACTTGAACAGAAGAGTTAATGAAGAGTGAGAGATTACTCCAGAGAACAAACTGAATTAAGAAATGAACACATTAAAGCATTAAATTGTTACTTATATGTTTTGAATCAAGATTTAAAGATTCTACAATAACTGACACTCTTCTTGTTCAGTTTCTTTCCCACTGCCACATTCACATGCTCTCTTACTAGTACTGTACCCACAGATTATTTGAAAATTTAACTGCAATCTGCAGGTGGTCCAACAGTGCATGCACTATTAATGGTCCAATTTGCAAATCACCAGAATGATGCTACATGGAAAGTGGAAATCTACAAGATCCACCAAACACCCAAGCAATTTTGGAAGAAATTTGTAAAAAATAAAATCAGTACACATGCATTCTATACCCTTTGTCTCCCTTGGGCTTGGAGTAATATGAAAGTGGGATAGTTTTGAGAGTAGAGTAATGCAGTGTCTAAGCTGTTTGTATTGTTGCCCACATTTGCCACTAATTTTTGCAGTTTGATGTTGATTCTTGGAATTGAATTGAAGCAATCAAATGTTAATTCTTGAACTATTATATGAGGATGCAAAGAGTTAATACCATGTCCATGCATGTTAGCCCAAAATATATATTCAATTACTTAGTCAACTCCCAGAAACCAAAACTCCAGTTGTCTTGTATGGGGGGCATCGCAAGATACTGCTCAGTCCCAATTGTTTTTCATTAAAACGGTTTGTTTAGCTTTGATATTTGAAGCTGGCATTTGATCACGAAGATACTGGAAAATGTGTTATAATTCTATTAATGATGCTCTTCATTATTCAAGTTCTACATAGAAATTGAGCACAATACAATCTTTTGCCATTTAAACAGGCTAAATTCTAATAAAAACAAGATCAAAAGGTAAAAAAGTTAATTCAACGTTTTCCAAATCCTGGTTTTGGCCATGCAAAAAATGTCATACAACTTTTTTCAAATCCGGTTTTGTTCATTCAATAACTGATCTTTCTACACTCAACGGTGTAGAAAACTTTTTCCTACAAAAAAGATTCACAATGGAAAAGAAGCAGTAGTAATAATTTCTTGAAACTAAACTAGTTGAGAAGACTCTTGTTTTACATAACCTTGTGAAAGGCGAATGCGGAGCATGTAAATCTTTCCATTAATTTGAGGGTCATACATTAATCTCTAAGATAGAGACACGATGTATTATTAATGAAGATTATTCATGCATGTTCTCCAAGTAATAACTTGATAAAATTAGCAGAGCAACCGCGGGAGGTCCTGGCGTTTGAGACCGTATTACAGCGACCAATAATACCCAAGCATAGACTTGAAAAATTCGATTCTTCATATTCATTGTCTTCCTCATCTTCATCTTTCCTTCTTCTTGAATTAAACGCCAATCTTCTACGAGGCACGTCTGCGGATTTCGGCGGAGTGCAAGGAGATGATGATCGAACTGAAGGCGAAGAAGACCACGGCGAAGATGATACTGATGAGGAAGAAGTGGACGAGGATGAGGACAATGACGGAGACGAATGCAAATGGCTTTTCCTAATGAACTTCAGCTTAGGAAGTACATTATGCAAGATCCCACTACTATTAACCGTCTCAGAATCATGCTTCTTCACAGGTTTTCTTGCAGGGCTGGACAGGTACGAAGGTGGAGGGGTGAGAGGAGGGAGTGGACGCCTTTCGTGAAGGCTGACTTTCGGGGTCCCTGGACGAGATTCCCACGTAAATGGGACAGAAATGGAGGAATCCCCATAGTAGACTTCGTTAGCAGGGTTGGTGCTCATTGATCCTTGCTTGGACAGACGCTTAGAATTATTAGAAGATGATTTTTTGTCCCGAGGCTGCTGGGGTCTGACTTTGATTGGCTTAATGACAACATCTGAGATGTTTGTGTGCATTTTTTTTTTCCCTTTGTCTAATTGAGCTTCTCAAAGAAGTACGGTCGGGAGGAGGGAAGAACAAGTTAGAGTCACTATGGAGACTTTAACTTTGTGTGTTCACTAGATTTATATACAGTTTGATTCTCAATACAGACTTTATATTCGTGAACTTTCATTTTTTTTTGTATTTTCCACCTTCCCCTCACTGTTTTGGCCAAAGCCCATGAGGGCCATGAGGGCCATGAGCGTGCATATAGGCAGATGTATATATTTCGCCGTAATGTACGTTTATGGTTAAAGAGTGATAGGGTACGTGAAACGAGCAATCTTGGACCAGCTGATGCTGATGAATGATGGCCAATGGCCGTATTCGCAGTTGGAAATTGCACATGTAGTCAAAGTTAATTCTGAATTTTCTAGATTTTAACACCTAAAAGCTCGGGGGGATTAGTAGCAACCTTTGACTCCAGTACTAGTTAAATGCTGAAATGCTCGTGACTTGCTCAATCAATGCGGCAATCCATCTTGTCTGCGAATCTAATTTATGAAACAAAAACATGAAGTTCCAAGGCCAGATAGTTCAAGCTCTTAACTACGTACGACGCAATACGAGGGCTTCTTTGTGCTATGAATATTTGACGGTTCAAATCTCCCGGTTTGCAATTAAGGTTCTAATAATTCAATTCGTCATTATTGAATGATTGTTTAGACAACATAAGTAACAAACTACAACTAGTCAAAGGTCATTTTCAAATTTTAGTACGTCAACCATGAACCTAGTTCTCATCTCGTGGGCAGAAAAAAAGAGTTGATTTTGTACAAAAATAACAATATTAAAAAATATGTTGAATTTGACAATTTTTGAATTGTATTTTGCATTCATATCAATTTTGAATTTGCATGCAAATGAATAGTGTGAAAGAAGATCACCAAACTTTTATTTTTTTTGTAGGCTATAGAACACATATTTTGGCCGAAAATGATAATATAAAAAAAAACGTGTCATTTTGGCTGTTTCTCTGTCATTTTTAACACCCATAACAACTTTCAATGTGTATTCTAGTAAATTATGTCAAAAAAAATGAAACTCACATTTGTTACCAAATCTCTATTTTTTGTGGGCTATAGCACACGTATTTTGACTGAAAATAACAATGTAAAAAATCTTGTCGATTTTTACCATTTTTGTGCTATTTTTTGCACCTGCCTCAATTGTGATGTGCATTCTAGTGAACGATGTCAAAAAAAGTGAAACTCACATTTATCACTAAACGTCCATTTTTTGTGGGCTATAGCACACGTATTTTAACCGAAAATGACAATGTCAAAAATGTGCCGATTTTGGCAATTTCTGTGCTATTTTTTGCACCCGTTTCAATTGTGAATGTGCATTCTAGTGAACGGTGTAATAAAAATGAAACTCACATTTACCATTAAACCTCCATTTTTTGTGGGTTATAACACGTATTTTGGCCGAAAATGACAATATAAAAAAAGTGACAATTTTAGTTATTTTCGTGCTTTTGTACCCTCCTCAATTGTGAATATGCATTCTAGTGAACGGTGTCAAAAAAAGTGAAATTCATATTTATCACCGAACCTCCATTTTTTGTGGGTTATAGCACGTGTATTTTGGCCGAAAATGACAATGTAAAAAAATATGCCGATTTTGGCCATTTTCGTGCTATTTTTTGTGCCCGCCTCAATTGTGAACGTACATTCTAGTGAACGGTGTCAAAAAAGTGAAATTCACATTTATCACCGAACCTCCATTTTTTGTGAGTTATAGCACACGTATTTTGGCCGAAAATGACAATGTTAAAAAACGTGCAGATTTTGGCTATTTTCATGTTATTTTTTGCGCTTGCCTCAATTGTGAACGTGTATTCTGAAGAATGGTGTAAAAAAAATTAAAACTCACATTTATCACTAAACCTCTATTTTTTGTAGGTTATAGCCAACGTATTTTGGCCGAAAATGACAATGTTAAAAAACATGTCGATTTTGGCCATTTTCGTGCTATTTTTGTACTCGCCTCAATTGTAAACGTGCATTGTAGTGAACGGTGTCAAAAAAAGTGAAACTTACATTTATCACCAAACCTTTATTTTTTGTGGGCTATAACACACGTGTTTTGGTCGAAAATGACAATGTTCAAAATCGTGCAGATTTTGGCTATTTTCGTGTTATTTTTTGCATCCGCCTCAATTGTGAACGTGCATTCTAGTGAACAGTGTAAAAAAAAGTGAAACTCACATTTATCACCAACCTCCATTTTTGTAGGCTATAACACATGTATTTTGGCCGAAAATGACAATGTAAAAAAAGTAATCATTTTCGAACTATTTTTTGAACTCTCCTCACTTGTGAACGTGCATTCGAGTGAATTGTGTCGAAAAACCTGAAACCTATATTTATCACAAAACCTCCATTTTTTTATGGGTTATAACACACGTATTTTGATCGAAAAAACAATATCAAAAACGTATTGATTTTGATTTTTCTGTATTACTTTTTAAACTCATCTCAAATTTGAATGTGTATTCGAGTGAATTGTGTCAAATAAAATGAAATTCATATTTATCACAAAACTCACATGTTTTGTGAGGTAAATGACAATGTAAAAAAAGTGCCCATTGGCTCCAATTGTCAAATCTAAGACAACCTACCATCCTATACTAGACGCCAGGAAGAAATTAAGGGGAGAGAAGTGCAAAAAGTAAAGAATGTGCACACGTCGTTACCAAATAACTGCAGTAAAAATATGCATGCAGCATGCCATGATAATTCTCTCTGAAGCTCACGAATCTTGTGACTTCTGGCACTCAGGCAGGAGACTAAGATGAACACTATTTGACAAATTCTTTGGTAACTAAATGGCACATATTACATAATTTATAACATTTGACCTACTGGCATTAATCTACAAAAGCCAATGCTACGTGTCAAAAATACAGTATATGTTTTGTGCAGAAAATCTGCTTTAGTACAAACTGTACAAGTGAAGAAGTTTATTTCTGATTAATTTAAGTTCGTGAATTACTCCCCAAAATAAGCACAACAAAATTCTCCATATTCTGACCAATGGAAGAGTTCTAATGTAACTAACCTACAAAATTCTCCTGTTAATGGACGTCTAACATCTCAACCGAGAGAGCAAGACATTTGAGATGGCAAATACCATCTGCTTACCAATAATCCTTGCAAGAACAAAGTCCATCCTTAAATTGGTGGAAACGACTTCGATCCCTTATTATAATCTCTCTCTTATATACCATAGAAGTGATCTTCATAACTAAGTGGCAATCATTACAAGTTCGGAGATTCTTCACTACAAGAATTGTTTTCCCTGCAGGAGTATTCATAAGTCCAAAAGCAACAGCTATTCTCTCACTGTGGTACTTCACAGCACTCTCTTTCTCTTCATCCTCAATGTCATGTAGGACAGAAGATGTATCTGGCTCGTATCCATGAGCCTGTAGTTCCCTTCCAATGTCATCCAAAAATGCATGAATTTCTTGGAACTGAGGATGTGACGTGTCCCCAGCTAAAAATTCATGTACAACATTGTCTACCTCCACTGAACTGCATCCAGGCGTTTTATGCACCCCTCTCTCCGTCATCAACTTCCGGCAGAAATTTACATCATTCCAGCGGTTTAGAGATGCATATACATTAGATAAGAAAACATAATTTCCTCCATCTAGTGGATCCAACTGTAAGAGATTTTTGGTTACCTTCTCACCAATTTCGGTATCTTTATGCATTTGACAAGCTCGGAAAAGACTTCCCCATACCACAGCGTTGGGCTCCATGGGCATGGTTTTCACTAGTTCTAGTGCTTCTTGCAGAAAGCCAGATCGACCTAAAAGGTCAACCATGCAGCCATAATGTTCAATTGCAGGTTCAACATCATAAAAGCACTGCATTTGTGAGAAATAGCTTCTGCCTTCACGAACCAAACCAGAGTGGCTACATGCACAAAGAAGTCCAACAAAGGTAACACTATCTGGTTTTATTCCATTCTTCTTCATTGAAATAAAAATATCTATAGCTTCCTTTCCATACCCATACATGCCCAGGCCAATAATAATAGAATTCCAGCAGAAAATATTTTTCACTTTAAGGCCATGAAAGACATTGAGGGCAGCTTCTATACTCCCGCACTTCCAGTACATATCTATTAAAGCATTACCTAAAACAACATCAACTCTCAATCGTTTTGTCCTAATAAAACTATGAATCCAATCACCCATTTCTAAAGCTCCCAGATGAGCACACGCTGCTAACAAACTGATCATAGTCACCTCGGTGGGCATCACATTTTCAGCCTGCATCTTTCGAAATAAATCAATGGCTCTCCTAAATTCCAGAGAGTGAACATATCCCGTGATCATTGTATTCCACGTTACAGCATTCTTAGCTGGCCCCATCCTGAGAAACAACTCCTCGGCCTTCACCAAATTCCCAGTTTTACAATATCCATCCACCATTGCATTCCAAGAAATCACATCTTTGCAAGGGTTCTGATCAAAGAATAACCGAGCAGAGGATACATCACCCACTTTGCAATAGCAAGTAATAATGGAGTTCCAAGAACAAGAATTTCTCTCTGGCATAGCATCAAACAACTTTTTGGCCTCATCAACACGTCCATGCTTACTGAAAGCCGCAATCATAGCATTGCTCGCCACAATATCTCTTTCAGGTATTTCGTCATACACTTGATTTGCAGAAACTAAATCCCCAACCTTTGAATAAAAGTCCAACAACCCAGTTTGCAAAATCACATCATACTCAAATCCCAACATAAATATCTGACCATGAAACGATTTCCCCAACTGGGCCTCATCCAAACCAGCGCAAAAACGAAGAATCAAAGAAAAGGCATTTTTATTGGGAACTAACTTGAAAGACCTCAAACCATTATAAAAATCAAGAAAATCCCTTAAACTTCTAGATTCTAATGAAACCCGAATCATCAAATTCCATAGTGACGGATCAGGTTTCGGTAATGCATACAATATCTGTCTAGCATACTGTCTGTGTTGCAAATCGTAACAGGAGAACAGAAATTCACTAAGAAGAGATGTGGAGTTGATAAGGCCATTGGTGAGGATTTGAGCATGAATTTGCTTCAACTGTCGAAGAGTTGGGAGAATCCTACTGTTTGATAATGTGAATTTGAGATGATAATCAATGAGGGATGAGAAAGTTTTGGTGATGGAATTCATCAAACTAAAATAACCGACTGATGTTTAGGGATAGGGAGGACGATGATGCATTTTAATGGCTAGTTTATGGCGCTAACGTTTAAAATTTCTACTTATAAATCATTGGCTACGTTATTATTGGGTTGCAAGTTTGGGCTGAAAATTTACCTGCCTCGTATTAGTGGCTCCTGTTGTATATTGCCGCTCTCCGGCCCGAAAATGACACACATAAATCCAAGCCTATATATATAGCCCACCAGAAACGGTAGTTGTGTGAAATTTTTAGTTTTTTTTTATTTATTTTTTTATCACAATCTAATATTTTTACGAATTCATAAGTACAAAATGGTTGCTTTTCAAAAAAATGACAGTTTTTTGGTTGAAAGCTATGGGCTATAGCCTACCAAGTATAAATTTATTTATTTTTTATAATTTTGTATCCACCATTAGGGCTGAGAACGAACACGAACGTTCACGCTCGGGCTCGACTCGATAAAAGCTCGGCTCGAGCTCGTTCATTTAATAAATGAACGAACACGAACAAGATTTTAGGCTCGATTAATAAATGAACAATAAATGAACACATGTGTGAAAGCTCGTTTACGTTCATGAATAGCTCGTTAAAAAACTCGTTCATAACTCGGTTAAAGCTCGTTAAAAGTTCGTTAAAATATTAATTATATAATATATATTGAACTTATACACGAAATAAAACTATTAAACAATAGAAATATATAATTGGGTTTATATATATATATATATATATATTTATTGACACATAAATCACACTATACGGTGGTAAGAACGAACATAAACCTTTATGAACAAGACCGAGATCGGCTCGGTTAAAGTTCCACTGAATCTCGTCTACTTAATAAACAAGTGAACACAAACAAAACTTTATGTTGGGTTAATAAATGAATAATAAATCAACAAGCAAGTGAAAGATTCGTTTAGGTTGGTCAACAACTTGTTAAGAATTTAGTTAAAGTATAAATTATACAATATAAATAATATATACCCTAAGTAAAACTCTTAAATAATAGAACAAATCGATTTTTTTATACATATAAGCACACAAATTATTATATATGAGTTTGAATTAAATTTGTACATTTATGTAAAGAGACAAAATATATTAATTTAACTAAATTATGCATTTTTATTCAAGTCGGGAAGTGTTCACGAACAAAGCTCGGGCTCATTTCGATTCGCATAAAGCTCGGCTCGAGCTCGTTCATTTAATAAATAAACGAACACGAACAGATTTTTAGACTCGATTAATAAACGAGCCGGGCCTGAACACCCTAAAGCTCAGGCTCGGCTTGACTCGATATCACCCCTATCCACCATTAATGGGATTACATGTTTGATGTTTCCCATTAAATAAAGAGCAAAAATAACATTCTATTAAGAACCAATAGATTTTTTTGTTATATTCTCGACTTCAATCTATAAATATAAGTAATGTATATTTAATATTTTTCTTATAATTTACTAATCACTTTATAAGATTTTAGTAATAATTTATAAATTGAAACACGGTATAGACCATAGGAAGATCTGGAATACTATTAAGAGCACGAAATTATTGTTTTTATAAATTGATAAATTTTGTCAAAAACCTAATGCATAGCTCACCAAAATTTAAAATCTTTTGAATTTTTTTTTAAATTTTTTTTTATCATAATCTAATATTTTACATTTTGCATTAAGTTGGAAGTATGTAAATTGATAGATTGTGAAAAAAAAAAAAAAAGAAGTTAGAAAAATTAGTTGAATTGGAAATGATCCGACCAGGTAGTGACATGTGGCTTCCAACGATTATGGGATGAAAATGTTGATTAAAAGATTCCCAATACTTAAATATAGTAAGGGCTCGTTTGGTTGGCAGGGAATCTGGGTTGGGAAAGTAATATTTTTCCTAATTTCCAGATTCCTGTGTTTGTTTCAAACTGGGAAAGTAATCATTTTCCTTATTATTAAATTCCTGCGTTTGTTTCGACCAGGGAAAGTAAAAAGAATCCTAAACCATGGAAAATAACTGCAAGATTCCAGGATTATGAATCCTCTTTAAAAGTTGGTATTCTGATTCCTCTCTTGAGGACTTTGACTATTTGGCTCTTTCTTTATGTTTATTATTTATATTTTGAGTTTCATATATTTCTTATGCTAAATTCTAATTCATTTGGTCAAATAATTTTATTTTTTTTAGTTTATTTTTTTTATTGAAATTACTACTTAACTGAAATTAAAATGTTAGTAGTTTTTAAATGTCTTTATATTGACTTTAAAAAGGTAATTCAATGTAAAAAGAGTTAAATAGATAGATGGTATGTTATTTTTTTTATTATTAAAATTATTAACATTGTGGGGGGTTTTATATAGTTGTTTATAAAAACTCAAAATTGTATTTATGTTGCTTTAGACTTTTTCTTTCATATTTTTACTTCATTAATTTTCATACATTTTATATTTTCAATACTTATTGTTTAATAAATTTGAGCTATTTTTTATTAATATTAATTTATAAATTTATTTTTCATTTATTTAATCAACTATTTTTTTTAATAATATTAATAAAGAAAAATTTTATTTTAACACTTTTTTATAAGTTGTAGTTAATAGCTTAATTATTTAATTTAATTAAGAATGATAATTTATACAATGATAAAAATATAAAACATAATATTAAAATATATATTATAAGGCAAAAATATATAATTAAGTTTCATGATATGATTTAAAATAAAACTATATAAATGGTTATGTATAAGTATAACATACAAATAAAATTCAAATAACATTATTTGGTTCAATAATTTAAATCAAATAATAAAACAAGAATCATACTAACTTTTTTAAGAATCTATCCAAACACAGGGTAAGTATTCAGATTCCTCACAATTAAATTTCTAGGAATCAGATGATCAGGAAAAACATTCATTTTCCTCAAAATTAAAATCTCAAGAATCACAATCCTATTAAACATTACTTTCCTGCCAACCAAACGAGCCCTAAGAGTTTAGGATTCCTGAAAAAGTGAAGTACTGAACTGAACTGAATCACGATAAAGATTTCTGATTTGGAGATCTTACGCTTTGTACACCACACGTGTCTATTCTTTTACCGTAGACCACCCCACATGGAAACTTCCTCCTCCCGCTGTTTCCTTCCGAACACGAACATACACAGCCTTGGTTGGCCACATGTATATTTTCTTTGATTATTTTCATCTTCCTCTCCCTCTCTCTCTTTTGTGGAATTGGGAAACATCGTTCTTCATACAGCCACGCCACGCCACGCCACGCCACAATTCTTTCTTATTTTCTTTAACAGTTTGCAGAGTTTTTTATCTGGGTATTTCTTGCTCTGGCTCAGCACAGAGGATTTTTAGAAGAGGTAAATTATTTTCACCCTTTTGTATTTTGTTTTCATTTATTGGTTTTTGGCACTCTTGGTCTTAGCTTACTTGTTGTATATTATTTGGGATTCGATTCATGTTTCATCCAGTTTGATTATTATACCCTTTATGAATCAAGCTCGATTCTTGAAGAGTTGGGATGCTCTTTTGGGATTGTTTCTTGGGTGTTCATAATCATATGTTGGAAATGCAAGAAATCTTTCATTGTTACATTAAAAATTGAAATGTTTTTCTTTTTTACTCTTCATCACAAGAGTTTCTGTTACTATTTTTGCCAAATTTATGCAGTAATTCTTATTCTTGGTAACTCTTATCTGTACCTCAGATTATTTTATACTATATGTTCGTCTTGATTTTGGAAAACAATCTTATGCGCGTAGTAATGAATTGTGTTTCATTGATTTTGTCACGAGTAGAATGCTTGGGAAGTGAGTTGCTACAAGTTTAGATGATTTTCTGGTCCTTTTCCTTCTCGCCTGCTGTTTAGAGTGCTTGTCATTAGTATTTTGTAGCACTATGCAAGACAATATTCTTTTTCTTGGAATGTTCATTTCACTAAAACTTATGCACTCACTGTGTTCTAACTGCATTTACACTAACCAAGTTATGTCTTTTCATCTCTGAAATTGTTTTCTATACATGCATTGTACATTTACCCTCGTAAAGTATTAAGAGAAGTTGGTCTTCAAATTTCTGTATTGTGTAGACTGTGCCCACCATTGCTATTGGTCATAGTAGTGCTTTGCTACTGATCCCATGTTAGTTGCTACTGGATAACCATTGGTAACCATCTCTATTTAAGGTTCAGTATTCTAGTTGTTTTCATCTGCACTCCAGTCAATTGAGCACACACACTTTCCTTTCTGTTACGCAGGCCTGAAACTCGTGTTCTCTTTGGTCTTATTCCGTGCTCTATCTTCAAACTCTTCAAGTCGACTGATTCGTTCAATTGCTCATCTACAAATGCTTTTGGCATTACCAGTTGAACTTTGAGACAGAGAAGCCAGGAAATGTAGAAATATGTGCTTGAGCATTTTACATTGTCCTGCTGCCTTTGTACATTTTCCTTCTTTCATCCTTGATGGGATTAGTTGCCTTGATCGTTGTGTATTTCCTTACAGTGCCAAAAGGAAAATTGGGCCAAGATGTTCTGAAGTTCTGGTTCTGGTTGTAATGCCTGACCTATGTGAGGATGGTTGAGATGTATTGAGTATCAAAGGCTCTGGCCTATCTTTTATGTTCTTATCAGCAGGATAGAAAAGATGTATCGGTTATCTGTGTAGTATTCTATAGTTTGGAAATGGAAAACAAAGGAAGTGTACTGATGGAAAGATATGAATTAGGTAGATTGCTAGGACAAGGCACATTTGCTAAGGTTTACTTTGGTAGGAGTATTATTACTGGGCAGAGTGTAGCTATCAAAATGATAGACAAGGAGAAAATTTTACAGGTTGGTCTTATTGACCAGATCAAGCGAGAAATCTCTGTTATGAGACTGGTTAAACACCCTAATATTGTGCAGCTTTATGAAGTCATGGCCACCAAATCCAAGATTTACTTCGTATTGGAATACGCAAAAGGGGGTGAACTGTTTTACAAGATTTCCAAAGGTAAGCTGAAGGAAGATGCTGCACGAAAATATTTTCAACAGTTAGTTAATGCCGTTGATTTCTGCCACAGTAGGGGTGTTTATCACCGGGATTTGAAACCTGAAAATTTACTTTTAGATGAGAATGAGAATCTGAAAATATCTGACTTTGGTTTAAGTGCATTGGCAGAATCAAAGCGCCAAGATGGGCTTCTTCACACGACTTGTGGTACTCCTGCATATGTTGCTCCTGAGGTAATTAATAGGAAAGGGTATGATGGAGCCAAAGCTGATATTTGGTCATGTGGGGTGGTTTTGTATGTGCTATTGGCTGGTTATCTTCCCTTTCATGACTCAAATTTGATAGAGATGTATAGGAAGATTGGTAAAGCAGAGTTTAGATGCCCAAATTGGTTTCCACCAGAAGTTAGGAGACTACTTTTTAGGATATTGGACCCAAATCCAAATACTAGACTCTCGATTTCAAAAATAAGGGAGCATCCTTGGTTCAAGAGGGGCATGGATTCCAAAGTTACGAAGGCCTCTATGGAAAATAAAGATTTAGCTTCTTCAAGTACAGATGCAGGGACTGGTTCCGGTGAGAGTAGTATTACAGCTGCTGATAACCAGCAAGACCCCGTCACACTTTCAAACTTCAATGCATTTGATATCATCTCTCTTTCTGCTGGATTTGACCTATCTAGACTATTTGAAGAACCTTGTCGAAAGAAAGAATCTAGATTCACTTCTTGGCAACCAGCAACCATCATAATCTCTAAGCTGGAAGAAGTTGCTAAGCGTTTGAAGCTGAAGACAACAAAAATAGATGGAGGGTTGTTCAAATTCGAAGGAACAAAAGAAGGCAGAAAGGGGATATTGTCAATCGATGCAGAGATCTTTGAGGTCACTCCTACATTTCATATGGTGGAGATGAAGAAATCAAGTGGTGATACATTGGAATATCAAAAGATATTAGATGATGGCCTAAGACCTGGTCTTCAAGATATTGTTTGGGTTTGGCAAGGAGAAAAAGAACCTCGGGAGTGTAAGCATCAGGATCAGCAAATCCAACATCAGCAGCTGGAATCCCGAGTATCAGAGGACCAGCAACAGCAACAGCGACAGCGACAGCGACTTCAGCAGTTAATGTTGCAGGACAACTTACCTTGATTTTGTACAGCATACTTCTTTTATGTATCTACACGTTCAGAGTGGCCTTTTTTGTTTACTCTGACTCTCTCTTCTTTTGCCAAATACCTTGCCTATTGATGTCATTTACGCTAATAGTTGCCTCATTTTCAGATCAATGATACAATCTTGAAATCTTTACCGGTATCCTCTTCTGATTGCAACCATAATGTACCCCTGCATATGCAACATCCAAGGCAGAAGTGCTATAACTTTAGGTAAATGATGATAAAATGATTAAAGAATGAGTTATGTATCTATAAACGCTAGTTTTTGATTGTGGGTCATTGGCACGTCTAACTGATCTGTCTCGAAAATACTTCTATGTTGTTCGCTTCTGAACGTTTGATTACTTTCGGGCTTTGCAACTGTCATGTGATATTCCTCTTTAACACATGCTTCTGGGGAGAGTTCTTTACGAATAAAATGAAAACATGGAATAGCAAAAGAGAATGTAAAGTTTCCACCATTTCCTTGCAAATTTGGCTTTTAGCAAATTAAGACTAACGTTTGAGAAATTTTCTCTTCTCAATTTGGATAAATTCAGTAAGTTAGCACTGAAACTGATTCATTTGCAATTCCTGTCTTTAAGATTGATTGCTTATTGTTTAGCCTCTAGAGAGCAAAGACTCCCTACTCAAGTTCGAGATCAACTGTTTCTCTTTATTCTTTTTCAACTACAAGATTTGATAAAAGCACCAATTGGTTGTTGTATTTGTGACCGGACATGCAACAAAGTAGCAAATGTCCATTCTGTGAGGATTAGGAAAACAGGGTTCATAATAGATACAAAGAAAATTGACTGTGAAGATGCAAAAATTACAAAAGCATATGCATAGTTGTGTCTTTCATTAACTTCAAAGTGTACATTAGTCTGCATTTTCAACTGCGTTTCCAACATCAACTACTTCTCATTATCTTCTTCAATGTCAAGTAGAAAGATTGCATGTCCCATACATTATTATATTTGGGGAAATTGAGAACAAGCTGGACAGCAAAAATGTCCTCTAGCTTGACATTTGTTGCATGAAATGGACAATCCTTTCGACTGAGCCTTGAAGGATTGATAAACACCATCGACAGGATTGAAACTGAATGAATCTCCTCTAATACTCGAACCAGTTCCCTTGCATTTTGAGCATGCTATCAACTTCAAATCACCACATCTCTTGCACATCCCCACTGAACTGTTTGTGCATCAAAATACAGAGGGACTCATTAAATATTTTCACTGTTATTCCAAAGCTACATGCCCCAGAAAACAAAATAAAAGAACAAGAATAAGAAAGCCAACTTGAATGATCCAAAGGCAATGCTAAGCAGCAGCAAAAAGTGTAAAACAAAGGAAAGGGAGAAAAAAAAAAAATACCTGCGCTGGGAAGCAGCAATGATATAGTCAATCTTTGGGGCGGCAATTGTGGCTCCAAGAAGCAGAGCACCAACACAATATCCGGCTACTTCATTTGCTAACATTTCTTCTTTATAATTCTTGTTCCAACTTCCAACTTCCAAGCAGAGAATGAGGGCAGAGCAAAGTAGTCGTTGAGATGGTTGGTTGCTAGTGCGCCTTCGTTCTAGTTCTATCCGAGTCCGCTTCTCATCACTGTGTGAAGTAGCTAAATATAAAGAAGGATGACCACTCTGTCACTCATTCCTTATCCAGAAATCGAGGCTTCAGAAGGTTGAACAGTGCTTTTGTTATTTCTCAAGATTTCCGTCCTTTTAAATGTATACACTTTGCATGCATCATAACGAGTATAATTTGGCCATAGCTGGGGCTTAATGTAAATGAAACTTTTCTTCGGATAAATAAGATTGAGTAATTGTGAATATTATGTTTTTGTTTCTTTTTTTCATTTTTTTTTTGTTTTGGCGAGATTGTAATTAATTGATTGAATAATACTAAAGAGGTAGTATCTTCTGTACAAATTTATCTTGTTTTAAATTTAAATTACATCTTTTAAATTCACTTATTTCTTGATTAGAATCTATTAATTAAAAATTAATTTTCGTGATATTTATATTTTTACTCTCTAATTTTAATAAAATTAAGTCGTTTTAAACATTAGACCGAATAGAAAAGTATAATATTTGATAGATAATCTGGTCTCTTCCTAGAGATGCAAAATACCATAATTAATATATCTTTCTCAATGCCATAATTAATCTTTTTCTGTTTAGGGTTTCACTAAAATGGACAGCTGGAGTATTACAACGCCAGAAGCAACAAATTTGGATGATAATCCAATGCATTTTCTGAATAAGTAAGTAAAACATACATCTGCTGAGAACATATACAGCACTTAAACAAACAAGGGTGAGTTCGTCAAGTCTATAATTTCAGCCTCTGAGAATAAGGGCTTCTTGCTTCTCTTGTTTGCCTTGAAGTAAGGCGAAGGAGTAAACACATCTATTACCACAACTTCAGAGGAAGTGCTGGGACATTGATCTTTATTAGGAACAGTGTTTTCTGGAATTTGTTGCTTTCCCATATGATCATATTCATCAATATACTCATTTGGCAAACCGAAGATTCCTCCATCTTCAGCGTTCGTTGCTTCTTTATTGCAGCTGAAAACAGACAAGGATGGTGCTCTGACTTGGAAGCCATTGGGTTGAAATGATTGCTTACGGATTCCATTTTCTACAACTCCCAAACTCTTCGGCTGTCTCAATAGCTCATCAGGCAGACAGAAGATTTCGTTATCTTCAGCAATTGTTGCCATGTTATTGCAACTGGAAACTGGCATAGATGGTGCTCTGACTGGGCAGGCATTGAGTTGAAATGACTGCTTATGGAGTTCCTTTTCTCCAATTCCCAAGTTCTTCGGCTGTCTCAATAGTTCATCAGGCGAATCAAAGATTCCTATGTATTCGGCATTTGTTGTTATCTTATTGCAGCTAGAAAAAGAAAGGGATGGTTCTGTGACTGGGTTTTGATTGAGTTGAAATGACCTCTTACAGAGTTTTTCTCTAAGTGGTGAGTTATTCAGCTGTTCCAAAAAAGTTCTTTTTCTGCACCCACCTCCCTGTTCAGCCCGGCTATGTTCGCCAAGTTCAACATCATCTTGAACAAGAATAACATCTTTAAGTTTTTGTGCATCTGCTGACCTATTCTCCATAGGTTCCTGAGATTCACCACTTTGTTCACAGTCGTCATCAGCAGCATCCAACAACTCATCATCTTGCTCCACACACGAGCTGCCTCCTATATAGCGTGGAAGCTCGTCAATGGTACAAACTTGGACCTTCATCTGTTCTGGCAGACTAGGGCAATTAGCCATATGATTCATGTATTTCGTGGAGAAGTAGTTTATGGTGAGATTCAGGCTGAAAACACAGAAATCCTTTCAGCCACCGAGTGAAACTTAGATTCATTCTATATTTAAACTTAGAAAAGCATGGAAAACATATCATTACCTCCGCCAAGAAGGAAGGTTGAGTATCGTGTAGGCCAACTTTATCTTATTTGCAATCCCAGAAAGAGATTTGAAAGTTGCAGCTGCTTGTCTTACTGCCAAAGACTCTACGGGGTGCTGCCAGGCCCACTCAAACTGCAAAATTCATTGATCACCGGCTAAATTAGTAGTAGTATTTTTCATTCAAGCAATATCAAAGTGAAAAAGAGCAGTATCTCTTTGATCATTGTTCTCGAGGCCCTCTGTCTATCGATACAAGTTTCAATTTTTAGTAAAAACAGGCTATTCATAATCATTTTGAGTCTAGTAGACAGAAAATCTGGCACGGAAAACATTTACAGGATACAGCGAATTACTTTAAAGTTAAAAGGGCCAACCCCTTTTTCCCTAACATTCACAATCCCCGCAAAAAGCCATCTACCATTCTTAACCCAACTGGTAAGACTATTTAACGCTTCACTCAGACGAGCAAAAAAATAACTTCAACCGAAATGCGAAGTGTCCGAATGCTTCAAAAAAAAATTAAATTGAACAACTTTGATCAACACTGACACCGAATCATGATTGAAAAACAGCATTTGGCATGTACATAGGTACCTGGAGAGCAGCAACATTGGTTGAGAAGCCATATATGCACAAAACCATTTCCCAAGGACGCCTCTTCTTGGTCCTCGTAGCGCCGCTCGTTATTTCCCCATTATGCTGCCTAATCCTCCGCCTTGGATTCACTGTAAACCTACAAAATTGAAAATCAAAAATCAAATCCAACCCTTCTTCTATTAATGCTCTTCCAAACTTTGTAAATTAATACTGAATAAGAAATCCATTTTGAAATCAACAAGTATCAATTCTTACCCAATATAGCAGTGACCTTTAAATCTTGGGGAGAGCGAAGTGAGAAGATAACAAGCGAAAAACTTTCCATTTCCATTTCCTTCTCCGTCTCCTTCGCTTTCTTCCCCTTCTTCGACAATATTGGCCGATAATGTTTCGTCATCCTTTTCGGTTTCTGATCGTCGCCCTTTTCTCCTCCCCATCACTGTGTGTCTGTGTGTGCGAGAGCAATGGATTCCCTGTCCTTCCCATCCAACGCAATTCGACCGTTGCGATAATTATCCTCAGTTCATTAGAGATATTAATGGATTGGGCTTGGAGCTTGGCGAAATTGTGGGCTCACGGTCCACTTCCACTTTACTGGGCTAACAAAACCCAGTGATGTAGTGTAAATCATCGTAATTGCATGCGTTATTCCTAATAAAACTTTAAAAAACTCAAAAAGAATCAAAGTCGGTCTACAAGAACCTTTGAGCTCCAATTAGTTTTTAGTATAGAGATAAAACCATTCTCAAATACGCTGTTGAAAATGTAGAAAAATTAATGTTACTTCAAATTCACCAACTCACCACTTCCACAACAGCAAATCCCGACCTCCACGTATACAGTTCGAAACTTGGAAATGCATCCAACTTGAAAAACTGCAAATCCCGATCTCCACGTTTACAGTTCGAAACTTGAAAATGCATACGAGGGCCTCGTATGTGTTTAAAAATAAAAATAAAAATAATAATGATAATAATAAATGCAATATTATTAGCCAATATTCCTTTATTTATAGTTTAAAAAATAAGAATTTATGAGTCATCCCATTGCAAGCATGTTCTGGTGACATTCCCAATTCAAATATTAGACATTTTTTTTCCTTTTTCACCATATTCTTCTTGGCATGATTTGCCTGAAACGTCCTGGCACAAGCAAATGGCATTTGCTAACAAGCACCCCAACTCCAACCTTACATTTTCCCCACAGAATAGCAAAACAAAGAAGGCCGGTTTAGGCATCCGACAAGCGATAGGCAAATGTTGATTGTTGCCAGATTGGTAATGCAAGCCTGAACCTTTCCTTTGCAAACATCGAACAAAACATACAGGTGATTGAAACTATTATTGCAAGTGAAAATTGGAAGACATGACCAAGAAAATGTTTCGCGTTTATCCTGCCCTAGGAGAAGGAATTCCTAAAATTCAAAAGGATCAAGGCATTTTTCAAACTTATGGCCATAAAGAAGAAGATGCTTCAAAGAAATTTTGTGTACCCACAGCTTGCCTCCCATCAAAGAGATCAAATCAAACAATTACGTTTTAAACTCAAGATTCAATAGTAGAAACTGGTTCCAGCCAAAATTATATCATAACTTACAAAGATATCAATACTATGCAGTGTAAATTATCCTCACTCCATTACAACTAATCCATCAGAATCCATAAATATGTTCATTCCAACACATCCTCATGTAAATAGAGCCATAAAAAGGAGCATCACTGTAAATATTGTGTAACAGAGTACAACTTTTCCACATACAAAAGTCATGCTGTGCTTCTCACAAGTTACATAACAGTGTTAAGATGAAATACCAGAGAACTTCCACCATGACACAGCCAGTATGAACAGCATTCCAACACATTATCGATATACATCAGAAGTACATTAACTCTATACTCAAAATGTATCCGACGCCAATCTCCTAAGGTATCTAAACTTACAATACAACATAAATCGTGAATAGGAGCTTATCCCGAGATGTATAAGAAACCATTATTGCATGTAAAGGCACTGCATCATAGCTGGATATCTAAGCACAAAACTAGTTTGCATTCTCATCATCTTCATACAAGACAAATGACAGAGAAGAGGAGCTTCCTTTTATGCAGTGATCAAGTTCAAAAAGGAAGGACAATCTGAAGAAACAATTTATACTTTCAGTAAACTTTTAGCATTTTAGGCAGAGGGATTCCCTTTTGGTCCCTCATACAAATTGGTAAATCATTGCAATTAATTAAACTAAAAGCTGAACTTGCATTCTAAACTTGCACACAGTAAAGAAGAACAATTTTCCGAAGTTAACCAATTTGGATTTTGTGAAAGAAACAGATTGCATATCCTTAAATTCAGCTCAACAGAAAGTTGAACAACTTCACTAGCACAAAACCAAGACAGAAATTCAAGAATCGTTCAGCACGAGGGAAATCAAACCAGAAACTATACGATATGAGGTTATTCATACCATCATCAGGGTACGTTTAGTAGTGTAAAAGTAAAACTCTACAATAACAATACATGGAAACTATAGAGCCAATAGAAAATGAACAAGTTGTGGCCAGCCCATACAATACAACAATTGAATTCTACAATCACAAACCCATTCGAATCCCCCAAAACAATGAACCTCAAAAGATCTGGTTACGACGGATCAGTGGGATTGTTTATAAGTCGAAGAAGACTCAGACCCAACCAAATTCCTCCACAAATATTTCCCGCTAGCCATGTCAACGCACGTCCAAAACCCTTTGGCAACCGCCCCACAAACCTATTTTCAACATTGAAAAGTACTACACAAGTGTCAAAAATCAAATAAATTAAACATGGTTATACAATGTGAGAAGAGGAAAATGTAGAGAAAGAAAAAAAAAATCACAAGGTACCTTGGATGAAAGAGGAGGAGAATTTGCGGGATTGTTTTCCTTGGCGTCGGCTTCGGCTTCGGCTTCGGCGTCAAGATTGGTAGGTTGAGATTTGAGGTTTCTGAGGACGAAGAATCCGGCGAGAGTTGCAGAGAGGAAGATTAGGATGATTCTCAAAGGACACATTGTTTTGTTTTTTTGTTTTTCTTTCCCCTTTGGCTTTGGTTTCCAGTTTCCTCACTTCCCTTTGAGGTTTTGGAGAGGGGAAAGAATGATTTGGTTGCACATCCAAATAATCCAATCCCCCAATTATTATTGTAGTTAGTGCAAGTTGTGGACTTTTGGCCTCTCATACTTATATTATTGAATTAGTGCATAATCCAACAATACAAGGATAAAGAAAAATACCCAAACAATTAGGACACGGGATTTTTTTTCTCTCTTATTATATCCTAATTAAAACTACATCGCATGATTCACTAATCTCTTATTTAGGGTCTAATAATTTTAAAATAATTTTAATGATATTTATGTATTTAGTCTCTACTTTTAATGAAACTACATAATTTGAAACGTTAGACAGAATAGCACTGCATAAATATTGGACAGAATATCTGGACTTAACAATAAAGCCGTGACTTTTCCTATTCAACTTCAACTTAAACTTTTTGGTTTTTATTATTGTCTCCAAAGAATGGTAGGTGAAAAACAATGGAAAAGAAGATTAGAAGATGAGAGAAAATGAAGTGTGCCAACTGTGCCATGATGGAGATTGACTTTGCTGCTTCTATTTCTTCTTTCTTCATGATATATTATTAGCTGGCTGAGTTCCACTAATTCTTCTTGTACTATATATTGTAAAAATCTGAAAAATTCATGTGTAAAATGGGTTCCTAAACAAGAAGTGGTTCAGATAAATGAAACGAATAATTAATTATATTTAAAATTATAATTCTAATTTTATATCATTTTTATCGTATGATGAAATTATGATTAATTTACGAATGGATATATGAACAGGCTTATTTACAACTAATTTAATTTACATTTGTGTTGACAAATAGTGGTTGAAAAGTGTTTTAGAATTATCAACATTTTATTTTGAATGGAGGGTATTAGTGAAATTAGAATTTAAAAGTCAAGTGTATCCATAACACAAACATGGTTAGAAATCATTGGGTTGACCCATTCCATGAAATTGAAATGAATGGCTTGAGATTAGTTTTCAAACACCACGAGCATTGGATGAATGGCTTGAGATTACTTTTCAAATACCAGAACCAGAAGCATCTTATGGCCTTATTATAGTAAGCTAGCCCAATTGCCCAAACCCAATTTTTCTCTTTCTCTTTATTATCCCTTTTGAAATTTTGATTGGACAAATTTAATGCCAATGGGAGAGGGAGACATTTCCTGCTTAAACATGCAACTCAACAATGGATGTCAACATCTCTATCCTACCCATAGTTCTTTCTCTCTTTTCATTTTCCCATTAGTGTCGTGCTGTACACAAATGAATAATAAGTCGTTGAAAAAAAATAAACACAATTGAAGTCACAATATGCATCATCGTGGCCCCAATTCGTTGAATTATCCCAACTCCTCACGTTCGTATTCATGAAATATGATGATGTTGTTGCTTGTAGGTTGCAACTGCTTTAACTACTACTTTTGACAATCACTCATCAATTATTTTCCCAAGAATTACTGCTTTTTTAAGACAATTAAGTTAAAATAGCAAAAGTATTAAAGAGGTCAAATTTCCATTAAGAATAAGGGAAGTTGCACAACACACAAATACTTAGTCCGTATCTTCAAAGACTTGCCTATTTTATCTCCGAGACCGTGCCCAGATCGTTACGCCTTTGTGCGGGAAGGCTAATGTTTCAGCCTATAATAGTAATACTTGAGGGCTGTGAAACAAACTTTTCCAATCAAAAACAAAGTTTACCATTACAACATTCTTCAACCCCAACCCATGAAGCAGCTACTCAACATTCACCCCATTTATAGAGTGCCTCTCGCTGTTTCACGAAAAAGAAGTGCTCCTCTTAAATTCAAAGTCAAAAGACAGACAATTGGGATGCTTATTGTCGGTGACGGCATAATGCACCAAAGCAAACTAAGTCAATCTTACATTTGTGAATCACTATGCAATATATATGTTTCTTTATATACTGTATGTCCTAATTGGGTTGGTTTCATGAATTCATTCTGCCAGTGCCAGCATAATGTGCATTCACCATCTCATAAAAGTTTACATATGATTTGGGCACAAACAGCCATTAACATAAGGCAACATCTAATACATCATACATGAAAAGTTAATGATTCAATCCATAACAAATTAAGCAATACATGTCCTAATATGAACTTTTCTTCAGCTTAATTATCATACTCCTAACTCCTTCAACTTCATCATCTCTTTACTTTATCTAAGAGAGAGAGAAGAAGTGGAAGGCACAAAGAATGGTAAACAAGAAAATGATTAGATGGAGTGGAGGAGTCACTATTGAATAACTATTTTGTTGTTGAATTAGGAGAATAACACATTCCGACATGCTATTTTTTATGGTTAGGTCAATACAAAATCATCACTGCCATTGTTTTTCTTAGCCAGTAAAACTATACAAGACTGAGTACTATTGTCGTGTTCAATGATTCCATTCTGCAATAATGTTGATTCAGATTGAACTACTGTTATCTAGATCACACAAAACAAAAAGATTACTGTGTGATAAAGCTATATAAGATGAATTATACGTATAATTGGTTTTTCTGGGTAGCAAAAACATTGGTCTTGGCTTTAAGCTGAAGAAAGTAGGAAACTTTTATCTGAATTGTGTCAGGAATTATGTATCCACAAGTCGGATTTGTATCGAAGCTACAGTAGAACAGACAGACAAGCAGGAGATCATTGGTATCATTGGTCGTTTAGAAAATTTTTAATCTGTAACATCTTGGGCCAACACAACACAAATTCGATTGAAATGATTCCGTCAATTGAAAAATCAGCTTCGTCCAAACCAAGAATTGATGACACGAACTCAACAATGGGTTTCTCCCAACGGAAGATTGACATGATAATCGCTTCAATACAAAGAATGGAATCAGAACAATTTAGCACATATGTTGTAAGCTAAGATTTTGCACAGCAAAAAGACACGAAAATCAATATAAATCAAGTTGATTCCATCAACATTTATTTAATATATATATATATATATATACAGAAGTACCAATCCAGGTATGCATTGCATCAATTTGCAAGTGCTATAAACTGTACATCACAACACAAGTGGACAATAGTCCATTCTTTTTTCTTTCTTTGTGTTTTTCTTCTCCACCTAAGATGCTCGACTCCTGCACACTAAAGATTAAAGCAATTACTGCATGCCCGGGAAGAGTAACAAAGGAAAACTCCGGGCAGAACAATCATTTGTCATTTTTTTTTTCCAAGAAGGAAAAAACCCACTAATATTTAAGTAGAATAATCATGTACATGAACAGACAAACACGGACTCTATAATTATTATGATAATTAATTAGTAATAATCATAATCAATCATGGGGTTCGCCCAATGTGAACATCTTCTGTGCTGCTTGATGCCTGCAATTCTTGCCGTTGTTGCCCGAGAATTGCCGGCTTGATTTTATTTTCCAACAATTCAAGGAAAAATCCGGCACCTCCGGCTCTCCTCTTAACGTCCACAACCACCAAATTATCAGTCAAACGCAAGACGTCCAACCCAATTATGAATTTACCGCCATCCCGATGGCCTTGCAATTCCACACCCCATTCTTTCTTCTTTTTCAACCTTGCATTCTCCATCTCTTTAGCCACCTCTGACACCCTCTCAAGAATCTCTTCCGGCGTCTCCTTTAATGCCAACCTTACTGAATCCTCCTTCGGGCAACACGATTCGTCGAACAACCCGGATAGATCCAAGCCGGATGAGAAGGAAATTAAATCAAATGCGTTCAAAGTTGAGGAACCATCAATCATCTGATCATCCTTAACAATCTTGTCATAATAACAATCACCAAAATCTTCATCGTAAAATTTCTTGTCGTTGTACCCTTTTTTAAACCAAGGGTCACGCTTGATCTGATCAATAGTAATCCTAGTCGCAGGATTCGTGTCCAAAAGGCGAGACAAAAACCGCTTGAGCTCGGATGACATCCATTTCGGACATCTATACTCGCCTTTGTAAATCTTTCTGTACATAGCCATGAGATTTGGATCATTGAACGGCAAATAACCCGCGGTTAAAACATACAAAATCACGCCACACGACCAAACATCAACCTTAGCACCGTCGTATCCTTTCTTGGCCAATATTTCTGGTGCAACATAAGCCGGCGTCCCACAAAGAGTGTGTAAAAATCCATCCTCCCTAACTTGGTCGTTCAGGGCGCTGAGACCAAAATCAGAAACCTTGAGATCACCGTTTTCATCAACCAAGAGATTTTCAGGCTTAAGATCTCGGTGGTACACGCCGTGTAAGTGGCAATAACCGACAGCTGAGATGAGCTGCTGGAAATATTTACGGCTGAGACTCTCCGTGAATCGGCCTTTCGCGATCTTACTGAATAATTCACCACCCTTTACAAACTCCATAACGAAATAAATCTTCGATTTCGTGGCAAGTACTTCGTAAATCCTGACGATATTGGGATGACGCAGAAGTCGCATGATGGAAATCTCTCTCTTGATATTGCCCATCAAGGTTGTGCTGGAAATCTTTTTCTTGTTGATAACTTTAATTGCCACGCTTTGGCCATTCCTGATGTCCCTAGCATGGTACACCTTGGCAAATGCACCGCAGCCCAGAAGCTTTCCGACTTCATATTTGCCAAATAATGGACTATCAGATATGAAGGCCGACAGGCCAGTAACCGGCGCCGGGATTTCCTCGATCTCTGGCATATTGATGTCACACGGAGCGAGCGAGCCAGAGACCGCTCATGTAATCGTTAATTTGTGCGGATTTATGAGTGATGAAAGTAAGGAATAAAGGAAGAAAAATATGGGGCGAATTTTGGTGAAGACAAATGAGCTGGCTTTGGCTTCTGTCGGTTTCCTTGGTTTATACTTTGTTGTGGTGCTTGTTTGTTTAGACTTTAGCGGCCTCAGAATTACATGGGTTTTCAGTGGTTCATATATATTACACTAATGCATACGTCATTACCTCTTGTCTTTTTTTTCTTTTTCTTTTTAAATTTGAAATCTGTTTTACTCAATTTTATTTTTTTTATTCAATGATTGAAACCTCTTCTAGAATTTTGCATTAAATAATTATCTTTAAAAATACATTATTAAGTACAAGCTAATCAATAATTTCAAGAATTATACATTTTCTATCCTCACAGGTGTCAATCTGCTGGGCTCTTGAGATTTTTTTTTCTTTTCTAATTAAGCTTAAAAAGCAATTAACTTTTCCATCAAATACCAAATTACTAATACAATAAGGGGAATAATTTTGGATATCCCAATGGCAAATTGTCATCATTAAAGCGAAATTTGTCTAACGTAGAACCGATCAGTGCTTGCTTCACTTTTTTTTTTTTTTTTTTTTGCATATTTACGCATTGAGTAATGATTGCGGGAGTGAAAAATTAGAGTAAAAATCAAAGTGACTGACGTGGTATGTATAAAAAGACTAACTAATCCATTAGCCATTAGAATTCACTCATCATTTTGTTAGGGCATTAATTTGTATTTTTATAACTAGCACGTCAGTCATTTTGAATTTTAAGTTTAATCTTTCACTCCTCCAATCATTGGTATTAGTCATTTGAATCGTACCTAGGTTAAGTTAAGATTAGGTTAGGTTAGCGCATAACTAAACTTAGCAAAGTACAACCATACGAGAGTACATATTTTGCTATAAGTGTATAGATTTTGAAAAGATTTCGCTTGACGTGTGGACTTTTCTTTTTTCATGCTTCATCCCAAAAAAAGAAAAAAAAAACAATTGAAAAAAACGTGCAATTTTGCCAATGCCCATGGCCGTGTGCGATGGCGAAGCTGGGCGGGGGTTGCGTAAATACTAAACGTTGTAATGATAAAGTAAAGTCAAATGAAACATGGACATTGGTCGGCATTATAATTTATACACGCTGTTCTCACCATAGAATGCTCATCCGTCGGCTATAAACTATATATATACCCAATTTCATTTTTCAACTAATTTTCAAGTAAAGAAATTTGCCACAAAAGTTTATGTATTTCGTGTTTGAATTACTGAATTTTAAATTACTTAAAAAACTTAATAGTAGAAGATTTTTAATAATTTTATTTTTCACCCACGGCCGCATCCCAGTGGTTCTTCCGCTGTCCCGAAGGTCAAATTGGCCTTTATTTTTCACATGCAAAGAGTGAGAAAACACAAAATGCTACGAAAAGGATCCAATCAATAAATAATTTGTTCAGCAAAATGAGTGCATGACTCGATTATTATGTTGAACTTGACAGTGAAATCACGGGCAAACCCTGTGGCTGTGGGAGAGGGAGGATGAGTAAAAAAGATGTGTTTGTTCATATCAATCACGCAAATCCAATCCAAGGTCCAAAGGCTCCCTGGGCCCAAATATTAAAACGACTGACACTGAAAGATTGAAGGCCAACATGGTCAGACGTTACGACCCACTTAAATCATCTATACTTTTATGGAACATATGTGTTGTGGACTGACATAGGAAGTTTCCCATTTTGTTTTTATATCCTTTTATTTATTTATTACATGTTTATGAAAAATATAAAACGAAAAAAAAACAAACAAAAAAGAGGCAACAGAATATGAACCCTAGTTGGTTGTTTTTAAAGATCGATCATGACCGACTTCTTTATTTTACTTTTTTTTTTTTAACTTATTCTATCTTGTTGCATTATACCATTCATTCTATGGCACAATGGCCAAAATTCATTCAGCTAAATGAGGTGCTACGATTGATTGAGTATTTGGCTTTTAAGGTAGAAAGGATCTCAAGTGTCAAAGGAGATATTGTCATATTTTTACCGTTTTATTTTAGGAAAAATTTGACAAAAAAAGCGTGTGATTCAAGTTATTATTATAAAATATGGCATTACTTTTAACATATGTATTATTAAGATTGTCAAATAACTTTATATAATTAGTGAAAAAAAATTGTTATTCTTTCAATCACCTAGACATTAACTTACACACTATTTTCTTTCATTTGATGTCGTGGTTTTAATTTTTGTGACACAATTAAAAATGAAATCATGTAAATAAAAAGTTTAAGGGTTAGAGTTTAAATTAGCGAAAATTTATGGAAAATAGTGTTTTAACCTAGAGATCATATTCTCTATCCAAAATTATTTTTGTCTTATTCAGTCTAATGTCCAAAACGACGTAATTTAACTAAAATTAGGGACTTAAATCATAAATATCATAAAAATCACTTTACAATTATTAGACCCTAACCAAATAATGAATGAGTGAACTCTACTACGTAGTTTAATATTGGACATGATAAGACAGAGAGAGTAATATTAGTTTGTCTTTTTATAACTGTCACGTCAGTCACTTTGCGTTTTCACTCTAATTTTTCACAAATTCAATTTTTTTAAAATTTTCCTTTATTTTATTCCTTAAGATGTGATAGTACTTCACTCCTCAATGTTTATATGCCTTATATCCTAATTTAAAGGCCGAAAAATATAATTCCAATTTATTATAATGTTGGATAAAATGAAGGCGAGTTTAATGGAAAATAATAATTACTTTTTCTTATTACAAATGTTATATATTATATACGTAACTAAGAAAGAAAAACCCAATTGAAGACAATGTTAACGAGGTAGTATAAAATGCATTAATAAAAGCACTAATGGTTGGAATTACTAAATTCTACAATTTGATCCTCATTCAAAATTATACTAATTCATTAAGTATTTAATGGATGAAGATTATAATGCATGGAAGAGAGATGAAGATGATGGTAGTCCTCCACTTCCAGTTCCAGGCTCCAATTCCTAAACAAAGAAGCATCAGGGCATGTACAACTTATTTCCACATTTGCACCTCCATGCTTCTGGGTAGTACTCAGCTGTCACCGGTGTTCCTGGTGGTACTGAGACATGCACCGGCCGACAAGGTGTGCATCTCCCGCACTTTGATATGCATCGTGGGGGTGATGATCCTGGACCGCTTAAAAGCTTCCTTCCTCCACCTGCAGCTACCCATGCCCATGCCCATGATGATGCTCTCATTTTTACTCCTACATTACTTTGTCCTTCTTCCTGGCTCTTCCGGACCATCTGCAACGTCATCAACCATGCATACACTAACTAACAAAGTTCAACTCAAGTTATATATAGCCCCCCAAGACACCATAGTTGGACTTCCAACAGTACTGTAAGAAGCCCATGCATGCATCCACTTAAAAACATGGCTTTTATTGTACCAAAAAAAAAAAAAAAAAAACGCAACAGGGATACAAAATCTTTAACATTCATACTGGAAATTTTTAGTATTCCCTTCATCTCTTTAAGTTGTTCAAAGATTGAAAATGTATTGATAACGTACGAGTCAAAATGATTTCCTAATCGACAAAAGAAAAAACAAACAATAGTCAGCTTAATCTAATAGGATCTGCGAACGCACAATTTACAGCTTTTTCTTTTGTTAAGTGGGGTAAAAAGACAACAATTCAACCATACAATAATATGGGCCTGAGTGACATTGAAGATTTGTAACAGCAAGAACTTTAACCTTCAAGAAACAACATAACTAGGAGCCAGGAGGAGTCTAAAAGTGCACAATTTATGTTTTTGGTTGTCGGGATAGTTGTTATTGTAACTTGTAACTTGTAACTTGGATACCCCAAACGTTAATAAATTCTTTCCGATCATTATGAACGTCCAAAGTGGAGTACGCGTAGTATTTTTTACCAGCGACTACGCAGACATTAAAAGGGGTGTTGCAGAGAACTGAATATGATGCTACTGTCTTCCTGAATGCTGAATGTCATCAGTCACACAGAATTAACAGGGTCTAACGTGCGCATAGGGGGGCCAAGGGTTCACGAGGTCAAAGCAGAGAACATGGCTCCGTTGATTGCGCTGCTCAATTCTTCAACAGAAGCCCAATAGAGATATCATATTGAGTCATCTAAGACACGACAACTCCCAAGTCCCTCCTCTTTTAATATCTACATACTGTTTTCTATTCTGGAAAGGATTGGTTTCAGTGGATGAGCAACTATCTTGATCATTTGGTCCAATGATTCATTGATTATCATTTGTCTATAATCCACTTTGGCCCAGGCCCAATAAAGTTTAAACTGAAGATAGTTCGGCAGACAAGTAAAAATAAGTTTTACCGCTGTAAATTTTTTCGACTCGTAGTGATAATGCATGTGCGAATGCCGCATTATTGATTCCGAGTTCCGACCGTGTGTTGCCCAAAATTAACCAATTGTTACCTCTACAAACATGAAAGATGAAGACTAGAGAGAAACACCAACCTGGAAGTGAAAATCAACTTTATTGGTCAACGAAGACCTGGATTCTGTAAGAATAACGAAGAATGAAACCCACGAATTAGAATAACTTTTTAGCAAAGAAAAGTTGCAAGTCCATGTAATAATCATCATATTCCCAATTTTACAGCACACATTCATGCAAATCACTCGTATTTTCAGACTGCCCTTCTTTTATATCTTTCTTCCTATTCCTTGGTACTCTTTTAAGCACATTGCAATACAAGAAAAGTCTCATCTCTATTTTTATTTTTCCAGATTTAAGCTAAGGAAACAACAAAAGAAATATGAATATAAACAGGATTAGTTTCTTACCTAGAGGAAATCTGAGGTTGATGGTGGCAAGAATAACACTAACAGAGAAGAAGGCGATGGAAACAAGGTAAATAAGCAGCCTTATGTTCATCAACTTGAGTCTGGTCAGCTTCCAGTACTCCATGATTAAGGAAAATAAAGAAAAATCACTCAGATGAAGCTAGATTTCAGGCAATAAAGGACAAAAATATCTTCAATAGGCGAACCCAATGCTTGTAATTCACTGATTAAACCCAACTCAGACTTCGAATATTTCTCGAGTCCCACTTCTTCTAAGCAGAAGCAGCAAATGAATCATAATACTGCCTAGATTCACTCCTTCTAGTCTTGTTAAGTCTTGTCCTGCAAGCCAGTGGGAGGACCCTCTTCTCCTTTTCTATGAGGTTTCAGTTATTCTTTTTGGATCCCACTGGGGAATGCTTAAAGTGGGAGTGGTTAAAGAAGAGCAGGTGCAAAAATAATTGGATGGGTAAACACACACACACACACACACACAGAGAAAAGAACACAGCTAGAGGGGTGGGGCTGGGGGTGTCTGCAGATGAAGTAAACAGATGGAGGAGGGTTCCTCTGGTTTTGCCATGTTTAGGGCTCAGATTCTTTTTCAGGCTTTCTTCACTGTCTTTCAACAATTCCTAAACCCACTAAAACCTCCCAACAACTATATATGTTGTAGTACTCTCCCTTAATCACCTGCACAGTACGATGTTATGTAGAAGTATGCTGTTGCTCATCCATGTGGACATATTGCCCGAGGATTAAGTTGCATGCAAGATTGCAAGGTTTGATACACCGCACAAGATGGCCAAAGAGCTTAATTAAACGTGTGTATAATTATATATATTTCTGCCAAATATCAACAAACTATAGGCAAGCCTTATTCCCGTGAATAAATTAGAAATATCGATTTCCATTTTGACCAAGTTATCAAATAAAAGTACCACATTTATCTTTAATTTTGATTCAAACAAAATGTAGTAATTAAGTAATATGTGTTTGATTTGTATTTTTTTTTTTTTTACGTTAGCGATATATTTTAGTATACTCTATCAATTTATTTAGAGGTTGATCCGACTGGGTCAATAAGAATTGAATTAAGAAAACACATCTCACATACCAGAAGAAATATCAAAAGACGTACAACACCATTTCTGAATTTTTTTCAAGTCGTGCTCGCGGGCGGTGACCAAATTCACAACACCAAGTTGGATGATTTATAATATAATAAAAAAACAGAAAAGAAAGAAATTAAATGAAGGGGGATACACAAGTACTTGCACTTGCTAGCTCTCTCTCCCCTACATTATGATTAAACTATGAAAAGTGCTAACTAAATGATTCGTGACAATTCAGGGGGGATTATCTCCAAGTTAACTTGACATGACAAACGTTTGAAAAATGAAAAAAGAAAATGTTACATAAGAATTCGGCAATCTTGTCCTACACAAGGTAATAGGTGTATGGATGTAAATGGACTGAACTTTACTTGAATTGATATTACGTATTATTAACGCATAGAAATAACGTATTTTTTTTATTGTACACACAATGCAAAGTACAAACATCTGTGTAGCAAGGCATTTAATCATTGAAGATTCAATTTGATAACTTGTCTTGTTCTTGTCCTGGATTAGTTTATTTAAAGAATTGGGTAAGGCAGGAAACATTTTTTAAACCCATGTCCTGCAACTTGCCAAACGTAATTTAAAGAATGGGAGGGCCGTGCTCTCTAATCAACAAGCCAGGCCTGACGGCACAGCCAGCCCTCGGGCCATCGCTCTCTATAATTTCGTAGATTCCAAAAGGCAAGAGGGACTAGGACAAAATGTTACATCCCAAAATAAGGTCATGTGCCTGTACGTACTTTGAATTGGTGGACCTAAGCTTCTAATGCTGTGTTTTCTTTTCTACAGCGTACTACTGTAAAAGAAATTTTCTTCTAGTTGTATGGTGGAATGTTTTTTCACAACGTTAATTTCTTCAGTACGTCCAACTCGAGCCTTAAAAAGGGTACATATAATTTCTAAATCATTAGTTTGACAATGCATTTTCCCTTTTTGCTTTGGCTTTTGAAAATTTTACAGCATCTGGATGCATTGCAGTCATTGAGTTGAACTCCTTCCCTCTATAAATTCTGGTCACTTAAACACTTTTTAAGTGCGGTACCTCAACTCCCAATTCAGAGTTTAATGATAACATAGCCAATCTTGTGTATGATAATAAATGGCAACTTCAAGAGGATTGATCGAGGATATTGTATTTCTTAACTCCTTGCGACATTAACACTGACAAATCCGTTGTGCATCTATAACACACAAGATCAATCCGCAAGAAACTAGATTACTTGGGTGAGTTGGGTCTATTTTTCAACGGTAGGAACTCTAATAATTTGCAAGCACTACTAATGCCAAAATCTTGTTAAAATTAAGAGTTGTCTCGATCAATAACGAGACTTGTGTGCCACAATGAACAGGAAAATGAGAGCACCTTAGATAAAGCATCGCCATCATCAAAGAAAAAATGTCGCGTAAGAGAATCTTTTTTCAGCATGTTGTGAACCAGTTGTCTTAACAGTAGCATTATAGCAAGTCATGCATGCACGTGTCAAGCGTCTTGTCGCCACGATTACGATATCTCAAGTTTACATATTAAATGCCCAGTTATTTCGCACTCTTGGAGTAAGGGGAAGCCTTCTAATCTCTCATTACGTTCAACTAATCTTACGTGAGGCGAGTTGATATATGAAACAAGAATTAGTGTCAATTTGAACGCAAAATAAAAATATATTGTAATAGTAGCATAAAAAATGTGTATGTAAATCAAGCATGCACACTTGATCTCACTGTACAAGGAAGATTTGATGGTGCCATGATGTAAACAAACAAGACATGATGGATTGCGACTTCCTCCAGAAAGACAAAATTGTGCAGGGGAAGGGAGGACCCAATAGTTGGGGTGGGGTGGGGTGGAGATAGAGGCCTTTGATAACAATTGAGCCATCAAAAATACTCATCAATCCTTTGTCATCTTCTCTATTTTCTATTCAGATGGAAGTATGTAGTCGTACCCATATGTTTGTACATGGATTCCATAACATGCAAGTGTTCTTCTCCGTCATATATACGGCTGTTCACCTTCACCCATAATGATTCAATGAATTACCGACATTGACATATCTCCCCTCAAGGCTCAAACAGAAACTTGCCCCTTTATTCACCATTCATAAGCGAAAGTGGTCTTGGGCTTTTCTGTTTGATGTTTGCAAAATGTTTTTTATTGCTTTACGGGGAATTTCGGCTCAATTGACCCAAATAAAACTGGCAACTCACCATATCACCAACAAGCAAAAGGTGTCCAAAAAGAAGGAGACTAATGGGAAAAGTAGTTGGATGTGTCCAACGGTCCATTGGGTAACCATACAAACACTTTAAAGACTAATTGGACTGGACTAAACCCATCTTGCACCTAAACATAAGCCTCTTAATTTGCCGTTTTACAATATTAGTATTCTGATTTTAGTTTAGATGTTGTTCCTCAATGTGCATTTACCAATTTTTGTAATATTGGATTATTTCTTTAGATTTTGCATGAGTTATCTGTAAATAATAGTCTGATCAAATTATCACTTTTAATTATAAAAAAATTATTTAGAAATTGTTATCTTTTGTAAATAATTAATATTATGGTTTATATGTATATATATAAATTGTTTTTTAAAATTATCACAAAAATTTATGTTTTTTACTCTTCCTTTTTGGGGGAAAAAAAAACTGAATGGTCACATTGCTATCCAATTTACATGTTTTTTTTTTAGGGAATCCAACCCGAACATTATAACATTTTTTACTAGTGATGGTGGTAAAGTTACCAAAGTAACCTTGATTACTTGGGGTGCGAGCAGAGAGCTGTAACTCCGCAGTCGTTCCATTTACTCTGTTTGCTCAGTCACCTCCGCACTTTTCTTGTAACATCCATACGTTCCTTCCTTCATTCATTCTAAGAAATCTTTCTTTCATTTTTCTTTCTCTCTTTGTTTTGCTTTCACATTTGAGTAAAATATAAAAAGTGTACTCAAAGAAAACTTTTTTTTTTTTTTTTATGATTTGGAAGAAGGAAGAAACGTGCAGTTCTTATTAGTACTTCTTAGGCCTTAGGGTGATGATTGATATATAATTTTCTTGAATATTTTATGATTTTGGAGGAACTTGGATAATCTCACACTCTCTCTCTCTGTTTTGCGTGGCCGTTTTCCCAGTAAGCGTTCTGTCGTTTTGATCATGGTTGTAAGTCAACACCTTCTTGATTCAATGCTAAGGAATCTTTTAGTATTTTGAACTTGTTGTTTTTGCTGTCACACAATTCCAGAGAGAGCCCTAGATTTCTTGTTCAATGTTGTTATTAACTCTTCACCAGTTTTAAGCACTTAATACTATGATTAGTTCACATGAATTGAAATTTGGGTCCTGCCCCCTGGCCATTTGTTTGAGCTTATTCCAGCGGGAATCATGGTTTTACTATGCTCACATCAAACCCACTTTTCATTGCAGTTTTTTTTTTTCTTTAATCTGCTTTCTTTGAATTAAATAAGTATTTTTCATCTTTAACTTAGAATCGGAAGATGGGTTTGGAATCATCTAGTCAGGGAATGGAATGTGCAGCTGCTAAACCCTGTAAAAACCCTCCAAATATCTCTGACGTTGTTTCCAGATTTGCCAAAGTTTGTAAATTTAGGTCCATTGGGGTCTTTACTTCTGAGGATCAATGCAATGATAGTGTCAAAAAGGTTCCTTTTTCATTGGAAGAAAGTAGCAGTGATCTCACTGAGGAGGCCGAGTTTGATACAGAGAAGATCAATCCTCAGCCTGTTGAGGAGAGAATTAAAGGGTGTGAATGTGGTCATTTAGATATTTCGAAATTGTTCGATACTGTTTCAGCTGTAAAGTTGGCTTATATTAAGCTTCAAGAAGCTCACATTCCTTATGACCCTGATAAGATCGTTGAGGCTGATAAACTTTTGGTCTCTCAGCTTGAATCACTGTGTAAGATTAAGCGACCCTTTAAGGACAAGCAGTTGAAGGAAGTGAATTGTGTGTCTGTGTGTTCCACTCTTTTACAGGCAGAAATTCAATCCCAAGAGAGGCTTTTGGAGAAATTGAAGAGTCAAGTCAAAATGAAGGAGGATGACGTGTTTAATTTGCGACAAGAACTTGAGGATTTGGAGTTTAAAAACAAAAGGTTGGCTGATGAATACAGGGAGAAAGAACGACAGAGAATCAAGACTCTGTATATCTGCTCCTTTGAGGAGATTGTCACAGCAGTTAGGAAGGCAATTCATGATTTTGCCAAGCCATTGATTGCCTTGATGAAAGTCTCAGGTTGGGATTTAGACCAGGCCACCAATGCCATAGAGGATCAAGTAGTTTATGCCAAGAGGTCACACAAGAAATATGCTTTTGAAGCTTACATTGCCCGGAGAATGTTTACCGGGTTTTCGTTCCAGCCTTATGATACAAAGAGGATTATGAAGTTTGATGACCCAATGGATGCTCTTACTGAAGACCCACAATCTGATTTTGCAAAATATTGCAGGAAGAAGTATCTCTTGTTAGTTCATCCATCGATGGAAACATCATTTTTTGGCAATGTTGATCACAGAACATTTGTGACCAATGGGTTACATCCATGTACACCGTTTTACAGAGCATTTGTCAAAATGGCAAGATGGGTCTGGTTGCTGCAAGGAACTAGTGCTTCAGCTATTCCTAAAATTGAGACTTTTGGAGTTGAGCGAGGAACGGATTTTTCAGATATTTATATGGAATGTATAGAGGAGTTGAAGGAAGAGGCATTCATGTCTGTCCAAGGAGATGCGAGATTCAAAGTCGAATTTATGATCTTGCCTGGATTTAAAGTTGGGAACTCTTTGATCAGGTCTCAAGTGTATCTTTCAAAAGTGGCGATCTTAGATGGCAAGCCTTAGGAAGAGGTACTGTCACTCTGGTAAAATAAGACCCCCCCTATCACTTTATAATATCATAGCATCTCAAGTCGGTGTAGAACTGTTAGAGTGAAATTCTCCAGTTTGTATAATTATGAGAACACTAGACATCTCCTGCAATGACTTTTCTTGCTTATGTAAGAATGTAAATATGTCTCTCACTGAGTATGCTTTCATATTCTTATATGTTTTCCATTGCTTACCTTTTCCTTGAAACGTGACTCCTCCTCTAGGGAAAATGGTGAGCACAAGTGAATCATTGCGAATTGAGTTCTTGATTGACTGATAAATGGTGAGCACAAGTGAATCCTTTCAACTATTATATGTTAATGTAGCCTTGGATGATATCTGCCTGCTAAGTTTAGTTGCACCAGAATTGTTTAATGTTTGTCGTTCATATAGAATTTTAGAGTCTGAACCTGTCCCACGATGGTTCATCTTGCTTTGAAACTTGAATACCATTGAGGTTATTTGAAAGCCTTACTTACTCCATAAACACCCTGTTGATCATTTGAGTTTCGGTGCACATCCTGGCGAAGCATTTCTAGATGACATTTCATAACAGCATACACAAAGAAGACATTCTTAACTCAGAAGGCCTAACGAAAACGAACTTGCTAGGTCCTGGATTATTGTGAGAAACACTAAGCTTTATCAATCTGATTGTTAAGATACAACAACTGGAGATGACAAACATTACTGTTGGAAAATGGAAAATGGAAAATGGTGATACTACAGTGCAAGTGTCTTTGAAGAATTTGCATACTCTTCCTGAGTGTTGGAAAACAAATCTTTGCACAGCTCCCCGTAGAATCTACATACCAAATCAATATAAATAGGAGACTTGAGGTTGTTCCAGCAATGAAGCAGCTCTTCGACATCCATGAGATCTTTCATTTTCCCATCTTCAACAATCATTTCTACCAAATAGTTCTCAAAGCTTGTGCATGCATCTTCAACATCTTCTGCCGCCGCCCCTGAAATTTCCCTTTTATTCGCTGCACTGATTCTTACATAAGCCGGGGTTAAAGGTGAAGAGAAGGGTGCTTTGTTATATCCCGCATCTGAAAAGCTCTTCAATTCCATGACTCGGTTCATATTTCTTGATGGTCTTAAGCAGCCTAAAATGGGAAAGATCTTAGCGACTCGTTTTCTGAGTGTTGTTTTTCTGGGCTCACATTTTGGATGCCGAAAATGGAGTGCTCTTATAGAGAGGGGCTTTCTAAGCCTGAGCTTGAAAAACTGTAGTATTTTTTTGCATGGAGTTGGAGTTTTGAGCTTCATCTCGTAATGATTGAGGATGGATTGTGGATGAAGGAAAGGAATGAAGTAAAATTGATGGTTTGGTATTGTGGCGATTGGTGGCGTAATATGTGGGAAGTATTTATCGGGACTGCTTAACGCTGTGTTAATCGTGGTGGCCATAATACCATTCGGTGTGGAATTCACGTCTTTGAGTGAAGAAAGTGGTGTACCATTATGCCGGATACCTTGAAAAAACGATTGGTTCTTGGGTGCAAAATTATCCAGTTTTATTCTATTCAACGTTTAAAATGATGTAATTTCACTAAAAATAGAGATTAAAAACATAAATATCAGTAAAATTATTTTACAATATTTAGACTCATGATATCGGATACTCTGTCCAAAATTATAATATTATGTTACAATATTTAAAACGATGTAGTTTAACTAAAATTAAGGACTAAAAACATAAATATCACTAAAATCACTTTACAATTATTACATCCTAACCCAGAAATGAGTTAATTTTGGACATGATAATATAGAATAATTTTGGACACATAATTACATTTTAAGTAAACCGTAACACATAGTTTTAATTTTGAATAAAATAATCTTGAACAAAACTCCTTAAAAAAAAGGTGCGTTCTTTTAGTCAAAAGATTAGGACCCGAGAAATAATTGGGCTGTCATGGTGGAATTAGATTAACTGGGTTCGGTCCTGCCATGGCTGAAAATTGAAGCAAGAGTCCAGGATGAGATGAGGCCTCATACTGACACTGCTGGATAGTGCAAGATTGATTATTCTTCAGCTGGTGAATCCTGGAATAATTTTCGTTTAAATTCAATACTGACACTGCTCTGTTAGAACATTCCATATTTAATGCATAGTTGTTTTCAGCTGAACTTGTCAGAAATGAAGCCCTCCAAAAATCTCTCAATCTCTTATCCTGTTTTGGCTTTGGTTCGTCCTTTTCCTGTTCTTTCATTTGCTTAAACTGATGAGCAAGCACAAGTCCCGTATGTTGCCGGGGCACAATTTTATGGCTAGGCCTTGGTCCATTGCTCAGTTAGGTTTCTCCATTTTCATTCAACAGTATCGGTCCTTTCTTAGGTGGACATAGAATACCGTATCAACACTGCAGTCATTTATTATATCATTCATTTCTTAATAAACCAATGGTTGCCTTAAATCCATCCCTTCTTTCTGGGTTTCCATTCGTTTCAAAAACAGAGAAAACTAATCAAAATTTTACATGGGGTCACAGCTAAGGCAATGTCCATTTTTAGAAGCTGACATAGAGATATGTCTGGAAAGAAAAAGAGTGGCACGGACGTACATGTTGCTAGCTTGTGGAGCCAAGTTAGGCTTTAGACGTAACAGGGAGAATAGTAGGATGGATGACTATCAATTTTGCTACAATAACCATTTGTACAATTTCAATCATTCTCTGGTGTTTTTTTTTTGGGGTTAATGCAACAGCCAAAACGTTGCCTTGACTCCAACCCTTTTATATGCTAATCGCAAGAACTAGAGAGGAATTTGGATATTCTGTATCATTTAGTGTATCACTTTAAATGTGACAATTATACTTTTAGATAATACTAAAACCATATCGAGTGTATAGTAAATCCTAAAGGATAAGTTTTCAAAATCTCATAAAGTGATACAAAAAGTGATACACAAAAATAATACAGAAGATCCATCGTCACTAGAGTCCCGTATAAGCCCAAGAATAACAACACCATTTACTTAATTGTGTCACATAAACAAATAATTCCATTCATGATTCACCTCATTATTATACAGTTTATATGTACCATTATTTGTGGTAGTATTAAGTTTTCTACAAGAACATGTATGCTGGCATAAGGGAGGCTTACAAAATTGGGCCAGCATGCGTGTGGATCAACCAACTTTACACTGTTAAAAGGCAATGTATGCCATGATTTTATGGGGCATGGAATTTTGGATAATAGCACTTTGTGGAGACATGGGCCTTAAGCTGCTAAGTGACCTCATTACTTTTCTTTACAGCTTTTAATTTGATACTAAGTGGGGCTTAGCAGCACTAATATATACGATCAAGAGATTAGGAGATGAGATGAAATCTTCTGTTCAAAATTAAAATTAGATTAACTATTATCTTGGTTAGGGTATAATAATTGTAAAGTAATTTTATTTTTTAGTCTCTACTTTTTATAAAACTACATAATTTTGAATATTAAACAGAATAAGACTGAATAATTTTAGACAGAAGATACCAATTAAGACATTAATTGGACAAGTAAGGAAAGGCAGTGCTAGTGTATAGACATTTTTGTAGATTCTCAAGCCACACGGTTGAAATAACATGGACAAGGAAAATCTTGAAATTATTTAATCTCAAAAAACAGCGCCGTTTGGTGATGATGAAGGCAGGCCATTTACTGAACCTGGCTTGTTCCTCCACTTGCTTTCATCCCATATTGGGTCCCTATCATTATTTTAGTGCAACCATGTTGTTTATTTTCTCATGCTTTTTCAGTTTTCACTATAAAACTTTTAGTCATTCTTTCTATTTATTTTAGCTTTTCTTGCTTATGCAGAGTAGAGGGCTCAAGAAAGTTAAGGTAAGGTAGTCAGGGAAAAATCATCTTTAATCTTCTTCAATTCAATGGGGAATTACAAATTCAGATTATCTGATATGATGCCAAATGCCTGGTTTTACAAGCTCAGAGACATGAGCATGACCAAGAATTCTCATCCTCCAGCCAAGAAAAAGCCATCCTCAAACACTAAAGCCCTGTCACAGAAATCATCATTCCTCTCCCAGCCAAGACAATCACAATACTACAGTTCAGATTTCAGTGCAAGAAGTGGCGAATTTCCCAATTCAAATACAATCCCAAAAGGGTCTGATCTTCCCTCCTATCCTGATCCGCCAAGAAGATCATCAAAGCATAGAAGAACAAGAAGAAAGACAATTTACAAGCCTTCTCCAAAGCGGATGGCCTCATTTGTCTCTGATGATGATCATTGCACTTGTCATGCCTCCATGACTTCAGTGTGGCTAAAGCCTGAGCAAATCCTGGTTAGAGACTTGTTTGATTCTTCCCCTAATAGTGCTATAGAGCTTGACTTTCTTAAGTGTCCATCATCCGAGTACGAGTCAGATATTATTGATGCAAATGAATCCCTCAACGGACAAGCATCCAGGTCGAGTTCTTGCAGCTGTGGGTTCAGTTCTTCAGCTACTGATATTATTATTGATGTCAATGCGAAATCCTACACCAGGAAAATTGAGAAATTAGATGGATTTGACACAATGCCAGTCCTGGACCTTCCTCCAATTCTCACAAAGCCTACGAAATTCGATGATGCATTACAAGAAGCTGCCAAGTGTAGGAGCTCGCCTCAGTTAGTGGAGAAGAAATCAGAAGCTGCTCTTTCCATCAAAATTGTCAAGGAGGAAAGTGTAAAGACTCAAAAAGAAACTATAACCAGTCCCAGGACAAGAAAATCGGTTTCTTATTCCTCTGGAATAAAGCTCAGGGCTAATTCTCCAAGACTAGCCAGCAAGAAAATTCAGGCAACGGGCAGAAAGAGCATTTCAAGGCGTTCAAAGCTGTCACAGAAGAAGGGATTCTCAGAGAGCTTTGCCATTGTGAAGGCTTCTTTAGATCCTCAGAAAGATTTCAGGGATTCAATGATGGAGATGATTGTGGAAAACAACATTCGGGCATCAAAGGACTTAGAAGAACTACTTGCTTGTTATCTTTCATTAAACTCAGATGAGTATCATGAGCTCATTATTAAGGCATTTGAACAAATATGGTTCAACATGCCTGATTTGAACTTGTAAAAAACTTTTCACTTCTTTTGTTCTTCATCTTGTAAAATTGTACTACTACTACTACTAGCAAAGTTAATTACGACTTAAAACGACAAAACTCCGTGCTCTATATACTGACATCTATGATTGTCTGCAGTGGTTTCAAGCCCATATAGATATGGTCATGTCGCTTAGCAAGCTAGATTGAAATTCTGTCATATCTGCAAACCAATGGTCCAATAGAACAACAAACAGATAATTTTTTTTTTATGCGTTTCACAGTTTCAAACTACTGCGCCTAAACAACAGAGAGTTTGAAAGTTGTGTGTCATACAGATTTGTTAAAACTCAGAATGTAATGTTATTAATGCTATCACTACGTGTACGGGGGCCATTTACACATCACTATCACTGCACGATAGAAATTTCATTTTATACTCAGTAGAAACAAATTACAATGCAGATTCTAGATATAGATGTACAGCGTATATCATCCCACTCTGACATGTCTACATATCCTGGAAAAAAAATCTACAAACATGAGACAACAAGTTATGGAGTTTTTAGTTTTTTTTTTTGGTTCATCTTTTTTTCATCCTTTTTGAAGCTTGACAGAGCCCATATGTAATTTTTTTTTTGAAAATTTGATTACATTGTTCTTCAACCTTTCCTATTATACAATAGTTTTAGAAAATGATCCCAGCAGACACTGCTCCTGCCGCCCACTACCCAAATAAAAGAGAAGTTCAAAGATCTTGGCTAAAAGATTTTTTTTAAGAGGATCGACAGTAGCACTCCACTTACCCTTGGTGACTCGAATCCGTGACCTATTGGTTCACGAAGATGTAAATCATTTGATCTACATTTCATTGTCAGCTAAACGATTGAGTTAGCATTAACATATGTTTAAAATTATAAAAAGAAAAATCCCTCCTACTGCACTTAAAAAAAAAGGGTATTGTACGTGTATCACGTATGACAAATAGATTATAGTAATACAAACGCTTTTGATTTTGCACTGTCGTCTAAAGTGATAGTCTTTCTAAAAGCTAAAGGCAGCTTTGCTATTGATTCGATGCTTACAACTAAAATGGACCCTTATGATCATGTACACTTGTGGCATTTATCAAGCGATGACTTTTATTAAAATGTTTGTATGGAGGAAAATCATTTTGGCCCAGTCCTTTTTGTTCCAGGAGTGAAATTAATTTGATGTTTTTCATTCATGATAATTGCGCATGCTAAACCTGCTTAAATATGTCAAGTTCCAGTATTTTCAAGGTCAAATGGAGATATTTTTGGCACCTAACAAGGAACTTGAAGTCTTGATCATGAACTACCATTAATTATATGGCATGTTAGAAAATTTTCCACTTATTATACAAGCAATATTACTGCGGAGAGATCTGGTTTGAAATATCAGTGTTTAACAACGATTGATGGAGAAGCAACAAAAAAAAATTGACATTAGGCCATCAGGGATGTTAGGTGCAATATGGCATATATTGAAATAGGACCATCGATCGCCAGCCACAGGTAAATGCATTGCATTGCAGCAAAGAGGTTGTTGGATCATATTCTAAGTTAAGAATGATAACTTAAATCTTTGGGTTTTTTTTTTTTTTAGAGCGTCTTAATGATCGAAACTGGACCACTATCAAACACAGTTGCTTATTATTTGAACAAATTATGTGTATGATGAATGATATACATGAAACCTCAGTATAATTCTCTCTTGTCACATACCATTTGATAAAAGGACCACAACAATGACCTGAACTGAAGATCGTAGTCTAGCCAGATCTATAGGACAGATATTGTTGTTTGATATGCCTCAAAGGCGCAAATTCATGCAAGAAGAAGCTAGCAGTTTAGGTACTTTGATGCCTAAATAGTAGTAGTATGAACTTTGTGATGTTACAGGAATTGTAATAATTTCTCCGGGCTTTGCGCTTGTGCTGTATCATTCTGCCAAGAACTGATGAAGACGTATTAGTCCTAATTAATATGGGTCAAAAGTGTTATAGCTCATTTGATTAGTTGGACATCACGAGATTTAACTAGTGATTAAATATCATTTCTTGCTTTGTTGGCATTTATGATTTAACAAGGACAAACTTCTCTTGTATGATTGATGACTTCTTGCAAGTGAGTGTAAAGGACAAGATTATGGTACACCCATGTTCAATTCTTTATGGGTTTTTCTCTATTTTCCTACCCGTGGTGGTGGGCAAAAACTTAAACAACTGCTTGAAAGAATATCAATGAAACAAACATGCCTACGATCCAATTGATTAGGTACTTCAAATTGATCTTTCTTTCCATGTTTCTTTGTCTGTCAAATGTATCTCAGAAACTCACACGCTTAATCAAGAACAAAATGTATTTTGCCACAAGGATTAAGGAACGACATATATAACGTAGGACTTTGGAATCCGAAATTATATATATGGAAATTATGATAATTTGTCGCGGCTCTCAACTGAACAAGATTCTTTCTTTGTCCATTTTTTTCCCATTTTTCTACGTAACTCAACTAACACAATTTGATTTGACTATTATGTGACCAATCAACATAATCTTGTATTGTTGGCAAAATTTGGAGACAAACTGATGAAGAAACTATATCGGGAGGCCAGCTGGTTTATGGGTGAAGTGAAGTACAAGGAAACCAGTGGAATTTGTATTTTATATATATATAGTTAATGCAAGCATTGTCTTTCATGTGTGTGTGTGCGTGTGCGTGTTTGGTTTCTGCTCCCTTAATTTACCCTTTGTATGGCTCAATGATTGGAAATTTACTATAGAGCACAAGAGCTGAGTCAAACTAACAACTGGAATTCCTGGAATGCAAGAGACCCTTATAATCGGGATTGATTGAAGTTTGTCTGCAGTATCCAGCAGCCGAAACTCAACAAGAGACGCACAGTTTGTTAGCAAGTCTTAACAAACCGATCCCAAACCGCAGTTTTTCTATAAAGCACTTAAAGAAAAAGTGGGCAAACGTAAGGGTTTTGATAGTTAGAAATGAAGTCAGCACTCAGCAACCTTATGATGCAATGGCACGGTTGTGCTGTTTTGTTACTTTTAGCCTATACATTTTTTTACATTACACGTTATGGAAAGGGATAAGATTCGTCCTGCATTGCAGGTATCAAGAAACCCTGTTGTTTCATGCGAATTAAATCAAGAAATGCAATCCATCCAGAGCACACTTTTTCTTTTTGGGAAAAATGGAAAACATAATTGATATGAGAATACTGGCAGTTGTGGCATGGCAATTGGCATAAGAACAAGCGGATCCACAGGGTAAGGTCTCCAGATAGCAATGCTTGATCCGAATTATAAGGTAAAAGGGATCCAAGACAAGACTCCCCATCACATCCAAAAAGATATTCCATGCATAATAAAAGAGCTAGAGCAATATGGCATGCTTCCAATAGTGGATAAAAACTAAAAACCATCACAAGAATATATTAAGGCTGTTTTGACTCTATGAAATTTGAAATCTCCATCATTGCATAATTGATGATCTTTCTCTCTTTTTTTTTTTTTTAAAGTTTTTTGGAGTGAGAAATGCTCCTCGGACTTGTTCTTTTCAGACAACCAATGGAATTAAATGCAATGCATCACACCTACATTTCAACATATTAATCCTGTTATCATTAGGCTGATTTGTAAATCAAAGTAGAATGTGACATTGGAGGGACAATATTTGTTTCCTCTCTATCTTCCACTACTTGTATCAATCAAAGTTAAAAAAAAACACCAACAACATATGGACCTGAATTATTGTGATAATTATTGTGTCCCACGCATTAATGGAAAATGAAGTGACCTTTAGAAAAAAGTTGGAGGAGCATCATAATTTGGAAAGCATCCACCCAGACCCAGACCCTCCTAAAATTTCTAATGTACAGTGCACACATAAATTAGTGCATAATTCTGCAATCAGTTTGTGCCATAAATGACAATTAAACGCAGCATGCCCGCAGCCCGGGCATGTTATAGGTTTGTTAATCATTGTGTTAAGATGAAAATTGGAATTTTTGGAATGGAATAGCTCTGATTTTTTTTTTAGCAAAAGTCCAACATCATGATATATATATGCACTATCCATCCATCACTCGTACCAATCTATGGTTCTGATTTAGTTTGACCTGTACCAGTAAGGACAAAACTATATATGGAATCAGTAAACCATTCAATCTCTGAAAGTTGATTAATCTATGACTTTGGAAAGTGCATGGTTGGTATTACCGTGTAATATTAGACTTTTTGCATCCTTGAGATGAGATCGATGCTGGATTCTGTCGCAAAAATCTGGAAACTTTCTGCCATCAAACACTTTTGGGAAAGAAAATATAATGAGACTGCCTGATCCTGATTTGATGAACAGGGAGGTGGCAGGGCTTGAGATGGATTAGTTAGCTCAAATCTTAAAGTAATTTAAGGCAAGAAAAGTCAAAAGAAAAGGGAATCTCTTCAACCACAATTAAACTTGTTTGTTCTTGTTTCTTTATCTTGTCGTCTCAAATCTTGTCTTTATCTATTCAAGTATCTGTACTAAACAAAAAGCAAGATTGCTCCAAAACAGGAATTTGTTCAACTAAATCATGACTCATGAACAAACAAAGTGCTTGGTGTGAAACCGAAAGCAAACAAGAAGCCCAAGGCTTTAATCAGAAGCTGCTGCTGCTGCTGCTGGGGGGAGGAGAATGCAGTTTTGTATACCCGGACACGAAGGAGGAAGGCCATTCTGATCAAAGTCTGCAATCGACATAAAAGCTGATCCTTCCCCGATAATCTTGATTCTTGATGCTGAATTGCTGATCATGAATAATGGAACTCGCTGAATTGCACTTTGTGATCATGATAAACAGTGCCCCGTGACATTCCATGCTTTCGAATTTTGCATCATGTTTAACCCCCGCCCCGTATCATGGATCATAATAACAACAGGACCACCATTGGACCACTCAAAACTAGGGGCGGGGCTTTGGCCTTTGAGCGCTAACCTGATGAGAAAGTGACACACATCTTAGCCACTAATTTCAAGAAAATTCTTTTTTCTCAGCAGGTTCCGACCATTGTATCACTCATGATTTAACATTAAGGCTGTTAAAAGCCTATAAGGAAATTTCTCTTTCAGTTGACAACTTCAGGAACAGCAATGGGGCCTTAACCAAGATGGAATTACTTTTAACACAATCTTATGTACGTTTCATTATATTGTAGTCTTCAAACTTCATTCCTAAATTATAAACTCAACTACGTAAACTGGAAATAAGATAATATTTTTGTATCATTGTCTCCCACGGTCACTTGTGATTCTCACAGAAGAGGCACCATAGGTTTTCTTGTAGGGAATTTTACAAGGATCTTGAAATCCTACATGTTCCACTGCACCAACAGTCTTCGACAGACGTCTCCTACTGACTTCCTCAACTAAAGACCGATGCAGCAACTGGCTACGCATATCCACCAGGGATCGGTTCCTCGTCAGTTTACGCATGTCCATTATGCTTCTACTGCTAGCAGGGCAAGCTCCTTTTGAAACAAGCATATCCTTGGAATGCTTAATGTTCGAATTCCCACCAGGGCAGGGGCAGAACCTTGAAGAGCTTTGGCCTGTACTTGAAATAGCAGGAACCTTTTGCTGACTTGGGCTAATAATTGGAGGATCATGCTCATCTGCAGAACAGTAATTTAAGTTGGAATAGTTGCCCGAGTACAAAGAGCTCTGAGAGCTGGAATCCTCGAACATGTCATCTACACGAAAACATGCTGCCAAATTATATTTCTATTTGTGTGGACATAAAAACCTGTTTCTTAGCTAATGAACAACCACTATTACAACCAAAAGCCATAGAGAAAAATGATACTTGTCCTCATATTCATGACCCAAATTCGCTCATTAATCTCACATTCAAAAGAAGATTCACTTTAAACAACAATAAATAACGCAAAGTACCTTCGAGCAAATGGCAATCGCGACTATTTTCATCGATGCCTTGAGAAGCGAAGGCACCGAAGAGCGAGACCTGGGATGATGAACAAGATGAGAAATCATTGAAAGGAGGGTTGTGATCATCATCTCCCTGACAATCGAGTATATTGTAGTGAGCTGGCTGAGACTGACCCAATTTTTCAGAATAAGGTATGAGTCCGGTTATCTCTCCATCAATCATATCTGCAATTTCAGAGGGTGCCCAGTCTATAATATCTAATTCCCTCACCATTTCATTTGCAACACCAAGAGGAGTATCACTTGCAATGTCAAATGGAAAAAATACATGCCTAGATGCACCTGTAAAACCGAACGAAAAAGCTAAGGCTCATTCAGCTCTGATGGGGAAAAGATTTATCTTTCTTGCAGCTGATCATTTAATCATTAGAAATATCTAACAGAAACAAAAAATAAATAAATAAAATGAGAGAAGAGCATAAGATTGACCAAGCGAAACACAATAAATTGTAACATTCATCTCTGTTGAACCAAAATCTCATATTTTGTTTTTGTTTTTTTCTCTAATATGCAAAAATAAATTAATAGACTCCATACAGTAATTGGAGCGGCACCTGACCCTGCTGATGAAAAGCAATTATCAAAAATTCAGAACATATTATCTGAGAACAACAGCGTTCTACTTACCTTCTTTATCAGTAATCTGCACTTTCAGAAAGATTGTGTTATCCTCGGGGTTTAACTTTCCCGTTATGGTCATGTTAGTCTTCAGTATATCGTAGTTCAACCGCAGGTCCTCAATTCCTATGTTGTCATTCAGAAAAGCTTTTTGATTTCCTATCCTTTGTACAACTTCATCATCAACATGATCAACCATGAGAAATGGATCAAGCATCAATTCTTTCGCAGACAACCTCTTTGATGCAGTCTCCAAGCATTTCCCAATGAACCGCTGAGCTTCCAAGTCTTGAACTTTGTAGAATGCTCTGGGCTTCTTTCCCTGAATGAGGAAAATCAAGTATGACTCAGGACATCATTTTCCGAAAACTGTCCTCAGAGTTGAACCTCATCTTACCAATGTCACTTTCTTGTAAATTTGTGCAGGGTTGTTGCATTCACTATATGGATATTCGGAAGTGAGCATCTCTAAGATGCACATGCCAAATGAGTATACATCAACCAGCTCATTATAGTTCTCCTCATACAGTTCTGGTGCCATAAATTCTGGAGTGCCTACCATCATGGAAGACATTACCATCAGGTATTGGTGAACATACATCATATGATTATTCCACCAAATATTTTACCAATCTACCTACTAATTGGGAAGCTTCCAACATTCAGCTACAATTTTATAGCTAGACTACCAATGTCAAATGACACTTTCATCTCAATAATCTCAGCAAACTTGGATTTTGGCTATCATATAACATAATTTTTTTAGTTACACGAAAAAATCATTTTAATTAAACGATCTATTATTAGCAAATAACGGCTCATGGTTAGCACCATATATAGTCTCAGCAATGTTTCTGACAAATGGTGACCAAAGTGTAAATTGACAGGTGAAGAAGAGCATGGATACCTATGACGCTATGAGCCATTTGCGAACCATGAAGAATGGCTGCTAGTCCAAGGTCACCAATCTTCACTTGCCCAAGATGACCATTGACAAATATGTTATCGCATTTCAAATCTCTGTGGATAACCGGAGGATCATGACCATGCAAATAAACAAGGCCTTCAAGAATTTGGCGTGCCCAGATCTTTATAGCTCGGATGTTCACCCTCTTATACTTCTTTCTATACCTACATTGCATCCAATCACACGTCACTTATTTATTATGCAATACTGAATGCCAATGTTGATTAAGATTATTTTGTTTACATGTTATTTTATACTACTTCCCATAACGAGAACATCACCTAATGCACAAGCTCAATTCACAGTATAAAAACAAATACAAACAAGAATAAAGGGAAATTAGGGCCCAAAAGAAAAGATAGATTTTTAAGGTAATTAATGTCAAGGAGATACCATAGTGAGGCTGAGATAGAGTTCAAAAATCAGAACAGTTGTTCAATCTCTGTTCAATGCAGAATGAGTTCTTTCATTTGAAAAATAGAGTTGGGAAAAAGAAATTACTCTCTAAGGGTACCGGAAGTGAACATTTCGGTGATAAAATTGAAGGTTCTTCTTTCAACATCAATCCAAGATGTGTAAAAGTTGATGATTGAGGTATGGTTAAGGGTACTGAGAAGGTGTACTTCAGAGTAAAGCCTCTGCAAGTCCTCTGCTGATCGAAGTAAGTCATTCAGTTTAACTTGGCTCCATGCTACTTCCATTCCAAGAACTTCATCAATCGCCTTGTACACTATTTTCATCGCTCCTTTCCCCAGAATTTCCTCAAACTATCAATACACAGAAAGGAACAACGTATCAGTCATAAGTAAGAAAAGTGAACAACAAATTCTGGCAGAACAAATCATCATCCTTCCTAGTTCCTTGTGGGGTAAAATTATATAAAAGAACTAAAACAAACAACTCACTGCTCTCTATCCTAGTTATTAGTTTGTCATTGGTTATGGCTTCAAAGTTTTCCATCAAAAGATTGCATGCAAATAGTTCGAGCTTCTGCAGACAATCTATGTATGCCTAATTTGAACTAACACAAATCAAGAATTCAAAACCTTAAAGTTTTTAACTTTCAAGTAATTTGATTGATGGTAGAGTATTAGTTTAAACAGTCAAAATTAATTGTCCATACATAAAAGTTAAGCAACACTTGAAATTCAATATTAACTAGCTATCTCCATCAAGTGCTCTTAAATTAATTCTTTTTTAAGTGTTTGACTGCAGAAAAGTTCTTTGCTTTTGGGAAGCTAGATGCTAGACCCCTTTATAACATTGAAAAGTTACATGCATGATGCAATCTTTTTAAAATTTAAAACCAACAAAACTCCGGCCATCCCTTCATCCCAGAAACTTCTTCAATAAAACTCATAATTAAAATACACGTTGTTTTTGCAACTTGGCATGCTCAAGAAGAAGCAACCAAGAACAAGAACAGTAAAAAGAAGAAATATTTAAAGAAAGAAAACTGAAAAAAGAATCTCAATTTAGAACTTACCCGACCATAGCGCCCAGTTGGATCAGTTTCTGCATATCCATGGTCCTCCTCCTCTGATTCGTCAGTGCTGCGGTCTTGTAACCTTCCTTTATGCATGTTCTTACTTATATTTTTCTAAGCTTTTTATATGTACTAATGCTAAATTAAAAATGGAAACGGAATTCTTGATTATAAGTGTAAAAACGCATTAAAAAAAAAAAGAATGGGAAAGGCGTCTAAATTCGAGGCTTCCCCTCTCGGGGTTTTCGTAAGGGAAGACGCGAAAAAGAAGCCAAAAGAGTGTGGAGTAATCAATACATAGCATTATCCAACATGCCATCACTCTTCCCACGAGAGCTCTGGGTGAAAAGTCTTGGTACTTGTAATTCTTCTGGGATAGCATTTGAATCTTTTTTGGAATGATAGGCAAAGGATAAAAGAGAAATGGATGGATGGATGGATGGATGGATGGATGGATGGATATCGGTGAATTTTGTGTTGGATTTGACAGCAGCAAAATTAAAGAGTGACTTGACTAGGACACACACTCACACACTCACACCAGACGACAGGGTCCAATTTGGAAAATGAAATCAAAAAGGGTAGGCTAAGGAATTAGGATTATTTTGGAAATTATGGCAGAAATTCTTGGAAGAGAATAAAACTTTTTAGCGAAGGTAGGCAGTAATGGCAGGCATAGTCAGGACAGTAGTGACCTGAACTTGAAGAATCTGTGGTTTCGTTTTGCTGCTTCCATTTCTGTGGTTTGTGACCAAACCAACAAACACTGATTGATGATTTCGTTTCTTTTTCTGTTTTGAAAGGGAAAAAGGAAAAGTAAAGTAAAAAAAACAAATGAATTCCAAGAAACAGAATCTAAGACGAGATTGCAACTTAAGTGTGTGTATTGTATGTAAGACAAAGTCACAGAATCGAAAGGAATTTGTCTTTTTAACCTTTGAATGAGTGATTTATGTACATTTTCGATGTGGGGGACCACCATAGACACAGAGGTAAAATTTCATTAGTAAACGCAACTGTGTGACTGTGTGTAGGTGTGGGGTCTACCCCCCTTGTCCACTTGGCGGGTTGTGTGGCTATGTAGGTGGCAATATGTCTTAATTATAACTAAGGTGGTGTCATGTCACTCATTTGACGTTCTTTATTTTTGCTCTCCCCAAGTTTGACTTCTCCTTTCACAATATGTGTTATTATTATTATACTGGATAAATTGCAAAATAAAATCACTTAATTATATTATTGTTGGTTTGTGATATATTCCTTTAAAAATTTTCAATTTTGACAATTCACCTCTTTAAATTATTTTTTCTTGTAAGGTATAATAATTTTATGAAAAATAAATATTTAATACCAATCTCTTCTTACTATCATTATGTATTTGGCTAAAATAACTCGTCTTTTATGCAGTATGTTCATATATGTATCGACAAATTAATTGCAATTTCAACGCGTGATAAAAATGATACGAAATTAAAACTACAATTTTAACGACAATTAATTGTCGGTTTCATATATGAATCGATTTCACATGAGTTTTTGTCTTCCTAAATACCCTATACAATAGTTTCTCATTACTATATTATTTAAACTCTAAATTAACCAAAAAAATTAAGAATGATTTCATTTACGAAGATTTTGTAAAATTAAAGCGAAAAAAATAACACAAATGACTGTTGAATCTACTGAATATTTCAAAAATAGTTATTGGTAATTGCAATTTTGATTCATACAATAAAAAAAAGTTATTTTATGTATTTTTAGTTTTATTTTTCACGTGAAGTTATTAGATTGAGCTAACTTATAAAAATAAATAATAGTTTAAGGAGGTGAAATGTCGAAATCAAAAAGTTTAAAGAATATATTACAATCCAACTATAATTTAGGGTGGTATTTTATAATTTACCCTCTTATCTAACATTAATTAACTTAATTACAATATTTAAATTATTATGGGATGCTGATTGTTTTAATTAGCAAATAAAATATAAAAAATTGTAAATCTTGGAAATAAGCTATTGCCCCGATGCCTTTAGGACCCACATGCAATTACTACAATGGATAAATGTAAAATAATAAAGTAAATGAAAGGTGAAAATTCATAAAAAAGAATGTGACAAAATATCATGGTTGGAAGTTTGAAAATTTTAATCATGTGCTCAATATGCGTAATGATAATTATTGAGGGGGCGAAAGTCCAAAAATGGGAACGACTTAACGAAAAGTTGGGCATGATCTCAATCTCATCCGGAAACAAAAAAACAAAGGCGAAGACAAAGTCAAAAGTTAAATCGTGCACGTGTAGTCGTAGTAGCAGTATACGATGATTAGCAGCCACACGTTGTAGTTAGTAGAGACGGCGGCCGCACAGTCTGTTTCGTACAAATATTGTATATCTTCAACTGTCGTACACTAACCAGTGCAGTGCATCATTGGGTTGGGTGGGTATTGGTATAGTTTCATTGTTCACCTTCGACTCTAATGGACTTTGAATTTGGACACAAAATTTTGTTTGTTTTAATAATTGTAAAGTAATTATAGTAATATTTGTATATTTAATTTGTACTTTTAATAAAATTACGTAATTTTGAATATTAAATAAAATAAAATAAAACAAATATTTTTAGATAGAATAAGATAAAACAAATATTCCACAGGAAATCTGATTTCTTGAAATGAACAATTTATTATACTACGGAGCTACACTTTCATTATTGATTGATTGTATTGGAAGCAAAAACTCTTCAATCTTATTATTGCCCCTATTGATTCTTACTACTAACTATTGAGTTGTAGTGAATTGAGATTATTTGCAAAATCATAAGCATATTCTATGAAAGACAAAAAAAGAATTGCTATCGAACTAATTTGTAATAGTCTATGACAGTTGTTATTGCTCATTTTGCGCCTATGCAATTCGAAATTAATGTTTTACTCATTTTCATTTACATTAGCTGCTGTTGACAGGGAAAAAAAAAATCTACTAATGATATTGTTGCTGTCCCTTATTTTGTCGTGTTATTTATTAGGGAGTTAGTTTAGCAGAGTCTCAAGCCGTCAATATTTAGTATTTGGCAGTAATTTAAATTTGGATTTATAACTGTATCACAATAAGTGTCATTTTGAAAATTTTCATATTTATTAAAAAAAAATTAAAATGATTAAAATATTCCTCATTAAAGTTGATCATTATTAATAAAAGAGTAATAAACTTTTATTAGAATAAATTTATACCAATGAAAGTTCTTTCTCTCATCTCATTAAATATGATTAAAATTGAAAACAATTTGAATTTTAGATTAAAACGAAATTTATATTGAAATAAAACCAAACATTTTAAACTTTAGTTAAATTGGAACAAAGGGAGTATTAAGAGCAGTTTGAGATGCTTATTACTAGTAGTAAAATCTACTAATTCTATGCTGCTGAGAATCATAAATTGTTGTCTTAAATTGACCTGTTTATAATGCGTCAAAATTAATGTGTATGGATAATGTCAGTGCTTTAAGAAAGCTTTCTTTGAAAACAAAATGTGAATGTAGAACAAGAGAATTGAACAAGCTACTCAAATGTGAATGCCTAACTTGTTCAAAACTGATTGGGCTACCCGAACAGTGGAGCACCTTGGATATTTATAATTTTGTTGGATACCAGGAATAATATGACACTTATTTCTATTAATAGTTTTTATTATTTTCTCAATTAAATTATAAAATAGTTACCAATATATAATTAAAAAAATTTAGGCCCTATTTGTTTACCGTTGTTTTAGTATTTTATTTCATAAATTCAATTTAGTTTCTCTGTTTTGTCCATTTTTTATCAAAATTTTTAAACAAAAGAAATAATGTTACAAGAATTATTTTTAATATAACATTTTTTTATAGTTTTATAAATAAATTATTACATTTAAATTTGACTTTTAAATTTTTAATAATAAAAAATTCTTCCAAAAACTTTTTTTACCAAATAAACTCATAAACTATTAATTCAAATTTGAAATTTAAATTTTATTAATAAAAAATTCTCGAATATAATGTCTACTAAAACAAACTCATTAATCCAAACACCTCCAAAATATTTATTTCTTATAACAAGTCTCAACAAAAAAAAAATTCTACTATAAAACTAAAAAAATACTCTATCCAATGTGAGTTATATTTTTTGTTAAAATACTAAACATAAACATATGGCAACTATAAATTATTATTTTTATTTTTAATAACGCTTCACATACTAATATTTTATCAAAATAATTCGCATAAGTTAAAACTTAAATGGACGACACCACCATATATATATAATAGAAATCTCAATTTCATGTATTTTTTATGTTACAATTTAATTCATAAAATTTAAATAATAAAACGGCAACAAATTTTATTTTAGAATGTGGATGTATATACTCACTTCTATTTTTATTCTGAGCAATTTTTTTCCTTGTGATCTATTATCATTTTGAAATGTTAATTTGCTCATAATATAATTAAGGCAGCAAGAATTTTTTATTATAAAAAATTTAAAATTTAAAATTGAATTAATATTTTATGAATTTATTTTTTGGTAAAAAAAATGTCTTAGGAAGAATTTTTTATTATTAAAAATTTAAAAGAAAATTTTAAATTTAATAATTTATTTATAAAAATACAAAAAATGTTGTAACAAAAATAATTTTTGTAACATTATTTTTTTTATTTTACAAATTTTGATAAAAATGGACAAAAAAAATTGAATTTATGAAATAAAACACTAAAATAATAGTAAACAAATGGAGTCTAAATTTTTTGACGTATATATTGGTAAATGTTTATAATTTAATTGAGAGAAAAATAAAATTTATTAATAGAAATAAGTGTCATATATATATTTTTATATATAATTTTTTTCTTATAATTTGAGGGTGAAAATAAATGTTATATTAATAAAAATTTGGGAGAAATTCAGTGTAAAGGAGAAGAAAACAAAAATGACGGGAAGATGTTATAAAAAATTGATAAGTTGTAATGATAAGGTAGAAAGAAGATAAAAATGAGTTGTATAGATAAATGAAGAAAGGATAAAGAGTAAATTGATTAAGGGTAAATTTGGAATATGTGTAATTTATTGGTCTGGAAGTTAATAGTTGCTCTGGCAATAACAGCAGCCATAAATGTAACATCTTATTTACTACTTTATAAGATAAAGAGTTGATTGCTTAATATTAGGCACTCCAAATCTTCTGTTGTAATCTCTATTGCAGTTTATAAATATACATCATAGTATATTTAACTAAAATTCTATCAAGTTATTAATGAAATATAAGAAATAAGTATTATATACGCGGTATTGATATAATCCCAATAAATATTCTTTTCTCATAACAAATCCCAAGAAAAAAAAATTCATGATATAATAAAAAAATAGCTCATCCAAACGGAGCTCTAAGTTTTCTAATCTTTATATTGTAAGTTTTAACGTTTATAGTTTACGGTTTAGGGTATCAATTTTTTTAATTAATTATTCTAATTATATTATTATATTGTTCAATCATTCTTTCAATACTCTTATCATTTATATATTTTTCTTTCTAACTTATCTAATACTTCATAATTCTATTTTTCTAAAACCTCCACATATTAGTTCAATTTCAACTATTAATCTAATTATATTATATATCAACTTAATTTTCTAATTTATATTATCCTAATTCAATTATTCTATTATGCTAATATACTATTTAAATTCCAATTAATAGTTCGATCATTCTCTCAATACTCTTATTCTTTCTATATCTTTCTTTCTCACTTATCTAATATTCATAATTCTATTATTCTAAAAAAATTCATATATTAGTTTAATTTTAACTACTATTATAATTATGTTATTATATTATACTAGTTGAATTCTAATTAATAATTCAAATATTCAAATATTCTTATGATTTTTATATCCTTAAATCTCACTTATTTAATTCTTCCTAGTTCTATTATCTAAAAACTATATATTAATTAAGTTCAATTGTAACTATTATTATTCTAATTATATTATTATGTTGTATTATTTGAGTTTTAATTAATAGTTTAATCATTATTTCAATAGAAATCAAATTTAAAAGTAGGATTACAATCGAAATTCGAAACTAAAAATCGAAATTGGAATAAAAGCGGAACCAAATAAAATATGTGTAGTGTTGATTGTTGACCCGAATTTGAATAGAAATAGGATTGGAATTCTTTGATCCAAGTAAAGAATTGAATCCAATAAATTGGACCATTTTGAATTGGAATACAATTCCAATTTTTGTGATTTAATAAAATTTTTGTGATTTAATAAGGAACCAAACACAAGAATTTGAATTGAACCCTCCAATTCAAATTCAAAGGGTCCAATTCAATGCTACCAAACACAACCTTTATTGAAATTTCAACACGCATTAAAAGTGATAGTAAATTGTAATTACGATTTCAACTGTAATTAATTGCATATTTCATACATGAATCACGACTTATATGTGAACGGGTTTTACAAGACTTTTTGCCTAATAATTTTTGTAAAATTTTACACCCATCTTGATCAAATCTAGTATGCAATGCCAACAGAGCATTTTAGAAAGGATGCCTAATATATCTGTACGTGTCAAAGCGGCCTTAACGACTGCACTCTGTTAATAGTTGTAAGGGGCCGAAGAATCTTTTCAAATGTTCACAGATTAGGCCCAATAAATCCGTGTAGCGGACGCGATAAACTTAACTAAACCCATCCCGCCCTAATACTCTCAGCCCGATAAACATGAGACTACTGAAATGTAATTAACTTAGCTCTAGTTAACTTATGAACTATGATACAACTTAAGGTTCTTTCTAGTACCAATTCACTGAACAAAGTATTTGGAGACTGAATGCTACTACTACTATGGTATGCATGTTATAATCCTTTTGGCATCACCCGTGATTGCCCAACAACATTAAACGCAAATATGAGACTTGATAAACGTTTTCACGCCACATTAATCCAAATATATGAGTCAGCCCACAAAAGAACAAGGAAAACACAGTTAGAAAAAAAATGGAGTTTAGATAAAGAAAACTATATTCGTTTAAACCGATAATTTAACATTACAGGTGGTATCATTTGAAACAGGTTTATATAATCGTAATTTCAGCGTATAATTAAAATTATAGAAAATTAGAACTATAATCTCAATAGTCATTAATTGTCGTTTTATATATAAATCTGTAACAGTTTATGTGTTAACCCATTAACTATGGATAGATGAGTGAACGAGTGATGATATGATTTTAAGTTAGATGAGTGAATGCGTAATGATAGGATTTTAGGTACTTAAAATTATTACTTAGAGCAAGAAAACAAATACATTATACACCCCCGTCATTGATATTTTAGAAATGAATGGTTGAAGAGATGGGAAAAATATTAGGAAAAACAAAAAAAAAAAGAACTGACACGATGAAAAATTGAAATTGTACGGGGTGATGAAGCCATAAAGTAAAAGCCCAGAGACGCACCAAAGTATACGGTGAAGTGAAGCCCAAAAGGTAACCAAACAGATAGGCTATAGGCCACATAAGACAGTGTAGCTTACCTACTATACATTGAAGTTTCCAAGCAACTTCCTCCTCCTCCTCCTCCTCCTCCCCCTCCTCACGCGTTACAGCCCAACTCACAAAATCCATACTGCAATTCCCCCCAATTTCCATTTCTACCTTTTACCACGTTTTACACCCCCCAAATTTTAATAATCCTTAAACAACACCATTAGACCACCACCAAAATAATTCATACGTCACAATTGTCTAATAAATAAAATAAAAAAAACAAGTTAATTGTTTTTTCCTTGTACCAGTGAGAAAACATCAACTTCCCTGAATTTGTTTTCGAAAAATGATAATAACTTGTGATATCGGTTTATACATCCAACGGCGAGTTAATCGGAATTTCAACGCGTAGTAAAAGTGATAAGAAATTATGACTATGATTTCAGAGGTGATTAATTGTTGATTTCATACATGAATCACGAGTTTTACTAGACTTTTTGCCTAATAATCTTTGTAAAATTTCACACAAATCTTGATCAAATCTAGTGATCTAGTGTGTGCTTAAATCAGTATTAATCAGTGAAATCAAATGTCAAAATGAAATACAAGATGGATGGAATGCGTATATAATATGATGAAAAACCATACACAAACACACAATTGATGCATTAACATTGTTATTACTTACTATTTCTTTATTATTATTATTATAAAAACAACGACAAGATTGACAACTCAACCCACGCGCCCACGCCCACTTTCCAAATCTGTCACAGCCTCACGCTGTTTCCTGTTTTTACTTCTCCTCCTCTATAACTTAAGGCTATAAATACATCTTCACTTCTCTCATTCTCACTTCTCTCTGCTTTACTTTCTTAAACAAAAAAAATAAAATTCTTTCTTTTATTGTTGTTCAAAAATAGAAGAAAGGAAAATTCCAAGAATCCGTGTGAAAAATATGAGCAAAGTAACCGCCTCTCCCTAAACTCTCTAATAGTAATCCATTTTTCTTTTTATCTTATTATTAATTTCTGCTGCTTGTAGAATAGTGAATCGTTGATGATAGTCGTGATGTTGAGGCCGAATTTTACCCCCATTTTTGGTTTTGGTTTTGGTTGTGTGCAGAAGAAGAACAAGAAGGTTAATGGTGATGGTCCCGAGAAGAAGGCCAATGACGACGCTGCTGCTACTGTTAATGAACAACAGCACAACAAAGACGACAACAACATCCCAAAAACTGCAGAGGGACAGAAGAAGGAAAACAATGGCGGTGGCGGCGGTAATGCTGTCATTCTGAAAATTGATTTGCACTGTGAGGGATGTGCCACTAAAGTCGTCAAGTTCATTCGCGGTTTCCCAGGTATTACGCTGCACATTTTCCTTATTTTGGGGTAATGTCTGTAACTGTTAATGCTATTTTCTCTTAGTATGTTTGTGTTACAGTGATTTATTTTTGTCATTCCTTTGTTCGTTCTTAAGAAAGTTTGTTAAATCTGAAACCCTTTTCTTTCTTTTCTTTTTAAGGTTGCTTTTTTTTTTTTTTTTGATATATTAGGGTTTGAAAAAATCTTGAATGACATTTCGTTTTGGGTTGAAACTACTGATTTTTTCGGGACAGATAATAAATGAATGAAAATGGATTCTTTGTTGATTGTACGGAGATTACGAATTATTTGGAATGTGAAAAAGAGTCATCCCTGACCTGAGTAATTTGTTTAATTTGTACTGGTTGTGTAAAGGTGTGGAAACGGTGAAAGTGGACGGATCATCGGGGAAGATAACGGTGAACGGAAAAGTTGATGCGGCGAAACTCCGAGAGAAGTTGGAGGAGAAAACGCACAGGAAAGTTGAACTGCTTTCTCCGGTGCCAAAAAAGGACAAAGAAAACGCCAAAGCAAAAGACGACAATGGCAGAGAGGGAAAAGAGGAGAAAAAGAATGATAATAATAAAAACAACAAAAACAATAAAAAAGACGAAAAAAACAACTCCAAAGAGGTACTCTACTCTACTGTTATTTTCACTTCCGGCGCATGTTATAATTTTTGTGCTTTATTTATTTATTTTTTTATCATGCACACAGAGCATGTTAGCATCCCTCAGTCATGGTCACTTTTTTTTTTTTCTTTATTAGATTTAATTTAATTGAATTTAGTAGCATTCCGAATTAAGCGGAGATTGCATGTGAGGAGGAAGGCAATGGCAATGGCAATGGCAATGGCAATGGGCATTTTTTTGCTAAAATGAACGGTTTTCCAAAATGGCGTAGTAATTATGGTGCCACTGCCCGCATTTGTTGCAGTCCGTTTCGATATTTCACATCACGTCTTCAATTCAAAATTTTTTGACGTTGCTCAATTCATTCATTCACTCACACACTCACACACTCACACACTCATATGTTTACGTGCCTTTCACGATTTTATAACTGTAGCCACGTGTTAGTCATTTTTTTTTTTTGGTGGCAATTCAATTAATCATTTATTAAATTGTGTTTTTTTACAGCCTCAAGTAACAACTGCTGTACTGAAAGTATCACTGCACTGTGAAGGCTGCATCCAGAAAATTCACAAAATTGTCACCAAAACTAAAGGTGAGAGAGAATTTATCAAAATCCCTTTTTTAATTTGTTTTTTTTTTTTTAAATTTTTTGATATTAGCTTAGCAATCCCTTTGTTTTTTTTTTTCTTTTTGGAATGATGATATATATAGGTTGCCATGAGATTAAAGTGGATAAGCAGAAGGATTTGGTGACTGTGAAAGGTGCAATGGATATGAAGGAGTTGGCAGAAAATTTGAAGAAGCATCTGAAAAGGGATGTTGAGATTGTTCCTCCTAAGAAAGATGACAAGAAAGAGAAAGGCAATGGTAATGGTGGTGGTGGTGGTGACAAAAAGGCTGCTAATGATGGTGGTGAGAGTGAGAGTAGTACTGGTGTAGACAGAATGGAAGGGAGTAAACTGCAGGTACAATATGGCGGACAGTTTGGGTATGGACAGGCACCACCACCATATGGTTATCCTTCTTACCCCACCAGCACCACCACCTATGGCTATGTGTATGGGGGACCTGCAAATGTAGGAGGGGACCCTTTCCAATTTCAGTATCATGCTCCTCAGATGTTTAGTGATGAGAACCCAAATGCTTGTACTGTCATGTGAATTGTGAAGTGAAAGCTCAAGGTGGTTGGATTAGAGATCAATAAAAAGGGTTTTTCATCAGGGCAGTGAAAAAAATGTAAATAGCAGAGAGAGGGACTATTGATCATATACTACTACTACTACTACTGAGTTTTGGATTAGTTCTGAGTAAATTTAGAATATGATTAGAGAAGAAGAATGGTTGGTGGGAGTTATGATTATTTTATGGTTTAGGTGTCTGTTTCTCCAATAGTAGTTTTAGATGATGGTTTAAGATTGAGGTGTCTAGACTTGAGACATTTGTTCTGTTCTTGATCATATTCATGATTATGCCTCTGTAATCCATATATTAATGCAAGTTAGTGATACTACTTTTTCTTCTTCTTTTTGGTGTAGTTGTTAGTACAGCCATCTGTTCTACTTTTTGTGCAGTTTTTCCAATTTTTCAATCACACACTGTAATGGTAGTATTTTGTCTTTGTTTTTGCTCCCATATGCTGTTTAACCACTGGGAAGTGGTTGATCAAATATCCAACTTTATTGCAGCACCCAATAGGCATATTCCATCCGTTCTTTTTGCATTAAAAAAGAAAACAGAAGAACAAGACCATGATAATCTTGTTGAACAAAATTTTTTTTTTTTTTTTTGATTGATTGTTTTATAGAGAAATCGATGGATGATAGTGGAATTTGATGACTTCAGTTGATGATGAAGTGGAATATTCAAGATTGTTCTTGAACTCATCATGCACAATGATTGATAATACAACTACTACTATTTTACTACAATAAATAAAGACAAATGATGAAGCACAAGGCCACCAATTAATGAACGAGAAGTTACCATTAATTTAATTATGACCATGCAACTCAATACTACAACAAACATTCAAATCTAAATTAAAGGTTGAATTTCCGGTGCTTAAGAACATGACTAGGCTTGTTTCATGCATTGCAGGCTATACAAATTTTGAGAAAAAAAAGAGCTATTTATTGCCTTTTAATTTATGATTTGAATTTGCAGAGAGCCTCGGATCCTTATTGAAGACATACATATCCATCCTAATCCAGTCGGTCAATATTGTCATCCTCCAAGTGCGAGTCCAACCAAAGAAAAAGAATTCTCAAGTTTAAGGACTCTTGAAGATGTTACTCGATTTCCACGTAGAAATACTTTCAATCCTTTCCCATTATTAGGCATTGACTAATCATGAGAATTGGGAAGAGATGGGAATAACTTTGTTGAAATTTCTTGCACAGCCCATCAATTACAAGAGGAAGCATTATCCAATTTTTCATTTTCGTGTGGACAAAAAGAGTGACATTTTTTTTTTTGACATGTTCTTCTCAAGTGGTTGGTGTCTTGCGTGGAAACTCTGTAAGCCAAGCCAAGCCAAAACCCAAAAAGCTATTGTACCAGTTTGATTAGGGACAGTGAGGGTCGTGCAGCATATCGCTGCAGGGAGCAGCAGCCTGCAGGGTTTGAGTGGAATTGCAGCAGTTCCAGTTCAAGTGTTCCAGTTCAACAGCACAACCACAAAAGAAACGGACTGTACACCACTGATAAAAAGATTAGTCAGACTCAGAGGTGCCTAATATTTCCTTTGCTCTATTTCCCCTCCCCACTTGTTTGTTGTTTATAGTATTATTATATGCAGCTTGGATTGGGGCATTTGGGCAATGTGTGTTCAGTTTGAATCATTAATTCTACGGGCACGTCTTTAAGAACATGAACAATCATGCATATTACAAGATCATGAGTACATTAATAAGAAAATTCACATTAAGAATATCAATAAACTTGTGACTTATATATCAATTTGTCGTAAGTAGAACGTATCCATGTTTGAAAATAGAGTTAATCGCAATTTTAACGCACACTTAAAATTCGAAAAAAATTAGAATAACGAATCTTAACAAAAAAAAAACAAATATGGTACGTGGTGAATATCAAGGCTTATAAAAAGCATTCAACTTTGGATTATTCATGCTCTTCTTTTTTTTAATGTATTTAGTTGCCTCCACGTCCATTGAATGTACAAAGAATTCCTGTTAACCCATTGACTTGTTACTTAAAAACACTTACAATATAACAAGTGTGCGACAAAGGTTTGGTATAAGAATTATTATATATAAACCTTTACTCACCATATTCTAATAATGGACTTAATTAGTTGTATAGCAACCGAAAACGGACAAAAAAGATTTTGAAGAACAACATAGAAAATTAGAAATAAGAAATTAATAAAAACTAAACATACATATGCTCCTGAATTGAAAATTTGCATAAGTTAAACAAAACTGTTGACTTGTCATAATGATTAGTCTTTAAAAGGGAATGAATCCACCGCTAAAATGGAATAAATGGTGGACAGTGGAGATACGAGAGAGACAATATGAGCGGGCTGCAGATACGGTTGTGGATTAAATAGACATTGGCCCCTCCGAGTCCTTCCCTAATACGGACACTATTTTGTGATGGCTACGTTGACCCTTATTCAATTGACAATTTTGACTGGGATATCTATTTTTACATGACATAGGTCATAGGTTGTAGACTTTGTGTATTCTTGTAATAAACAGGAATTAGCATTATATCAAACATGTGCCATGCATGATGCGTACACTACATCCCATGTCTTATGATATGCCATGATATCCCATCTCGCATTCTTTCTATTTTCAATCTTTTTAAGAAAAGTATCAACCTTTCCCAGGTGTGTGACAATATTGTAATTTCACGAATGGCTAACCTTTTTGAAAAATGCATTTGCCTAGTTGTGATTTTCTTAAACCTGCCTCAAACCCAACTTGGCTTGGTCATCGTTAGAGAGGTAGTTTTCAATATTGATGGTATGTTATCATCGCCAATAAGAAATTAGGGTTAGGGTGTTAGATTTATATGCCGACATTAGGATCAGGTTATTATAAAGAGTTAATTTTCAACGATCTATTCTAGTTTTGATTTTCTTAAACCCTACCTCATAATTAACTTGAATTGTCAGTCCATAGAGACCTAGTTTTCAATGTTGGTAATAGGTAGCATTGTCAATAAAAAGTAGGGATTTGAGTTTCAATATCGACATTAGGTACTGACCACCATACAAAGTTGAATTTCAATGTTGACATTAGATGAATTTGCAAATCCATCTTGTTTCCGAATTAGCTATCGATAAGGAGTTAGTTTGCAACGCTTGCAATAGATATTGGATTCAAAACTCAAGTAGCTTGAATTTACAAATCCCATAACTTAAAATATATAAGGGAAATGGAAAATGGAGCTTAAAATTCCCAATAATTCTAAATTTTTTGCTTTGAAGAATGGAATTGAAAATGAAGAAATGTATGTCGGTGAGACAAAACCAGAATATTCTACCTACTCATAACAAACCTCGTTGGTAGAGTACAACATACTTTGGTGGAACACTTTAATTAATCACTATTTGCTCTAAAGCAATAAAAGCACTCCCCGAACTTGTGATCTGTGAAGTGAAGAAGGTCATTTTTTTTTCCAAAGAACCAAAAAAAGAATTTAAATGGAAGAGAAAATGTTACTTATTAGATTCCAAATCCATGTGAAAGTGGGGCTTTTTTTTCTTTTAATGTGATGATTACTGGGCTACGACCCATGTGGGGTTATGAAGATATGCAAAGACATTGATAACCAAAAAACCAACATCAAAGTAAGCCATTGATAAAAGTTTTTTCGTTTCTTTTTCTCCACAAACACCAAAAATGTTAAATAATAATTCATGTGCAAAGTTGCATTTTTGAAGTGACAAAGGATCTTCCGTTTTTGATTTTCACAAACATGTATGAAGAGAATAGAGGGTTTGAATTACTTGTGATAATGTAATGTAATGTGTACATTTTTAATGTTGTAAGTTGTAACTTTGACATGTATAATGCAATATAAAAATGGTGGATGATGAGCTTTCTTTAACATTTTGGAATATGCAGCTGTGGATCCATTCATGCGCTGTTCTCAGTTTCGAAAAGTAAGGAATCTAATAGTAGTTGGGGGGGTACTTTTTCTTGACGAGTCATATTTCACCATCACTCCAAGTAGTTTGTAGACAAAATAATTGTGAATTTTGAGCTATGTATGATCTTTGAGAATGGCATAATTGTTTATCTATGAAATCCCAGTAATAATATAAACTTAATTTGGCACAACATATCCACTAGTTTGTTTGTAATTGAGGGTGGGGTTTGAAACTTTGAATATGCAATGCTGTGGAAAAGCAACACTATTATTATCATTTATCAAAGAGTCTTTTGAGACCATATCTTTTTCTTCTTCAAAGTTCAAAGCTACTTCTGTTTTGCCTTTTTCTCTGGTAACATCATTAGAATTCAGAACCCAGAATGCTAAAAGAGTCCACACATTTGAAGTTATGATATTATGATAACATTAAAGGGACTGAGTGTTTAAAGTTTTCCACTTTCTCATTACTTGTTAAAAAGCAAGACTACAAATAATTTAGTTGTTTGGCACTTGCACGAGTGGAAATTCAATGAAACAAACTTGTCTCATCCACTTAGTTCATATGATTAATTTGTTTTTCTTCTTCAAGAAGGAAACATGGGCTATGGTGGTGGTGGTGGGATCTTCATATTAATATATATCTTTGATACTTTTCCAGTTTCTCCATACTCTTCAAAGAAGCAAGGAAAAAGAAACAATTGTAGTGGTGTCTCACAGCTGCCTATTGTTATTTTCAGAGTTGCACAATTTTTTGCAGGCAATAGTGCACTAGACTAGACATGGTTGCTTGCACATATCCAAAGAACTCAAGCATAATTATATATCCAGGATCCGTGTTGTCTTGTCTTGTTAATTTTGCACAATAAATTGACAATTTGGTCTCTTACTTTTGTCCCACAAGATTCTATGCTTCAATGCTTGACATCTATATAAACCATATATAGTCATTTTTCATTTATTTCAAACTCTTATTGTTGATAACACGATTACGAAAGTTAGCCAAATTGGTCTGCGAGTTGAAGCTGCATTCATTGTTGATGGCCAGCAAGAAGAGTGATAGAGAAACCTCAAGACCTAGAGTCTACAAATCCTTTTCCCAGGAAAAAGCAAGAGAAAAAGGAAAAAGAAAGTGAAGTAAATAACTGTTAGTCATTGGGGATTTCATAAAATTTCATACAAGATTCTGCTTCTTCTGGCAATGCCTATTGGGTCCGTTCCTATCTTAAGGAATTTGGAATGTTTACAAGATCTGCCTAAACTAGAAATTGAAAACACAGACTGAAGAATGTATATAGCCACATAACGGTTTACTAAGGGACAAAATACTTAAGAATCCAATGGCAACAAATTCAACCTATCATATGAGCTTCATCAATTAGCAAGATTTTCATCTTTGTTCGCCAAAAACTTACTGCTTATTGATTATCAGCAACCATTACATTACATTATCTTGAAGTGATTCTTTTGTCATAAGTTTAGAATTGGCATCAGCGTAATATATTCCGATTATCTTGGAGTGATTCTCGTTTGAGCACAATCTTCCTCCATGTTGGTACCTACATCCTATGTAACCGGGCATGGCAGGTAAATGAAGAGTTGGAAGTTGGGACAAGGTCATTATCGATAGCTCGAACGAGAATCCTGATTGTCATCATCATTGAGAATGAGTTTGATTCCGTTGTCCTTGAGGGCATTTACAACAGCCCAGACCTTTGTTTGATTCTTGAAACCTTTCTTCTCAACCTCTTTATTCACATCAACATGGATTCCTGTTCCCTGTCCCTGTTCAAGACCCTCTACTCTTAATCTCATTGCCAATACTTCTCCCACCGTTGCTGCTGCCTTAGCATTGCAAGTTCTACCACATTCAAATGTTTTCTTGAGTGCATGTTCAACTGATGATGCTGAGGCAACAATATGTCCACGGTTCCTGTCCACTACATTTGCAGTAATGTACTTCAGTGATATGAACAATCTCAAAACATATCTCTTCCGAACAGTCATCCTTCAACCAATCTGCCCAGTAATCATTGGACGTTACATTCTGGGACCTCTAGAAGTAGATAATGAAGAAAAACAACATAATTCTCCAAATATATCTATGTATGCAAAGTTAAAGAATGGCATTATCCAAGTCCCAGAAAAATAACATAATTCTCCAAATATATAGAAGATTAATTATCTAATATTCTATGCATGCAAAGTTAAAGAATGTCATGCTCCAAGTCAGTCTATTAAGTAGAAAAAAACAGCAGAACACTTCTGCCTTGAAGATTTATGGGAAAAAAATGGCTCTTACTCAAAGGGAAGATAAAGAACTGCTAATATATTCGGTTCAGCTATGGAACAACTGATAATGTGATGCAAGACACTTATGACAAACAATGGAAAAGCAACACTAACAAGCATCGGATGGAATCACGATGAATATAAAATTTTCAGGAGAAATCGTAACTTAGGCTGATATTATTTGGAAAACTAAGCCAATTCATGATTTCTTAAAACATGAAGCTATTTGTGCACCCTAAAAATGATTAGCAATTAGTCACAATATCAGATATATAAAAGAATGACATACAATAGTAATGGTGAACCCCCCATTACTGTTGAGAAAAAAAGATGCTGAAATCCTTCTTAACAAAAGAGTAAACAACCCCAAATAACAAAAATTTAAAACCAATTGAAAGTGCCGAAGTGCTCAACAGACACCAATCACTTTTAAAGTCATAATATGACGCTCTAAATAAGTACAATAAAAGAGTGAATTTGATGCACTGAAGCAATCCTTTTGCAACAAAGATATCACACTTCCAGTATGCGCATACTGCACTTGAGTTCCATTTGTTTACCAAAACGGCAAAATTTAAAACTATGTGCTACAGGTAACTCGTTATTCATACTATGTTCAAGATAGAATTCTACTCCAAAGTTTGCATTGTCATCTCAAAGTTAAATGAGATATGAGAAGCAAACCAGCCACTAAAAATCAACCAAAAGGAGTTATCAGGATTAAATCAAAGATAGTATGGCAAAATGCAATTGTATAACCAGTACAACGCATTCTAATCAACAAGTTATGCAAAGTTCAAACACGTAATATATGTTAACTAACGATTTTCCTCACCAAAGCACCCTGGCTCTCTACTCAAAAATAGCACTGATATCTTATGTAAATGCATAATAGCACTCTATCAAACATCTATAACCCATCGCCTGTTTCACAATCCTCAGACAAAACCATCATCTTCCAATGGTTGAAATTTCAACCCGCTTGAATATGTAAAAGCGAGCAAATTTTGCGAGTTGACTAAGCTATCGGTGCAGGCATACGATAGAATTACCAAGAAAGAAAAAAAAAAAAAAGAATCGAACACAATAACAAAATAAAGAAAAACAGCATTACAACTTACAAGATAAGGGAATGCAAAAAATGTAGACTGATATGCATACTTTACATGGAAGACTCTTAATTTAGTAAAACCTGAGCTGCACTATAGACAGAACCTTTCATTGAACTGAGACTATAAGAAGCAAATGAAACCATACACTACACTTCCAGCTTGTTATCTTTGTGATACAACAGTGAACTCTCGGAAACCAGTAAATTTTCTCTCTGCAATTATATTCAACAAATAAACATACAAATAGAAATTGATTTCGTTTACAATTGAGAAAGAACTTCCAACCCAGAACTATTCAGAAACTAAATGGCACATTGTTAGAGTAAACTGGGCCAACTTCAGAGCATCAAAAGTATACAAGAATGGCTTTTTTTGGATGAACTTTTAACGGGTTCCCAGCAAATTGTTCAAGAAAAAAAAAACACTTTATGAAGTTTAAAGAAAAGGGATTATTTTAAATTCCGTAAGAGATCCAAACTTGAAGAAAGAAATATAATTGACAGAGTAATGAGCAGGAATACTTACTGAAACGCAGTCACCGTCGGCCGGATTCCTGCTGACGATTGAAGAAAATAGGTGAATTGCCGCACGAAGCAGAGTTAATTCAATGGAAAATTTGGGCCAATTTTGTCTCAGCAAACGTGTTTTCTGACGTGTGACTTTCAGTTTGACTCCTTCAGTTTTGATTTAATCTCAATTTATCCCATAAATAAACTTGAATATTAGACAAATTCAGTCCCATCATTTGGTTAAATATTTAAAACAAAAACTTATATAAAACGGTTTCATACAAGAAACATGATTTATGAATGAAACGGATTGCTAATGATGTATATGCTCTGCACATTTATACATTTCGGCTTTATTGTACAGATATTTGATTGATATATTTGATTTGAAAAGTGTTACTTAAATCATTAAAATCAAACTAAAATATCTTATAGCTTAGAAAACCATTAAAAAAATCCCATGGATAGTGTTATCCTATTTCAATTCCATATTTAATTTATAAATACACGCTATATGTATTTAACAGTTATCTTTTAAGATTTATTAATTATTTAATTAAATTTTAATTAAATATAGGTGCATTTATAAATTGAAATCGAGATTGAAATATGGAATAGAATAGAAAATTTTGAGTGTTTAAAACAAGTGAATGGTTAGAAGCTACATTATCTATGAAATCAATTGAGAAATTTTGTAAAGTTTTGAGGGGACAATTTTGAAGTTGTTTTGAGTTATCTTACTCCAATTACAAATAATTTTTAAGATTCTAAATTGGTTACGGAACTCCTCATAGCTCTCATGTCAAGTTGGGGTAAAGAATCACCGTTAAAATCCCCTGAACCCTCCATTATTCGCCACGTGTCCCACCTTCCCTCCCATCACAGACCGTATAAATACCCCTCCCAACACCTTAAAACCCTCATTCTCGGACCACACCTCCTCCTTTGAGTAGGAGAAGAAAAGTAAACCAAATTTAAACACGCCTCCAAAATAACACGCACTCACACACTATTTTTATTCATAATCCGGAAACCCTAGATCCTCAAGGTATTCGTGATTTTAGGATTTTTTTTGTTTTTGAAAATGTTGTCACTGGTATCGTTTTTTTCGTGTTTAATATTTTGGTATTTTAACATTATTATTCTGGGATTATTTGCCGTAGATGGTGTCCGACGCGAGCAAGAAGAGGGAGGCGCAGAAAAAGGCTGCGGCGGCAGCTAGGAGAGGAGGTAAAGCAGCTAACGCGTCGTCTAAGGCCGCCAAGGAAGCGGCTGCGGCTGCTTCGACCACGTCAGCTTCGGTGGAGAATGGAAACGTTGATAATTTAGCTAATGGAGTTGGGATGCTTCAGATATCGGATCGGACCTGCACCGGTGTGCTTTGTTCTCATCCCTTGTCGAGGGATATTCGGGTGAGTTTTTTTTTCTTAAGATCCATTTTTACGATCCGATTTTATAATAAGAATTCTAGCTTTTTTTTTGGCTGCAATTGATGTTGTTTCGGTAAAGAAGGTTATGAATTATTATTTTTTTATAGATTTTTTTTTTTAAAACTATAGGTGCCATATTATGATCAAGTTCTTCGTTTTAGTTGTGGTTGAGAGAAAGCTTGAATATTTATGCGTTTTAACTAAAAGTGGTAAAAGGAAGGAATTACAGATGTATTTTTTCTGTTAGCTGTCTGCTCATTTCGGGTTTGATACTGCCTTGTTGTACTACATTATTTAGGAATTTTGTCCTATTTAGTCTATTGCATATTCATCTATTTGTTTGTGTTTTCTGACCGATGTTCGTTTCTTATGACTGAAAAAACGGGGACAATATATGAAAGTTTGTATTTTTGGGTGATGCATCTAGAACTATAGAAAACAGAGCTAAATGATCACATTAAATGCTGGGATTGTGTTTCTTTTCTGCGGTAAAATTGTTTGGAGGAAGAACTTGGCAGTAAATAGTTTATCATGAATGTAAAGGAATGTAACGGAATGGGTTTGGCCTGATGTTTTGTCTACACCCCTAGTCTGGGAACTAGATCATACTTGTGTAATTATTTGGATCATGTTGTTGGCCACTATATTTATCTTGCTTGTTTATTCATCGAAACTGTCAAAATTGCCCTTCAGCATCTAGTTGGGATACTTTTGCATTCATGGCTATTCCATTTACAGGTTTTTATCTGTTTCTGGATTTGGTTATCTGCTTCAGTTATTAAATTGAAACAAATGCTTCAGTTATTTTTCGTCGTGCTTATTACGTGTTTGTAACATTTATTGGATTGAAGGTCTAGTTGCATTTCTATGCAAAATATTATGGAATCAACCTAGCAATATCTGTCACCCATTTATAATCTGACAATGACAATAAAGAATAGATCATTCCAGTTGAATTTTTTTCTGTTCATGTTGGCTAAAAGACTCTGGATGTCACTAATCAGTTAAAGATCAGGTGTGCATGTGAATTGTGACAGTTAATTATCGTTTGTAAGACGATGAAGGATTATCTTAGTTTTCGTATGGGGAGGTGGAGTCTATTGCATCATTATTTAGTTTGCCGTTTGAAATGAAAGTTTTGTGAACTGAATACCTAGAATGGAGGTTGTAGAAATATATGGGGTTACTTAAGGGAAGAAGTTATGTATTTATAGGGGATACACTATAATTAGAAATTTCTACGGAAGCAGAAATTTCTGCTGAATGAGAATGTTTACCGAAACAAAAAGTAAAACACTAGAAATAAAGTATGGTTTATTTTTCTTGTGTCTCACCTATTTAGATAATTGGCGGCATGAGTAGAGAGTTACCTTTCCATTTGAGTTTAGTTGATAGTTTATTACTGGGATATTCTGCCAATTACTTTGCTAATGTAAGTTATTTGAACAGTTTTTAGATGTGATCAATATGTTTTCAGAACATTTAAAATAGGTTGTGAATGGTGCTTATCACAATGTCATTTGAGATTCATAGTTTCCATGGCTGTTTTATTGGAGGATGATTTTTCCTTGTTTAGTTGTCTATTTTAATTAATGTGGATTGCTAATGCAATATTGTTTGTTTTTGCAGATAGAGTCTCTGTCACTCACATTCCATGGACATGACCTCATAGTTGATTCAGAATTGGAACTAAATTATGGCAGGTTTGTGGCTGTAAACTGATCAACCATGGCATTTAAAGCTGTTTTATTTTGTGTGCTTGACATTATAACATCTTTGTCCTTTTAGACGTTATGGATTGCTTGGATTGAATGGCTGCGGGAAGTCTACTCTTCTTGCTGCTATAGGGTGTCGGGAACTACCCATTCCAGAACATATGGATATTTATCACCTCTCAAGAGAGATTGAAGCTTCAGACATGTCTTCACTTGAGGCTGTCATAAGTTGTGATGAGGAGAGATTGCAATTGGAGAAAGAGGCTGAAGCATTGGCTGGGCAGGTATGATGGAGGTACTTGGAGACTTGTGTTTTTGAATAATTGTTATTCCCCTTGAAAAGTATTAAACATGTGGCCTACTTTTGGTTTGAATTCTAGGATGATGGTGGTGGTGAACAACTTGATCGCCTCTATGAACGTCTAGAAGCCATGGATGCAGCTACTGCTGAGAAGCGAGCTGCTGAGATCTTGTTTGGCCTTGGTTTCAACAAGAAGATGCAAGAAAAGAAAACCCGAGACTTTTCCGGTGGCTGGAGAATGAGGATTGCTTTGGCAAGGGCTCTCTTTATGAACCCAACTATACTATTGCTGGATGAACCCACAAATCATCTAGGTAAACTGATTTGATCATTTAAATCTGGATGCTACTTGGCTCATCTCTTTTTTAGTTTGTAAATCATTAGTGATTATATGCGCTATTTTTTTTCCTCTTGTAATGGGGAAGTTATTTGGGAATAGTGGAAAATCAACTTTCAGTGTACTTATCTGAATGCAGGAATGTCTTCAGATCTGATGTTGCATTTATGTTGTTTCCTTGATTCTTTTTAAATTTATTCCTTCTAGAATAATGACTGGGATAGCTTTAGATCTGATGTTGCATTTTATGTTGTTTCCTTGTCTCTTTTTAAACTTATTTCTTCCAGAATAATGATAAGGAGTGCAAGTTTTTTTCCACATGACTTGGTAAGTTCACTGCGTTCTAGTGCTGTCATCACTCACTCACTTATCTATCTATAATAAATGCGAATCTCTTTTGAGTGATGATAGGACTGTACTGTGTCAAAAAACTCGTACTCCGTGTCATTACTCTTCTACAGAGTTCTGATCATGGTGGTTCTTGTAGTTCTCATAATAATGGCTCTATCCTGTGAGGTGTTTCTTGTCATAAAGTTGCACATTTAAGCTTGATTACAGAAGTTATTCTAATATTGACCCGAGCTTGTGTTTCATGCATATCTTAAATCTTAGTATTTCTATGTCAATTTGGCAATTGCAGATTTAGAGGCTTGTGTGTGGTTGGAGGAAACTTTGAAGAACTTTGACCGAATATTAGTTGTGGTCTCACACTCTCAAGATTTTCTGAATGGTGTTTGTACCAATATCATCCATATGCAAAGCAAGAAGTTGAAGCTCTATACTGGTAATTATGACCAATATGTCCAGACTCGTTCTGAACTTGAAGAGAACCAGATGAAACAATATAAGTGGGAGCAGGAGCAGATTGCTTCAATGAAGGAGTACATTGCTCGCTTTGGACATGGGTCGGCCAAACTAGCTCGCCAAGCACAGAGCAAAGAGAAAACCCTGGCCAAGATGGAGCGAGGTGGGCTCACAGAGAAGGTGGCCAGGGACAAGGTTCTGGTTTTCCGGTTTACTGATGTCGGGAAGCTTCCTCCACCTGTCCTACAGTTTGTGGAAGTTTCCTTTGGCTATACACCTGAGAACCTTATATACAAGAATCTTGATTTTGGGGTTGACCTTGATTCGAGGGTAGCACTGGTGGGGCCCAATGGAGCTGGGAAAAGCACTCTGCTCAAGCTGATGACAGGGGATTTAGTTCCCCAAGATGGCATGGTCCGCCGGCACAACCACTTGAGGATCGCACAATTCCATCAGCATTTGACAGAGAAACTTGACCTGGAGTTGTCGGCGCTTCAGTTTATGATAAAAGAATACCCTGGGAATGAGGAAGAGAGGATGAGAGCTGCAATTGGCAAGTTTGGGCTTTCTGGTAAAGCTCAAGTTATGCCGATGAAGAATCTGTCAGATGGTCAAAGGAGCCGAGTGATTTTTGCCTGGTTAGCTTTTAGGCAGCCACAAATGCTGTTATTGGATGAGCCCACTAACCATTTGGATATTGAGACAATTGACTCCCTGGCCGAAGCACTGAAAGAATGGGATGGTGGCCTGGTCCTTGTTAGTCATGATTTTAGGCTCATAAATCAGGTCGCCCAAGAGATATGGGTTTGCGAAAATCAGGCGGTGACAAGATGGGAGGGCGACATCATGGGGTTCAAGGAGCATTTGAGGGAAAAGGCTGGGTTAGCTGACTGAGCACCGCACCCCCAAGTCCCAAGGTAATGATGTTTTACAATTTTTGAATCTATCAGCTGTACTTCTATAATGTATTAGATTATGAATTGTCTGATTATGACGAAACAGGAAGAGGAAGTAATCATTTGTTTTAATTCTGTTATATATCGATTCCCCTATGGCTATGATGATGGATTGAGTTTATTAATATTGGAATTTTGTACTAGTATACGTATTCTTCTGTTGACTTTGGTCTACAGAAGTGGTAACAATGGTTATTATGGTGGTGTCTATTTTGGATCATCTCGGGTTTACTATTTTTTAGTGTTTATTAATGATTTGTATTCGATCTTTTTGTTGTGGTACTCTGTACTTGTACATAATTTGACTACTTTCCCTCTTCTAGATTTCAGTTTTATTAGAATTTGACTACTTTGTGTGGTTATATATTTCAGTTTATTGCTCTTTTAAAGTTTTCAATTATTTATTCGGATACAATCCTTATACAAATCAAGTATTTATAGATGAATTCAAATGAAACATGATAAATATATATATATATATATATATATAATTGTAAAGCATGGAGTTATTATATTTGGCAACTATTGTCAATAAATGAAAGATTTGTTGTAAGCCATTCTTGAAAGGATGAAAACAAAACGAGAGGAACATCAATATGTAATTGATTTTGGCTTTTAATTAAATGGAGAACAAGAGAGTCATTAAATTTGAAAGCGTCTTTAAGGAAACCCTATATCCCTTTGTTAGTGTCTTACAATTTATTTGAGTACGTTGGAAATCTGCTGTGAACCTCGTATCCACATTATTAACTTCACTGAAATCAAACGAAAGAAAACACTGATTCTTCTTCTATCTTCTTTGTTCTTTTTTTTTTTTTTAAACAAATAAATAAGTAGCTTCTTTGGGCGGCGGTTTTCTTGCTTTTTAGTGAAAGTTGTTGAGACGTCAATCTTTAATCATATTACATCGTTTAGTTTTCATATTACGTACATTGCAATAGGAATTGAAATTTCCTCTATTAATTGCACAAGTTCTTTAATTTGTTTTTTCTTTCTTTTAACCTAAAGATATTGTTTTTCACAGATTTCAAAATTTCAGTAATTTTCAGCCGATTGAAAAACTGGTTTACATGTTGCTGCTACATACCAGCTAGTGTTGGAGTGCTATATAATATATACATGAATTATTTAAAGACTTGAGGATTTGATTATTAATTTGTTTACAATATTTGATGAGGATTAATGGCAATTTTAATCCCACAAGAAATTAAAGATCTTAGGACGATGGTACCTTTTAACGACTTAAATTGAAGTTGCATTTGTAACAATTAATTAATTAGTACCTAAACTTCCATTCTTATCATTTTGACCTAATTGATAGTTGAACATTAGGCAATTGAATGCCATTATAGTGGAATTTTAGAGTTTCAATTGAATTATTATCTGAGGTTAAAAGTCTCTATCATTATCTAAGACTCCCTCACATCTCCTTTAATTGCAAAATTTGTTTCCCAACAGCTTACTTGTTTCAACTATATATCCAATGGGTTAGAAAATCTAAAGCGTGTGGATTTTAGTGATCATGAGAATATTTTTCAGAAACCTAACTGAACTTATGATCATGAGAATAATTTTATTAATGTTTGACTAGTGGATTAATTAATACTCTTAAACGTCTATTACTATGCATATTATACTTTAATAAAATTTCAGCTTAAAAAGTAATCTATGATTTAGAGCATGCATGGTAGAGTTAGTATTATTTGGAAGATATGATTTTGTGCTTGAGTACGCTTCCAAATTAAAGGCCTCGTGTTGGTTAGAGAGGGATCACTTACTCGAAGAAATAATATCTATGTATACAAATGACATTTGATGATAATTAAAAAGTTCGATAATCAAAGTAATATATGGAGCATATACATTTGATTATGAGAAATTTATTTTGGCTGATCAATAATTCAAGTTGAGATGAGATTTTTTTGGTTCAAACAGGAGTTCAATTATTGAAACAGAAACATGTTTTTGATTCAACTTTTAGTTGGAGGACTTATACACATTCACAATGTTCACCATTCCCAAAAAACAAACATATATTACAATTTATATATATATATATATATATGTTGAAATAGACAAATCTCGCATTAATTAATGCATGTAAATCGAATTACAGCATAAATAATCAAATTAATGTTTGTAAATCAAAATGACCATATGATATGCCCAACTTTAATTTTTTGACCACTTATAACATCCAACAAAGATGGTAAAAAGTACAAGAATTATTATAAGCTCCAAGAAAGTGGGAAATCCCTTAATTAATAATTAAGGTACACTAATTAGCTATTATCTCTACATTACTATTAATTGAAGAAAACTTTTTTTTCTTTTTTTTCCCTCTTGGGATTTCCCAATAATTCATATACGGTACTTCTTATCAAAAGTGGGCAGTAGAGAAAAAAGTTGTGTTTTGACAGCAACGAGCTAGAGTTGAACTCGCAAAAAAAAGAGGGAAAAACAAGAAACGTTTTGCTTAGGTTGATGGGATGGATGGATGCTATCATGCACGCTTTGCTGCTACATTAATTTAACAGCTCGTCACCATGGCTTTAGTTGAGTTCCAATGAACCCCAACGCTTCTTGAGTTCATTCCTTCCATCCATTGCTGATCAGACAATATTCTCTCCAGCTCGCTTGGTCTGCAAGGAATGGTTATTGCACCTCCTCGGTTGAAGCCGTATTCCTCAGCAGCTTGTTCCAGGAGTCTTAAAAATGTGGGATGTGTCAAGTAACTCAAAGGGACAACAAATCTCTTGAGTTCATAATCAGCCACAGCAATCACTGCAAAATGTCCTTCCTTAACATCATCAGGGACATTTCTTGAATCATTAAGTTCAAGTTCATCATCACAGGCTGATTTCTTCCCTAATGAAAGACTCTTTTGGAACTTCTCTGCTACTATTTTGAGATTAACAATCCCAATATTCTTCTTCTTGCCATTTGTTTTAGACTTTGGCATCATGTATCTCTCTGTCTCACTTTTCTTTGAAACTAACTCAGGGTAGGGTGCTTTTTGTGAGTATGCTAAACTTGCTTATTTATAGTGGCTAAGGGGAAGTCAGAGATAAGGTATGGTGGTTGCTTGTGAGGTAAAGAATAAAGCGAACTAAGGAGGACATGGGAAGGACTGACTGACTTAGGTGTAAATATGGGCGACCAATGCATGTGAACCAATTTTCAACCCAAAGCATGAAATGTCACTTCTGCCTTGCAATCATTAAGCAACATGAACAGCTTCATTTCAGTGCTTTGGTCGATCGTCCAGGCATTATATTCTCTGGGATTAAACCTTCTCAATCTCATCAGGAAACCTTCCTACTTATATATATTAATTAGCACTTAGTACGGATACCTAACATCCAAAAATGTTTTGGGTTGTACCATTTTTATATATAATTTCGAATAATTATGTGAAATGAACCAGCAAATCATGAATGGAAACCAATAAGAATCTGGTTTTAGATTTATAGTTTTTTTTTTTGAATAATATATTGTACCTTAATTTTTTTGTATAATCATAATATACTAATACACTTGAAAGAATTAGAATCCAGAAAAAGAGGAAGTTTTCTAAGATGGTTGAAGCTATAATGGATATATATAATATGAGTTGATCTCATGTAAACCGGTACATAATATGTAACGGTGAGTTAATCAAGATTTCAAAATTTTAACGATGATTTATTGTTCATTTCATATATGAAATATATTTTAACATTGATTAATTATTCATTTCATAAATGAAACATGTTTTATATATGCCATTTTCACATAATTTTTTGTGATATAATATAGCATATAGGTACTCTATACTTCCATGTCCATTGCTCGCGTTTAGCCACATGATACACAACTTTCCATAATCGTTGATCATGGAACAAAGCACTGTATTCAAATTGATCATTCACTATGTGGTACAAATATCAGATAAGAGAGTGAGACTCAAGCATGTTCTATTGCTCGTTATATGCCTCTTAATTATTTCTATCTTTTGCCCCACTTGAAAAAGAAAAAGTACTGCTTCTTAATTATGTATGAGTGTTTCTGTACGATTTTGTGCATCCACCAAGATCCCTCTTCAACGGTAGATATCGATCTAGATGTGTATGTAAGGGTCTGCAACCCGCTCCAATTTTCATGCAAGAACGTTGTAGATTAATATGCATGATTGCTGTGTAAAGTAGTTGTTGATGCTTAGTTATAAGCCGCTTGTATGGACGGTACTAAGGCCGAAAAAAAGGAGAAAAGTTGCCACAAGCTGGCAGTCGGCATAAAAGTTTTGCCAAATCTATTATATGGATCTCCGTGAATCAAACTCGGTGTTGAGATATGATCTATATAGTCGATTCCATTTAGTGTGATAAATGGTGGTTGTTGTTGCTGCTGCTTAAAGTACTAGTTGTTGAACTTGCCCGGCTGATGCTTGATGAATTATAAGCAGTAACGATAAAGAGATAGAATTTATGTTTCATTTCCATTTACGAATTCCATTTGATGAATGCTGGTAACGAAATTTACAGGCTATGAATTAATGTTTTACTTCATTTATGGATAGGGAAAAAGGGTAGAAATGTAGGGGACGTGCCAGTGATTTTTGAGTTGGGTGTCTAGACGCTTATGACATGTATAATGGAGTGAATAAAAATAGTCAATGCTCTACCTGGCAGTATTAATTTCTCTTTCAAGCAAAATAGTACATCAGCTGATAGTGACAAAGATATTTGCGAAGATATATATTAGACGTGACCATGAACATTTCGATCGATCCGCTTTGAAATTCTGACGCATATGGATTATCAAGTCAAATCAGGGGATAAGAAAAGACCAATGAATGCATCAAACAGTTGATGAATGAGAAATGCAAACTTATTTGATCTTTTGTGTGTGTTTCTTTTAGGTAATAGTAGATTTTATTAAGCACAAGAAAATAACTAGAGCATTCTTTCACAAGCCTAATCAAAACAAAGTCTCCTGCAGGAAATTCAATTTCCTACAACTGGATTACAAGCATTCAACTGGATTGCATTTCAATGATACGCTCCCAACTTACTTGGCAATTCTTGATCTTTGTATGTTGATACTACAAGACGGGGCAGTAAAAAAGCGATAGGAAAAATGGAAAAGTACTTTTGACATGGTTTTAGAACAATTAAGGAGAAATTTTCATGTCCCAAGCAATGAAATCAGACAAGTTTATTAGTTAGTTTCTTACTCTTATTTGCTGTTTGAACATCCATGCATTCTCTTAGACATTTGGAGGCTTATCCTGAGAGTCAAATGCACGGATGGATTGGACGATTAGAAGGTTATAAAGTGTGATTTGGAATGCTGCAGCATCGATCTTACATTCAACATTTTCATAATCAAACATGATAAGCTTGTACTTTCTCAATGCCATACCTCAAGCATGGCAATCAACCTGAGTATATAATTAGCATGCATGATGCATGTAAAGTCTTAAGTACAACAATATTACATCTATATATCTAAATGATAGTTTGTGGCCATTAGGAAAAACCATTCAAAAAACGAAGCTTATAACTCATGAACCTTCTTGACTGGACTATATATCATTCAAAATACTGCAGATAGATCATAGAGTTTAGTTTTAACATCTCTGTTTGTTTCAAATATATGGATAATCTACCCCACCCCAATACAAGGAGATATATATTCTTTTCTTTTTCTTCCAAAAGCTGGCATTCAAAGGACATGAACGAAGAAATGAACTTATCCAGGACCCATAAATCATTTTGCACATGAAAGGGTTCTTCTTCCCTAGTCTATCTTTGAGCATTTTAATCTGAAACCTGTGGATACAATCTTGCTATTGCTGGTTCCATGTGTATAGCTAACTAACATGCATGGTGTTGAATGTTGATAGTTCATTTGTTCTACAGACATCTGAGTTTTCCTTTTCTTTTCCTTTTATATTAATTCCCTTTATTGTTAGGGTGGGGAAGGATCCATGCATTATCCAGGGGTACCTCCACATAATTTGCAAAAATCTAATTTTAGTTAGGATAAGTCCTTGTTTTGCTAATATGTTATGTTAATGTAAATCTAATTGTAGTTAGGAAAAGTCCTTGTTATAGCTAATTAATATGTTATGTTAATATAATTTACCAAATTTTGATGTGACTTTACATTTTATAAAAGGGCTCTCATCCCAAAGTTTTCAAGAAATTTCTTTTTCTTGTTTTAATGTTTTAGGAGGTTGGGGACCTGGGGTATGGTTCCTGTGTAAATTGCAGCATACCATACCATTGTTTTCCATCTTTCTGTGCACGTTGTAGCATATGCAACATGGTGTAACTTATCATCCATTCAGAGACATGTCATTGAAGGAAGACAATGAAATTTTCCTGAAGAATTCAGGTCCCTATCTCATGAAAAAGTTTGGAGATTGTGTTGCATTTTAGGCATATATTACTAGTATGTTAGTCAACCTTCCTGGCATCTGAAACTTTTGGGATTTGTACAATTAGGAAGAAAAAAAAAAGTAGAAACTTCTATGACTTGAAGTTGTCCTTACATCAATGTACTCTTTGAGTACTTTTCAATTCGATTTAGGAAAGAAATAATATGAGTTTTTGACAGATGGAATATTATAGATTGTTGTAATCTTCAAGAGAAATCGTGGGTACATTTTGAGTGTTGATGATATTGGACATGGATGTTGAGAAAATTCCCCATCAATACCAAACTTTCGGCTTCAATTCAAGCTAGAAAAATAGTCTAAGATGCTAAAAATTAATTGTCAGATATTGACTCAAAGGGGGATAGGGAGGCATAGCCAGGGAGAAATGCCAATTGGCAACAATGACAGTACCTATATATGGCATGTCCTTTTCCAGGATGATCTCTCAATAGCATGTGCAAAGAATATATCTCACTGATGATGACGATTAGAATTATTGGGGGGAAAATTAAAAAAAAAGGAAAAGAAAAGAATCAATTGAATTGAAGATCAATTAATTTAGATGATGCATTTCAAGCTCATCCCAAATTTTGTACAAATGCAAGAAAATGGAAAATAATTATGCAACAAATGGTTTGTTTATGGTATAGCATGATTGTCTTTTCCTCTTTACATATGAGGTCAAGAGTTTGAAACTTATGCATTGTGCATCAACATTTTCAATACTAATTTACAAAATTTTTGTTTGAACTCAATGTATGAATTGAGGATAGAGGTGCAAATGTGCTCCTAAATAAGCCTTTTAAACATAAATTTTTGGTTTGAGTTGAGCCATTCAAAATCCTTAACCAATCCCTTAATAATCTCAAAGGTTTTCAATAAGTGTCTTATCAAACACAATGGTTAGGTTGGACATTCTTTGGCTTTTTGTAAGAAAGAACAACACGTGCCACCTGAAGAAGAAGAAAGTCTTAAATAAACCGATGGAGAGTGTAGCCAGAATTGCATTGGCCCGCACATGTTTGATGTTACTGTCAACTGTGTGTTTAGTTTAGATGCCATGGTTAGAGATAATCCTCCTCCCGTCAAGGCTTGAACAATGGTTTAATGTCCATATAATTTTCCCAAAAGATGTGTATAAATGGATTGTGTACAGAAATCATTGATGCAGCCCCATATGGCCATTTCTTAATTTGACTGACATTAGACAATGCCATGCATGCCAGCATCAGCAGTAGGCCCTGCATGTAACCTTTTCTTCCCAGGGTACAGGCAGCCATGACCACCCCCCAGAGTCATTTATGAACAAAGAGTGAAACAATGACAATGATGATGTGAACTCATCATCAAAAAGTGCATGCAAAATTAAGCTTAACATTGATTTCAATCCCAATAGTTGAAAGATATGAGTTGAAATTGAAAATCATCACTGATGTTGTTTAACATTTGATTAAGTCAACTCTACCCAGCTCCCCTTGTATAATTCACCACTCTTTTAGTCTAGACAAGGGAATTGGACATCATTTCCTTCAGTAATTAGTAGTGAGCATAAGTGGCATTTTATGTCTCACAGTCTGCACTCTGCAGCCTCTGCTAGATAATGGACGCCCTGGCCAGGTTATATATGGGCACCCTTGGACAACCCCCATGCAAAAGGATAACCATGAACTACAATGAGCCCAGAAATAGTTAACATTCAAATATAATCACAGTAGAGACAGATACACATATTCTTACAAGAACCTTTGGACGGGGCTGCAATCGTCTCAAGGAATAGTAAACACAGCATTCGAATAACAAACCAGTATCATTATGTTTGTTTATATTCAACTGCAGGTTGAGGAACTTCCATAGTTTCCTAGTATACCGTAATTCTTCAAAACTACTTTCTCCTACTCACTAAGAGATGCATGAAATGCTTATCCCTGTACAAATTGCTTAGCTACTATTACAGCATAAATGTAAATAGAGAGAAAAAATGGGTAGCCCCTTCCAAAATCATATGCTACATGGAAGAAACTAAAGTACAACAGATCTTATATATTCGCATTGACCTAAGGTACACTGTCAACAATTCCATGTCAGTAGTCTGTACAAAGTGAGAGCTCAATGGAGCACTAAGTCATTGGTCAACACTATAGTCAAGAAAATTGGTTGCGGGCTCTCAACGAAATTCATGAATGTTAATTTGAAGTATTATGCAGCTGCATTTAAAGACAGAGGAGGCTGTAGAAAACAAGAGGTATAAATGCATTGTCAAGCTGTGCTGTATAGGCCTCCAATAACCCACTGGCGGTCACTGCTACAAGTAGAGAAAACAAGTGCTGCATAACATTGGCAAACAAAACAGGCAATAAAGTAAGTTAAACCCAATGGGGCATTATCAACAACTCAAACAACGTTGATCATGAAGAAAGAGAGAGACCTGAGTAAAGATGTATCCTGTTGTAGCTAGAAGGGGAGGCAGGACAGAGCATGCTACCAAGACACAGAATATACCAGCTGCAGTTCCTTCTATTGTTTTCTCTGACAGAGAAAAAGTACTGCACTAAGTACACTAGTTCGAAGGTAAAACAAGTACAGAACTTGTAATAGTGTCAATGGCTACTTACTGCCAGTCTTGCTCCAGCGGAGGACTCCATACTTGTGGCCCACCATTGAAGCCTGAAGGTGAAAGAATAAAGGAATTCTATTCAGGAAACGACCTTGCTAGCAGACTAGTCAGAACCGAAGAGATAAAATAGTCGATCCGTAGATATACGAGGATCAGCAATGTAAGAAATGTAATCAAACAACAAGAGCGATTTGACATTTCTAATTGCCTACACAGCCTCACAGTTCACAGTACAAGTAAATTAATGACAGTAGATCTTTTAAAATATAACAGATCTATCTAGTTTTCAATGACAAGATTTCTGTATCTTTTGGAGCACCAACATCCAGCTCCATTAGAAAACATATGCAGTAAGCTTGAATCCAACTCGGTTAACTGCAGTATAACTACTGCTAGATAACGCAAGCAAAGATGAGACATGCAAATAACTACTGTTAGCAGACACAAACAATCCACTGTTACGATATGGCTCAAAAATCAATATTTCTACCAAGTACAGTTTACTGCGGCACAAGCTATTATTCACAATTTCCGGCATGTGACAAAAACTAATACAGCTATAACTTCTACTAAAATATATAGTCTGTTCCTTGCATTTGGCTTGCAGAAAAAATCAATCATTTAAGAGAAGAAATTGAACTAGCAATTCACCATTGTATCTCCAATTCCCAGGCTCAGAATTCCAGCGAAAGGAGCCAGTGGTCGATCATTAAAGCCAGAAGACAACCATATTGGAAGAGCACAGCCCAGCAAGAGCGAAAAATGGCTGAATCAGAAACAAAGAAAAAGCTTATTGAAGTTTAAAAGAATTACTAGTAACCCACAGCTTTCTGCATCAGGGAAGAGTTTCCAACCTGATAACAAGAATCTCTGAGTCACGATGATCAGTAAAAGCATTCATGAACTGGTGCACTAGCTGTCCGAGAGGCCAAATTCTCCATACCTGCCTAAAACGACATGGTTACCCAAACATACAAAGAGAGTTTGTAGGACTGGAAACTACTCAAAAAACCCTTGTCATTCTATTAGACTTCATTTGATCCCCTCTAAATTAGCTTTGTTTCAGTTAAGCTTTCTACTGTTTAGTTTCATTTAAATTTTCTTGTTATGCTATTTGTAATGATAGAATACGATGGCGAAATATGATCCATGTAGCCGACCCCACATAGTGGGATAAAGGCTTAGTTGTTGTTGTTGTTGTTGTTGCTATTGGTTCTACGAAAGATCAGTGCAGGAATATTTCCTTTATGTATCCTAAATCAACCATCCAAAGCCTAAAAAAGAAAGTTTACAATTTATAGATTTGCTTCAACATCCATAAACAATTCCCTACTACCAGAACTAAAACTAAAGAAATAAGTGTTCAGGAGTAAGATAATAGCAATAATAGTCAACCATGTTTTTCATAGAATAGTTAGTAAGCAAATAATGCAGTTTCAAAAAGGAACTTACTCGTATGATTTCCAATATCAAGAATACTGCCAAAGCAGCACCAAATGCCAGGTCAAGAAATTTTGGCTGGATAAAATAATATGGTCAATGCCATTTCTACAGAACCTTAACCTGTAAAAAGATACTGGAAAATAAAAGGAGGCCTTCTTTTGAACTCAACTAACCTGAAATATAAGTGCAGGCACAAACATTGAAACTGCCATCAGATGATAGTACTTCCGAAGAAGAATCCGCTCTATCTTACTATTTTTTGATATATCATAAAACCGTGTAACTGATGCATATATAAGAGCTATCCAATAGGTACATAAAGACAGCCTCTTAAGTGGCTCTGAGAATACAAAATCAAGCACCCTATCACACAAGAAATGAGTAAAGGAAACTTTGTTAGCCTCGTATGAGAATATAGCTCACATTAAAATCTTTTCATTATTAAGATTTGTTTCAGATGACAGGTAGATCACAATTGTGAATTATCGAGGTAATAACCACTTATATGCTGCGATAACAGTTCAGTGTGAGGTCATTAATGAGATTACATTTTCAAGTATTACCAGTCAATTTGCTCCCACAGTGATTGAACATCAAGAACAAGTAAACACTGACACTATATCCCCATGGATACTCCATCTGGGGAGTAAAATAACCCTGTGTTCTGCATTTCACATTTGTTTTCATGAATCTTCTATTTCTTTCATTCATTAAACAAAGTTACTCAAAATGTGTCAAGCATTTCCATTAACAACTAACAGCATTCCAGCTGCTGCTCACACACCAAACGGAAGAAAAAGAATCCTCGACACACAATCACCATACACTTTCTACCCACACTTTCCTTTCCTTCAACCACATCCATGGAGATGCAAAACTGAAACTGGCACCAAGACAACCACTCGTTTATTTCTTGTAATGGTAGCAATTTAAGCATCCACATAAGATCTGAATGATAGCAATTTAATATTTGTTGGACCTACTAAACCAAAAAATACACTAGGGAAATGGGAGAGCCAGGAGTCTGAATCCCCATCCCAGAAAAAGACAAGCACACAATCATTACTCCTATCTGCCCCCACCACACAAGGATAGCTCAAACAGGAAATAAAAGAACTATCTGGACACCCATTTGAAGCCATGTTGGGCCATATGAAGAAACAAAGTTGAACGTACAAATCTCATATACCAATAAAATGTAGATGGGCAGTACCATAACAGTGGGTGCACGTGAAAATTGTGAACGAACTGCATCCATGATGGAACAACCACGATCAATAGAAAAGTAAGAGAGGCATAGAAGATGAAGGACTTCTTCATCTCATGGTTTGATCTGTCCCTAGATATGTCCAGAAATTTGAAGCATCCAGAAAGTTGATTAATGAGTTTGAAAAACATAGGGAAGAGAAGGAGGCCTAGAGTCAAGCTCTGCAAAAAATATAAAAGTGATCACCACTAAGGTAAACGTCATATACAACGCTTTCCTCACAATCCAAAGGAAAAGAGTAAATAAAAAACAGGCAGGATCACACCTGAACAATAATACTTATCTCGCTTCTTTTAATATCAAATTGTACTGAAGGAAATTTCGACGATGGCAAATACCCAAAGATCTGTTCAGCAAGATATTATCAGGTATTTGGAGGAAAAAGGAAAACAAAAAATGACTATTCTTAGAAAGAAAAATTATCATACGTACCTTCACAACAGTTTGTGCAAGCATGTCTCCAAAATAGATAACAAGGCCAGAAGTCACCAAAAGAGCTTCTCCTGAGAAGAAAGATTTTATTATAGTACTGAAACGATTGAGACTTTCGAGTGGCTTCTAGTTCAAATCTAGTTCAAAAAGGGAAAAAAAATTAAACCCAAATCTAGTTCAAATTTATGGAGTGGCAAAAGATAAATTTGCTGAAACAGCAGACAGAAGCTCATAAGATCCTAACAAGATTCACCATGCAGATCCCACTAGCTGAAAAACATATTATGTGTATGTGCTAGCATCCAGAAGAAATGTCTTATCCAAAGGATGCACTAGACAGTCAGAAAATTCATTTTGGTTAGACTTATTAGTTTGCTCAGCAAAAGCACACAGCCAATAAACACATTAATTATGCAGACTAACGTAACTTACCAACAGAAGCACAAGCTGGGAATGTCCGAAGGATACTCTGAATTAGTTTTACTGCCACCGACCCATGAAAGATCACCCAGAACATCATCAATCCCATCTGCCAACCTGTACAGATAGAACGAGGCAGGATTGAGAGAAATCAATAGTCTTGTAGATTGACCAACAAAATGCATGCACCAATAAATAGATAGATAGGGTCTAAAAAGATGGAATTTGTCTCTTAAATCAAAGGACAATCCAAATCCAAAAAGAATAAACTCAATCAAGGACAAAACAAACTCAAAAGTCAAAGATAAATTTTCAAAGACCCATCAGAGACCTACCAAAGTGAACCTTTGCAGAGAACGCAAAGTAGCACATCCCTGCATACAAGGCTACACAAAATATGTTGAATTTTTTCTGCCAATTACTCCAAGAACCAACAGACTGCCTATTATTCGATTGTTGTTGGAGAATGAATTGGAGGAAAGCCAGCACGCTGAAGCAACTGGCAGAGGTGGCCCAATATTGCAATCGAAAATATTCAAAATCTGTATAGTGTAAAAGTAACAAACAATTATCACTCTAGAAATTGTTTTACTCTATTGTAGAAAGCATACAAATAGACTACGTAAGCCAATGATTCTCTGGTTCTGGTAACATTTTGTTGTTTTATTATTTTTCTTTATGAGAAATTCTCATCCATTACACTTTTAGGCCAGTACTTTGCTTTGTTAATACTCTTGGAAAGCCATTATCCTATGATTCTGACTTGAAAATTTCATTTTTCCCAAGAAACATTCCTATATGTAAGTCTTTTGCTTATAACGAAATATAAAAATAGTAATAATAGGATGGAAAATAGCAAAATGGAAAGTACACAAGATTCTTACCTAGCTCATGTAAGCATCATCTCTTTCCCTTTTTAGGCATTATAGCCTTCCGTTACTCTAATTTTCACTCCTGTCATCTAGATATACCTTTTTATTACCTAACCCAAATTACTTCCACTTAAAAGAGCCCATAAAGAGCCAAGATCATATATTTACTCCAAAAAGATTGAAGCTTTGTTATGGCACATATAATCAATTATTCCATCCATACCTGCAAATCCAACTTCATTCAAAGACAACCCTCTTGAAATTTGTATCAACTTTGACAACATTAATCCAGGAAGCGTCACTGCACCCAGCAGTATCCCTGACGGAACACCTGGCCTGCACACCATCATTTCCACCCAAAAGACAAATGCACAATAAGAAGCCAATCCAAGGAATCTTCTAAGAACAAAAACCACTTAGACATATAACTTGCTAAAATTTTAGCACTCTAAATATAACCCATATTCATCAGACAACTGTGCATATCAAGAAATCCAAGAAATGATAAAGGAGCCAATACATTAGCGTTCAACATTTCACAATTCAGCTCATCATATATAAATAAACACGTCTCTGAACATAATTATTCAGAAAACAAGGGAAAATAATGCAATAAACAGAACCCTAATTCCATAATTTTACAATATTACCTAGTTCTGAAGAATTGAGAAAAGGGATCATCTTGATCGGCGAAAACATCCAGGAAGAGGGCAAATAGAGAAATAATCGACAAAGATATTGACTCAACTAGGAGCGAAAGAGGAGCAACATAGAGGATCCGAGCTATGTAGAGCACCACTACAGTTCTCTCGCCGTTTATCCACCATAACGCGGCCATTAGCGATGCTTCCCCAGCTCCCTCCAAACGCATTTACAGGTTTTCCTTTGGGAAACCTCAAGAAACCATTCAAAAGCGCGTTTCGCATGAAAGAAAAGTTCAAATTCTTGCATTTAACATTAAGAAAAAGGTTGGAAGAGAGACGGGTGCCGGTGGGGTTTGCGGGGTTTGGCGCGCACGAGGTTTATCGTTGTCGTTTTGGAAAATCTGGTGAGCTGTTGAGAGTTGAGACGGTTGGTTGGTTTGGTTGGGTACGTTTCCCAATGGTCCAAACGGGATTGCGGCCCCATGCCTTATTTGTTAGTACCTCGCTTGTGAGAGTTACGTAGATAATATGTTAATTTTTTTTTATATGTTATACAGTAAGAATTTATAAGTTAATATACTAATTTTTATATTCACTTCTTTGATTAATTATATTTACTTATTCTTTTCAAATTTAATCATATTTTTAGAAATTAATTCTATGGGCATTTGGGAATATGATAATCGCAAATTTTGATTATACAAAATTTACTGTAATTTTTTTTTTGTTTGGATAAATTTAGAAGGTCAACAGAAAAATTAAGAAATTACTTTTACAAATTCTTCATTAAAATTTAAAATAACTTAATAATCTTCATAATTAATTCAATTAAACTAAAGTATTAGAAAAACATATTGGTTTTTTAAGAGATGTTTATCTCAAGCCTTACACAGAATCTTTATTACTAAAATATTATACTACTAGCTAAAAAATTGAAATTTTATCTAAAATAAAAAAAAATAAAGTTAATTAAGAAAAAAAAATTAGTTTTGGATGATAGGAAAATTTTGCATTTTTTTTGATAATATTCACTAAAATGCATGTTCACAATCGGGATGCGTGCAAAAATAGTACAAAAAACTCAAAATCAATGTGTTTTTAGATTTTTGCCATTTTTGGTTAAAATACGTGTGTTATAACCCATGAAAAATGGAGATTTTGTGAAGAATTTATATTACACTTTTTTTGATAAAATTCACTAAAATTCATGTTCAAAATGGTGATTGGTGCAAAAAATAGTATACAAAAATTCAAAATCAAGGTGTTTTTATTTTTATTTTTGTCATTTTTGGTTAAAATCGTGTGTTATAACCCCTGAAAAATGGAGATTCTGTGAAAATTTTATATTTCACATTTTTTGATAATATTCACTACAATGCATGTTCAAAACCGGGATGGGCAAAAAAAAAAGTACAAAAAAAGTCAAAATCAACGCATTTTTTAATTTTTTGTCATTTTGGTTAAAATACGTATGTTATAATCCATGAAAAATGAAGATATTGTAAAAATTTTATATTTCAATTTTTTGATATTATTCACCAAAATGCATGTTCACAGTCGGGATAGCCGCAGAAAACGGTACAAAAAAAAGTCAAAATCAACGCGTTTTTGAATTTTTGTCATTTTTGGTTAAAATACGTGTGCTTTAACCATGAAAAATGGAGATTTTGTGAAAATTTTATATTCACTTTTTTGGATAATATTCACTAAAATGCATGTTCTAAATTGGGATGGGTGCAAAAAAATGGTTCAAAACAAGTGAAAATCAATGTGTTTTTGAATTTTTTTTTTCTATTTTTGGTTTAAAAGATGTGTTTTATAACCCATGAAAAATGGAGATTCTGTGAAACTTTCATATTTCAAATTTTTTGATAATATTCTTTAAAATGCATGTTCATAATTGGGATGAGGTGAAAATTTTATATTTCACATTTTTTGATTATATTCACTTAAATGCATCTTCACAATTGGGATGGGTGCAAAAAACAGTACAGAAAAAGTCAAAATCAACGTGTTTTTAGATTTTTGCCATTTTTTGTTAAAATACGTGTGTTATAAACCATGAAAAATTGAGATTTTGTGAAAATTTTACATTTCACTTTTTTTGGATAATATTTACTAAAATGACTGTCCTCAATAGATATGGGTGTAAAAAACGTTACAAAAAAGTCAAAATCAACGCGTTTTTAGATTTTTGCCATTTTGTTAAAAAACGTGTTTTAACCCATGAAAAATGGAGATTCTGTGAAAAAATTATATTTCACATTTTTTGATATTATTCTCTAAAATGCATGTTCACATTCGGGATGTGCGCAAAAAATAGTACAAAAAGTCAAAATCAACGCGTATTTTGTATTTTTATCATTGTTTTAAAAAAAACGTGTATTATAACCCATGAAAAATGGAGATTTTGTGAAAATTCTATATTTCACATTTTTTGATAATATTCTCTAAAATGCAAGTTCACAATTGGGATGGGTGTAAAAAAACAGTAAAAAATATTAAAATCAACGCATTTTTATAATTTGGTCATTTTTGGTTAAAAAAATGTGTGTTATAACCCACGAAAATGGAGATTTTGTGAAAATTTTATATTACAGTTTTTTTATAATATTCACTAAAATGCATGTTCACAATCGAGATGGGTGCAAAAACAGTACAAAAAAAGTCCAAATCAACGCGTTTTTAGAGTTTTGCCATTTTTGGTTAAAACAGGCCATGAAAAATGGAGATTTTGGGAAAAAAATTATTTTACATTATTTGATAATATTCACTAAAATACATGTTCGTAATCAAGATGGGTGCAAAAAAAATGCACAATAAATGTCAAAATCAACGCATTTTTTGAATTTTTGTCATTTTTGGTTTAAAAAACGTGTGCTATAACCCATGAAAAATGGAGATTTTGTGAAAATTTTATATTTCATATTTTTTTTATAATTTCACTAAAATGCATGTTCTCAATCGGGATAGGTGCAAAATAATACTACAAAAAAAAGTCAAAATCAACGCGTTTTTGGATTTTATCATTTTTTGCTAAAATATTTGTGTTATAACCTGTGAAAATAGAAGTTGGTAAAAAAAAATCTAAATTTCACTTTTTTGACACCGTTCACAATGATGTATGCTCACAATTGGGATGGGTGAAAAAACAATTGGAAAAAAAATCCAATATCAACACATTTTTTTAACTTTGTCATGTTTGACCAAAATACGTGTTATAACCTGTGAAAAATGGAGGTTTTGTGAAAATTTTAGGGTTTTTTTAGATAGAAATTTTTAGCTCATTTCTCGTGTCATTATAAAACAACATGTTTATTTAAATTCAACATGTGTGGCAGTGTGTGTTTAAAAAAAATCTCAAAAAAAAAATTCAAACTTATGTAACCACAAAATTAGGACATTTTAGTCTTTTCAACATCTTTTAAATTTTTTATTTGTTTGATTTGACCAGTGGCGATTGAAGGTTGACTGTCGCCGGTTGACCCCACCAGCCAACCGACCAGTTGTGGCCGCGACAGTTAATGGCGGTTGACTGGTAGCATTCAACCTTTGACCGCCATCATCAACCCAAACAATTTAATAAAAAAAAAATATTTTAAAATTTATTTAATAAAATAATTCTTCTATACAAAAACCAATAAAAATAAAACTTATCAATTCAAATACTCAATTTTCAAAACCAAAAAAGTTTCTTTTGTAAAATGCAATTAGAGCCCTTGTTTTTCTCAATTTTCAAAACAAAACACATATGGAGTACTTGTTGCTATTGTAACCTTAGAAGAATAGTGTTGAACAATTCAACAAATTTAGTAATAGAATAATGCCACTTATAACAATTCAACTCGTATGACATTAATTGAAGCCAAATTAAGTGACACAATCTTAAAACAAACAATTTTTCCTTTATTTGACTCTACTTTTGTATAGTTTCTTTGTATAACTTATCAGTTTGGACGTTGAATGACCTAATATTCAGTCAAAAATTTTGAATCTAATTCCAATTCCAAATTAATTATAATTATTTCCACAAATTAAGAGTATACTAAATCCACATATATACACAATCACATCAACAAACTTCTCTCTCATTCATTCCATTCCGAAAATATGGCTTCTTCAATCATTTTGAGAGAAAAGAACAAGTAATATATACTCCTAAACATCCTCTCCATCACTTCTTTCATTACTACTCTTAATTTCCTCCTCCTATCCACAATCAAAACACTTTTCTTCTTCTTCTTCTTCACACAAACAAGCTCCAAAAATTAAATCCATCTAAAAATGGCGAATTCAACTCAGAAACCTCATGCAATCTTAGTAAGCTACCCATTACAAGGCCATGTCATTCCCTCAGTCCATCTAGCCATCAAGCTTGCATCAAGAGGTTTCACCGTAACCTTCATTAACACTCACTCCGTACATAAACAAATTACATCAGGAGATAAAAACATCAATGCCCAAGGTGATATTTTTGCTGAAGTTCGACAATCTGGGCTTGATATTCGTTACACCACTGTTTCGGATGGCCTTCCTTTAGGGTTCGATAGATCTCTCAACCATGATCAGTTCATGGCTGCTTTGTTGCATGTCTTTTCAGCTCACGTAGAGGAGGAACTGCAAAAAATTGTTAAGTTAGGACCTCCTGTTAGTTGTTTAATTGCTGATACGTTCTTTGTGTGGCCTGGTATGCTAGCTAAGAAATATGGGCTTCTATATATATCTTTTTGGACAGAACCTGCGTTGGTTTTTTCCTTGTATTATCATCTCGATCTTTTGAGGTTCAATGGACACTTTGGCTGCATAGGTAACTATAATCTCTAAGCTTTCAAAATTTCCACGAACTTGATGCATAATCATTACCATTTCTAGCATGGTTGTGTTTTACTATTAAAAATTGATGCTCCAAATTTTTTATGTAATTAGACATGCGTGAAGACGCCATTGAATACCTTCCGGGTGCAACACCAATAGACCCCAAGGACTTGCCCTCATATCTCCAAGAGATGTGCCAAACGTCAGTGTGCCACCAAATCATCTTCAAGGCATTCAAGGATGCAAAAGATGCCGACTTTGTAATATGCAACAGTGTACAAGAATTAGAACCCGAGACCATATCTGCTCTTAAGGAGAAAATGCCATTTTTCGCAATTGGACCAATCTTCCCATCTGGGTTTACCAAGAGCTGCGTAGCCACGAGCCTGTGGTCCGAATCAGACTGCAGCCATTGGTTAGATACAAAGCCTCGTAGCTCAGTTTTGTACGTGTCATTCGGCAGCTATGCCCATGTGACAAAAAATGATTTGCAAGAAATAGCAAATGGTCTTCTGGACAGCAAAGTTGATTTTGTTTGGGTGCTTCGGCCTGATATTGTTAGCTCTGATGATGTTAATCCATTGCCTGCTGGATTTAGTGCCGCCACTCGTGAACGTGGGATGATTATACCTTGGTGCTGTCAAATAAGTGTCTTAAATCATCCAGCAATTGGTGGGTTTTTGACTCATTGCGGTTGGAATTCAGTTTTGGAAAGTATTTGGAGTGAAGTGCCATTGTTGTGTTTTCCTTTGCTGACTGATCAATTTACGAATCGAAAATTAGTGGTGGATGATTGGAAGATTGGAATTAATCTTTGTGATAGAGTATCGATTACATCGGTTGAAGTTTCAGACAAGATTAACCATTTGATGAGTAAGAAATCAGGAGATGAGTTTAGGAAAACAATCAAGGAAGTGAAAGGGAGATTAGAAAAGGCATTAACAGATGAAGGATCTTCAGGGAAAAATATGGACCAATTTATCAATGACTTGAAGGTCAGTATTGAAAAGAAAAACAGTTCCAATATTGCTGGAATAAAATAATTAAAGATGTTCATTTGTTGGATGGCTCCCTTAAAATGGTAGGATTAAATGATTAATTAGTCACTAGATTTTCTGTATAGTTATGATACCATTACACCGTAGATTTTAACTCATTGAAACCATTGCCAAGAATTCATCTACTTAAGTGAATGTTTCAAATGATGTCTTAATATACTTTTAGATCTTGTTTATATTTGAAAGAAGACAATATTGGAAGATGCATTATTAGTGTGCTTTTGTATATATACAACGATTAAGAGTTCAATCAAATGATTAGCCGCGCAGTTTTTCTCTTGTTTTAAAAGGATTACAATGCAATTCCATCAATTTCATTTTTTATCTAATGTTGACTCACACAACGTTGGATTTCGCATTTCTGTAAGACCATGCTCATCCTCAGTCTATTTTTTTTTTTTTTTTTTGTTTTGTCATACATGTTTGAGATGCAATATATATCTAGACTAGAGGAAATATATTCATGGTGATCCCAGAAATTAACAAGTTTAATGCACCCTGCAATTGGGGGATTTCTTACTCATTGTGGTAGGAATTGTAAGCACAGAAATGCAGTCAAGTAAGTGAAGATAACACTGGAAAAGCCACAGGGCAGTTGATCACAAGAACTAAAAATCAGTTCAACCGTGATTTTTTATCTAGCTATAAAAAAGAAAGCTGAGTTTAAATCAGTAAATTAATGCTTCTCTTGAGTGTCTAAGGGCTTTAATCTCAAAGGAAAAATCAAGCATTTAATTATTGAATTGCAATTTTTAGTGTTTCAGTGAAGTTGCATTAATCTGGATGGTAGGCTTGATTTTAGTCATTTTCGTCTATGTTGTTCAGAACTCAGTATTGGAGGCATATTATGGAATCTTTTCAGATTTGAAGGCCAATAACTTCAATGTAAAAAGATTATGGTATGGTCGCTAAAATTTGTCAATAGAAATAAGTTGACGCATGAAGGGCTCCAAATGTTAACCAAGCATCTAATAAAAGCCTCGATACAAAGTGCTAGAAAACTTCAGAACAGTGAGCAACCATATGACACTCGCACCAACGTTCATACATGAAAAAGGATAGGATCACTGCAAATAAATAAATGGGACATTTAAGTGTGTCTAACTATACAAGTCATCCTCATCAGCACCACCCGCAGAAGTTGCAAATGGATCAGATCCACCAGCCCCAGTTCCAGTCTCCGCAAATCGGAATTCAGTTCCGAACCCTCGAGACTGCTGCAGGGTCTGAGCAAATGCTTGGTATTTACGTATGTCGGCATCACTTACACTTCTGCGTGCAAACTTCATGGACTCCTCAAAGTGTGCAGCCTTGATCTCTGCAATTTCTTCATCAACATCCTCATCCATAGAATCGGGATTCTCACTTCTCCTCTTTTCTCTCTCTATATCCTGCATTATGAGAGATAAGTAAACAGTGACTTTCAACAGAAGATTCATAAACATAGAAGAGATGCAACATTCATTAAAAAATCATACAGTCAAGTGAGTCAACAAACTAATTCTGGAGATTGCAACAAAGATGAGGAACAAATTTAATCATGACAAATCAGAGGGTTAACAATCATACAGCAGACCACCAGATCTGACTTGCCATGTTAGAACCTTTCAAGAAATATATAGCAAACATCGAAAAAATGATTCGACAAAGCTCAAACAAACATTGAGTTTACAATTCAGAGTACCGGTAAAAGAAATAATATCTAGTACAAGAATTTCAAAGGACCAACTAAACTTGTAACACATTGGAGCAAGGATTACTACACATCTTGATCTCCTTCTCAACAGAGAAGGTAAAGAACCAAAGAAAAACAAGTCCGGTAACATGACTATCAAGAATGTAAGCAATCATCTATTTTAATAGAAATCCTTGAAAAGTGTAGCACATTATTTCCAACACATCTTCAGCATCTGATTGGTCTATATTAAAATCTACAGATTACTACCTTCATATAGTCAGAACCTAGCTGCCCCTTTAGAATTATCACAAAAGATATCATAGAGTTGGACACGAGTTCTTTTACGGGAAAGCGAACTTCCATGTCAGTTTTAGCATCTGATGGTCCATTGTGGCAATATTTGTACTTTAACAAAGAGAAGATGGTGATTGCCTGCTTGTTCCAAAACTACTCACGTGCATTCATAAAGCACACATACATAAAACAGCAGTAAAATAGAAATGATAAAGTTGAGGCAATTCAAGTTAAAAAATAAACCGGAATGCAAGTTATACACAGGATTCAGGTTGAAAAGCAAATAACCGGAGGGGTCAAAAACACGTACTTTCTCAATGTTCTCTCTGATGGCATACTTGCAAGCCCTCTGGCATATCTCAGTAATATCAGCCCCACTAAATCCTTGAGTATATTTGGCAAGAGCTCTCAAATCAACATCTTTGGAGACTGGTGATTTTCTAAGGCAGGCCTTAAAAATTTGGTGACGAGAATCTTCATCTGGCAGAGGAATATAAATTAGTTGATCAAGACGTCCTGGTCGGAGAAGTGCAGGGTCAATTATGTCAGGCCTATTGGTGGCACCAATTATAAAAACAGTTTTCTTGGCCGTCATGCCATCCATTTCAGTCAAAAGCTGGTTAAGAACCCGGTCTGCTGCACCACCAGCATCACCAACACTGCTTCCCCTCTGTGTGAAGATGAAATGTAAGATTTAATTTCAGCTATCATGAGAAAGATATCAGCAGTGCCTATGATTTCTTTTTGTTGCTTTTTCTTTATTTTCTTCCAAAACTCTTGCAAAAGCAACTAATCCAATTTTCAATCTATACCGAAATCTCTGCATAGTTTACTTCCATGACAGAATTAGTTACGCCTTCCATGGCCCACAAGTAACTCAACAGTACAGCATCCCATATATTTAATATTTTATCTGTGGTCATCCCACTTGGAATATGTTTATTTCTACCATGTAGACAAAGTATATTACAAGTGTATCATCTTCCTAATGTGCCAGAGATTGTTAGCAATAGTTAGTTGCACTTAATTCACGCAAAAAAATCTGAGACATTGCATGAAAAAAGTTACCTGGGTAGCAATTGAATCCAGCTCATCAAAGAAGAGAACACATGGTGCAGATTGTCTGGCCTTGTCAAAGATTTCACGGACATTGGCTTCACTTTCTCCAAACCACATGGTAAGCAGTTCAGGCCCTTTCACACTAATGAAATTGGCTTGGCATTCATTTGCAATTGCCTTAGCCAGAAGAGTTTTCCCACATCCAGGAGGGCCATAGAAAAGGACCCCTTTTGAAGGAGACATACCAAATTTCTCAAACTTTTCAGGATGTTCTACAGGATATTGAACAGTCTAAAAGATGGGAAAAAAAAATTAGACATAAAATATTTCTAGCAAACATCACAATACCAAAATGACATTATATGGTAAATGACAAGATAAGGCATTTTTAATAACTCTCATTACCTCTTGAAGCTCACGCTTGACATTTTCAAGGCCTCCAATATCTTCCCATGAGACATTCGGAACTTCAACCACCTGCTCATCAATACAATAATTTGAAGTCATCAAGGGAACATCCAGCAAAAGAGATGCAAATCACATTTAAAGAAACTAGCTTCACACTTCACAGAATACTTAACAAATTCACTTACTGTCTCACGCAAAGCAGATGGATTGCTTGTTCCAAGTGCTGTCTGGAAGTGCTCATTTGTTACAGCCATAGAGTTCAATATTTCAGCATCAATTGTGTCATCTTCCAAATCAATCACATCCATCTTTTCTCTGATGCACTGAAGAGCAGCTTCAGTGCAAAGAGCAGCAAGATCAGCACCAACATAGCCATGCGTATCTTTTGCTATTCTTTCTAAATCAACCTGCAAGAAACAAATATTTTTTTCAACCGTGCTAATTCCTCTGTTGCTTTGGTTATTCAGCGAAACAAATGCTTAAGCTTTAACAATAAATAGGCCTTACATCCTCAGAGAGTTTCATGTTCTTAGTATGGATGCGAAGAACTTCAAGGCGTCCAACTTCATCGGGAACACCAATGTCTATTTCCCTGTCAAACCTACCAAATCGTCTAAGAGCAGCATCAATGCTGTTAGGGCGATTTGTAGCCCCAATAACAATGACATGTGAACGAGATTTTAGGCCATCCATTAGAGTCAATAATTGTGAAACAATCCTCCTTTCAACTTCACCATGTGTCTTCTCTCGCTTAGGGGCAATGGAGTCGATTTCATCAATAAAGATAATAGATGGAGCATTCTTCTCAGCCTCCTCAAATGCCTTCCTAAGATTGCTTTCACTCTCTCCAGCTAACTTAGACATAATTTCAGGACCATTAATACAAAAGAAGAAAGCCCCAGTTTCATTAGCAACAGCCCTAGCTATTAGAGTCTTCCCAGAACCTGGGGGACCAAAAAGCAAAATTCCTTTTGGTGGTTTCACCCCAATAGACTTGAAAAGTTGAGGATGCCTCAGCGGCAGTTCCACTAATTCACGAATCTGAGCCATCTGTTTCCTGACACCACCTACATCATCATAACCAACCTCATCTAATCTATCTTCATCCTCCCTCCTCACAGGTTCCCCTTCACAAAATATTTCAGTGTCAGGGGCAACAACACAATACTCCCCTGGATCAGTCTCAATTATCTTGAATTCTACGCTTCTCATCCCACCTCTAACAAGGAAATGGTCTCCCTTCCTGACTGGGCGATATGCCTCCAAAAAGTAAGCTGCCACAAACAATGTAACCATGTAAAAGACTACAGCTTGGTATTATAAAAATAAGAGAATACATATGATACGTCAAATAAACAGAAACTTGTAGAGACCACTTCAGCCTTTCAAATCATTTGTTTAATGTACCTGGTAAAACAAAATTATCTATTTCTGGAAAGAGGAGGAAGAAGAATGAAGAGAATTTCAAGCAGACCAATTCCTAACAGATAACTTGCTATAATCATCCATTAACACGTCCAACTAGTTAAAAAGAACAAAGAAATTGGTCAGTCCTTTAGGAATCCATAAACTGCATACACCAAAACTACTCCATTTTCTTAACACCTAAAAACCACCAAAAAAGAAGAAAGATATCTAGAGGGAAACGCAGATAAGTAATACTACAGCAACTAGCATAACCTGCATGAATCAATCAGTTGGAAGAACTTACGTTTAAGGTATGCATCAAACAAATCCCCAGTAACACCTTCTATGGTGTCATCTAGGGGCAGAATGTGAACACGCTTCCCATACTTAACATCTGGGCACTGATGGACAGATACAACATCTCCAAGCCTAACTCTCAAATTTGTTCTGACGACCTTGTTCATCCTAATCTTGGGCTCTTCACATGTCTCATCAGCAAGAGCAATGCAGACGGTATCTTTCCTTTTCTTACCCTGGAATTATATAAAACAAGTACAAAACACAAATACTACTCAAACCTCAATCAAGATACTACAACACAACATAGATTCTAGTTTATTTCCACACCTAAAGAGGACCCTAAAATTCTATAAAGCATCCAAATTGAGCAAGTAAAAAGTATTTGGTAATCCTCTTTTCTTCTTCCTTTTTTTCCTTTTATTATTGTGCGAAGGCAATTTGGGGTTTATCTCATAGTGTACAGAGAGAACTCTCAAAAAAACAAGAATCAATGCAAGGAAACCTATCAACACTAAGAAAGATAAGACTGCAACTGATAATACATAGCCCGTTGTAACTGAAATGGAGTGCTTAAGCTAGTGATGCTTTTGCCCAACAATCTCAAGTTTGTTCCTGGAATCAATCTCAATACACCCTTCCAACCAATCATACAGTTCGTCAACATAGACTCTTTAAACGATGCAAACTAACATAAATTTTATGTTATTCACACACGAAACAAATTATAAGCACACAAAAAAACCAAAAAATGCAGGCAAAATCAAAATCATATCATCCTCACAGTAAAGTTCCAAACTTTAGCCTTCGCATCAAACATATAATTTCAAATTTTTGAACAAAATATAGAAAAACGTAGTAACATAACCATTATTTACAGAATTTCATACGAAATTTTCACAATTCAAGTGCTAACTAAATATAAACCAACAAAAAAAAAAGCAACTTTCAATTTTCACATAAAACCCTAGAAAACTAAAATCCAAAAAAAAAAATAGAAAATAAGTATATAAAACCTTAATCAAAATGGTATCACCACGGAAAAGCTGGAGCTTTTCCATGGTTGCGGGATGGAGAGCGACGACGGAGTTATCATCGTTGACTGCTTCGTCAACGACAAGCCGATTAGGCGCCTTCTTCCTCTCCAAAATCGCCGTGGAGAAATCCTTCTTGGAACTTTTCCTAAAACAAACAAAAACAAAAACAAAAAACCCATAAAAAATAATTCAAAACCCCACTAGGGTTTCACAGAACAATCGACGAAATCCCGAAAGGAATTAAACTTACGAGTCAGATGACTCAGCTGGGTGACTCATCTTGGGTTTTGATCGGAGACGGAAAGTCGCTGAGAGTTGAGATAATAAGGAAAAATGAACAAAGCCAGAAATCGATACAATTTAGAGTGTTTTACTGTTTTTATGACTTATCGCAACTACGTTGGACTATCTATACTATACACAACTACTTATTAATTAAATATTATCAATATTAGATGAAAAAAAAAAATTATTTTGATTTATTTTGTAATGACTATTAGATGAAAAATATTTTGAATTAGAATTATAATAATGATTGGAGTCCGAATATTTTTATACAAATAGCAACTTTATTTATGTTAAATTCTATCATCACGCAACAGATGCATGTATACAGAGTCGAGATATATTTACTTAATGATATAGATCGAAGATAAATTACTTTAGGGGTCACTCCACACTTTTTTTTTTTTTTTTTCCTATCAATGATCTATTAAAAATGATATAATTTGGTCATTCTGTTTAATTTGACTATTAAAAGTAGACGGAACTCAACTCCTACTTTTTGATTTTAATAGAACATCAACATATGTTACATGTATTTAACGGTTTAATATTTTGTTTTAGTTTGATCACTCGTACCTTATTTTAACAAAAAGTCAATATGTGTTACATGTACTTAGCGGCCAAATAGACTCAATAGCGAAAAGTGTATTACTTAAAAGTGAAACCAAAAAAATTGAATAACCAAAACTATACTATTGCAATAGTTTAATGGCCTAGTTCACCCCATTATTAATTTTGTAGCTTGAAGTTAATGAGCAATGTAGAACAATACACTTCAAAAGAAGAAAAAAAACAGCTTGGGGTTGAAGCAGTTTGAAAAAAAGAAAGGATCAAAAGTTATAAAGCACAGGTTGCAATGATGGATGGTTGTTTCATGACAATTGGCTGCTATGATATTGTTTAGCCAAAGTTTTGACAGAATCACTTGGATTAAAGAGCTGATTAAATATATATATATATATAATCACATACGAATACAGTAGTAGTGTCAGTTTATAGTTAGTTATTCAAAGCTTTTTACTCTTATTCAAAATAACACATCATTAGCCATTTTGAATTTGCTACTTGCACATTTTGCTGGAGCTGCCACAATTAAGTTCAAAAGCAATGAAAAGGAATGTATTGGTGGACATTTAAGAAGCAAGAAAGTTCACCAAAATCTGCATGCCCTACAATTTTCTGATCATGATGGGATTTTCTTATTAATTAACCTTATTAGATGGGATTTTCTGATCATGATGTTATGTTAAATATTTTGGCAAACCGAAATTGATATTCAAACCCAGAAAAGAAAAATTAAAGTCAGTTGATATATATTTGATCAGTTTCGTCTGAAAGCAAAATGGTAAAGTCAGTTTATTTATGCCAACTTGTGAACAAATCAGTGTATAGTTCCAATAAAAAGAACAATCTTATTCATATATATGAGAAGCCAACAAATAATACTGACATTTATTATTTATACGAGGAATGACAAATGCACAAAATAATTGAGGCCACAAGTCAAACATGGGGAGTGCGGCTGTGGATCGAGCATTGCTTGTATTAGGCCGGCATTAGGGGAAAGTAGTTTTTGTACTTAGCCGCGGCTTTCCTTTTTTAAATCTCCACCCTCTTCACGAGCCATCAAGAAGGGAAGGTGGGCAAAGAAAGGCAATGGATTTATTATGGTTTGGTTGGAGAGTGGTGGCAGCCATGCAGGACGCCAATCTAACACACCAAAACAAATTAAACCCTTTCAGTTCAAATTTCCTTGTATGATTTAACTTCTGAATTTGCCATTTTAAGAACAAAATTATTCATAAGAGCTTTTTGGCCATGCAAGTTTTGACATATATCTGTTTTGTCTGAATTTATTGTTGGGCTGGGAATGGGGATCATTTTGTTTTGTAAAATCATCCAGACGATCTGTTCAATATTATCTTATAAGCAATGATAGGGGGAGTGAAATTCTGGAGTGAAAAATTGGAGTGACTGACGTGGCAGTGATAAAAAGACAAACTAATACCGATGATCTGTTTAATATTATCTTATGAGCAATGATAGGGGGAGTGAAATTCTGGAGTGAAAAATTGGAGTGACTGACGTGGCAGTGATAAAAAGACAAACTAATACCCTAACCAAATGATGAGTGAACCCTAATGGGTAAGGAATAAGTTTGTCTTTTTATCACTTCCACGTCAGTCACTCTAATTTTTCATTTCAGAATTTCACTCCCCCTATCATTTCTCTTATCTTATTTGTCTAATAAATTAACCGAAGACGTATTTTTAATTTAAAACAAAATAAAATAAAATAATTTTGAAAAGAAGATCCATCTCCATCTTGAGGGGCAAACATGGCAGGTAAGACTTCTAAGGCATTTGTAACTTTCTAGTATCAGATTTGGCCTCCATTTTGCCAAAAAGGAGTCTCTAGTTTATGAATCAATTCAATTTCGGAATGGTCTTTTTTAAGGTTCTTACATGTCTTACTTATAAAATAAACCCACCCGCATTTGACGATTATAAGTACTTAGAAGTCCCAAGATTCTCATAGGAAAAACTGGGTACCCCAAAGTAGTATAATTTAAACCTTGCTGTTGCTCTGAAAAAGAAAGAATAAACCATAAACCATAGCCTGCAAAAAGCAACAATTGATTCCAATTTACGTTAGAATGCTTCATTAAGAAAACCTTATTTTATTGCTTTCTACGATGTTGCAGATTCATTTTAATTAACCGTTAGGCTTCTTCTGTAACTTCTGTGCATGTAAATTCCAGACAAAAGTAAAACGGTGCTAAGAGAAATAGAGACAAAGTGGATAAAGTTAAACCCTTTTGACCATATTTTACACTCTTCTAATTTGATGAGTTGGAATTTGGCTATACGCCTTGTGCCACCAATCATGCTAACAACAAAAATTGCCCAGAGGCCAGATCAATTTTATGTTCCCAAAAAGAAAAAAAAAAAAAGGGAAAAACCATGAGTAGATAAATCAAAAAAATGTTGAATAAAATGTTTTAATTGATTAAAGAGATGGGAAAACATTCCCTGAAAGTAAAGTTTGAAGAAAAGGACAAATGAAAATCGCAAAGCATGAATGAATTTATCATTTTACTGTTCAACCAAGTGAAGCAGAGAGGTTCATCCAGACATTACAATACACTCCCCACTCTTTACTCTTTAGCCTTCACACTCTGTGTCTGAGTCGTGAGTCCTCGGTCTTCACTGCTGCACTGCACTCTTCACTCTACTTCTTGTGTTGTTTGCTCTGTAGCCAACTCAGATCCAGGTTTGTATTCTGCTTCTCTCCCATTACTTCTGCTTCTTGATTTTATTTTCCTCGACCCTTTTTAGGATAATCTTAATCAAAGCTTATGGGGTGGGTGTTTTTGCAATACTGTTTTTAATAAAGATTATTGCTTTTAGCTTCAAGTTTTGTTTTTATTTTGTTTATGAATGTGACTTATTCTTCTTATTCTCAGTAGTTTTTGAACTTGTTGCAGTTGAACTTTTTGGTTAGCGGGGTTATTGCATTGGTAGAAAGTGTTTGGTTACCCAGTTGAATGGACAACTAGAATAAAGAAGTACCATAAAGTTTTGATCTTTATAGTTCTTTGGCCTTAAGTGAGCTACAATTTGTTTGATATTCTTCTTGTTTGGTGAAGGGTTCTCTTCTAGCTGAGTGAAACCTTCTGAGATTAACAGTTTCCTTTGCCTTTGTTTTACTTTTTTTTTTCGGTTTTCTGCACATGAATTTGTTGGAAGAAAAAAAGAAACTCCTGCTGATTTCAGATTTTCTTTGTTGATGCATTAAATTTTTTCTTAGAAATGACTTTGAACTGAAGAAATATTGGTGTTTAATTTTCTGTCTTTTACAACTAGTAATGTTAGCAATATATTTGCTGCAGTATCGGTTACTTATTGGGGGGTTTTATTGACAGTTGTGGAAGGAATGATGTGCTTTCCGAAAATATGGTTCAGTGCTGATGATGCTTTTTAGTTAGCTAAGCCGAAATTAGGAATCTGAAAGATGGAAGAAATACAGGCACAGTCGGATCATTATAGGTCTTCATCATCTTCAGCTAGCAGCCCTGCAAGCAGGGTTCCCTCGAGCAATTTCTTCTACCTGCGGAAACCCGGTGCCTTCAGACAGCCGATATCATTTGAGGATTCACCAGATTGGGATGATACAGACATTGAGGTAAGGGTGGATGAAGGAGGTGATTCCATCAATGCAGCAACTACTCCAGCCTCCCCTTCCCTCTCAAAGCTTAATAGTGGATCATTGCCATCCCCGCCACTGCCAGAGCGTGCTGCAGTTGCAAGAAAGATTGCAGGGGCCTCACTTGCATGGAAAGACTTGACTGTTACCATCAAGGGAAAGAGGAAATACTCTGATAAGGTTGTGAAGAGCTCAAATGGTTATGCATTACCAGGAACAATGACGGTGATCATGGGTCCTGCAAAGTCTGGGAAATCAACACTCTTGAGAGCCCTCGCAGGTGTGCTGCTTTCAGTTTTAGAAAAGCATTGGTTTTTGCTTTATGTTTTAATCGTCGTCTGTCTTTTTGCTGAATATGTGTTCTCTTCGGATTCTTCTTATTCAGGACGGCTTCCTGATTCGGCTATAATGTACGGTGAGGTTTTTGTGAACGGGTCAAAATCACAAATCGCGTATTCATCCTATGTAAGTCTGCTACTCTGTATTTTGTATAGATTTACCTCTGCATGTTGCTTATGATCAGGTAAATTATGTTTTGGTACAAGGAAAAAGTTGCATTGCGTTACATAAACTATGTCTGTATCAATATTTTGTATGTAAGACGGTGTAACTGTACAGTATTTCCTATTCACAGGGATTTGTTGAGAGAGAAACCACACTTATTGGATCCTTAACGGTGCGTGAGTTTCTCTACTATTCAGCATTGCTCCAGCTTCCCGGTTTCTTTTGTCAGAAAAGGAGTGTTGTGGAGGATGCCATCCTTTCTATGTCATTGGGCGATTATGCAAACAAACTCATAGGTGGTCACTGCTATATGAAGGGTCTTCCTCGGGGTGAGAGAAGGCGTGTCAGCATTGCCAGGGAACTTGTAATGAGACCTCATGTCTTATTTATTGATGAGCCTCTTTATCATCTTGACAGGTTTGTTGGATTTGAAATAGAGTTTATGGTAATATGGGGGATTGAAGCTCTATAGTCAATGCATTATTATGTTGAGTTCCATTAGCATAATTTCCCCCCCTGCGGTCAGGTGCTACTCATATCATTTCGACAGTGAAGGATATGCTGTCATCTGTTTTGGTAAAAGGAGCTGATTACTAACCAAGAATGGTGAAATTTAGAGGCCAGCTTCTTAATTACTAATCCATAAATGATTTATTTGGAGCCACCTTCAGTCAGCATTCTTGTATTACTTTTTTCTTTTGTCTAATTATTGCAAGGCGTTGAAATTTGATTATGTCAGAAACTTTTTTACAATAATGAGGCATTTCTCACACCCAGTGTCTTAAATTTGTGCCTTGAAAAAGATCATGTTGTTTTTATCCCCATTTCTCTCTGACTATATTATCGATTTTTTCCTAAATACTTTTATTTTTCTTTCTCTGACCAGTGTTTCTGCACTTCTAATGATGGTCACATTGAAGAAACTTGCTAGCACAGGCTGCACCCTAATATTCACCATTTATCAGAGCAGCACAGAAGTATTTGGCCTTTTTGACAGAATTTGTCTCCTTTCAAATGGAAACACATTGTTCTTTGGAGAAACTTTGTCTTGTTTGCAGGTAATTCACCTGGATAGAATGATTCTCCTCTTCTTTTTATCTATTCCGGGTCAATATAGAAGTCTATAGTGGTATAATGAGCTAACAGTTGTGGAATTATACAAAGGATATTGTTAACATTGATCTGAGCTTGATGTTGAGCACATAAGCCAAAGAGCTCTGAGGACTTTCAATTGAATTTGCTGTGCCAGTTCATCGGAAAGCTAAATAATTCAATCTAACAACAAATGTGTTTTGGAATTGAGGGATGCTAGATATTTGATGAAACATTTTGTTTATTTAGTTTGACATGGTTTAGATTTTATTCAATGACTAATCTATCCTTGGTTGATGAAGCACTTTTCAAATGCTGGATTTCCTTGCCCAATTATGCAAAGTCCTTCTGATCACTTTCTTCGAGCAATAAATACTGATTTTGACAGAATCATTGCAATGTGCAAAAATTGGCAGGTACTTTCTTTAGACCATGCAATATTCTTGATCTATGGCTTCATTGAATGCCAAGAAAAGATATTCAGGGCTAGTAGCTTATTTTTTGTTGTTAGTTAAAAACAAAGAACAAACCATTTAGTTGTTTATACTGAAATTTCGTTCCAGAGCATCTTCATCTGCTTTATATATCCATCTGCATTCTGTACATATAGGTATATGTATTTGACTTATTATGTATGTATGAAGTTGAATATGTCTGTTTTGATCTTTTCTTTACCTTTTTGGCATCGGTTTGAAGTAGATGATTGGTACAGGATGACCGTGGAGATCTCTCGTCTGTGAATATGGACACTGCTGTAGCAATACGCACTCTTGAAGCAACGTACAAGTCATCAGCAGATGCTGCTGCTGTTGAGACTATGATAGTAAAGCTTACAGAGAAGGTCTGACAAGTAGTTTTGAACTTTTCCTGAGCAATTCATACTTTTTGGTGTACTGTGTGTCTCTTCCAGTACCGTTTGCTTGGAGAAGAGAAAGAAACAAGGAAAAGGGGAGGGAAAAATAATTACTTTTGGGACAAAGAGTCTAGTTTACTCCTTTTATTGTGCTGTTCTCCTCGTTCAGCTAGTTTAGATAGTTGTGCAGGTAAAAAAGTGTTTTGCCGCTAATTCAGTAAAACTTTCTTATTATCCTTAGTTTTCTGACTTTAGTGAAGTATAGAGCTCGTCATTTATGGATAGAAGCCTTTGAAGTGTTGAATAGCTTGAGCAATCCACAAAATTCTAATATGCAGCGCGCCTTCTCAAAATAAACAGTCTTGTGATTTGGTGGCATATGAACTTTCTAAAACTTGATATGCACTTAGGCTTGTCAATTTAACCAACCAACAGCAAAATGTGACCCAAAGGTTGAAGTCAGGTAAGATTGCAACTGTATTTATTGGGCATGATTTTGCAATGGCAGCCCTATAAGCGACAATCACTTTCAGGAAACACTAATGTTAACGATTCAAAAGTATTTTCTGTGACAAGAAATTCTTGACCCATGTGCTTTCAGTTTTTTTACTGCCTGTTGGGCAAATTCCTTTAGATGAGTATTTTCATGCTTTTGCCACAGGAAGGTCCATCTCTCAAAAGCAAGGGAAAGGCAAACAATCCCACACGGATTGCAGTACTCACATGGAGGTCATTGTTGATCATGTCGAGGGAATGGAAATACTACTGGTTCCGGTTGGTTCTTCATATGCTTCTTACACTCTGTATTGGTACGGTATTTTCGGGATTGGGCCATTCCTTGTCATCTGTTGCGGTAAGTTTGTTAACTTTAGTATAGCCTTGCTCGCTTACTCAATTCTTCTAATTGGCATTATGACTTGATGTGTGTAAGACACAATTCCTGAGCATTGTGTATTTATGCATCATCTCGCAAATTTCATTCCTTATCACTCTTTGCTATTTTGCCTTCATTTACAATAGGCCATTGTCTACTTGTAATCTTTGTTTATATTTCTTCTTTATGGCTTGTCCTTTGAACATTTGACCTTTTTTTTTAGTCAACTGGTCCTTTTCGCTGCATTCCATTTGGTTTCATTCTCCTCCTATTTGTATGAAAGCAAATACATAACATGACATGCCTCTTGTGTTCACCCACTTACCATTGCTCTTTGTAATTCTTGTCTGAAAAGCATTAATTTGTTGTCTTATTTGAAATTGCAGACAAGAGTTGCAGCAATTTTTGTGTTTATATCGTTTAACTCAATTCTAAGTATTGCCGGAGTACCAGCTCAACTGAAAGAAATTAAGGTAATGGGGTTGTCAGATCTTGTAATGCTGCTGCCTGCATGGCAATGTGTTTGTTCTGCATGATAATGTCTATTTGAATAGCTTAACTAGCTCAGCACTCTCCACTAATGGTTCATCCTTCTGAGCTTTGCATATTTCCTACTTGTAGCTTGTTCTCTCTTATCAATCAATTGAACTGTTCATTTTTATGTCGTGCAGATATATGCGTGTGAAGAATCAAATATGCATTCTGGGACATTTGTTTTCTTACTTGGGCAGCTTTTTTCCAGCATTCCGTTCTTGTTTCTCATCTCTATTTCCTCAAGTCTTGTCTTCTACTTCCTCGTAGGGCTACGAGATGAATTCAGTTTGTTGATGTACTTTGTCCTAAATTTCTTCATGTGCCTCTTAGTAAATGAAGGACTGGTACTGCTGATTGCTTCCATTTGGAAAGAGGTCTACTGGAGCACCTTAACTTTGGTGTCTATACATGTGAGTTCTGCTCTACCCTAGTCTGTGTGGAAGTATTTTTCCGCTTGCGGAGGTTCTGAGAATTTCAAAGGCTAGAAAATTCAGGCTTATTGATGACTATTTTCCACTGCATTCGTGATTGAGGGACCAGAAAAGTCAGGCTTATTTCCCCCATAATTCTGCATCTTCCACCTTATTCATGACTTGAGAGACTAGAAAATTCAGGCTTTAGAATTCATTCTCTTCATATTATTGATATGCATAATCCAAAACTTAGCTAGGATCAGGTTTGACACACATAAACTACTCTGTTTTCTAGGATACTGTCATGTGCATCTAACTATTCTTTTTGAAAAGAGCACTGTTTTACACTTGTATTTTATCGGAGTTGATTTCTTTGCTTCTTCCATTTTAATAAATGCTACTGATTGATTGTGTTGCAGGTGTTAATGATGCTTTCAGCTGGCTATTTCAGAATCCGAAGTGCTTTGCCCAGGCCAATATGGATGTATCCCATATCCTACATATCATTCCACACTTACTCTATCCAGGCAAGTTGATTTGTTTTAAATATGCTCAACTACATGACTAGCAAATCAACAATAATTTTTAATCTTAAAAGGGTTTCTTTTTCTTCAGGGGCTCTTGGAAAATGAGTACATTGCAACTTCGTATGCAGTTGGGCAGGTAAGGACTATATCTGGTTATCAAGCTCTTCGAAATGTGTACGATGTATCTCCCGACAGTAACTCCAAGTGGAAAAACTTGCTAGTTTTGTTTCTTATGTGTGTCGGATATCGTATTCTTGTATTTGTATTGCTACAATTTTGTGTCAGAAAGAAGTTCCCTGCTTTTAGATTTTTTTTCCGGTGTAACAAGGATATGAAAAATGCAAGATAAGGATATGCTCTCAGCAACTTTTGTGCTTAGTTTCTTCAATTCTATCTTCTTAGCCAATTTTGCAAATGAAGATGGGATGCCTAAACAAGAATGTATCTCCAACTGTTTTGGCAAATCCCATTATACCCTGTTAATAAAAATCATTAGAGGGTGCTTCATAGCTCCAGGAAATGGAAAGGTTTATTAGATATATTCTGTTTGAGATGATTTCTTATTTGAATCTTCAACAGTTGAGGTTTGTTGTAAATCTTTAATCAAATTTCTTTAGTGCTACGTTGATCCGATTTTATTGGCTGTGAGAGATCCAAATTCTTAAGAAATCTTGCTTTCACTGTTTAGCTGTACTGGGCTTACCTAAGTTTGTCTATTCTTTTCTTTGGGACTGCCTGAAGTTTTTGTTCTGGATTTGGAACAATCTCAGTTCCCACAAACCGTGAATGCATTAAGTGGGAGTACAGATAAACTCATCCTACGTTGTAGTGCAGCTGTATTTGTGGCCTTTAATCAGTTCATCAAATCACATTAAATCTGAGTTATGATAATTTAATGTTGTCCGTATGTTGAAGTACTGTTTCAAAATGTTTGGTTTAAAAACTTCCCCTTAAATGCAGAGTGGAGAAAGTTCATATTCAAATTGTTTCTATACTAATATTTTCCTTTCCACTGCCTTTAACAATCCTTTCAGTAATTGGTCAAATGTAGAATCAACAGCCGTGTGCTTGTGCTTGCCTTTGTTCATAACAATTGTCCAAAAGATGAAAAACGTAAGCAGAATCCAATATAAAATGTTAAAGAAGTTCAAAATTCAGCGATGCTGCACGTAAAATTTGATTGTTTGATTACTTATTAGAAACTTGTTCTGCTACTGATTAACTAGCATGAACTTGCATGGCCATGAAGACTGCCTGCATACTTCAGCTCATGAATGTACCAAGACACGGCTAATAATACAAGCACTGGATATAGAAATACAGAATAGCATCATATTCGTCTTCATATCTTCATTTTAGAATCAAATGGATCAAACAGCAGTGCTTGATGAATAACGCATTTTCATTACATCAATATACATATTTTAATTCATACCACACGGTTCATACATTCCATGAACTTGAAACAACCATCCTGGATTGGAAAACATCCTAAGGATTCTTAAAGTGCTTGCTGCCAGTTATGCATGGCAATGATCCAAAAGTATGATAGTTGACATACCGACTAGGGGCTGATGAATGCCTCAATCCCTTGGGCATGCAGTTCCTCACAATCCTTCCATAGGGAACTCCTTTTCTGTGATTCAAATGGGGTGGATTCATCGTGGCATATCCTCCAGCATTGTTTGTCTCAGAATATATCGTAGTACTCGGACCGCTATAGGGAAATTTTCTTGCTGTTGCATCACTCAAGGGAGGCAACAGAAATAGAAAAAGGATGAATGAAATGCAGATAACATTAGTAGACATTTTCTATAAATTGTTTTGAATAGAAGAAAGAAACTTGAGGATGGATTTGTAGTTTTGTGCAAGAGAAAAGAAGAGGTGAGGATGTCCTTAAATAATAGGCTCGTGATGTATGAATGAGCGTGAGGACTGAGGAGGAGGCAGATAAATTGCACAGCACAGCTCAGCTCAAGCACGGACTGTAGAGTAGTCTGCACTATGCAGAGTGGGAATTTAGGAGAAGTGGAGTCATGAGTTGGTGTGGTGGGTGCTCCTTTTGAACTGTGAAGCTAACCTCTCTGTTGAAGGCCAGGATGCTCGTGAATTTCTGTCACTGTACTAAAGTCAAATCTTTCTTTCATCATGTTTTTCTTAAATGTAATCCATGCATTAACTCCATTTTTGATATTTTTGTGGAATTATTGGTCTTTTTTTTTCAGCATTTGGAGATGCATGTTTTTCATCTTATAAATGGAAAATAGTTGATTTGGAAGTGTAATGGGATATTGCCCAGTAATGCACCAAATGATGAGTCAAATCATGTGATATAGATTTACAGCAATCTGTAAGAGAAAATATTTGCAAATTTTAGCTTCTATTCACATACAAATTTTATGGTCTTAGGCAGGGAAACATTTACTATATCACTCATGTTTAAAAAGCATTGAAACTCTTGTTGAGATTATGAGCTTTTAAACCTTAGCTACCACGAAAATACTTTTACACCCAGCGTTTTGAAAATGAATCATGATGGAAGTCCAGGGCTTAAATTGCATATATGAACTGACAAGGAGGCACCGCATAAATACTAGTATGCTTTCAGCTGGCTTATTCAGATACAAAACAGAACAGTAGTAGAGCATTAAAACCTTGGTAAATATGAAAATTTTCCCGCGGGATCTAACATCTTTTTAACGATATGGGATCATCTGTCTAATATTATCATGTCTAATCATCCCCAAAATTAAAATTACGTCATAAAGTTCACTCATTTCTTGGTTAGTGTCTAATAATTGTAGGATAATTTTTGTTTTTAGTTCCTAGTTTTAGTTAAACTAAGTCGTTTTGAACGTTGAAAAGAATAAGACTGAATAATTTTGGATAGAGTATCTAATCTTACTTTTTAACCTCAAATGATCTCTAATTAGCCTTTGGATGAAGTTGGTTAAAGCCTCTCATTGTCACTTCTAAAGTGGCATTGACCAAAAGTTAAATGCAATAGTAGTAGACTTTCCCAAAGTCAAAACCAAAACAACTCCAAGATTAATAAGGTGGAAGCCCATGAAAATGATCTGATTTGAATTTTGAAACGCTTTTTAGTTCTTTAAAGTCTATGCATGTGTTACCCTTCAATGCAAACCAGGACCAAAGTATCAAAACACTTGAACCACTTGGCAAAAACACAGCAATAGCATTCAAGAAGTTTGATAAATCTTAATATGGTAGGCCACAACTACCTTGACTGGTACGCGCATGTTAAAAACTTCATCAAATTATTGTACAATGGTTGAGGAGTCAGAAACGAAGGAAGAAGTATAGTAATACTTTGCAAAGAGTTTTTGCATATTGGAATTAGGTATTGGGATAAGTATGGATTGTTATATTCTTTACCAAAACTTCATATGGATTGTCACTATGAACTATTAATGCCTAATTTACTCTTTTCCACCTAGCACTGCATTTTGGATAGTTACAGCTTAAATATCATTGGCTAAAGTTTCATAACATTATTAGCAGAAACAAAAACAAACATGGTTCGAGAGTTTTGAGAAAAAGAAATTTAAACACGTAGGAACAAATATCAACCAATAGATTTTGAAGAATAATCTTTCTTATTCTTAGTAGTAAAACAATTCTTAAATGTGCAGAGACACAGTATTGGACTTGGATTATTAGTCTTGTTTAAACTCAAAAAAAAAAAAAAAAGAAAGTGGGCATTAGAAGTTTTGAGCAAAAAATGTGGGCAGTGAAAGCAAATACACATCTTTATAGTCCAAATCTTGGTATGCATGCCAAAGGCCAAATTCCAAATAAAATCAATGATAAAACACTACACTGCGTTACATTGTCTTCCTAATCTTGATTGAGTAATCTGGGATAAAAGAAACCAGTCCAAGAAATGGAGCTCGGGTTGCAGAGTACGGTTCTATCAGTTGCCACCTTCAACAGCAAGAACAGTAAACATTCTCCATATTCTTTTCTATTAAATGTAATCCCATCAAAGAAGTACAGGAATTACCAAATTTTATGCTAGTTTTTAAGTGTGTGACTCAATGACTGTCTACTTTCCTTCTGCCAATTAACTGGCCTTTGTGAAATTATCCATTGTTATCCTTTTTATTGATGGTGGTAGATGAAGTTGTTGAGCAAATTTATCTAGTTAAAAATTGAATCTTTTAGGCATGTAGGTAAATGGGATTTTTGGAGTTTGCGTTATTTCCCGGTAAGAATTTCCGCAGAACTAGTTAGTGGGATTTTGATGTAAAGTTAGGGGCTTTAATGAATTCATTAATGGGTTTTAATGGAGGCAGACGGGCATCTTTCGTCTTGGTTTTCAATCTGTCTTTGAATTTATGAGCAACTTGAGGTTTGGCTTGCGGTAATTGGTGGAAGTACCAACATCAAGTAGTTGTAATTTATGTGGAAGAAAGGGCCTTAATCAAGAAGACAGTATGTTTGCTATGCCGTTCCAGGAACTGACTATTGAAAACGTTTGTGGAAATTGATGGTTAAGTATTTCATGGCACTTAAATGGTGCCTTTTAAATGGGGACGCGGGATTTGGAGCTTTTTGTTGTTGAGGGGTGAGCAACATTTCCACGGGGTTGTTGAAAATGTTATTCCGTATGTTTTAAAGATGGAAGTAGACATATATGATTCATTCGTATTTGGTGTTTTCTCTTCCTTATCAATGAGTTGAAAAGTTAGTTCTTTGAAAGTTGTTGGGGAGCAGAGCAAGAACAGAAACGTGGAAATACTACTCAGTAAAGATGTATAATTCATGAGAGTGGTGTAGTTTGTAATTCATGAGGGTGATGTAGTTTGTTTGAGGGCACTGTTCTTGCTTTATTATAATTGATTGATAAGATGGAATTTGATGCATGGTACAGGGAGATGGCCATCTTTAAATTTGAGACATTATTATTGATTGAGAACTGGGAAGTGGAAGTGTCTATAATGACTAGAGTAGTTTGGATGTCAATTGTGTCTTCATAATTTGGGGTACATTAACATACAGAAAATAATGCGCTGCAGTTTCCTGATTGTATGCGAAAACTTTCCAGTGCACTATTTGCAGTAAGCATGAACTAATTCGTCTGGGATTGTATTGGGCTCTCACTGTTTATCCGAGTTCTAAATTATTAAATTTGATTGTGTGATAGCATACCATTCTTTAATAATGGGTAGGCAGCCTCTAAGGCAACTGGATCAATATTCTTTCATAGAATGAACTTAACTTCTGAGAAGGGTTGAACCAACTTAACAAATTTCATAGGGATTGAAAAAGGAAGAGTTGAGACATATCTGTGTGCTTTCTACAGGCAAAATTTAGAATCTGATAATTTTTCTTCTCCAAGATACATGTCACCGTTTTTCTCTTATTATAGTTAGTTAAGGGAGTTTGAGGTTTTGGTGATAGTCTGATAGATTGCTTTCTTAAGATCTGTTCACACTACACATATAAGACGAAGTGCTTTCTGATTTTAAATCTTCAAGTTTGATGTTTTAAAATGCCAAGAAGAAGCAGTAACTACAAAATGACCATTCATCCATAGAAGAAAATGCCTTGATTTTCTTTCCTGTACCAAGTTTTTCCTATTAGCAGCTAGTTAACCGATTAGACTTGGTAATCTGAACCATGGTATGCTATATTCAGTCGCTATCCCTTGGAATGAAGACAAACATGCTTAGCAGGAGATGATTTCATGGTTTATAACTTGTGTAGTCTCTGTTACAAAACATGTAATAACATGTCTTATGCATCTTTTTATCTTTTATTCATGAAGATGGTCATTCTGTTGTTGTATGCGAGATCATAGATAGCTTCGTGCTTGGTTAAGGTGAACTGGATTGGTCACTGGTCAGTTTGGTTTGATGAACTTAATGTTGAATAAATTCGTTATTGCTAACTAATTTGACAAAATTGCTGCCTTCGTGAAAAGTTCTGTTGGAGGTTCTAAATGACCAACCCTCTTCTATAGATTTTAAGTGGTCCAATTCTGAATAGTTGTATCCAATCTATCTTTTGATCTTAGAAGCAGCAAAAGCATCCAATCACGGAAACTTTAGTGCTGTCCAGAGAAGTATTTATTCTCCATTGGCCTTGAAGTTGAACCAACCAGTGAACAAAACATGCAAAATATTTTCTGCACTACCAGAAACAGCTGCATCTGTTGCAGTCGCTGTTACCATTGTTGGAGCCGCAGCTTCATTTCTTGCAAAGAGAACTGAAGCTTCTGACAAAATTGAGGTAAGTATGACAACTGATATCAATCTGTATGAGACTTCTGAGAGGGCTGTTGAAACAATTTATGTAAACTTGCAAATTAGGAAAAAAATCATTGGAATATCTCCAAAAAGGCTTCCATTTCAAGTGAACTTTTTCATTTAAATCTACAAATGTCAATTCTGTATAAACGTGCTTGTATAAATATTGCATTTTGTGAAACCTAAAAGGTTCCCCAAAGGCTTCGATTAAAACTTTGCTCATTTCTAATGATGTGACCTTCAATGAACTTCACTGCAGCATTTTAGGTTAGACAAGTATTATGCTTTCAATTGTTTAAAATGTTGAATGTTATACGTTTAGGGTATCATGCATTTGATCGCAACGATGAATACTGAAGTAGTGATGCTTTGCATCTGTTTCTTTCTTTATAAAATTGTAAAAAGCAGCAAGAACTCATAATAGATAGTGGAAAAAACTAGTAAAACAATTTGGGCATGCATTTCCACCCTGCCTTCACCTGTGCACTGATCCTTTCTTTTATGTGTCACCGTGCATTAATTTACAGGCCCCTAAAAAGACTTGCGATGACTGTGGTGGTTCTGGAGTTTGTTCCGAGTGCAAGGGTGAAGGCTTTGTGCTAAAGAAATACTCAGATGAAAGTGCTGAGAGAGCAAGAATGATGGCAAAGAACATGGCTACCAGATACACAGCAGGGTAGAATAGCTGCAGCAAATTACTTGGTTTTCTCTACTCCTTTTGGCATTTGAGTAAACAACAATCTGAATCTCCCACTTTCCATTCTAACAGGCTTCCGAAAAAGTGGAGCTATTGTACAAAATGCTCTTCTTCCCGATCATGTAGAACTTGTGGTGGAACAGGGAAGCTCTAGATTAACCTAAAAGTTCAGAATGAGGTTTGTTGCTGATGATTTCAGCCATTATGAAACTATTGGAATGCAATTGAGAGACAATGAAGCGACTACAGCTCGAAGAAATGTACATTTTTGTTTGTGTATAGAATTTTGTTAGAAATTTGAATGAACATTTCCCTTCTTTTCTTGCAAATGCTACTTGCTAAGTGCTCATTCCATCTTATGGATGAATTAATACATCAAAGCATCGGTTCTTTAGACTTGGCATCAAGTGTTCAGACAGATTGAGAAATTATTTCTGTTTAGATCACAACCAAATGACACAGATGTAATGCAATCTTAAAAATGAATCAATTTGGCCGTAAGCAATTGTAAAGGAGATGCAGGTAACTGTAATTTAACCGGTGTCTGTCTCCCTTGAATTGTATCCCTTCTTTGATTGCTTTTTGTTGAGTAAATTTCTGTTAATGGTTCTCAAATGCTAATTAATGTTGAACATACATACATATTCAGCAGCCTATCCAACAACAAGGAGGAAAAAGGAACACAATGCGGTTATCAGCACTATCACTCATGCTCATGCATGCTGCTTATTCTGAAGAAATGCTTTAAAAATGTGAAAACCATGTTCACATACTCTTATCATCACTTCCCAATTCTTGTACCAAAACTGCTTATAGAACAGATCGCAGGCATCTTTTAAGAATAATTATCAGCATATTCAACTTTTCAAGTGCACAAATAAAAGTTCTGAATTCAGCATGCTATAGTGAATAGTCAAAGAAACAGGCTTGCAATAAGGATAAACAAATGATATATGTAGACAATGAGCATGTGGGGTTCTGCTAAACTTTAGGAAAGAAGTTAGTTGGAGGAATCTTAGGAAGTAAACAATTATAAGTACGGAAATAAGCTGTTGATAGGGTATCAATTGATGGAGCATGCATGTTCAAAACTATATATGAAGCAAACCTAACCTATCTGCAGATTTTTAACGAATTTTGTCCTTTAATTTTGACTAAAGATTGCCATTTTCTTGTTATTTAGGCTCCACTTGATCTTTCCCCCATGCACTAAACATGAGGTACAGCGCAATATTCTGCAGAATTTGTGCTAAAAGATTAATTCCTCCCAGCAGTGTACTGCTTGTTTCATTCATTAGTATTTAGTATGATGGATAACTAAAATAATAATTAACCCTGTGTTTAGTATACGAGGTTACAGTCAGACGCAGTAGAAATCCCGAACAAAATGATTTTAGGTGCAACCACTATCAAAATTTATAATAGTGTAGGATTTGATATAATAGATTAGGTTGGTTAAAAAAAAAAAAAAACCAACATAACAAAACATGCATGCAGCATAGTAACAATTTTAATTAAGGTTCATTTTTCTTGTATAGAACTTGGATAATTGAAGTTAATTAACAGTGCTAGTTTTTTTTTTTTTTTTTCAAAGACTTCCAATTTCATCTGCACCTGTACAAGTCTGTCTCGATTCCAAATGAACTACGTACTGAATCAAGAACACAGTATATGCAATGGCATCCTTTACCATGTAATGTATGTAGTCTGAGTTTGAACTGATCTCTTGATCGATGCATGTGAAGAAGATTTCGTACTTGTGGGACAATCTGGCGATCGAGATTTGGGGGCAAAAATTAAGGAAAAATTAATATTTTCATGGATCGTGTGGAACGCAACTAATGACTGATCAATTTTTGTGCAGGGGAAGTCAAAAGTATCTTTACATTAGGCTGAAAGCATAACCTTTCCTTTTGTAATTGTTTTTATGTTAAACAAGAATTTCTTAATTTATTGACTTGTTGAGAAAGAAAATGTGGGCAATGTGGATGCATGGATCGATGGTAGAGCTAGCGTGAATGCAGCTGGTCATCGCCGACATGCATGTTTCTTGGAGTTGTCGTCTACTTTGTTTTTTTCCTCAATTTCGTATAATTTTTGTTTTTATATTTTATTTGGTCAACTTATCAAATATTGCGCATATATAATAACAGGCCGTACTTATTGCCAACTGATCGATCAACGTTGTTGGTTTTGACTTTTTGATACCTTATTAATTTCTACAACCGTACGTACGTACGTACGTTGCTTTATCTACTTGTGTTGTCAGGCTTATCTTACAACTGACTGTTTATAAGAAATGCCCAGAATATTTATCCATTTTCAAAAAAATAATAATAATAAATTTACAACGACTTCTTCTTTTGATTCATCTTCAATGAGCTGTCCAACAATAATTTATTTGTAAACATATGCAGATACATTCATGCATGTGCCTATATATTAATTTTTTGATATATATTTGAAATTTGTACATACATAATTTTTATTTTTGACACTTCGATTTGTCCACGCCATCTACCAAAATGGACTTAATTAATTAGTATGTGAGGGTATTGCAGTTTTTGTTTAAAGGTCATGCAATCATCTTTTCTTTATTAACTGTCAAAATTACATTTTTAATTTAGGTATCTTTTCATAATGAAAGGCTTGGCACTAATTGAGAATATAAATTAATTTAGTATACATAAATTCAATCTTTAGATGATAAAATTAGTTATGAATCGGTAGTAAAATTAGTCGATCTCCTAAACTTATATATGGGTTATTCGTAATTAATGTTCCATTTCATATAGAATTCATTGAATGAGATGCAAATTAAATTTCAAGTATATAAAAACAAAGAGAATTTGTGTGATGATTGTAGCTAGGTTGAATGAAATGGAAATATCATCAACTTTTGATCACAACAAATTTAAGGAATATGCAGTCTCAACAACTTACATTTATACTTGTATAAAAAGTTTTTTATATCCTCGTAATTATAAGTATGAAATTAAATGAAAGAATATTAATAGGATTGAGCCATTGAGGACAAACAGCTAATTAACCTTTCACTAAATGTGTGTTTATCTACCCATATGCCTAAAACAATTTCATATTGTAATCCTTTTATATTATTAATTAACAGTGGTGAATAATTCTTAACACGTGACAAATAAATGAGGCAGACAACAATTTTCAGGCAAACACAAATTAATTTAGAGAAATTGAAACTATATTGATCATTCTAAAGTTGTTTATGATAAAAATAAAGAACTACGGATGTTTATATAGTTGTAAGAAATCCTAAATTAAAAAATAATAATTAGAAAAACTAAAATGGGTGTGAAAGTGGTCGACACAATTGAATTTTGTTAACGACATGACATACTTCATGAGATTATATTGGATGAGTCTTGTAGATTTCATCATTAATTTTGAAATGATATATTATATCGGCACTTTGGAGTTCGGACAAAAAGATTACGCTTATTTTGACTTGTTTTCCCCCTCTTTGGTCCGACCTGTGATCCTGCCAAGCCTAGAGTCTTCCTTAGCCGTTGCACATCAATTCCAAAATTGAATGTATACTCTATTCTGTAAGTAGTTACAAATGAAACTTCCGGGTCATTTCGTACACTCAATTCTTGATTGGAATTTTTTTTTTTTAAAAGAAAAGAAAAAAAAACTATTGTTACATAGAAAGAAAAAATACAAAGTCAAGCATGGACGTAGGAGTGATGGAGCTGAAAAGTAAATGCAGACAAGTCGAAAATTTTATAATCCCAGTGGTTAGCTTAGATGGATCAACTTTACGGAACAATTGGAGACGTACGTACACTACGGGACCATCAAGGAATTGAAAGCAAATTAAACGTCTTAGTCTAATTACCTAAGACATTAATTCATGGAAACAAACCTATATATGCTAATTAGTACGGACGATTGTGATTGTACGGCTGCCGTACGTACGTCAACTGTTTCTACTTTCTACGTCTAATGAAAACTATCTTCTTGGTCGCGTCAAAGACTCATAATATATACGTACTATAGCAGTATGTTCGTCATCTTTTCCAGTCTTGCACAATTTTGTCAATTTTTTACGGCCAAAATGTAAAAATGCACTCGTGTGTGTGTGTGTGTGTGTTTTTCATGTATAAAAGATTTTCTTTAGGTGAAAAATTGCTTTAAAAAGTGCGTATATATCTCATCCATAGCTTGTGTAACCATTACCAAATCATCATTTAACTATTGGATTATATATCTGCATTTTAGTTTCTACACATTTATTGTTATGGCGAATGTACACAAACATATTTAAGTGGAATGATGTTCAAATAATCAATATTCCACTGAAATTTTTAATATATATTAGTCTCGTTTCGAGTTTAGCTCAAACATGAATTCCATTAATGTAAGTAAATGAACAAGGGGCAAGGATAAATAAACCGCTCAAGTTAACTGGTGAAATATTAAGTTACATAACAAAGGTACAAACATGGGAAACTCCAGCGAATCGATCATGGATGTATTTTGCAACAACTGCAAATACATTCTCTCGATCACTTTATATATGCTGCTTAATTAATTATTTTGCTAACAATTAACAACGTACTATATATAATCGCCAGACGTACGGTGCAAATATTTTACATAGTTTTACTGATTTTTAGAACCTAAAATACTTATATATTATTGTTATTTTTTTCAATTTATGATCGATGCAACATTAATTAATTAAACATGGGTAGGTGTGGAATGAGGGGTAGTAACTGAGGCAATCATCTGCTTCTTTCCACGTTCAGATCGGCTATTCTCAGCAAATTTAAGGCTTCCCTGATGCAGCCCTCTTTGTTTCTCATCATTATTCCACTCTGATTCGTAGTAATATTCTTCTGTATATTTTTCATCTTTTGAAGGTCCAGTAAACAGGCCTCCCCACTGTGGAAAATGAATCAATGCCACAGGCATAGTGCATGCCACGGCCATGACACCCATCCAAGTTAGACCAATGGAGGTGGAAAATCTTGAGCTTGAGAAAAATATTAGTTGGGTTAAACCGCCTCCGAAATTGCCACCGGCACCCGTTAGACCGGAGATTAGGCCGAGGGATCTCCTTGAAATAAATGGGATTATTCCGTATGCTGCACCGCATGCTGCTTGGGCTCCAATTGAGAAAAGGATCATGGCTAATATGGCTATTGGGAGGGAATTGGCACGACCGAGCCAAATGCAGAAGACTCCTCCCAAAGTTTGGACGATCCAAAGGACCCATAACCTACCCCTCATGCCGAATCTTCGTGCTGCAAGATCTGAGGCAAATCCACCGAAGGGTCGAGCTGCAAAGTTGGCCAGACCGAAGCTTGCTGCTACGATTCCAGCAGTGTGTAATTTGAGATCGAACCTAATCAAGTGTATTCGATTTTATTATTGTTAGGCTAAGTTTTGGAAACGTAATTAACGTAAGCATTGATCGATTATGTAGGAAAGATATTCGATGCTATATATATATATAGGTCAAACCTGTCATAAAAGTATTCAGCAATGACATTGTTTATGCACAGCTCAACACCCATGGAAAAGCCATACAAGAGAAAGAATACCCATGTTCTGTAGTTTGTGACTGCATGGCGGAAAACCTGTAAAGAACAAAGAAAAGTTTTAGTGCTAATTTAGAATGAAAAGAATTTACTTAAAGTACTTTTAATTTAATTTGTACCATATGTTTGAATATTTATACGTAGATCAAATGTTTGTACAAATTAAATTACGTAAAAATTGTACTTTCTAGACAAGTATCTAAAGTTATGTGTCAATGCACATTGGGTTTAAATTAATAATGTTTTATGATCAAAGGAACTAGGAAGATGTTGATTGTGATTGAGAACAAGAAGAAAATACTCACTTTTGAAAATTTGTCTTTGTGCACATCACCCCTCTTTTGAAGGGTACTAAGATTACCATCAGGCAAGTCTTGGCCTTGGGTTAAGACCATAATCCCTATGATAATATGAAGCCATCCAGGGATGAAAAATGCAATCCTCCAAGCAGTAAATGGGGTGGCACCAGCAACTTTAATAATATGAAAAAGAAATGGCATAAGAAGTTGTGTAAAACCACCACCCATATCACCCCATCCAGCTGCAACCCCATTAACAAGCCCAATAATCTTACTATTAAACATTGTGCTCGTCCAATATTGGCATGACACAAAAGTAGCCAGAGAAAACCCAATCATGAACCGAACAGCGATAAATCCTTGCGCTGAGGACACAAATGCAGCAGAAAAGACCACAGGGGCTACTAATAAGTTAATAAATGCGCAGCCATAACGAGGGCCGACTAGATCACATATTACTCCCATTACTAGCCTGGAGAAAATGCTTCCCGACACAGAAGCAACTCCAGCATTGCCTATATCTCCTCTGGTTAGGTCTATATTGTCCCGTATTATGGGAACAAGAGGGGCAGCTGCAAAAGTGGATATGAAACAAGTGAAGAATGAGATCCAACCGAGGTGAAAAGATCTCATGTGGGGTTGTGCAAAGGAGAAGATTTTGATTGTTGTTGCCTTATGTTCAGAATCCACGGGCAAAGCAAATTTTGCTGTGGTTTCATCAGGGATTGTTGGAGTGGCTACAGAAAAGGCAAAGGTTTGTTCTCTGCCTGTTACTCCATGCATGGAGCTCCCATATGGCGCTTCAATGTCAGTCATTATGTTAATGACTCGTACTGGAGAGATATATTTTGGATGCGAAGAAGTAGAGAATATTGGAGCAATGCTGCTTTGATTGTGGTTTGTGGGAGGTGATACGCTAAGGTATTTATAGGGTTTCAGGCGTTGACATTTTGGGTGTAAGCCACATAAGTTTGACGGCATCACATGATTTACTAGCTTTTTCCATGACCGTACAATTTTTTTGGACTAATAGTCTTGTTTTCATGGCATGAACCATGGAATATTATTTGTTTTAAGTACACTGTACTTTGGCATTTTGCATTGCAAGCTCAAATGCCTTCTAAGAAATGAGGCATGCATGTCCATTGGAACGAGATGATATACTTAGTTTCGACGCTAGTTATTGCATGGAGTTAAGGGGAAAAAAATGCTAGATGTATTTAAAAACGCATACAAGGTCGTAGTAATGAAAACAAAGGTGAACGCGTGTTTATATTGTTATAGAAAACCCTAAATTAAAACATAAAATAATTCAAAAATGATTAATAGAAACTTAAATAGGTTTGAAAGCTGCATAAACAAGTGAATTTTATTGAAAAATATCGGCATTATGAGATTTGCCCTTGTAAATTTCATTGAGAGTTTCAAAATTATATATATATATATATATATGTATATATATTATATAAAAGCAAGTTTGATTCTGAACAATAAAATTTTCATTCGTTTAAAATTAATTAACGGCATGGTTTAACCATTTTTCCTTTTTGAACATATATTGTGCAACCCGGCCAAAATACATATTCAACCAGTCAATATTGCATACTAATGTAGGGAAATTTTGTTAAAATGGTGTTTGGAGGGTGAATCAATAAAGATTAACATAAGTTTAATCTATTTATTACGAAGAACATTTGTGTTGGTTTATGTATACACTGTGTAATTATTTCCCTTTTTTATACATTTTATATACATTATATAACATATTCTATACAAAAGTTGTACTAATGTACTCATTCATAATAAATAGTTTAATCATCTCAAACTTAGTTATATACTATTAACATTTGCTCAATTGCTAGTCATACTTTTAGCAGCCCTATTATTCTCAACTTGATCGGTAATGCATGGGATCCTAACTGTACTGCTGACTATAAAATGAAACATAGGTATCAAGTTCCTTCTTTTGTCAATATGACAATTAATATGTTTGTCCTAGTTGCGATTTTCAACTCTTTAAAGTCGACTGCACACTGCATAAAGGTAAGTTTAGCCAGTGCCCGGGAGGGAAAAATAAATTGGAATATACGACTAAAAACAGCATATCCAGGTTGACGATGGAGATAATTAAATAACTTTTAGTCATTTAGTTATAACAATAACTAATTCTTTTTTTTCTCTTATTATTATATAAGGTCGATAGGCTATATCAATCATATATATTTCGTCATTGATAATTGTACATGTAATTAATGTTATTAAGATAATTTTCATCTTATAATTAGTCACCAAAAGTTGGAGGTAATTAAACAAACAGAGACATTAATGGAAATTATAAAAATTTCGTTTTTTTAAGGAAGAAAAAGGAATTTGATTAATTATGTAAATTGATCAAATTGTATAAGATGATTTGTACTGATCAAATCATCTGCAAGGTTATATTTGAATATGTGAATTGAATCCGATGCAAATTAAGTGAATTTCAACTATACAAGTTTAGATTAGTCGTAACCAATATGTAGGCACAAAAATTAACTTAATTAATTTGTGCAGCACTAGAAAAACTAAAGACAAATTACTGTATTCCCAAACTCAACAGATTAAATCTCTGATCTTCCAAATGAAATTAAAATCAACATGCATGGTCCTATTGTTCATCAAGAATTAAAATTTCGAATATCTCACGAAATCTAAATCAATATTACACTATCTTTTAGCTACTTTTGAGGTAATAATTAATGTTGTGTGATTATTGCAATTTGACAAGACGACATTATGCTTGATCTATATATGCATGCAGAGAAGAAAATAAAATCTCTCTTTAATTTCCATTGCATAGACAAATAGACAATCTTTTGATAACAACGACAAACCACCAATGGAAGTTGGCAGTGTGAAAGCAATTGAAATTTATATTTAATTCTAAAATATTTAGATCATCAATGTCATACAACTATCTCATTCGACCTCAATCAAAATCATTTCTTCATCGCAGTGGGTTCCATTGTTCTTCAACCGTTCATTTTTAAACTAAATTCAATTTTAAATAGAAAAAATAAAATTTTTTTAAAAAGATTGCGATCGGAGTGTACTCGAATTGAACTACTCGAGCTCATTATAATAGGTACTATTTGAGTTCGGGCACGAGTTTGACTGTGGGAAAGTTCTTTTAGGTGAATTAATTATTAGAAAATTTTGTAATAGGACTTTTTTTTTGTAATTTTAAAATTTATTAAATCTAAATGATTAAATTATAAATATAGATAGGTTAGATAACAATATACTATAAAATGAAAATATAAATATAAATAAAAAAATATAATGTTACTCATGAGCAACACATATTACTTAAAGTTTGAATTTCTTAACCTCAAATTTGAACTCATGAGTTAAGTTAATTCCAATGAAATATCGCTTTTGAGTAAAAAAATTAAGTTGAACTCGAGCCACAATTCTATTGTTTTGATTTTTGTTTTTGATTTGATATAACAAAAGGGTTGTTGTTGATCCAAATGAATTTATCACGGCAGTGTATATATTTATACTTGATGAAGCTCAAAAATGTACCTCGGGCAAATTATGATTGGCCGAACTGAAGACACCGAGCTCCACGCAATAATCTTCAATTATCTGTAAAGTAAACAATGTTAGAGAGAAATCCCGAGGTGATTCCCGGGGATTCCATTCCGATGATTAAGTCAGTAATTGTATATCTTTCAATCAATGAATAATCCTCCCTATATGAAACATATTACCTATTGTTATTGTTGAACTATATCCGGGATTTTCTCCTGGATTATCGGTCTGCTATGATCTTGTTTATCTTATCCCTTTTTATTAGGAAGTATTTGAATTATGTTATATCAATACTAAATGGAACAAATTCATGACCTATGGGTTTAGTTTTCGCAGCATTAATTCTTAATGTATATTTTTTGGTTGAAGCCTTGGAGTGTAATTAATTACATACCCATGTGATTCGTATCAAATGAAATTAAAATATGATTAGCAAGTCATAATTTCACTATATTGCTCTAGTATATTTGTTTCTCAGATTAGAACTTTAAGATTATCTACGTCTCCAATAACATTGCAACGTTGACCTTTTTAAATGGGAGAAAAAGAAAACTTTTATTATCTTCAAAGTTCAATTTGTAGAACTACCAGACTCTTCTTTGCTCAACACTACGAACTTTTGGACTTTTTTTTGGCTGCATTTTGGCATGATGCATGAACAAGAACAAAGATTTAACTGTACTGTGGAGAAGGTTCATGGAAGTGATGCTTATTTAATATCATCAAGTCAAACAAAAGTAAGGCAACTATGGTTCCGTACATCTGGCTCCACCTTTGATCGATATAGATTATTAACTAACATATCAGATCAGCTGTTTTTTTTTTTTTTTTGTTAATTTCATTAGTTAGTGCACTATTTTAATAAAAGTAAAATAAAAACAAAGTTAAGTGGAAACAATTATAGGAACTTTAATTAGCTAGCTTTAGGTTTCTTTTTTTTAGGGAGCTTTTGATCATCTGTTACATTCAATATTTTATTTCCTATTTTATTGTATGTATTTAACTAAAACCTTACCAAGTGATTAATAAATTATAAAAGATTAGTGTTAAAAGCACGTAACCCTGTATCTATACAATGAGAAAAAGAATGAAACTCTAAATGTAAAAAAAGATTTATTGGGCTTTTAGGGGTTGGGGATATTAATTATGTTTAATTTTGTTGAAGTTTGATAAAACAACCAAACAGACTCTAAGTTTAGCTAATTATGAAATGAACCTTAAAGTTTTGATATTTACAATGAATATTTTTTGTTACATATAGTTAACTAGTCATTTTTACCGTTAGTCATTTTTTAACAACAGTTAGCTATTCTTACCTCTAAGTTAAGGGATTATTAGAATCATTTATCCTAATATAATCTTATTTTATTTTATTCTGTCTAATATTCAAAATGATATAGTTTTACTAAAATTAGATACTAAAAGTATAAATATCACTAAAATAACTTTACAATTATTATACTCTAATCAAGATATAAGTGAACTTAGTTTTAATCTAAAATAGGATAAGACAGAATAATCTTAGATAGAGGATCACATCTCATATATGGCAAACTGGGATCACATCATATATGGCAAACTGGAATATAAATGAATGAGATCGGATCCTATGTCCAATATTTTTCCGTTTTATCCTGTCCAATATATATTATGTTTTATCATATCCAATATTCAAAACAACATCGTTTTACTAAAACTAGGAACTAAAAGTATAAATATAAGTAAAATTAAATTTACAATTACTATGCCCTAGCCCAAATATGAGTAACCCTCCCTATGTCTCTATTATGTTTTTAATCCCTAATTTTAGTGTATCGAAAACATTGGGCATAATAAGATAAAGTAATTTTAGACGGATGATCTCATCTCATAAATCAATACAAGACAAAAAGAAAATTTGAATTTCTTTTTTCTTTTTTTTCCGAATGAAGAAATTAACGAAATTTATATGGGATATCTTGATCAAGAAAGTGAAAAGAACGAAAGAGATTAGACAAGAAGCTTACTGGCATTTGGCACTAAAAAGAAAATAGTACGTATTAATTCGCACTTGAAATTTAACTCTAATAATACCAAAACAAGACTTATTGTTCGATTGCTACAAGTTGTGGATTGCATTTAATTCTAGCTAGTACGTAGCATAAAATTCAAAGAAAATTAGCTGACCCTAATCAATTGCCATATATGCAGGATATATAGTTGTCACTTAATTTATGACTTATTACTCAAAAGATTTATATATATTGCAAATGATGATTCATATATAGTACTCTGTTTATTGCATTGAAAATCTTTATTTTCTTGCAATATACGATGACATATAATTCCAGTAGTTATCCATAAAACATCCCAGTATTTCATCTTGATAAACAACTGTCCTTTTATATATTATTATTTTCTTTGGGATGATAAAGATGTATAATTAAGTCCTATCTGATCTGGAAAAATCTAATTAAATTAATCAAGATCGCTTTTTCTTTAGCAACTTTTGCAAATCAGTGAGGTAATTTTAATTATATATATATATATATATATTTATTGAGAATGAATTTTGTGTAATTGAAATTATGCAAGTCGACATTGTGTCTTGATTTTCTTTAAAAAAAAATAAAAAATCCTACGTATAAGTGAGGTGCAAATACAATCCACAAGTCTACAACAAGAAGCTTTCTTGCTAACCTTTGTGACAAATTAATTAAAGAAGAAATTAATATAATTGTAAATTGGATGATCTACTAATACTGACCATGTGAGTTGCAACAACCCTATTGACTTAAAAAGTATTATTCCAAAAACATCAAAGATTCAAAGTCATATGTATCTATCGTATTCAACACCAATCAACATCATTTCATCAGCACGCAGTGGGGTTAACGTTAATCCATCTTCATCAACCGTTCGTTCATTTTTAAACACTAAAATTCATTTTTTTTAATTACAAATTAAATTAAAGAGAAGAAATTAAGAAGTTTTGATTATATATATATTTATGTCTTTGTTGTAATTATATATTTATGTTTCATATATGTTTCTTTTTTTGGCTCATAAAGTCTTATTACATCCTCATGTAGGCATGTAGTGATATATTCATATATTTAGAAAAAAAATCTGATGCATGTCATAACCCTTCCTCCATGGAATTTGACTAATTTAATATTTAACTCGTTGATCAATTACTAGTATGTTTTTGAAATTACAACTTCAAAAATTAAATCATCTCCGTCTCTTATAGTATTGCAATATTAAGAGGTAATCTTTAATTAACACGTTATCTATTGTTTCCTAAGAGTCTTCTGGGATGAATTAAAGTAGAAAAGTTTTGGATTCTTTTTTTTTTTTTGCTCAAAAAAATAAAAATTGGGTGCAATATTGGGATGATGCATGAACACGAAGAAGATATCTCTTTAAAAAAATCCTTGTGCTATTTAATATCATAAGTCAGCGCAAGGTACGGCCACTACTAAGTCGCCGTACATTTGGCTCCACCTTCTATATGTAAATTATTCTAAAGGCAGCTTTAGTGCAAAGGATTGACCAATATAATTATAATGATCAGATGTGTTTTTGTTATTATCACTAGTGACGTTCTTAGCCACCTCTTCTTGCATACTTTTTATTATTATTTTGGCTACTAGTTTAATAAAAAAATTTCATCATGATCACAAAGAGTTTGAACACGAACAATTATTCAAATATATGTGAGGGTTTTTCCATTTTTTTTCCTTTACAAGTTAATTGAAATCAAATGTGGGAACTTTATTTTGAGGTTTTTTCTTTTTAAAAAAATAATATAGAGAGGACACAAAAGAAAAGGTAAAGAAAAAAGGGAAAATAACCTCAATAGTCCATTAATTTGGACGTAAGTAGCGTTTTGATTTTTAATTTTTAAAAAAGTTATATTTTCATCCCTTAATTTAGATTTTATCATACAAATGAGGACAACTCATTTTCTATATATTTGACAAGTAACAACATTAGTCTTGTGCTAATATTCATCATTTAAAGCAACCACGTTTTGTGCTATATGATTAATATTTTTATTTGTTAAATAGATGAAAAATGAGTTGATGATCATTCATGCAACAAAATTCAAGTTAAGGGAGTAAAATATAACTTTTTTAATATTTGAGATTCAAAACAATACTTATTCCTAATTTAAGAGACGTATAATTTACCCTAAAACAAAAAAAAGGGATCAAACCCAAAAAAGATCGACACGGGATCTTCTGTCCAAGATTTTGTCTGCCTTATTCTGTCCTAATTAAAACTACATCGTAGGGTTCACGGTTAGGGTCTAATAATTTTAAAGTAATTTTAATGATATTTATGCATTTAGTCCCTACTTTTAATGAAACTACGTAGTTTTAAACGTTATACAGAATAAGACTGGATAAATATTGGACAGAGGATCTGCACTCAAAAAGATCACGGTATCTTTAGCAACGGATTATTTTGAATTGTGGGTATGGTTATTTTTTGTTATATTCAACTTTGCACGTCTAACCTAATCAAAGTTGGTAAGAAACTATACACGTGTTTTTACATCGTTAGGATAAAACTAATTAATGTGTTTAAAACTTAAAAATTAAATCAATCTTTCTCTATATATTTCTCCAAAAGGTGTAAATTCCGGACACCCAAACCGGCTACACTAGCCTTGCTCTGGGCCATCCTTCTATATATTTAATTTAATAATGTGTGCTCAAATGCATCAAATATTGACTTTGTTGATGGCGCATGTCATCCCTAACACGTCAAATTAAGATTAATCAACGAAATTTGTTGTGGTTATGGATATGAATTTGGACTTGGATTTGGATTATGGATTGAATTTATAATATTGGGTCGCATTTGGATCAAGTTTACAAATTACAATGGCATGATGCTCCTATTAGATTAGGACCGTGCTATTTGGAAGCAATTTGCACGATTTTTAATATGCTTCAAATTATAATAAAAGTGAAATATTATTCACTGATCGATCTTATCTGAAGTTTATCACAATTATAGAAATTTCTTTGGAGTTTCCTCAATGTAAACATAAAACAATTTTGAGAGCACATCTTCTGTCTAATATTTATCATGTCTTATTCTGTCTAACGTTCAAAACGACGTAGTTTCATTAAAATTAGGGACTAAATGCATAAATATCATTAAAATTACTTTACAGTTATTAGACCCTAACCAAGATATTAGTGAACCCTACGACGTAGTTTTAATTAGTACAGAATAAGACAGACAAAATATTGAACAGAAGATCCCATGTGAACAATTTTTTACAACATTGTTCTTAACTTTAAATTAGAGCATTTGGTTATATGTGGAGCAGATTCATATATATAATGACAACTTAATTGCGATTTGATTAAAACACCAAGAAATTAAAACCATGATTTCAATAACATCCATTTCATATATAAATCAGGACATATATATGAATCGGTTTCATATGAATTTTTGTGAAATTTTATCTTCCCTATTTATGACATTTCATTTAGAAAGGTGATTTTTAATAAATCTACAATATGAAGAAAAATTGGTGCTATTTTTTAATTTCTTTCCTCTTAGCTGAAACATAAACAAAAAGGCAAAAAGAGAAGGAGATGCACTTAGGCCGAGCAGCATGACCAATTTGCAAATATGGGCCAAGAGGCCCACAAAAGGGTATATACCAATTTGCAAAAGCATGAAACCGTTCGGATAAACATACTTTTAATTGGTGTTAATTACGTTTACATAATTTGAGGTTTGAATAAATTATCAAATGAACTCTAAACTTTAATTTAGTTAAATTATAGTTAGTCACCTAGAAAAGATGGTGCTAATGTTTTTATCTTTTTTTTTTTCTCGAAAATAAAAAATATGTATATTTGTAGATATGGCAAAAGAATAAATATTTTTTTAAAAAACAATCTCAATTTTCATGAGTAACAACTTTCTCTTTTCTTGCCTTTCTTTCTACCCATTCTAATTTAATTGTGCAATTTAATTAATGATGTAAGTTTTTGTGAGTTATAAAACACATTTTTTTAAAAAGAAATAACAAGATTCAAAAACTAATTAATTGGGGCACTTTTTGAGCCATTTTTTTTGCATCCATCTAAGTTGAGAATGTGCAATCTAGTGAATGGAGTAAAAAAAGAGAAATTTAATTTTTTTTTTGAAAATTATCATTTTTTTTAGTTATAACACATATTTTTTGGTAAAAAAATACAAGATTCAAAAACTAGACAACCAAATATCTTTTTGTATTATTTTCTGCACCAATACTTGTTAAGAATGTGAAATTTAGTGAATGATGTAGAAAAAGAGAAATTTAGATTTTTTTTAAAAAAATTTGCCATTTTTTGCTAGTTATATCACATATTTTTTAGCAAAAAATGACAAGACTAGAAAACTAACTAGCAGAAGTTCCTTTTGAATTGTTTTTTGAATTTGCAATATAGTGAATAGTATGAAAAAAAAGAGAATTTTTTTTTGAAAAATCGTCATTTTTGTAAAGTAGAGCACACATTTTTTTTTTTTGTAAAAAACAGCATGACTAAAAAATTAGTTGATCGAAAGTCTTTTCGGGCTCTTTTTTTGCTCCCATCCAAGTTGAGAATATGCAATCTAGTGAATGACATAAAAAAAGAGAAATTTAGATTTTGTTTGAAAAATTGTCATTTTTTTGTAAGTTATATATAACACACGTTTTTTTTTTAGCAAAACACAGTAATATTCAAAAACTAGTCTACCAAAACTCTTTTTATACTATTTTATGCACCCATATAAGTTAAGAATGTGGAATTTAGTGAATGATGTGGAAAAAGAGAAATTTATAGATTTTTTAAAAAATTTCTCTTCTTTATGAGTTATAATATACACTTTTTAGCCAAAAATGTCAAGACTCAAAAACTACTTAACAAGCAAAAGTTCTTTTTGCATTGTTTTTTAAATATGCAATATAGTGAATAGTATGAAAAAAAGAGAAATTTAGATTTTTTTTTGAAAAATCGTTATTTTTGTGAAGTATAACACACGTTTTTGGGGCAAAAACGGCAAGACTCAAAAACTAGTCGATCGAGGCTCTTTTCGCACTGTTTTTTGCACCCACCTTAGTTGAAAATGTGTAATTTGGTGAATAATGTAGAAAAAAAGAGAAATTTAGATTTTTTTGACAAATCGTCATTCTTTGTGAGTTATAGCACACGTTTTTTGACAAAAAAGACAAAGCTCACAAATTAGTCGATTGGTACTTTTTCACACTGTTTTTTTTTTGCACTCATCCTAGTCATAAAAGTACAATCAAGTGAATAATGTGGAAAAAGTAGAATATTAGATTTTTTTGAAAAATTGACATTTTTTGTAATTTACCATACATTTTTTTTGGCAAAAAATTGGTAAGAATAAAAACTAGTCGACTATTGCTTTTTCACGTCCGCTTTTGCACTAGTTCTATTGAAATTGTGCATTTTAGTGAATAATGTGGAAAGAAGAGAAATTGGTGCCTACTTTTAGTTTTATATTATAATGACCTTCCCTAAAACATCTGAAATATATGAAGTGTTGTTATATACTTAAAACTTCAAGCATCTAATTAACGCCCAATTTGGAGTAAAAATAGAAAGAATGCTTCATAATTGAAAATCAATGAAGTTGCATAACTCTAAAGTAAGTTAATCATTTGATTTCGTGTAACATGAATACGCCATAGCTGTATGTATGGTCGCTCTTGATAGTAATTTCTGTAACTTCTACGTTAAAGTGCCCTCAGATCAAAATTTTTCAGTAATTTTACAATGACAATGGCAATTCTCTGTGCTTCAATGTTTTGTTTTTCCTTTTTCTGTGTCCATAGTGCTCTAGTGAAACGTCAATTTTCAATTTGCATCCTACTCGAACTAAAAGTCTAAAAGGGAAGAAAATTGATTTAATTGAAAGGGATAGGATCCAAACAATCCAACTCCACTGAATGATCAATGATGCCATGCATTCTGAAATGTATCAAATTAATCAGGATGTCATTCATTACGCAGTTACACAGTATAATTCCTTTATATTGGAATTGGACAACCTTTTTTCAAAGGACCAAATGATGGCAAATACCACCAAAATGCAAAGGTATAAAAGCTTAACAAAGGGGAGTAAAAGATGGAGAGAAATTCATTCTATTACTTAGATAACAAGTTTTATATATTACAAACTTAATCATTAGAGAAAACTCTCTGTTGGAACTTGGAATAAACCCAAGCGTCTCTTTTGCAAGTCAAACCACCACTCCTGCCAAGCATATGATTCTCACTTGCCTTCATCTCGTTTACATGATCGTTAATCCAATCTTCAACAGCCCCTTAATGAGATGATCAGTCTTAATTTTGAGTGCCCAATTAAGTCTATGTTTGATTATTAATTCCTTCATTAATATTACACAACAACAGCGTAAAACAGCACTAAAGATGCATGACTATAATTGCAATGAAATCAGACATTGCTTGGTGTAGAATTAGGCGGTGTTGGTGCAGAAGCAATGCGTCTTCCCCTCTCAGACCTGCTATTCTCAGCAAACTTGAGACTCCCTTGATGCATTCCCTTCTGCTTTTCCTCCTCATTGTATTCAGAAGTGTAGTAATGTTCTTCACTTCCCTTGACGGTATCTTTTGTTGGAGGAAAAAACATGCTTCCCCATTGAGGAAAGTGAACTAATGTCACAGGAAGAGTACAACAAACTATCATTACTCCCATGTAGGATAGTCCTTCTCCAGTGCTGAACTGTGCGCTTGTGAAAAATATTAGTTGAGTTAATCCAGCGCCGAAATTCCCTCCTGCTCCTGTCATGCCTGATATTATGCCCAGTGATCGCCTAGAAATAAAGGGAATTACCCCGAAAGTCGCCCCACATGCAGCTTGTGCTCCAATGGAGAAAGTGATCATCCACACAATGGCAAGGACGAGAGAATTTGCCCTGCCCAGAAGGATGCAGAAAACTCCTCCCAGTGTTTGCAGGATCCAAAGGGTCCATAGTCTGCCCCTCATACCGAACTTTTTAGCAGCTACATCTGATGCATACCCACCAAAGGGTCGGGCTACAATATTAGCCATACCGAAGGTTGCTGCAATTATTCCAGCAGTATGAAGCTTAAGATCAAACCTGAACAATTAAGCATTAGTTTTAATAAGTTAGTTATTTATATGTGCACGATTTGTGCAGCTTAATTTTTGCAACAAAGATTGGGAGAAAATTAAAAGAAAGGAAATGGACCTGTCATAGAAGTATTCTGCTATGACATTATCGGTAGCTAGTTCAACACCCATGGAATATCCATACAGAAGGACAAATATCCATGTTCTATAGTTTGTTACCGCGTACCATAGAACCTGCACAAGATCAAACATTTATTTATTATATTAAAGCCAGAATGGGGCAGGTGGCACTATTTCATTCATACATTTGTTGACTGAAAAGATTCCAACTGACCTTAGCGAATTTATCTTTGGCAACATGACCCTTTTTCTGAAGGGCACCGAGATTTCCATCGGGCAAATCTTGGCCAAGAGTGAGGACCAAAATTCCCATGATCACATGCATAGAACCAGGGATAAAATATGCAATTCTCCAGGCAGTGAATGGTGTTGAACCTGTCTTGCGAATCACTTCGTATAGCAGTGGCATCAACAGTTGTGTAGCTCCTCCGCCCATGTTACCCCAACCTGCAGCCGTTCCATTAACCAGACCAATGATTTTACTATTGAACATCGTGCTCATCCAATATTGGCAGGAGACAAATGTTGCCAGGGAGAATCCAATCATGAATCGAACCACCACGTATCCACTAGCTGAGGAAACCAAGGACATGCAGAAAACAGTTGGGGCAGCCAACATGATTAGGAACGCACAACCATATCTAGGCCCCAATAGATCACAAACTGCCCCCATGGCAAGCCTGGAGAAAATGCTTCCTGAAACAGAGGCAACCCCAGCATTTCCAATATCAGCTTTCTTAAGGTTAAGGTTATCCCGAATGATGGGAACAAGAGGGGCTGCAGCAAATGTGGAGATGAAACAAGTGAAGAACGAAATCCAGGAAAGATGGAAAGTCCTCATATGGGGATTGGCAAAAGAAAAGAGCTTGAACTTTTTAGCCTTATGCTCGGAGTCCACAGGCAGATCAAATTTTGCTGTTGTATCAGTTGGCACCATTGGTGATGCCACTGAGAAAGCAAGAACTGGCTCTCTGCCAGTAACACCATGCATGGAACTTCCTGGGGATCCTTCAATATCACCCATTTTTGGACTTTTGACAGAAATGTAAGATCAAATGGAAGTTTTTTGAACAGATGTATAAATGTCAACTGCTTTGTTTATTTTGTTTTCCTTTGTGAATTTTGTGGGAAGATTGTGATCTTTATATAGAGGTACAAGAGTTGACATTCTGCAATCTTTAAAGTGATCAAAGGGTAATGAATATTCTTAAATGCACTTCAATAATTCAACTCAATTAGTAAACCTCATCAGAATCCATAGCGCCGCATCTGATTGTGAACAGTATTAACCTTATCGTATATCCTAAAGGATCATTGTTAATTTGTTTATTCTTTGCGGAGGTCTCAGAATATTCTACATTATACCTAATCCAACGTTAGCCCTAATACATCATCATGTTATATTTATTATAATTTCTGAGGTCAAATCATGAGATGAGATATGACAATAGTACATTTTCTAAAAATGATCATTGCTAGCTAATTAAGTAATAAACTTCCCAAATTATGCAATATATGGACATCCTCTTATATATATATATATATATATATATATATATATATATATTCCAACTTGAAGTATTAACTTTGACAAACTAAAATAGATATTACAATTAATGCACAAATTAATATGATAAGTTTTTACATGCAAGTGGCAAGATTACTGAATTTGATGGTAAAAAATTTGTGATTTATTTCACAATTGCAAAATGGTGTTTGTTTTGTTCAACTTTTTCATCAAAAATTTTAAAACACAAAACAATGCTACATTAATTATTTTTGCTACAGTAATTTTTATAAATAAAATATTGAATTTGAATTTAAATTTTAAATTTTAATAATAAACAATTCTTCCTAACACACTTCCCACCAAAATAAACTAATAAAATACTAATTCAAATTTAAATTTTAAACTTTTATTAATAAACAAATCTTCAATACAAATTCCAACAAAATAAAATCACTCATTCCAAACACTCTCAAAATATTCTCATGATATAATCCAAAAATAACTCATCCAAGCGGAGCCTCAATATATAACCTTATCAACCATTGTGATTGAACACTACTTGATCGGAAGTTGCATAAACTAAGGTTTAGATTTGAACATTAATAAAGAATGAAAGCCCAGTACTTATTACTAGCTAGGATTGCTTTCCATCATCAATGTATAGTATAGGCCGACCTGAAAAAGGAATACTATATATATTTAACTTCATGACGTTAATAATGTGCAGATTATTACTAAATGAGTTGGATGGAAGTCACTCCTCTGACCATTTCTTGCATGTTGAAAACTTGAAATAATTGTACATCTGATGAGGCGCCTCGTATACACACACTCCATAATTAACATGGTGGTGTTCCTTCCAATTTCCAAGTCTCAAAATGATAAACATTAAACATTAGCCATTAATCCATGCCAACATATATAATTAACTATATAAGGTCAAATGATAAACATGTCAGCAAATTCAAGTTGTCTTGCTGTGATACTTTGGCGCAGCGACGATCAGCGATGTGGATGTACGCATAACCAATACGATAGCTCACATCTTACCCTTTCACAAACTCAGAGAGTTCTTGAGCTTTATAGAAAATTGGGAATTTGGAGGGATTACTAATTCAGATTTAATTGGGGACGGTAGACAATTAATTTCCTGTTTGCATTTCTTGTTGGGAGACGTTTAGCAACATTGTGAAGACTTCTATCATGATCTGACGCGCGCTGCAAATGTACACTTTTTTTTTCTCTTTTAATCCGCAAACTCCATTAATTCGTAGGAAGATGTCACCCTCAATTTATAAATTAAATAATTGTTCATAGTTGTAACGATAACATAAGGTAGTGACAGTTGGCCATTCAAAATATAGCTTCATCCACAATTAAAGTTGACACACTAACAAACATCTATCTATCTAAGTTTATGCACTTCATTTTACATAAAGAACTTGAAAAACATGTAGTATTAGAAATAACTAGCCCTTTTTAGTGCGCTAGTCTTTTGCCTTGATCCTTCTTGGCAAGTAACATCACTTTTTTGTGTTTGTTGTAGATTCCATATATAATTCGGCAATCAAAGGTTTGTCGTGCCTTGTCCACACCACATTCTACTACTCAAATTATGCAAATCAAATCCCAATCCATCCGTGTTGATATAAAGTTTTGGTGTTAACATGCGTTATTGCTTGGTCACATTCATGTTACTACACAAATTCTACTACTCACTAACTTTTTTTTTTAAAGGATGAAGTATTCTTTTTTAAGTTGATTTGTGAAATATGTAAATGAATAGTACTTCTATTTTAGAATGCTTTTACTCATATATTACGATGGTTAGGGTACGTTTGTCATCAAACTTTAAAAAAAAAAAGTTGAAGTCACAAAATAATAAAAAAAAATCCCAATCCATCCCTTTAAAGCCAATAATTAATACACCTTGGCATTGAGTATCAAGACATTACTTGATGACAGCAGCTAATTAGCACAATTTTGGTGTAGACATCATCGCATAAAATACTTTTTTGTTGACCTTATTTCTCAAACAACCCCTCCAATAAAAATAAAAAACCAAACAGACTTCAGCAACAAGGGTTTCCATTGACTTATCTCCAACATCATTGCACGACCTCAAAAAGATCCAAATTCTGACATTGCATTAATTTTTAGAATCTTAGAATCCGATCCTTTACATGGACGATGTAGATACCTATGATCTCTTTGCTCTTAACTTAGTATTTTCATCTTGTTCTCAAGCTACATATGTCCCGATGGATGACTAATAATTACGTTGAACGAAATTCTAAAGAAGCCCGCAAATTTGCTAAAGAAATTATGTACAATGCATATAAACAATAAATGGATCGATTACCAATGATGCATTAATTATCTTGGAGATTAGGACATGCATCTCAGCTAATTAAAGAAAGTTAAACAAAAAAAAAAAAGATATCAAAGAAAAATGAGAAAAAATTGTCCCTTTTGATTCTACTGTGGAATAATAGTCGAAAATATGAATGATCACAAGTATGAGAGGATCCCTTTTGATAGCTAGCAATACTATTACAGTTGGAGAAGATGCACTCGATCACTCCTTTTGGACTTGTTGCTGCTATCTGTGCATCACAAATATTCCTTAATTTCCTTGTGTTTAAGCGATCGATGAGTACTGACCCAATTGCAAGTGCCACCACAGACACAGAGAGCGAGGACGCCGAGGATTAGTCTCTCTCTCTCTCTATTCTCTAGGTAAAGTTGCATTCGGTGGTAATCGGAGGGAAACAGAAGGATCTCTCTAGTGATGCATGGTGGACAAATTAAGCACGGTTTATATGTTGCAGATCGATGTGGAGGCAGCCGGATTACATGGACGTTGTTCATCTTCATTCCCAGTGTACATGTACCTAGCTTATCGGTTATTAATTGTAACTTGAATCCTCATGCATGTGAGTATGTGACCTTGGAGCTGTTGCATATCCTGTTTGAGCAATTAATTGTAAGTTTAGACGCAGAAGGAATTAGGATGCATGCATGGATCATGGATAATTGTGACAATATATTACCAACACATGCAACACAGGTTTAAATCAAAGCTTAATTACTTGGTGGATCGTCATCTCTAAATTATATATATATTCCGAGATGCAGAGATGAAAATGGAATAACAGAATTTCCAGCAATTTAATTAATTAATATACGCAGCTTCTCTCCAATATTGATGATCCTGAAATAGATTCATTAATTTTCTTGGTCAGCAATGCATTGAGGAGAAAAATAAAAAATAAACGCAACATGAATCATGAAAAACTTCATTTAAACATGCACGCATACACTCGATAATTCAGTACGTACGTAGCTCCCCGTGGAAGAAGATGATCGAACAAGCAATTAAATCTGTTTTTGGAACCAGAAATAAATATTGGTTTGAGCCATTATCAGAATTGGAATAAATAAACTCAACTTTACATTGTGGATTTGTGGTATGGAAATTAATAACATTCATAATGGTTTAATTTAATTAAAGCTTCTGGATATATATATATATATATATATTATGATTGATTATATACATCAATATTAAAACTGATTTATATATAGTACTTGACTACTGAAAACAATTTCCTCATGCCAATTAATTATTGTTTTCAATTTTGTCCAAAACTAGCTTCTTTTTCCCATTAACTGCGCTCAAACTCAATAGTCAATACTAGCATATAAGTTTAATTTTGTCCAACACTAATGACTTTCCTGAACAAAAAAGACAAGAGCCATATTAAATATTGCTCAATTCAATTATTCAATAGGCCGTGTGTCCTACTTTAATTTATACTAGAATTCATGACATTGAGTTGGAAGGAACTTCATTCCATAACCATATATACGTTGCCCTCTGATTTAATACATTTATAATATATATATATATATATATATATATATATATATATATATATAGAACACCAAATTAAGAATTGTAGGAATGTCACGTTAATCTCTGGAATATTATAGAATTAAACTAAGTTTTTTAAAATTAGTTTAGTTAATTTTTAAATAGAGTTTGCTTCCTAATTGGTGTTAATATGAATTAAGAAGTCTTTTGTTTTATAAATAGAGTTGTAGGCTTATTTGGCTGTAGATACACAAAACAGAGAACAAGAAAGTGCAACCTTCCCTTGTTAAAGTTTGAACTTTGAAGCCATACGGTTTGATTGGTGAATTAAAAAACAGGTTTTACTTCTTGCAACTTTATCTTATTGGTTTACATGAAGTTATATTTTTCTTTTGATAATTAAGCTTGCTTCTTAATTAATCTTTGAATTATATAAATTCAATCCTACAAATATGGATCAAAATACTTTTCACGGGTTGTTTGTAAAAATTCAATAATCACCATTACTATAGATAAGAAAAACTAACAATGCAAGATAAATTCAATAATCACTTTGAAGCTTTGCTTTGTTTCCCTTAATTTCCAGTGTACTTACATATATACTGAAATGTGTCCACTTCTCATTAGCATCATACTCAAATTAAAGGCCAAGAAAATTGCGTTTGTTGAAAGGGAAAAGCACCATATGTACTCTCAACGAGATCACTCTTTCCAGGGTGCCTAAGTATATATATTTTTGATTATTATTTACTTCATTGATATTACACAGCAAAAACAGTAAAAATGTAAATTTATAATTGCGCAATAAAAGTCAGACATGACTTGGTGTAGAATTAGGCGGTGTTGGTGCAGAGGCAACACGTCTTCCCCTCTCAGACTTGCTATTCTCAGCAAACTTGAGACTCCCTTGATGCATTCCCTTCTGCTTTTCCTCCTCATTGTATTCAGAAGTGTAGTAATGTTCTTCACTTCCCTTGACGGTATCTTTTGTTGGAGGAAAGAACATGCTTCCCCATTGAGGAAAGTGAACTAATGTCACAGGAAGAGTACAACAAACTATCATTACTCCCATGTAGGATAGTCCTTCTCCAGTGCTGAACTGTGTGCTTGTGAAAAATATTAGTTGAGTTAATCCAGCGCCGAAATTCCCTCCTGCTCCTGTCATGCCTGATATTATGCCCAGTGATCGCCTAGAAATAAAGGGAATTACCCCGAAAGTCGCCCCACATGCAGCTTGTGCTCCAATGGAGAAAGTGATCATCCACACAATGGCAAGGACGAGAGAATTTGCCCTGCCCAGAAGGATGCAGAAAACTCCTCCCAGTGTTTGCAGGATCCAAAGGGTCCATAGTCTGCCCCTCATACCGAACTTTTTAGCAGCTACATCTGATGCATACCCACCAAAGGGTCGGGCTACAATATTAGCCATACCGAAGGTTGCTGCAATTATTCCAGCAGTATGAAGCTTAAGATCAAACCTGAACAATTAAGCATTAGTTTTAATAAGTTAGTTATTTATATGTGCACGATTTGTGCAGCTTAATTTTTGCAACAAAGATTGGGAGAAAATTAAAAGAAAGGAAATGGACCTGTCATAGAAGTATTCTGCTATGACATTATCGGTAGCTAGTTCAACACCCATGGAATATCCATACAGAAGGACAAATATCCATGTTCTATAGTTTGTTACCGCGTACCATAGAACCTGCACAAGATCAAACATTTATTTATTATATTAAAGCCAGAATGGGGCAGGTGGCACTATTTCATTCATACATTTGTTGACTGAAAAGATTCCAACTGGCCTTAGCGAATTTATCTTTGGCAACATGACCCTTTTTCTGAAGGGCACCGAGATTTCCATCGGGCAAATCTTGGCCAAGAGTGAGGACCAAAATTCCCATGATCACATGCATAGAACCAGGGATAAAATATGCAATTCTCCAGGCAGTGAATGGTGTTGAACCTGTCTTGCGAATCACTTCGTATAGCAGTGGCATCAACAGTTGTGTAGCTCCTCCGCCCATGTTACCCCAACCTGCAGCCGTTCCATTAACCAGACCAATGATTTTACTATTGAACATCGTGCTCATCCAATATTGGCAGGAGACAAATGTTGCCAGGGAGAATCCAATCATGAATCGAACCACCACGTATCCACTAGCTGAGGAAACCAAGGACATGCAGAAAACAGTTGGGGCAGCCAACATGATTAGGAACGCACAACCATATCTAGGCCCCAATAGATCACAAACTGCCCCCATGGCAAGCCTGGAGAAAATGCTTCCTGAAACAGAGGCAACCCCAGCATTTCCAATATCAGCTTTCTTAAGGTTAAGGTTATCCCGAATGATGGGAACAAGAGGGGCTGCAGCAAATGTGGAGATGAAACAAGTGAAGAACGAAATCCAGGAAAGATGGAAAGTCCTCATATGGGGATTGGCAAAAGAAAAGAGCTTGAACTTTTTAGCCTTATGCTCGGAGTCCACAGGCAGATCAAATTTTGCTGTTGTATCAGTTGGCACCATTGGTGATGCCACTGAGAAAGCAAGAACTGGCTCTCTGCCAGTAACACCATGCATGGAACTTCCTGGGGAGCCTTCAATATCACCCATTTTTGGACTTTTGACAGAAATGTAAGATCAAATGGAAGTTTTTTAAACAGTTGTGTAAATGTCTACTGATTTGTTTATTTTGCTTTCCTTTGTGAATTTTGTTGTAAGATTGTGATCTTTATATAGAGGTACAAGAGTTGATATTCTGCAATCTTTAAAGTGTTAAAAGGGTAATGAAGATACTTAAATGCACTTCAATAATTCAACTCGATTAGTAAACCTCATAAGAATCCATCGCGCCGCATCTAATTGTGAACAGTATTAGCCTTATCGTATATCCCAAAGGATCATTGTTAATTTGTTTATTCAATTAATTAGTATGAAGAGGTGAGCATGGAATTGAATCTCCAAACTTGTTTTGTTAAATTAGACATACTAAAATAGTAAAATATATATATAGCAGTTTACATATGTGGTAAGTTTTACATGCAGTGCAGGTGGCAGGATTACTTAAGAGAGTTAATTCCTTTTCAACCATTGTCGTGATAGCGCAATTCAAAACTTGAGTTAGAAAGCAATTTATAAGGTCCTCTTTTATGAGTTTGAAAATTACTGAATTAAATACTTATTGTATAAATTGTGTTTGATAACAGAATTTCAGGATTTTGGAATACATTAATTTGTATATGCAATTTCTTGACATCTTAAAAATACATATAAATTTTTTCTTCTTTCACACATAATATAGTTAATATTTGGAGTCGTCCGAACTCATTTGTAGTTATATATATTGCATATATTTACGCACATTACATATTTGTAAATTTACACGAGCTATACATATTTTTACATTCTACACATATTTATACATATTATACACATTTTCACATTTTTTACATTCATATTGACATACTCACACTCTCACAGTATACTTCTTATTATACCATTTTGTCATATTTGCAAGATAAAAAAAATAGTTTTTATTTTTAAATAACAAATTTGATACAAATAAATTTGTTATATGTCGAATCTTATTAAATATGAAACAAGTTATAACATCGTTATAAAATTTGAATTAGGTTATTACAATTTAGTAGTTAAATTTTGTTAAAGAGTACTACCAAGTAAGTATAATTAGTGAATTCAATAGCTTAAATTTGTAAGGCATAAGTATTAAACTATAGAATAAAACACATAATAAAACGGAAGATCTTAAGCTAAGAGTAACTACAAATTCATATTTCAATTCAACTTTTAAATTTATTAAAGGGATGATCATAAGTTTAAGATTTAAAAGAATAGAGAATAATTAAAAGCAAACTTATCAGGATGATCACCAAAGTAGGCTGACCTGAAAAGGGAATAGTATATTGTTAATTAAAACCTCAATAATGCACAGCTCATATCACTAAATCAATGGCCAAATGAGTTGGATGGAAGTCAGTCCTCTGACCATTTCTTGTAAACAGAAATAATTGTGCGTTAAAAAACAGTAATGATCAACACATATTCCATAATTAATTGGCATCTTTCCTTTTGATTTTAAATAACTTTGCATAAGGTCAAATGATAAACATGTCGACATATTACAAGTTGTATTCTTATCATGCATCCTACTTCCTATGGCAGCGTGCAATGTCGATGTAGACATAACCAATTTGATACACTACTTCTTAACCTTTCACTAACTCTGAGGGTTCTTCAGAGTTTTGGGAGTTTGGAGAGCTTAGAAATTATACAGATTTGAAGACTCTTAGATAATTGGCTTTTTAACATTGTTGTTGTGACAAATCTAGAAACAATGTGAAGGGAAGACTTTTACTCATGTTCTCAACTTGCAAAAACATTTTCATTTTACTTAACAATCAACAAAAATATGTTAAGATCAGCACAAGTTTTGTCTTTTCCTGGAATTTTCCAGCCCTTCTCATCGTTAGTTTTTTGCCTTCTTTTTCGGCTGGCAAATGACATAATTGTGTGTGTGTGTGTGTTTGCTGTAGATTTCACGAGTTAAGAAACAAAGGGTTGTCCTGCCCGCCTTGTGCACACCACATTCTATGATAATAGTGAAATCCCAATACACTTTGGCATTGAGTCATCGACTTATCAAGAATTCAAGACAGTCGACTTTTCTATTACTTCATGACAGCAGCTAAGCATATTTCCTAATGCAGATTGCAGAGACATCATCGAATAACATACTTGTTTGCTGACCTTAATTATTTCTAAAACCCCACCTAGGAAAAAAAATAAGTCAATCAGACTTCAGCTGCTGCAGTGGCCAGTGGTCCCATGTTGACTTTTATCTCCAAAATCATTGCACCACAGAAGGATCCAAATTCTAACATTGCATTAATTTTGAACTTATACCTATTATCTTGTCTCTTGATTTATTTCCCCTAAACATGGAACCCGATTAACGATTAATAATTACCTTGACGAAATTCTTGAAAAGCCCATATTTTTCGTGGGTTTATAAGTCACAAATTTTGGTAAAAAACGGCAAGTTTAAAAAACAGGTTGTTGTGAACTATTTCCAAACAATTTTTTACACCCATCTATATTGGTAAGGTGTTCTCTATCTGCGTTATCTTGCTCTATTTCTGAGTCTATAGTGCAGGTTGAGGCGAAGATTTGCATAGAAGGAATTATGAAATGTAAAGAACTGGGCTGTCATGACCTTATCATTGAGTCAGACTCACTAGACCTTCACCATAGCCTGAAACTGAGCTCCTGGAAAGAGTGGTACTGCAAGGCCTTGCTGACTGAAATCAAGTCTCTCTCAGTTTTCTCTTTGGTTCACAAGAGAGCTAATCTACCAGCTAGGTGGGTGACCAAAAGTCTTCCAGCTCACAGCCAAGATCGTTTTAAGCAACTGATCAAGGCTGACAAGATGGCTTGGCCCAACATTTTGAGGAAGCAGTGTAAGTCTTACTATATTGATAATGGGGCTGGCTGCTGATGTTATGCGCAGTTTTCCAAGTTCTATTGGCTCTCTTAAGATCATTCGGCCTGTAAAAGGTATGTGGCCCCAGCCTGCTGTTGTTAGGGCTGGTTTGCCTTACTAAATTGTTATTGCTGGGGAAGTTCCGGAAACTCAAAGCTGCCCACAAGAAATGGAGTCATGGCTGGCTGAAGGCCCAAATCCCACAGTTCTTATGACCAAATGGGCACCTTATTTGCAACCTGGCTTAGTTAGTAAACTCTCCCTTGTATGCATCTCCTTTTAAGGGGATTTTTTGTCACTACCGATTATAATCGGAGTTATTGTAATTATCGGCTAAACAGTCCATCTTATTTGTGCTCTGTAAATGGAAGAGTCCTCCAAGATTATTAGAGTGGCATCCCGATATTTTCTTAGATTACTCTTATTGTGTAAACGGAGGAAGTACTCCGCTTTTAATTTCCTGTCAAACTCGTGTGAGCGTTATTCCATTAGGCTTTGGCATGTAAATGGAACTATGCTCATTCGGGCTCTTTTGTGTAAGAGTGATTTTAGGGTAAGTCCATCACTCACAAATCCAATTAATATATTGGGAGTGGCGCCCCACCTCGAAATAGAGCCTCTTGCCAAAAAAAAAAAATAATAGAGTAAAAAAATGGAAACATAAATTTTTTAAAAAATCACTATTTTTCGTGGACTATAATTCACTCGTTTTGGTAAAAAATGGCAAGGTTCGAGAAGTAGTTATTGTGGACTATTTTCATGCCATTTTTTACACCCATCTATATTGATAATGTGTTATCTAATGAACGGAATGAAAAAAATGGAAACCTGAATTTTTTAAAAAATCGCTATTTTTCGTGGGCTATAACTCACTGATTTTGGTAAAAATGGTTAGTTTCAAAAACTTGCTATTGTGGAGTATTTTCATACAATTTTTTAAACTTACTTATACTAGTAATGTGTTATCTAGTGAACAGAATGAAAAAATATAAACATAATTTTTTTGAAAAATCACTATTTTTCATGGGTTATAACACACAAATTTTGGTAAAAAACGGCAAGGTTCGAGAACTGGCTTTTGTAGACTATTTTCATGCCATTTTTTTACATCCACCTATATTGGTAATACATTAACCAGTGAACAGAATGAAAAAACTAGAAACGTAAATTTTTTGAAAAATCACTATTTTTCGTGGGCAATAACTTACGAGTTTTGGTAAAAAACGACGATGGTAAAATACTAGCTGTTGTGGACTATTTTCATGCCATTTTTTATACCCATCTATATTGGTAACGTGTTATCTAGTGAACGGAGTAAAAAAATAGAAATGTAATTTTTTTGAAAAATCACTATTTTTCGTGGGTTATAACTCACGAGTTTTGATAAAAAACGGCAAGGGTAAAAAACTAGCTGTTGTGGACTATTTTCAAGACATTTTTTACACCCACTTATATTGGTAATATGTTATGTAGTGAACAGAGTGAGAAAAAAATAGAAATATAATTTTTTTTAAAATCATTATTTTTCGTGGGTTATAGGCCACGAAAATAGTGATTTTTCAAAAATTTTACGTTTTAATTTTTTCACTTCATTCATTATATAAAACATTACCAATATAGTTTGGTGAAAAAATGGCTTGAAAATAGTCCACAACAACCAGTTTTTGAACATTTCTATTTTTGGCATAAAACTCGTGATTTATAGCCCACAAAAATAGTGATTTTTCAAAAAAATTACTTTTCTATTTTTTTCAATCCCTTCACTAGATAGCACATTACAATATAGATGGGTGTAAAAAATTACATGTAAAGAGTTTAAAAGAGCCAGTTTTTGAACCTTGCCTTGCCGTTTTTTTACCAAAATTCGGGAGTTATAGCGACGAAAAATATTGAAACTCGTGAGTTATAGCCCACTAAAAATTGTTATTTTTTAAAAAATTTACATTTATATATTTTTTAAATCCTTTCACTAGATAACACACTACCAATATAGGTGGGTGTAAAAAATAGAATGAAAAGGGCCCAAAATAGCAAGTTTTTTAACCGTGCCGTTTTTTACTAAAATTCGTGAGTATAGGCCAAGAAAAAAATAGTGATTTTTCAAAAATTTTGCGTTTATATTTTTTCACTTCATTTATTATATAAAACATTACCAATATAGTCAGGTGAAAAAAATGACTTGAAAATAGTCCTCAACAACCAGTTTTTGAACATTTCTATTTTTGGCATAAAACTTGTGATTACAGCCGACAAAAAATAGTGATTTTTAAAAAAATTTACATTTCTATTTTTTTCAATCCGTTCACTAGATAGCACATCATAATATAGATAGGTGTAAAAAATTACATGTAAAGAGTTTAAAAGAGCCAGTTTTTGAACCTTGACGTTTTTTACTAAAACTCTTGAGTTATAGCCCACGGAAAATATTAATTTTTCAAAAAATTTACGTTTCTATTTTTTTCAATCCGTTCATTACATAACACATTATTAATATAGATTGGTGTAAAAAATGGCCTGAAAATAGTCCACAACAGCCACAATTTAAACATTTACGTTATTGGCCAAAACTCGTGAGTTATAGCCCACGAAAAATTACGATTTTCAAAAAATTTACATTTCTATTTTTTTCAACCCATTCACTAGATAAAACATTACTAATATAGGTGGGTATAAAAAATGGAATAAAAAGAGGCCAAAATAGCCAATTTTTGAACCTTGTCGTTTTTTACCAAAACTCGTGAGTTATAAGTGATAAGGTGAGATTTTCACCTTATTGGATTCGTTTTTACTTAACCTTTGATTACCCTTGTAGCATTTTTATATGTTTTTGATGTGTTCTAATGTGTTTTGTAGGACATTGTGGCAAAATATGAGCAATGGAATGAAGAAAGAATAAAAAGAGCAATTTTTCAATCCAAGAAGATGAACGTCACGATGTTCCTCACGAACGTCGTGACGTTAGGGTGAATTTTAGAAACGTTGCGACGTTAAAAAAGAGGAGCAAAATGAGTTTTAAAAAGAGAGCTCCGTCGCGCCGCTGAAGTTCAATGGCAGGATGAACATCACGACATTCACAACTAACGTCGCGACGTTAGGCTTCAAGTAGAGGAACGTCACGACGTTCACAACTAACGTCACGACGTTAAGCAGTGCGGGCAGATTTCTAAGTCAACTTTGCACTCATTTTTGGTGTCTTCAAGGGTATTTTGGGAACTCGATCAACACACAAGGCAAAAACCCTACCCTCATATATTGTGTGCAGCCAAGGAAGGAAGTTAGCCATTTTGTTAGGTTAGATTAGTTAGTTTTGAGAGCCTCTCTCTCTAGAGACTCCATAAGAACACACATTTAGTGTGTGTTCTTGATGTAAATAACATATTGTGGAGAGGATTTCATGTAAGCTCTTAGCTCTAAGGACTTGTTTTGTAAGGAAAGCTTGGAGCTTTGGCTTGGAACATCAAAGGGGAGTGCTACTCTTTGTAATTCTTTGTTTAAATCCTTGATTTAATTAATTATTGTGATGTTCTTAATAGTCTTTATGTGCCAAATTGTTAATTACCCTTGGATTGTTGTTATGTGTTGTTGATTTATTGTGTTATTATGTGGTTTTATGCTATGGGTAGCTAGGAATTAAGAACTACAAGCTAAGTTATTATCCCATATTAGTAATGCTCATGGTAGACTAGTATGTGGGTGATGGATTAGTGGAGATATCTTAGTCCATTCTTGCCTTCGCCATAAAGAGGGAATTGATTGGGATATTGAGAGTCCAATGTAGTTTTGATGAACTTGGTAGACATGAACTAGTTTAGTCCTTTCCTCCACCATAAAGGGGGGAGTAAATTAGGGAGTGAGTAGGTTCAACCCTTGCCTCTACCATAAAGGAGGGGTTGGATTAGAGAGACATTGGAATTTCGGTTGACATTAGTTAGCTAGTCCTTGCCCCCGCCATAAAGGAGGGATTGGTTAATTGGTCAAATTCTGGTAGGAGACAATGCATTTAGCTCCTTGCCTCCGCCATAAATGGGAGACTTAGTTGAATTGGCTCGCTTTTAGTCGTAGTGATCCCATAGGATAAACAACACATAACACTCACATTTGAGTAACCAAATCCAAGGGTATACTTTCATTACTTGAATCCTCTTCCACACATTTTTACTTTTACTTGGTAGTGATAGTGTAGTTTAGGTAATTTTCCTTGCTTATTTTCACTTCCACTACTTCACACACATTTACACTAATTCCATAGACTCATCCCCTCCTAGTGGGAACGATCCCTACTTCCTCTAGCTACAAAATGTCGGTGTCTTGATGCACTATAAATGTCTTGAGGATTAGGGTTATAAATGTATTTGATTTAGTTAGGCCTTTGCATTTGACCCTAGTTCGTGATTTATAGCCCACAAAAAATAGTGATTTTTTCAAAAATTTACATTTCTATTTTCTTCAATCCGTTCAATAGATAGCACATCACAATACAGATGGGTGTAAGAAATTACATGTAAAGAGTTTAAAAGAGCCAGTTTTTTAACCTTGCCATTTTTTACCAAAACTCGTGAGTTATAGCCTACGAAAAATTGTGATTTTTCAAAAAATTTACATTTCTATTTTTTTAAATCCATTCACTAGATAAAACATTACCAATATAGGTGGGTGTAAAAATTGGAATGAAAAGGGTCCAAAGTAGCCAGTTTTTTAATATTGCCGTTTTTACCAAAACTCGTGAGTTATAGGCCACGAAAAATAGTGATTTTTCAAAAATTTTGCGTTTCTATTTTTTCACTTCATTCATTATATAAAACATTACCAATATAGTTGGGGTGAAAAAAATGGCTTGAAAATAGTCCACAACAACCAGTTTTTTAACATTTATGTTTTTGGCATAAAACTCGTGATTTATAGCCCACAAAAAATAGTGATTTTTCAAAAAATTTACTTTTCTATTTTTTTCAATCCGTTCACTAGATAGCACATTATAATATATATGGGTGTAAAAATTTACATGTAAAGAGTTTAAAAGAGCCAATTTTTGAATCTTGCCATTTTTTACCAAAACTCGTGAGTTATAGCCCATGAAAAATAGTGATTTTCTAAAAATTTACGTTTCTATTTTTTTTACTCCGTTCATTACATAACACATTATTAATATTGGTTGGTGTAAAAAATGGCTTGAAAATAGTCTACAACAGCCACAATTTAAACATTTACGTTTTTGGCCAAAACTCGTGAGTTATAAACCCACAAAAAATTGAGATTTTTCCAAAAATTTACATTTCTATTTTTTCACTTAATTCATTATATAAAACATTACCAATATAGGTGGGTGAAAAAAATGGTTTGAAAATAGTCCACAACAACCAGTTTTTAAACATTTCTGTTTTTGGCAAAAACTCGTGATTAATAGCACACAAAAAATAGTGATTTTTTCAAAAATTTACGTTTCTATTTTTTTCAATTCGTTCACTAGATAGCACATTACAATATAGACGGGTGTAAAAAATTACATGTAAAGATTTTAAAAGAGCCAGTTTTTTAACCTTGTCGTTTTTTATCAAAACTCGTGAGTTATAAGCCACGAAAAATAGTGATTTTTCAAAAATTTTGCGTTTCTATTTTTTCACTTCATTCATTATATAAAACATTACCAATATAGTTGGGTGAAAAAAATGGCTTGAAAATAGTCCACAACAACCAGTTTTTGAACATTTCTGTTTTTGGCATAAAACTCGTGATTTATAGCCCACAAAAAATAGTGATTTTTCAAAAAAATTACTTTTATATTTTTTTCCAATCCATTCACTAGATAGCACATTATAATATAGATGGGTGTAAAAAATTACATGTAAAGAGTTTAAAAGAGCCAGTTTTTGAATCTTATCATTTTTTTACCAAAACTCGAGAGTTATAGCCCACGAAAATAGTGATTTTTCAAAAAATTTACGTTTCTATTTTTTTCATTCCGTTCAATACATAACACATTATTAATATTGGTTGGTGTAAAAAATGGCTTGAAAATAGTCCACAACAGCCACAATTTAAACATTTACATTTTTGGCCAAACTTCGTGAGTTATATAGCCCACGAAAAATCGTGATTTTTCAAAAAATTTACATTTTTTTTCAATCCATTCACTAGATAACACATTAACAATATAGGTGGGTGTAAAAAATGGAATGAAAAGAGACCAAAATAGTCAATTTTTGAACCTTGCCATTTTTACCAAAACTCGTGAGTTATAGGCCATGAAAAATAGTGATTTTTCAAAAATTTTGCGTTTCTATTTTTTCACTTAATTCATTATATAAAACATTACCAATATAGGTGGATAAAAAAATTGGTTTGAAAATAGTCCACAACAACCAGTTTTTAAACATTTCTGTTTTTGGCAAAAACTCGTGATTTATAGCCAACAAAAAATAGTGATTTTTTCAAAAATTTACAATTCTATTTTTTAATCCATTCACTGGATAGCACATTGCAATATAGATGGTGTAAAACATTACATGTAAAGAGTTTAAAAGAGCCAGTTTTTGAACTTTACCGTTTTTTACCAAAACTAGTGAGTCCCATGAAAAATTGTGATTTTTCCAAAAATTTACATTTCTATTTTTTTTAAATCCATTCACTAGATAACACATTACCAATATAGGTGGGGTGTAAAAAATGGAATGAAAAGGGAGCCAGTTTTTTAATCTTGCCAGTTTTTACCAAAACAAGTGAGTAAGCCACGAAAAATAGTGATTTTTCAAAAAATTTGCGTTTCTATTTTTTCACTTCATTCGTTATATAAAAAATTACTAATATATTTGGGTGAAAAAAATGTCTTAAAAATAGTCCACAACAACCAGTTTTTGAACATTTTCTTTTTGCATAAAACTCGTGATTTATAGCCCACAAAAAATAGTGATTTTTCAAAAAATTTACTTTTCTATTTTTTTCCAATCCGTTCACTAAATAGCACATTATAATATAGATGGGTGAAAAAATTTACATGTAAAGAGTTTAAAAGAGCCAGTTTTTGAATATTTCTATTTTTTTACTAAAACTCGTAAGTTATAGACCACGAAAAATAGTGATTTTTTTAAAAAATTACGTTTCTTTTTTTTTCACTCCGTTCATACATTACACATTATTAATATTATTTGGTGTAAAAAATGGCTTGAAAATTGTCCACAACAGCCACAATTTAAACATTTACGTTTTTGGCCAAAACTCGTGAGTAGCCCACGAAAAATTATGATTTTTCTAAAAATATACATTTCTATTTTTTTCAATCCATTCACTAGATAACACATTACCATTATAAGTGGGTGTAAATATGGAATAAAAAGAGGCCAAAATAGCATGTTTTTTAGCCTTGTCATTTTTACCAAAACTCGTGAGCTATTGGCAACGAAAAATAGTGATTTTTCAAAAATTTTGCGTTTCTATTTTTTCTCTTCATTCATTATATAAAACATTACCAATATAAGTGGGTGAAAAAAATGGCTTGAAAATAGTCCATAACAACCAATTTTTGAACATTTCTGTTTTTTTGCCAAAAACTTGTGATTTATAGCCCGTATAAAATAGTGATTTTTCCAAAAATTTACATTTCTATTTTTTTCAATCCGTTCACTAGATAGTACATTACAATATATATGGGTGTTAAAATTTACATGAAAAGATTCCAAAATAGCCAGTTTTTGAACCTTGCCATTTTTTACCAAAACTAGTGAGTTATAGCTCACGAAAAATAGTTATTTTTAAAAAACTTTACGTTTTTATTTTTTTTCAATAGGTTCATTACATAACACATTATTAATATAGGTTGGTGTAAAAAATGGCATGAAAATAGTCCGCAACATCCACAATTTAAACATTTATGTTTTTGGCCAAAACTCGTGAGTTAGCCCAAGAAAAATTGTGGTTTTTCCAAAAATTTATATTTTTATTTTTTTTCAACCTGTTCACTAGATAACATAATGTCAATATAGATGGGAGTAAAAAATAAATGAAAAGAGTCCAAAACAGCCAGTTTTTTAACCTTGCCATTTTTTTTACCGAAACTCTTGAGTTATAGCACACGAAAAATAGTGATTTTGCAAAAATTTTACGTTTATGTTTTTTTCACTCCATTCATTACATAACACATTATTAATATAGGTTGGTGTAAAAAATTGCATGAATATAGTCTACAAAAGCCACAATTTAAATATTTACATTTTTGGTCAAAACTCTTGAGTTATAGACCACGAAAAATTGTGATTTTTGCAAAAATTTACATTTCTATTTTTTTCAATCCATTTACTATATAACACATTACCAATATAGGTGGGTGTAAAAAAAAGAATGAAAAGGGTCCAAAATAGCTAGTTTTTTAACCTTGTCATTTTTTACCAAAACTCGTGAGTTATAGGCCACGAAAAATAGTGATTTTTCAAAAAGTTTACCTTTCTATTTTTATTACTTCATTCATTATATAAAACATTACCAATATAGGAGGGTGAGAAAAATGGCTTGAAAATAGTCCACAACAACCAATTTTTGAACATTTCTATTTTTGGTATAAAACACGTGATTTATAGCCCACAAAAAATTGTGATTTGTCAAAAAATTTACATTTCTATTTTTTTCAATCCATTCACTAGCTAGATAGCACATTACAATATAGTTGGGTGTAAAATATTACATGAAAAGAGTCCAAAAGAGCCAGTTTTTGAACCTTGCCTTTTTTACCAAAACTCGTGAGTTATAGCTCAAGAAAAATAGTAAATTTTCAAAATTTTAGGTTTTTATTTTTTTCACTCCATTCATCACATAATACATCATTAATATAGGTTAGTGTAAAAAATGGCATGAAAAAAGTCCACAACAGCCACAATTTAAACATTTACGTTGTTGGCCAAAACTCGTGAGTTATAGCCCACGAAAAAATTGTAATTTTTCCAAAAAATTTTATTTCTTTTTTTTTCAATCCATTCACTAAATAAAACATTACAAATATAGGTGGGTGTAGCATACAACTCGTGATTTGTAGCACACAAAAAATAGTGATTTTTAAAAAAATTTACATTTCTCTTGTTTTTTAAATCCATTCACTAGATAACAAATTACCAATATAGGTGGGTGTAAAAAATGGAATGAAAAGGGTCCAAAATAGCCAGTTTTTTAACCTTGCCATTTTTTACAAAAATTCGTGAGTTATAGGTTTTGAAAAATAGGGATTTTTCAAAAATTTTACGTTTCTATTTTTTAACTTCATTCATTATATAAAATATTACCAATATAGGTGGGTGAAAAAAAATTGCTTGAAAATAGTCCACAACAACCAGTTTTTAAACATTTTTGTTTTTGGCAAAAACTCGTGATTTATAACCCACAAAAAATAGTGATTTTATCAAAAATTTACATTTCTATTTTCTTCAATCCGTTCACTAGATAGCACATTACAATATAGATTGGTGTAAAAAAAATACATGAAAAGAGTCTAAAATAGCCAGTTTTTTAACCTTGCCGTTTTTTACCAAAACTCGTAAGTTATAGCGCACGAAAAATAGTGATTTGTAAAAAATTTAATGTTTCTATTTTTTTCACTCCATTCATTACATAAAATTTTTTTAATATAGGTTAGTGTAAAAAATGGCATGAAAATAGTCCACAACAGCCACAGTTTAATCATTTACGTTTTTGGCCAAAACTCGGGAGTTATAGCCCACGAAAAATTGTGGTTTTTCCAAATATTCACATTTCTATTTTTTTCAGTCTGCTCATTAGATATAGGTGGGTGTAAAAAATGGACTAAAAAAAGTCCAAAATAGCCAGTTTTTTAACTTTGCCATTTTTTATTAAAACTCGTGAGTTATAGGCCACGAAAAATAGTGATTTTTCAAAAAATTTACGTTTCCATATTTTCAATTCATTCATTATATAAAACATTACCAATATAGGTGAGTGAAAAAATGGCATGAAAATAGTCCACAACAACCAATTTTTGAACATTTCTGTTTTTGGCAAAAACTCGTGATTTATAGCCCACAAAAAATAGTGATTTTTCCAAAAATTTACATTTCTATTTTTTAAATCCGTTCACTAGATAGCACATTACAATATAGATGGGTGTAAAAAATTACATGAAAGATTCCAAAACAGCCAGCTTTTGAACCTTGCCGTTTTTACCAAAACTCGTGAGTTATAGACCACAAAAAATATTGATTTTTCCAAAAATTTACGTTTCGAATTTTTTTCATTCCGTTCATTACATCACACATTATTAATGTAGGTTGGTGTAAAAAATGGCCTTAAAATAGTCCACAACAGCCACAATTTAAAACATTTACGTTTTTGGCCAAAACTCGTTAGTTATATATATATTTTTAAAGAAAAACAATATGTATATATAGCCCACGAAAAAATGTTAGTTATAGCCCACGAAAAATTGTGATTTTTCCGAAAACCTAAATTTCTATTTTTTTCATTCCATTCACTAGATAACACATTACGAATATAGATGGGTATAAAAAATGGAATAAAATGAGTCCAAATAAGCCAATTTTTGAACATTGCCGCTTTTGACCAAAACTCGTGAGTTATAGGCCACGAAAAATATTGATTTTTCAAAAATTTTACGTTTTTACTTTTCACTTCATTCGTTATATAAAACATTACCAATATAAGTGGGTGAAAAAATGGCTTGAAAATAGCCCAGAACAACCAGTTTTTAAAAATTTCTATTTTTGGCAAAACCTCGTGATTTATAGCCCACAAAAATTAGTAATTTTTCCAAAAATTTACATTTCTATTTTATTCAATCCATTCACTAGATAGCACATTACAATATAGATTGGTGTAAAAAGTTACATGAAAAGAGTCCAAAATCGCCAGTTTTTGAACCTTGCCGTTTTTTACCAAAACTCGTGAGTAATAGCCCACGAAAAATAGTGATTTTTCAAAAATTGTACTTTTATATTTTTTTCTTTCTGTTCATTACATAACACATTATTAATATAGATTGGTGTAAAAATGGGCATAAAAATAGTCCACAACACCCACAATTTAATTTATAGCCGTTTGATACCATTCCTTAGAAAACACATCAACATTTTATTTGAGTGCAAAAACGGCACAAAAATAGCCACCGACGGCAAATTTTTCAAATTTGCCGCTTTTGACAAAAAAAACGTGTGCTATAACTCACGAAGAATGGTCATTTTTAAAAAATTATAAATTTCCCTTTTTACTGCACGATTCATTATATAGCAGGTCACCATTCATTAGATAGCATATCACAATTTCATATTAGTGCAAAACGGCACGAAAAAAGCCAACGACAGCAACTTTTTCAAACTTGCTGTCTTCGACGAAAAACGTGTGCTATAACCTAGGAAATATTGTCATTTTTCAAAATTTATAAATTTATCCTTTTATTGCACCATTACTTAGATAGAATATCACAATTTCATACGAGTGCAAAAAACAACACTAAAATGGGGCACCGACGGCAAGTTTTTTAAATTGCTGTTTTTGGGGAAAAAACGTGTGCTATAACCTACAGAAAATGGTCATTTTTCAAAATTTATAAATTTGCCTTTTTATTGCACAATTCATTAGATAGCACAACACATTTCAAATGAGTGCAAAAAACGGCCCGAAAACGGCCATTAACGCCAAGTTTTTGAAATTTTTCGTTTTGGGCAAAAAAAACGTGTGTTATAATCCACGAAAAATGGTCATTTTTTAAATTTTTAATTTTTAACCGTTTGATACCATTCCTTAGATAGCACATCAACATTTCATTTGAGTGCAAAAATGGCACAAAAATAGCTACTGACGTCAAGTTTTTTAAATTTGCCGCTTTTGGGAAAAAAAACGTGTGCTATAACCCAAGAAGAATTGTCATTTTTAAAAATTTATAAATTTGCCTATTTACTGCACCATTCATTATATAGAAGGTCACCACTCATTCGGTACCATATCACAATTTCATATGAGTGTAAAACGGCACGCAAATAGCTAACGAGAGCAATTTTTTTAAACTTGCCGTCTTCGGCGTGGGCTATAAGCTAGGAAAAATTGTCATTTTTCAAAATTTATAAAATTATCTTTTATTGTACTATTACTTAGATAGCATATCACAATTTCATATGAGTGCAAAAAACGACACCAAAATGGGCACCGACGGTAAGTTTTTTAAATTGCCGTTCTTGGCAAAAAAACGTGTGCTATAACCCATAAAAAATGGTCATTTTTCAGAATTTATAAATTTGCCTTTTTATTGTACCATTCATTAGATAGCACACCAGCATTTCATATGAGTGCAAAAACGGACACCAAAACGGCCATTGACGGCAAGTTTTTGAAATTTTCCACTTTGAAAAAAAAACGGGTGTTATAACCCACGAAAAATGGTCATTTTTTAAATTTTTTGATTTTTAACGGTTTGATACCATTCCTTAGATAGCACATCAACATTTCATTTGAGTGCAAAAACGGCACAAAAATAGCCACCCAACGGCAAGTTTTACAAATTTGCCGCTTTTGGCAAAAAAAATGTTTGCTATAACCCACGAAGAATGGTCATTTTTAAAAATTTTAAATTTCTATTTTTACTGCACGATTCATTATATAGCAGGTCACCATTCATTAGATAGCATATCACAATTTCATATGAGTGCAAAACGGCACGAAAATAGCCAACGACAGCAACTTTTTCAAACTTGCTGTCTTCGGCGAAAAATGTGTGCTATAACCTAGGAAAAATTGTCATTTTTTAAAATTTATAAATTTATCTTTTTACTGCGCCATTACTTAGATTGCATATCACAATTTCATATGAGTGCAAAAAACGACACCAAAATGGGCACCGACGGCAAGTTTTTTAAATTGCCGTTCTTGGCAAAAAAAACGTGTGCTATTACCCACCATAAATGGTCATTTTTTAAAATTTATATATTTGCCATTTTATTGCATCATTCATTAGATAGCACACCAGCATTTCATATGAGTGCAAAAAACGGCACAAAAACGGCCATTGACGGCAAGTTTTTGAAATTTTCTGTTTTGATAAAAAAAAACGTGTGTTATAAGCCACAAAAAATTGTCGTTTTTCAAATTTTTTAATTTATAACCGTTTGATACCATTCCTTAGATAGCACATCAACATTTCATTTGCTTGAAAATTCTAATTCTGTCGATTCTTGGGATTTTGGGTGACAATGGAGGTTCATACTGTCATTGTTGCTGGAATTAAAAGTTGCTTTGAATTTTGATTGAGGATGCTTGGCTTTGCTGTGTGTTTCTGGTCACTTCTGGACATTTGGACATTTGCTTTGATTGCGTCTTTGAATTTTTGGACGAATTTTTTAACTGCCCATGGTCAGATTTTTTAGTTTTGTGGGCGAACATTAATTTGCTCAGTAGACTGGCTCAAATCATGTGATATCCTAACTTGGATGAGTGTGGCTTCTTTGCTGGTTTTGATTTCGGTTGGCATTCTGGTATGAGCAAAGGATAGCTTCACGCATATACTTAGTCTCATGTGCTTACATTGTGGCGAGGCCCTGTCTTTGTTCTTAGAGGAGGCGTCTTTGGGGGAAGAATTCCACTGCTTTGGTATTTGCCATAGCAGTGGCTTTCTTCCCCAAGTACAGAATATTGATTTTCATGTACTCGAATAGGAGTGTAAAGCTATTGCATTTACTTTCAAATCACATGTAACGGAGTAGTACTCCAAAATTATTGCCTGCATTTTTGTAACTGTGTGTTCGGATATATCCGACACCGTATTTTGCCCACATATATATAAATATTTTTTTGGTTAAAAAAATGTGTGCTATAACTCACGAAGAATTGTCATTTTTAAAAATTTATAAATTTTCCTTTTTAGTGCACCATTCAGTATATAGCAAGTCACCATTCATTAGATAACATATCACAATTTAATATGAGTGCAAAACGGCAGGAAAATAGACACCGACAGCAACTTTTCTAAACTTGCCGTCTTCGGCGAAAAACGTGTGCAACCTAGGAAAATTGTCATTTTTCAAAATTTATAAATTTATCCTATTATTGCACCATTACTTAGATAGCATATTACAATTTCATATGAGTGCAAAAAACGACACTAAAATGGGGCACCGACGCGAAGTTTTTTAAATTGCCGTTTTTGGGGAAAAAACGTGTGCTATAACATACAAAAAATGGTCATTTTTCAAAATTTATAAATTTACCTTTTTATTGCACCATTCATTAGATAACACAACAACATTTCATATGAGTGCAAAAAACGGCTCGAAAACGACCACTGACGTCAAGTTTTTTAAATTTTTCGTTGTTGGCAAAAAAAATGTTTGTTATAACCCACGAAAAATGGTCATTTTTTAAATTTTTTAAATTTTTTTAATTTTTAACCGTTTGATACCATTCCTTAGATAGCACATTAACATTTCATTTGAGTGCAAAAACGGCGCAAAAATAGCCATGACGACATATTTTTCAAATTTACCGCTTTTGGCAAAAAAAAACGTGTGCTATAACCCACGAAGAATGGTCATTTATAAAAATTTATAAATTTGCCTTTCTACTGCACGATTCATTATATAGCGGGTCACCATTCATTAGATAGCATATCACAATTTCATATGAGTGCAAAACGGCACGAAAATAGCCAACGACAGCAACTTTTTCAAACTTGCCGTCTTCGGCAAAAAACGTGTGCTATAACCTAGGAAAAATTATCATTTTTCAAAATTTATAAATTTATCCTTTTATTGCACCATTACTTAGATAGCATATCACAATTTCATATGAGTGCAAAAAACGACACTAAAATGGGCACCGACGGCAAATTTTTTAAATTGCCATTTTTGGGGAATAAACGTGTGCTATAACCTACAAAAAATGGTCATTTTTCATAATTTATAAATTTGCATTTTTATTGCACCATTCATTAGATAGCACAACAGCATTTCAAATGAGTGCAAAAAACGGCTCGAAAACGGCCATTAACGGCAAGTGTTTGAAATTTTTTGTTTTGGGCAAAAAAACGTGTGTTATAACCCACGAAAAATGGTCATTTTTTAAATTTTTTAAATTTTAACCGTTTGATACCATTCCTTAGATAGCACATCAACATTTCATTTGAGTGCAAAAATGGCACAAAAATAGCCACCGACGGCAAGTTTTACAAATTTGCCGCTTTTAGCAAAAAAAAACGTGTGCTATAATCCACGAAGAATGGTCATTTTTAAAAATTTATAAATTTTCCTTTTTACTGCACGATTCATTATATAGCAGGTCACCATTCATTAGATAGCATATCACAATTTCATATGAGTGAAAAACGGCACGAAAATAGCCAACGACAGCAACTTTTTCAAACTTGCTGTCTTTGGTGAAAAACGTGTGCTATAATGATATCGAGTGTCATGGCTCGTCAATTTATCCTAATCCACTAACTATAGTAGCAGTGAGCTAGGTATCGTATCCACAGGGAAGAGGAGGTATCAAGAATCTCAATGTTTGCTCACAGAATGTCACGAAAGAAATAAAACTAGACACTAACTAGTAAAGAATCAAATGCAACAAATAAAGTGTAAAAAACAGGAAGAGAGTGGATGCTCTAGAGTATTTCCACTAGTTGAATGCACATTAGGCCATGATTGCAATGCTCTTGACACACAAGTAAAACAATCAGGAGATCTCTATTGCCCAGGAGGCTAGCTAACACTTAGCATGACGACCACAGTGTTTTCTATACTCCTTAACATTCCACTTTTCCCATGGCGAGGCCTAAGTAGAATGGATTCAACCCGCAATGCCTCAACTCTACAAAGTTAGCAAATCTAGCATGCAATTCCTATGGTATCCCATGGCGAGGCCTGACCTAGGACCTAGAGTGTTTGCTTACTTTAGAAAGTTTCTTCTCACTTTTTCCTAACAACTCAATGATTCTCCACCGGCATGACGACCGCATCTCAAATCATGATTCAAGCAAAGCAAGTGGAAGACTCAATCATCATACATTTAGTCTTCATTTCATGCAATTCTCACAGATATTGGTAAATCTCACTTCAACTCAGCATGGCGACCACAATCAAAGTTCAATTCATTCAATAAAAGTGTGAATTCATGAAACTCAACAAGATTTAATCATTAAAATCACATATGATTTCATCCTTAAGAAATTATGTCAATTGCATAGCATTGCATAGTCTAATTATACATTTAACCGGTTGAAACTCTTGAACATGAGAGATCTAACCATAGAACTCCATTACCAATTCACGATCAACAATTTGGAACTTGAAACAATTCATTTTCAATAAATGGAAAGAGTTTACCAATTGAATTCTTCCAAGAGCTTCCTTAATTGATATGAGAATTACAATGATCGGAGCAAATCTTTGATCGGAATAGAAAATGGAGCTCAAATGCTAGAGAGAGAGACTAGAGAGAGAAAGTAGATCTTCAAATTAATTCCCGCTCTCTCTAGATCAAAAGTTGGTTCCCAAATTCTAAACTAATGGAATAATAGTCTCCGGGGTTTTTCCCTTTATATAGAGGTTACAAGAGACGTAAATGGTACGTAAACGTAAAATGACTAAGCATTACAAAAAAAATGCCAAACGTGCTAGAACAAAGTTCAACAAATGTCCAGCCCTGATCACACGCCTTCAAGCCTGGAAGTTTCGCGTCTTCTTCAGCCATTTTGCGCCTTCAAGCCAACGAGCCCGCGTCTTCATCAGCCTCTTCACGCCTTCGAGCCAGAGACACCCACGCCTTCATGCCGCTGCTCAAGTCCCTTGTTGGTCCTCTACCTCCACGCCTTTACTTCGTGGCCTCTTCGCGCCTTTTAACGTCCTGCACACCTCCAAGCCAACTCCAGCGCTTTTGTGCCAGAATGAAGCACGCCTTCTCTCCTCCTGCACACACAACACAAAACTCCAACACTTAGCCAAAATTCTGTCAAGCTACTACACAAATTACTCCACGAGATCTCGTGGAGTAAATTTTTTCACCATTTTTTGTCCACGAGATCTCGTGGGCAAAATTTGCTCCATTTTTTTTCTTCCACGAGATCTCGTGGAGTAATTTTGCAACATTTTTCTTTTGTCCACGAGATCTCGTGGAGTAATTCGAGCATGCTTTTGTTTGTCCACGAGATCTCGTGGAGAATTTGTGCTAGGCCACCCCTTGGTTCTTTCCTAAGCTGAGTTGTGTGCCTTGGGTGTACCCATGGTGTATTGTGAACAAGTGTTGTGCCAAGAGTATACGAGTGGTGTGCCAAGAACGTGCATGTGCTATGCCAAAAGTGTGCAAATGGTTTGTGTGTGGTGAATGCTTAAGTGATGTCCATGTCCTAGCTTGGTAGTATGAAAACAAGTGAAATGAGTGTGAAGTAGTAGCTCGTGCCATGAGTTGTGAGGTGATGGTGGTGCCCAAGATGTGTGTTGTGAGTCTAAGGCAGAATGGGTGCAAGGTGTGTGGCTGTTGCTATAACATGCAATGAGTTCGTGCCAATTGTATGCCGTGTTGTGCATGATGGTGAGCCAAGGTGTATGAGTGGCGTGCCAAGAATGTGCAAGTGTCATGCCAAAGTGTGCAAATGGTGTGCCAAGGTTGTGTGTTGAATGCTTGGCAAGGTAAGTGCACGTGTGCGGCAAGGTCGGCAAGGTGTTGGCACAGTGTGGCAAGGTTATGGCAAGAATACATGAGTGACGTGCCAAGAATGTGCAAATGTTGTGCCAAGGTGCCAGTGGTTTGTGTGTTGTGAATGCTTAAGTAGTGTTCATGACTAAACTCAGTGGTGTGCAAGTAAATGTCAATGAAAACGTGCCAATGTGATGAGTTGTGTGTTGATCTTGTGGCAAGGTAAGTGCATGTGTGCGGCAATGTGCGTAGCAAGGTATGGTGGCAAGACTTGGCAAGGCTTGGCAAGGTGTTGCCAAGGTGCATGGCAAAGTCAACAAGGTGTTGGCAAGGTGTCGCACTAGCTGCCGTTGGAGTTGCCAATGTGAGTGTGGTAAGGTTGGTGAAAGGTTGTGGCAAAGTGAGTGCATACGTGTGGCAAGGTGTGGCTAAGTGCTCGGCACGGTGTGTGGCGAAGTGCTTGGCAAAGTGCTTGGCAAGGTGCTTGGCAAGGTGTGCAAATGGTGTGCAAGTGAGCATGCTCGTGCACAAATGGTGTGCCAAAGCTGATGTGCCAGGTGACCGTGTGCACGAATGGCATGCCAAGTGATGCAATGCAAGGCCATGTGTGACTAAGTGTTCATTCCAGCACTAAGCTCTACTTCCATGCCAAATAAATGTGTCTTAGCCTCTGAATCAGCCTTGGTGGTGAACTTAAGAGTTCTAGATCTCCCTCTTGGATTTCCATGGGTTCAAGAATCAGCATCATTGGGTACCCGCAGCTCAAGATATTTACATTTTACCAAACTGGGGCATTGAACCCAATCATGGAAATCCTGAAAGTAGCAATTATAAAGAAGCTCCCGTTTCTCATACATGCCCATAGAATTGGAAGAAAGGTAAAACATAAGAATTGAAATAAACTCAAAGAACTTTCCATAACATCCAAGATCTTGTCATTTGGATTAGTATTGAGAGAATTACACTTACAACAAGTTGCACCAACAATCTGCCCAAACCCTAAATCAAGCCTACCAAGCTCATTTCGGTTTCATTCACCTTCCTAGTTGTTTAGGCCTCTCAGCCTTGCCAATTAGCATCAAACACACAATTGCATAAGTTCATCATCATTTTTGGTCCCTTTTAACCATTTTAGCACAACCAATCGCAAACCACATAAATGCACAACATCACACAAAATACCGCACTAACTCATGAAAAACAAGTCAAAAGCTAAGTGAATTAAGCCATTTAAGTTGGTATAAAACCAACTTATCATATAACCTAGGAAAAATTGTCATTTTTTAAAATTTATATATTTATCTTTTTATTGCGCCATTACTTAGATAGCATATCACAATTTTATATGAGTGCAAAAAAGACACTAAAACGGGCACCGACGGCAAGTTTTTTAAATTGCCATTTTTGGGGAAAAAACGTGTGCTATAACCTAAAAAAATGGTCATTTTTCAAAATTTATAAATTTGCCTTTTTATTGCACTATTCATTAGATAGCACAACAGCATTTTATATGAGTGCAAAAAATGGCCCGAAAACGGCCATTGCCGACAAGTTTTTGAAAATTTTCGTTTTAGGCAAAAAAAACGTATGTTATAACCCACGAAAAATGGGTATTTTTTAAATTTTTTAATTTTTAACCATTTGATACCATTCCTTAGATAGCACATCAACATTTCATTTGAGTGCAAAAGCGGCACAAAAATAGCCACCGACGACAAGTTTTTTAAATTTGCCGCTTTTGGCAAAAAAAACATGTGCTATAACCCAAGAAGATCTGTCAATTTTAAAAATTTATCAAGTTGCCTATTTACTGCACCATTCATTATATAGAAGGTCACCATTCATTAGATAGCCTATCACAATTTCATATGAGTGTAAAACGGCACGCAAATAGCCAACGAGAGTAACATTTTTAAACTTGCCGTCTTCGGCGTGTGCTATAAGCTAGAAAAAATTGTCATTTTTCAAATTTTATAAAATTATTTTTTTATTGCACTATTACTTAGATAGCATGTCACAATTTCATATGAGTGCAAAAAACGACACCAAAATGGGCACCGACGGTAAGTTTTTTAAATTGCCGTTCTTGGCAAAAAAAACGTGTGTTTATAACCCACTAAAAATGGTCATTTTTTAAAATTTATAAATTTACCTTTTCATTGCACCATTCATTAGATAGCATACCAGCATTTCATATGAGTGCAAAAAGGGGCACCAAAACGGCAATTGACGGCAAGTTTTTGAAATTTTCCGTTTTGGAAAAAAAACGGGTGTTATAACCCACGAAAAATTGTCATTTTTCAAATTTTTTAATTTATAACCGTTTGATACCATTCCTTAGATAGCACATCAACATTTCGTTTGAGTGCAAAAATGGCACAAAAATAGCCACCGACGGCAAGTTTTATAAATTTGCCGCTTTTGGCAAAAAAAACGTTTGCTATAACCCACGAAGAATGGTCATTTTTAAAAATTTATAAATTTCCCTTTTTACTGCACGATTCATTATATAGCAGGTCACCATTCATTAGATAGCATATCACAATTTCATATGAGTGCAAAACGGCACGAAAATAGCCAACGACAGCAACTTTTTCAAACTTGCTGTCTTCGGCGAAAAACGTGTGCTATAACCTAGGAAAAATTGTCATTTTTCAAAATTTATAAATTTATCCTTTTATTGCTCCATTACTTAGATAGCATATCACAATTTCATACGAGTGCAGAAAACAACACTAAAATTGGCACCGATGGCAAGTTTTTTAAATTGCCATTTTTGGGGAAAAACATGTGCTATAACCTACAAAAAATGGTCATTTTTCAAAATTTATAAATTTGGCTTTTTATTGCACCATTCATTAGATAACGCAACACATTTCAAATGAGTGCAAAAATGGCTCGAAAACGGCCATTGACGGCAGGTTTTTGAAATTTTTCGTTTTGGGCAAAAAAAACGTGTGTTATAACCCACGAAAAATGGTCATTTTTTAAATGTTTTAATTTATAACCGTTTGATACAACTCCTTAGATAGCGCATCAACATTTCATTTGAGTGCAAAAACGGCACAAAAATAGCCACCAACGGCAAGTTTTTCAAATTTGCCGCTTTAGTAAAAAAAACGTGTTTAACCCACGAAGAATGCTCATTTTTAAAAATTTATAATTTTCCCTTTTTCCTGCAATATTCATTATATAGCATGTCACCATTCTTTATATAGCATTTCACAATTTCATATGAGTGCAAAACGGCACGAAAATAGCCAACGACAGCAACTTTTTCAAACTTGCAGTATTCGGCAAAAAACGTGTGCTATAACCTAGGAAAAATTGTCATTTTTCAAAATTTATAAATTTATCCTTTTATTGCACCATTACATAGATAGCATATCACAATTTCAAACGAGTACAAAAAACGACACTAAAATGGCCACCGACGGAAAGTCTTTTAAATTGCCGTTTTTTTGGGAAAAAAATGTGTGCTATAACCTACAAAAAATGGTTATTTTTCAAAATTTATAAATTCGCCTTTTTATTGCACCATTCATTAGATAGCACACCAGCATTTCAAATGAGTGCAAAAAATGGCTCGAAAATGGCCATTGATAGCAAGTTTTTGAAATTTTTCGTTTTGGGCAAAAAAAACGTGTGTTATAACCAATGAAAAATGGTCATTTTTAAAATTTTTTAATTTTTAATCGTTTGATACCATTCCTTAGATAGCACATCAGCATTTCATTTGAGTGCAAAAACGGCACAAAAATAGCCACTGTCGGCAAGTTTTTCAAATTTGCCGCTTTTGGCAAAAAAAAAACTTGTGCTATAACCCACGAAGAATTGTCATTTTTAAAAATTTATAAATTTCCCTTTTTACTGCACGATTCATTATATAGCGGGTCACCATTCATTAGATAGCATATCACAATTCCATATGAGTGCAAAACGGCACGAAAATAGCCAACGACAGCAACTTTTTCAAACTTGCTTTCTTCGGCGAAAAACGTGTGCTATAACCTAGGAAAAATTGTCATTTTTCAAAATTTATAAATTTAACCTTTTATTGCGCCATTACTTAGATAGCATATAACAATTTCATATGAGTGCAAAAAACGACACCAAAATGGGCACCGACGGCAAGTTTTTTAAATTGCCGTTTTTTGGGGAAAAAACGTGTGCTATAACCTACAAAAATTTGTCATTTTTCAAAATTTATAAATTTTCCTTTTCATTGCACCATTCATTAGATAGCACAACAGCATTTCATATGAGTGCAAAAAACGGCTCGAAAACGGCCATTGACGGCAAGTTTTTGAAAATTTTCGTTTTGGACAAAAAAAACGTGTGTTATAACTCACAAGAAATGGCCATTTTTTAAATGTTTTCATTTATAGCCTTTTGATACCATTCCTTAGATAGCACATCAACATTTCATTTGAGTGCAAAAAGGGCACAAAAATAGCCACCGACGGCAAGTTTTTCAAATTTGCCGCTTTTGGCAAAAAAAAACGTGTGCTATAACCCACGAATAATGGTCATTTTTAAAAAATTATAAATTTCCCTTTTTACTGCACGATTCATTTTATAGCAGGTCACCATTCATTAGATAGCATATCACAATTTCATATTAGTGCAAAACGGCACGAAAATAGCCAACCACAGCAACTTTTTCAAACTTGCTGTCTTCGGCGAAAAACGTGTGTTATAACCTAGGAAAAATTGTCATTTTTAAAAATTTCTAAATTTATCCTTTTATTGCACCATTACTTAGATAGCATATCACAATTTCATACGAGTGCAAAAAACGAAACTAAAATAGGCACCGACGGCAAGTTTTTTAAATTGCCGTTTTTGGGAAAAAAAACGTGTGCTATAACCTACAAAAAATGGTCATTTTTCAAAATTTATAAATTCGCCTTTTTATTGCACCATTCATAAGATAGCACACCAGCATTTCAAATGAGTGCAAAAAACGGCTTAAAATTAGCCATTAACGGCAAGTTTTTGAAATTTTTCGTTTTGGGCAAAAAAAACGTGTGTTATAACCAACGAAAAATGGTCATTTTTTAAATTTTTTAATTTTTAACCGTTTGATATCATTCCTTAGATAGCACATCAACATTTCATTTGAGTGCAAAAGCGGCACAAAAATAGCCACCGAAGGCAAGTTTTTCAAATTTGCCACTTTTGGCAAAAAAAGCATGTGCTATAACACAAGAAGATATGTCATTTTTAAAATTTTATCAAGTTGCCTATTTACTGCACCATTCATTATATAGAATGTCACCATTCATTAGATAGCCTATCACAATTTCATATGAGTGTAAAACGGCACGCAAATAGCCAACGAGAGTAACTTTTTTAAACTTGCCGTCTTCGGCGTGTGCTATAAGCTAAGAAAAATTGTCATTTTTGAAATTTTATAAAATTATATTTTTATTGCACTATTACTTAGATAACATATCACAATTTCATATGAGTGCAAAAAACGACACCAAAATGGGCACCGACGGTAAGCTTTTTAAATTGCCGTTCTTGACAAAAAAAAACGTGTGCTATAACCCACCAAAAATGGTCATTTTTCAAAATTTATAAATTTGCCTTTTCATTGCACCACTCATTAGATAGTATACCAGCATTTCATATGAGTGCAAAAAGGGGCACCAAAACGGCAATTGACGGTAAGTTTTTGAAATTTTCCGTTTTGGAAAAAAAACGGTTGTTATAAACCACGAAAAATTGTCATTTTTCAAAAATTTTAATTTATAACCATTTGATACCATTCCTTAGATAGCACATCAACATTTCATTTGAGTGCAAAAACGGCACAAAAATAGCCACCGACGGGAAGTTTTACAAATTTGCCGCTTTTGGCAAAAAAAACGTTTGCTATAACCCACGAATAATGGTCATTTTTAAAAATTTACAAATTTCCCTTTTTACTGCACGATTCATTATATAGCAGGTCACCATTCATTAGATAGCATATCACAATTCCATATGAGTGCAAAACGGCACGAAAATAGCAAACAACAGCAACTATTTCAAACTTGCTGTCTTCGGCGAAAAACATGTGCTATAACCTAGGAAAAACTGTCATTTTTCAAACTTTATAAATCTATCCATTTATTGCGCCATTACTTAGATAGCGTATCACAATTTCAAACGAGTGCAAAAAACGACACTAAAATGGGCACCGACGGCAAGTTTTTTAAATTGCCGTTTTTGGGAAAAAAACGTGTGCTATAACCTACAAAAAATGGTCATTTTTCAAAATTTATAAATTCGCCTTTTTATTGCACCATTCATTAGATAGCACACCAGCATTTCAAATGAGTGCAAAAAACGGCTCGAAAATGGCCATTGACGGCAAGATTTTGAAATTTTTCGTTTTGGGCAAAAAAAACGTGTGTTATAACCAACGAAAAATGGTCATTTTTTAAATTTTTTAATTTTTAACCGTTTGATACAATGGTCATTTGAGTGCAAAAACGGCACAAAAATAGCCACTGACGGCATATGTTTCAAATTTGCCTCTTTTGGCAAAAAAAAACGTGTGGTATAACCCACGAAGAATGGTCATTTTTAAAAAATTATAAATTTGCCTTTTTACTGCACGATTCATTATATAGCAGGTCACCATTCATTAGATAGCATATCACAATTTCATATGAGTGCAAAACGGCACGAAAATAGCCAACGACATCAACTTTTTCAAACTTGCTGTCTTCGGCGAAAAACGTGTGCTATAACCTAGGAAAAATTCTCATTTTACAAAATTTATAAATTTATCCTTTTATTGCACCATTTCTTAGATAGCATATCACAATTTCATATGAGTACAAAAAACAACACCAAATTGAGTACCGACGACAGGTTTTTAAATTGCCGTTTTTAGGAAAAATACGTGTGCTATAACCTACAAAAATTTGTCATTTTTCAAAATTTATAAATTTGCCTTTTCAGTTCACCATTCATTAGATAGCACAACAGCATTTCATATAAGTGCAAAAAACGGCTCGAAAACGGCCATTGACGGCAAGTTTTTGAAAATTTTCGTTTTGGGCAAAAAAAACGTGTGTTATAACCCACAAGAAATGGTCATTTTTTAAATGTTTTCATTTATAGCCTTTTGATACCATTCCTTAGATAGCACATCAACATTTCATTTGAGTGCAAAAAGGGCACAAAAATAGCCACCGACGGCAAGTTTTTCAAATTTGCCGCTTTTGGCAAAAAAAACGTGTGCTATAACCCACGAATAATGGTCATTTTTAAAAAATTATAAATTTCCCTTTTTACTGCACGATTCATTATATAGCAGGTCACCATTCATTAGATAGCATATCACAATTTCATATTAGTGCAAAACGGCACGAAAATAGCCAACGACAGCAACTTTTTCAAACTTGCTGTCTTCGGCGAAAAACGTGTGTTATAACCTAGGAAAAATTTTCATTTTTCAAAATTTCTAAATTTATCCTTTTATTTCACCATTACTTAGATAGCATATCACAATTTCATACGAGTGCAAAAAACAACACTAAAATGGGCCCTGACGGCAAGTTTTTGAAATTGCCGTTTTTGGGGAAAAAATGTGTGCTATAACCTACAAAAAATGGTCATTTTTCAAAATTTATAGATTTTCCTTTTTATTGCACCATTCATTAGATAGCAGAACACATTTCAAATGAGTGCAAAAACGGCTCGAAAACAGCCATTAACGGCAAGTTTTTGATATTTTTCGTTTTGGGCCAAAAAAACATGTGTTATAATCCACGAAAAATGGTCATTTTTTAAATTTTTTAATTTTTAACCGTTTGATACCATTCCTTAGATAGCACATCAACATTTCATTTGAGTGCAAAAACGGCACAAAAATAGCCACATTCTGCAAGTTTTTTAAATTTTCCTCTTTTGGGAAAAAAACGTGTGCTATAACCCAAGAAGAATTGTCATTTTTAAAAATTTATAAATTTGCCTATTTACTGCACCATTCATCATATAGAAGGTCACCACTCATTATATACCATATCAAAATTTCATATGAGTGTTAAACAGCACGCAAATAGCCAACGAGAGCAACTTTTTTAAACTTGTCGTCTTCGGCTTGTGCTATAAGCTAGGAAAAATTGTCATTTTTCAAAATTTATAAAATTATCTTTTTATTGTACTATTACTTAGCCACCCACGGTAAGTTTTACAAATTTGCCGCTTTTGGCAAAAAAACGTTTGCTATAACCCACGAAGAATGGTCATTTTTAAAAATTTTAAATTTCTCTTTTTACTGCACGATTCATTATATAGCAGGTCACCATTCATTAGATAGCATATCACAATTTCATATGAGTGCAAAACGGCAAGAAAATAGCCAACGACAGCAACTTTTTTAAACTTGCCATCTACGGCCAAAAACGTGTGCTATAACTTAGGAATAATTGTCATTTTTCAAAATTTATAAAATTATCTTTTTATTGCACTATTATTTAGATAGCATATCACAATTTCATATGAGTGTAAAAAAGACACCAAAATGGGCACCGACGGTAAGTTTTTTAAATTGTCGTAATTGGCAAAAAAAATGTGTGCTACCAAAAATTGTCATTTTTCAAAATTTATAAATTCGCCTTTTTATTGTACCATTCATTAGATAGCACATCAGCATTTCATATGAGTGCAAAAAGGGGCACCAAAACAGCCATTGACGGCAAGTTTTTGAAATTTTCTGTTTTGGTAAAAAAAACGTGTATTATAAGCCACAAAAAATGGTCATTTTTCAAAATTTTAATTTATAACCGTTTGATACCATTCCTTAGATAGCACATCAAGATTTCATTTGAGTGCAAAAAGGGCACTAAAATTGCCACCGACGGCAAGTTTTTCAAATTTGCCGCGTTTAGCAAAAAAAAACGTGTGCTACAACTCACGAAGAATGGTCATTTTTAAAAATTTTAAATTTCCCTTTTTTACTGCACGATTCATTATATAGCAGATCACCATTCATTAGATAGCATGTCACAATTTCATATGAGTGCAAAACGGCACGAAAATAGCCAACGACACCAACTTTTTCAAACTTGCTGTCTTTGGCGAAAAACTTGTGCTATAACCTAGGAAAAATTGTCATTTTTCAAAATTTATAAATTTATCCTTTTATTGCACCATTACATAGATAGCATATCACAATTTCAAACGAGTGCAAAAAACGACACTGAAATGGGCACCGACGGCAAGTTTTTTAAATTGCCGTTTTTGGGAAAAAAACGTGTGCTATAACATATAAAAAATGGTCATTTTAAAAAATTTATAAATTCTCCTTTTTATTGCACCATTCATTAGATAGCACACCAGCATTTCAAATGAGTGCAAAAAAAAGGCACGAAAATGGCCATTGACGGCAAGTTTTTGAAATTTTTCGTTTTGGGCAAAAAAAACGTGTGTTTATAACCAACGAAAAATGGTCATTTTTTAAATTTTTTAATTTTTAACCGTTTGATACAATTCCTTAGATAGCACATCAACATTTCATTTGAGTGCAAAAACGGCACAAAAATAGCCACTGACGGCATATGTTTCAAATTTGCCTCTTTTGGCAAAAAAAAACGTGTGGTATAACCCACGAAGAATGGTCATTTTTAAAAAATTATAAATTTGCCTTTTTACTGCACGATTCATTATATAGCAGGTCACCATTCATTAGATAGCATATCACAATTACATATGAGTGCAAAACGGCACGAAAATAGCCAACGACATCAACTTTTTCAAACTTGCTGTCTTCGGCGAAAAACGTGTGCTATAACCTAGGAAAAATTGTCATTTTTCAAAATTTATAAATTTAACCTTTTATTGTGCCATTACTTAGATAGCATATAACAATTTCATATGAGTGCAAAAAACGACACCAAAATGGGCACCGACGGCAAGTTTTTTAAATTGCCGTTTTTTGGGGAAAAAACGTGTGCTATAACCTACAAAAATTTGTCATTTTTCAAAATTTATAAATTTTCCTTTTCATTGCACCATTCATTAGATAGCACAACAGCATTTCATATGAGTGCAAAAAACGGCTCGAAAACGGCCATTGACGGCAAGTTTTTGAAAATTTTCGTTTTGGACAAAAAAAACGTGTGTTATAACCCACAAGAAATGGCCATTTTTTAAATGTTTTCATTTATAGCCTTTTGATACCATTCCTTAGATAGCACATCAACATTTCATTTGAGTGCAAAAAGGGCACAAAAATAGCCACCGACGGCAAGATTTTCAAATTTGCCGCTTTTGGCAAAAAAAAACGTGTGCTATAACCCACGAATAATGGTCATTTTTAAAAAATTATAAATTTCCCTTTTTACTGCACGATTCATTTTATAGCAGGTCACCATTCATTAGATAGCATATCACAATTTCATATTAGTGCAAAACGGCACGAAAATAGCCAACCACAGCAACTTTTTCAAACTTGCTGTCTTCGGCGAAAAACGTGTGTTATAACCTAGGAAAAATTGTCATTTTTAAAAATTTCTAAATTTATCCTTTTATTGCACCATTACTTAGATAGCATATCACAATTTCATACGAGTGCAAAAAACGAAACTAAAATAGGCACCGACGGCAAGTTTTTTAAATTGCCGTTTTTGGGAAAAAAAACGTGTGCTATAACCTACAAAAAATGGTCATTTTTCAAAATTTATAAATTCGTCTTTTTATTGCACCATTCATTAGATAGCACACCAGCATTTCAAATGAGTGCAAAAAACGGCTTAAAATTAGCCATTAACGGCAAGTTTTTGAAATTTTTCGTTTTGGGCAAAAAAAACGTGTGTTATAACCAACGAAAAATGGTCATTTTTTAAATTTTTTAATTTTTAACCGTTTGATACCATTCTTTAGATAGCACATCAACATTTCATTTGAGTGCAAAAACGGCACAAAAATAGCCACTAACGGCAAGTTTTTCAAATTTGCCGCTCTTGGCAAAAAAAAACTTGTGCTATAACCCACGAAGAATGGTCATTTTTAAAAATTTATAAATTTACCTTTTTACTGCACGATTCATTATATAGCAAGTCACCATTCATTAGATAGCATATCACAATTCCATATGAGTGCAAAAGGCACGAAAATAGCCAACGACAGCAACTTTTTCAAACTTGCTATCTTCAGCGAAAAACGTGTTATAACCTAGGAAAAATTGTCATTTTTCAAAATTTATAAATTTAACCATTTATTGCGCCATTACTTAGATAGCATATCACAATTTCATATGAGTGCAAAAAACGACACTAAAATGGGCACCGACGGCAAGTTTTTTAAATTGCCGTTTTTGAGGAAAAAACGTGTGCTATAACCTAAAAATAATGGTCATTTTTCAAAATTTATAAATTTGCCTTTTTATTGCACCATTCATTAGATAGCATAACAGCATTTCCTATAGTGCAAAAAATGGCACGAAAACGGCCATTGCCGACAAGTTTTTGAAATTTTTCGTTTTAGGCAAAAAAAACTTGTGTTATAACCCACGAAAAATGGGTATTTTTTAAATTTTTTAATTTTTAACCGTTTGATATCATTCCTTAGATAGCACATCAACATTTCATTTGAGTGCAAAAGCGGCACAAAAATAGCCACCGAAGGCAAGTTTTTCAAATTTGCCACTTTTGGCAAAAAAAAGCATGTGCTATAACACAAGAAGATATGTCATTTTTAAAATTTTATCAAGTTGCCTATTTACTGCACCATTCATTATATAGAATGTCACCATTCATTAGATAGCCTATCACAATTTCATATGAGTGTAAAACGGCACGCAAATAGCCAACGAGAGTAACTTTTTTAAACTTGCCGTCTTCGGCGTGTGCTATAAGCTAAGAAAAATTGTCATTTTTGAAATTTTATAAAATTATATTTTTATTGCACTATTACTTAGATATCATATCACAATTTCATATGAGTGCAAAAAACGACACCAAAATGGGCACCGACGGTAAGTTTTTTAAATTGCCGTTCTTGACAAAAAAAAACGTGTGCTATAACCCACCAAAAATGGTCATTTTTCAAAATTTATAAATTTGCCTTTTCATTGCACCACTCATTAGATAGTATACCAGCATTTCATATGAGTGCAAAAAGGGGCACCAAAACGGCAATTGACGGTAAGTTTTTGAAATTTTCCGTTTTGGAAAAAAAACGGTTGTTATAAACCACGAAAAATTGTCATTTTTCAAAAATTTTAATTTATAACCATTTGATACCATTCCTTAGATAGCACATCAACATTTCATTTGAGTGCAAAAACGGCACAAAAATAGCCACCGACGGGAAGTTTTACAAATTTGCCGCTTTTGGCAAAAAAAACGTTTGCTATAACCCACGAATAATGGTCATTTTTAAAAATTTACAAATTTCCCTTTTTACTGCACGATTCATTATATAGCAGGTCACCATTCATTAGATAGCATATCACAATTCCATATGAGTGCAAAATGGCACGAAAATAGCAAACAACAGCAACTATTTCAAACTTGCTGTCTTCGGCGAAAAACGTGTGCTATAACCTAGGAAAAACTGTCATTTTTCAAACTTTATAACTCTATCCATTTATTGCGCCATTACTTAGATAGCGTATCACAATTTCAAACGAGTGCAAAAAACGACACTAAAATGGGCACCGACGGCAAGTTTTTTAAATTGCCGTTTTTGGGGAAAAAACGTGTGCTATAACCTACAAAAAATGGTCATTTTTCAAAATTTATAAATTCGCCTTTTTATTGCACCATTCATTAGATAGCACACCAGCATTTCAAATGAGTGCAAAAAACGGCTCGAAAATGGCCATTGACGGCAAGTTTTTGAAATTTTTCGTTTTGGGCAAAAAAAACGTGTGTTATAACCAACGAAAAATGGTCATTTTTTAAATTTTTTAATTTTTAACCGTTTGATACAATTCCTTAGATAGCACATCAACATTTCATTTGAGTGCAAAAACGGCACAAAAATAGCCACTGACGGCATATGTTTCAAATTTGCCTCTTTTGGCAAAAAAAAACGTGTGGTATAACCCACGAAGAATGGTCATTTTTAAAAAATTATAAATTTGCCTTTTTACTGCACGATTCATTATATAGCAGGTCACCATTCATTAGATAGCATATCACAATTTCATATGAGTGCAAAACGGCACGAAAATAGCCAACGACATCAACTTTTTCAAACTTGCTGTCTTCGGCGAAAAACGTGTGCTATAACCTAGGAAAAATTCTCATTTTACAAAATTTATAAATTTATCCTTTTATTGCACCATTTCTTAGATAGCATATCACAATTTCATATGAGTACAAAAAACAACACCAAATTGAGTACCGACGACAGGTTTTTTAAATTGCCGTTTTTAGGAAAAATACGTGTGCTATAACCTACAAAAATTTGTCATTTTTCAAAATTTATAAATTTGCCTTTTCAGTTCACCATTCATTAGATAGCACAACAGCATTTCATATGAGTGCAAAAAACGGCTCGAAAACGGCCATTGACGGCAAGTTTTTGAAAATTTTCGTTTTGGGCAAAAAAAACGTGTGTTATAACCCACAAGAAATGGTCATTTTTTAAATGTTTTCATTTATAGCCTTTTGATACCATTCCTTAGATAGCACATCAACATTTCATTTGAGTGCAAAAAGGGCACAAAAATAGCCACCGACGGCAAGTTTTTCAAATTTGCCGCTTTTGGCAAAAAAAACGTGTGCTATAACCCACGAATAATGGTCATTTTTAAAAAATTATAAATTTCCCTTTTTACTGCACGATTCATTATATAGCAGGTCACCATTCATTAGATAGCATATCACAATTTCATATTAGTGCAAAACGGCACGAAAATAGCCAACGACAGCAACTTTTTCAAACTTGCTGTCTTCGGCGAAAAACGTGTGTTATAACCTAGGAAAAATTTTCATTTTTCAAAATTTCTAAATTTATCCTTTTATTTCACCATTACTTAGATAGCATATCACAATTTCATACGAGTGCAAAAAACAACACTAAAATGGGCCCTGACGGCAAGTGTTTGAAATTGCCGTTTTTGGGGAAAAAATGTGTGCTATAACCTACAAAAAATGGTCATTTTTCAAAATTTATAGATTTTCCTTTTTATTGCACCATTCATTAGATAGCACAACACATTTCAAATGAGTGCAAAAACGGCTCGAAAACAGCCATTAACGGCAAGTTTTTGATATTTTTCGTTTTGGGCCAAAAAAACGTGTGTTATAATCCACGAAAAATGGTCATTTTTTAAATTTTTTAATTTTTAACCGTTTGATACCATTCCTTAGATAGCACATCAACATTTCATTTGAGTGCAAAAACGGCACAAAAATAGCCACATTCTGCAAGTTTTTTAAATTTTCCGCTTTTGGGAAAAAAACGTGTGCTATAACCCAAGAAGAATTGTCATTTTTAAAAATTTATAAATTTGCCTATTTACTGCACCATTCATCATATAGAAGGTCACCACTCATTATATACCATATCAAAATTTCATATGAGTGTTAAACAGCACGCAAATAGCCAACGAGAGCAACTTTTTTAAACTTGTCGTCTTCGGCTTGTGCTATAAGCTAGGAAAAATTGTCATTTTTCAAAATTTATAAAATTATCTTTTTATTGTACTATTACTTAGCCACCCACGGTAAGTTTTACAAATTTGCCGCTTTTGGCTAAAAAACGTTTGCTATAACCCACGAAGAATGGTCATTTTTAAAAATTTTAAATTTCCCTTTTTACTGCACGATTCATTATATAGCAGGTCACCATTCATTAGATAGCATATCACAATTTCATATGAGTGCAAAACGGCAAGAAAATAGCCAACGACAGCAACTTTTTTAAACTTGCCATCTACGGCCAAAAACGTGTGCTATAACTTAGGAATAATTGTCATTTTTCAAAATTTATAAAATTATCTTTTTATTGCACTATTATTTAGATAGCATATCACAATTTCATATGAGTGCAAAAAAGACACCAAAATGGGCACCGACGGTAAGTTTTTTAAATTGTCGTAATTGGCAAAAAAAATGTGTGCTACCAAAAATTGTCATTTTTCAAAATTTATAAATTCGCCTTTTTATTGTACCATTCATTAGATAGCACATCAGCATTTCATATGAGTGCAAAAAGGGGCACCAAAACAGCCATTGACGGCAAGTTTTTGAAATTTTCTGTTTTGGTAAAAAAAACGTGTATTATAAGCCACAAAAAATGGTCATTTTTCAAAATTTTAAATTATAACCGTTTGATACCATTCCTTAGATAGCACATCAAGATTTCATTTGAGTGCAAAAAGGGCACTAAAATTGCCACCGACAGCAAGTTTTTCAAATTTGCCGCGTTTAGCAAAAAAAAACGTGTGCTACAACTCACGAAGAATGGTCATTTTTAAAAATTTTAAATTTCCCTTTTTTACTGCACGATTCATTATATAGCAGATCACCATTCATTAGATAGCATGTCACAATTTCATATGAGTGCAAAACGGCACGAAAATAGCCAACGACACCAACTTTTTCAAACTTGCTGTCTTTGGCGAAAAACTTGTGCTATAACCTAGGAAAAATTGTCATTTTTCAAAATTTATAAATTTATCCTTTTATTGCACCATTACATAGATAGCATATCACAATTTCAAACGAGTGCAAAAAACGACACTGAAATGGGCACCGACGGCAAGTTTTTTAAATTGCCGTTTTTGGGAAAAAAACGTGTGCTATAACATATAAAAAAATGGTCATTTTAAAAAATTTATAAATTTGCCTTTTTATTGCACCATTCATTAGATAGCACACCAGCATTTCAAATGAGTGCAAAAAAAAGGCACGAAAATGGCCATTGACGGCAAGTTTTTGAAATTTTTCGTTTTGGGCAAAAAAAACGTGTGTTTATAACCAACGAAAAATGGTCATTTTTTAAATTTTTTAATTTTTAACCGTTTGATACAATTCCTTAGATAGCACATCAACATTTCATTTGAGTGCAAAAACGGCACAAAAATAGCCACTGACGGCATATGTTTCAAATTTGCCTCTTTTGGCAAAAAAAAACGTGTGGTATAACCCACGAAGAATGGTCATTTTTAAAAAATTATAAATTTGCCTTTTTACTGCACGATTCATTATATAGCAGGTCACCATTCATTAGATAGCATATCACAATTACATATGAGTGCAAAACGGCACGAAAATAGCCAACGACATCAACTTTTTCAAACTTGCTGTCTTCGGCGAAAAACGTGTGCTATAACCTAGGAAAAATTGTCATTTTTCAAAATTTATAAATTTAACCTTTTATTGCGCCATTACTTAGATAGCATATAACAATTTCATATGAGTGCAAAAAACGACACCAAAATGGGCACCGACGGCAAGTTTTTTAAATTGCCGTTTTTTGGGGAAAAAACGTGTGCTATAACCTACAAAATTTGTCATTTTTCAAAATTTATAAATTTTCCTTTTCATTGCACCATTCATTAGATAGCACAACAGCATTTCATATGAGTGCAAAAAACGGCTCGAAAACGGCCATTGACGGCAAGTTTTTGAAAATTTTCGTTTTAGACAAAAAAAACGTGTGTTATAACCCACAAGAAATGGCCATTTTTTAAATGTTTTCATTTATAGCCTTTTGATACCATTCCTTAGATAGCACATCAACATTTCATTTGAGTGCAAAAAGGGCACAAAAATAGCCACCGACGGCAAGTTTTTCAAATTTGCCGCTTTTGGCAAAAAAAAACGTGTGCTATAACCCACGAATAATGGTCATTTTTAAAAAATTATAAATTTCCCTTTTTACTGCACGATTCATTTTATAGCAGGTCACCATTCATTAGATAGCATATCACAATTTCATATTAGTGCAAAACGGCACGAAAATAGCCAACCACAGCAACTTTTTCAAACTTGCTGTCTTCGGCGAAAAACGTGTGTTATAACCTAGGAAAAATTGTCATTTTTAAAAATTTCTAAATTTATCCTTTTATTGCACCATTACTTAGATAGCATATCACAATTTCATACGAGTGCAAAAAACGAAACTAATATAGGCACCGACGGCAAGTTTTTTAAATTGCCGTTTTTGGGAAAAAAAACGTGTGCTATAACCTACAAAAAATGGTCATTTTTCAAAATTTATAAATTCGCCTTTTTATTGCACCATTCATTAGATAGCACACCAGCATTTCAAATGAGTGCAAAAAACGGCTTAAAATTAGCCATTAACGGCAAGTTTTTGAAATTTTTCGTTTTGGGCAAAAAAACGTGTGTTATAACCAACGAAAAATGGTCATTTTTTAAATTTTTTAATTTTTAACCGTTTGATACCATTCTTTAGATAGCACATCAACATTTCATTTGAGTGCAAAAACGGCACAAAAATAGCCACTAACGGCAAGTTTTTCAAATTTGCCGCTCTTGGCAAAAAAAAACTTGTGCTATAACCCACGAAGAATGGTCATTTTTAAAAATTTATAAATTTACCTTTTTACTGCACGATTCATTATATAGCAAGTCACCATTCATTAGATAGCATATCACAATTCCATATGAGTGCAAAAGGCACGAAAATAGCCAACGACAGCAACTTTTTCAAACTTGCTATCTTCGGCGAAAAACGTGTTATAACCTAGGAAAAATTGTCATTTTTCAAAATTTATAAATTTAACCATTTATTGCGCCATTACTTAGATAGCATATCACTATTTCATATGAGTGCAAAAAACGACACTAAAATGGGCACCGACGGCAAGTTTTTTAAATTGCCGTTTTTGAGGAAAAAACGCGTGCTATAACCTAAAAAAAATGGTCATTTTTCAAAATTTATAAATTTGCCTTTTTATTGCACCATTCATTAGATAGCATAACAGCATTTCCTATAGTGCAAAAAATGGCACGAAAACGGCCATTGCCGACAAGTTTTTGAAATTTTTCGTTTTAGGCAAAAAAAACTTGTGTTATAACCCACGAAAAATGGGTATTTTTTAAATTTTTTAATTTTTAACCGTTTGATATCATTCCTTAGATAGCACATCAACATTTCATTTGAGTGCAAAAGCGGCACAAAAATAGCTACCGAAGGCAAGTTTTTCAAATTTGCCACTTTTGGCAAAAAAAGCATGTGCTATAACACAAGAAGATATGTCATTTTTAAAATTTTATCAAGTTGCCAATTTACTGCACCATTCATTATATAGAAGGTCACCATTCATTAGATAGCCTATCACAATTTCATATGAGTGTAAAACGGCACGCAAATAGCCAACGAGAGTAACTTTTTTAAACTTGCCGTCTTCGGCGTGTGCTATAAGCTAAGAAAAATTGTCATTTTTGAAATTTTATAAAATTATATTTTTATTGCACTATTACTTAGATATCATATCACAATTTCATATGAGTGCAAAAAACGACACCAAAATGGGCACCGACGGTAAGTTTTTTAAATTGCCGTTCTTGACAAAAAAAAACGTGTGCTATAACCCACCAAAAATGGTCATTTTTCAAAATTTATAAATTTGCCTTTTCATTGCACCACTCATTAGATAGTATACCAGCATTTCATATGAGTGCAAAAAGGGGCACCAAAACGGCAATTGACGGTAAGTTTTTGAAATTTTCCGTTTTGGAAAAAAAACGGTTGTTATAAACCACGAAAAATTGTCATTTTTCAAAAATTTTAATTTATAACCATTTGATACCATTCCTTAGATAGCACATCAACATTTCATTTGAGTGCAAAAACGGCACAAAAATAGCCACCGACGGGAAGTTTTACAAATTTGCCGCTTTTGGCAAAAAAAACGTTTGCTATAACCCACGAATAATGGTCATTTTTAAAAATTTACAAATTTCCCTTTTTACTGCACGATTCATTATATAGCAGGTCACCATTCATTAGATAGCATATCACAATTCCATATGAGTGCAAAATGGCACGAAAATAGCAAACAACAGCAACTATTTCAAACTTGCTGTCTTCGGCGAAAAACGTGTGCTATAACCTAGGAAAAACTGTCATTTTTCAAACTTTATAACTCTATCCATTTATTGCGCCATTACTTAGATAGCGTATCACAATTTCAAACGAGTGCAAAAAACGACACTAAAATGGGCACCGACGGCAAGTTTTTTAAATTGCCGTTTTTGGGGAAAAAACGTGTGCTATAACCTACAAAAAATGGTCATTTTTCAAAATTTATAAATTCGCCTTTTTATTGCACCATTCATTAGATAGCACACCAGCATTTCAAATGAGTGCAAAAAACGGCTCGAAAATGGCCATTGACGGCAAGTTTTTGAAAATTTTCGTTTTGGGCAAAAAAAACGTGTGTTATAACCAACGAAAAATGGTCATTTTTTAAATTTTTTAATTTTTAACCGTTTGATACAATTCCTTAGATAGCACATCAACATTTCATTTGAGTGCAAAAACGGCACAAAAATAGCCACTGACGGCATATGTTTCAAATTTGCCTCTTTTGGCAAAAAAAAACGTGTGGTATAACCAACGAAGAATGGTCATTTTTAAAAAATTATAAATTTCCCTTTTTACTGCACGATTCATTATATAGCAGGTCACCATTCATTAGATAGCATATCACAATTTCATATGAGTGCAAAACGGCACGAAAATAGCCAACGACATCAACTTTTTCAAACTTGCTGTCTTCGGCGAAAAACGTGTGCTATAACCTAGGAAAAATTCTCATTTTACAAAATTTATAAATTTATCCTTTTATTGCACCATTTCTTAGATAGCATATCACAATTTCATATGAGTACAAAAAACAACACCAAATTGAGTACCGACGACAGGTTTTTTAAATTGCCGTTTTTAGGAAAAATACGTGTGCTATAACCTACAAAAATTTGTCATTTTTCAAAATTTATAAATTTGCCTTTTCAGTTCACCATTCATTAGATAGCACAACAGCATTTCATATGAGTGCAAAAAACGGCTCGAAAACGGCCATTGACGGCAAGTTTTTGAAAATTTTCGTTTTGGGCAAAAAAAACGTGTGTTATAACCCACAAGAAATGGTCATTTTTTAAATGTTTTCATTTATAGCCTTTTGATACCATTCCTTAGATAGCACATCAACATTTCATTTGAGTGCAAAAAGGGCACAAAAATAGCCACCGACGGCAAGTTTTTCAAATTTGCCGCTTTTGGCAAAAAAAACGTGTGCTATAAACCCACGAATAATGGTCATTTTTAAAAAATTATAAATTTCCCTTTTTACTGCACGATTCATTATATAGCAGGTCACCATTCATTAGATAGCATATCACAATTTCATATGAGTGCAAAACGGCACGAAAATAGCCAACGACATCAACTTTTTCAAACTTGCTGTCTTCGGCGAAAAACGTGTGCTATAACCTAGGAAAAATTCTCATTTTACAAAATTTATAAATTTATCCTTTTATTGCACCATTTCTTAGATAGCATATCACAATTTCATATGAGTACAAAAAACAACACCAAATTGAGTACCGACGACAGGTTTTTTAAATTGCCGTTTTTAGGAAAAATACGTGTGCTATAACCTACAAAAATTTGTCATTTTTCAAAATTTATAAATTTGCCTTTTCAGTTCACCATTCATTAGATAGCACAACAGCATTTCATATGAGTGCAAAAAACGGCTCGAAAACGGCCATTGACGGCAAGTTTTTGAAAATTTTCGTTTTGGGCAAAAAAAACGTGTGTTATAACCCACAAGAAATGGTCATTTTTTAAATGTTTTCATTTATAGCCTTTTGATACCATTCCTTAGATAGCACATCAACATTTCATTTGAGTGCAAAAAGGGCACAAAAATAGCCACCGACGGCAAGTTTTTCAAATTTGCCGCTTTTGGCAAAAAAAACGTGTGCTATAACCCACGAATAATGGTCATTTTTAAAAAATTATAAATTTCCCTTTTTACTGCACGATTCATTATATAGCAGGTCACCATTCATTAGATAGCATATCACATTTCATATTAGTGCATAGCCAACGACAGCAACTTTTTCAAACTTGCTGTCTTCGGCGAAAAACGTGTGTTATAACACATTTTTCAAAATTTCTAAATTTATCATTTCACCATTACTTAGATAGCATATCACAATTTCATACAAAATTTGACGGCATTTTTGAAATTGAAAAAATGTGTGCTAAACAGGTCATTTTTCAAAATTTATAGCAACCATATTAGATAGCCAACGAGAAAAACGGCAAAACTTTTTTGATATACGTGTGTTATAATCCACGAAAAATGGTCATTCGTTTGCCATTCCTTAGATGCTATAAGTGCAAAAACGGCACAAAATAGCCACATTCTGCAAGGCTTTTGGGAAAAATGTGCTCAAGAAGAATTTTTTTTAAAAATTTATAAATTTGCCTATTTAACCATTCATATATAAATTATCTTTTTATTGTACTATTACTTAGCCACCCACTGTAAGTTTTACAAATTTGCCGCTTTTGGCAAAAAAACGTTTGCTATAACCCACGAAGAATGGTCATTTTTAAAAATTTTAAATTTCCCTTTTTACTGCACGATTCATTATATAGCAGGTCACCATTCATTAGATAGCATATCACAATTTCATATGAGTGCAAAACGGCAAGAAAATAGCCAACGACAGCAACTTTTTTAAACTTGCCATCTACGGCCAAAAACGTGTGCTATAACTTAGGAATAATTGTCATTTTTCAAAATTTATAAAATTATCTTTTTATTGCACTATTATTTAGATAGCATATCACAATTTCATATGAGTGCAAAAAAGACACCAAAATGGGCACCGACGGTAAGTTTTTTAAATTGTCGTAATTGGCAAAAAAAATGTGTGCTACCAAAAATGGTCATTTTTCAAAATTTATAAATTCGCCTTTTTATTGTACCATTCATTAGATAGCACATCAGCATTTCATATGAGTGCAAAAAGGTGAACCAAAACAGCCATTGACGGCAAGTTTTTGAAATTTTCTGTTTTGGTAAAAAAAACGTGTATTATAAGCCACAAAAAATGGTCATTTTTCAAAATTTTTACTTTATAACCGTTTGATACCATTCCTTAGATAGCACATCAAGATTTCATTTGAGTGCAAAAAGGGCACTAAAATTGCCACCGACGGCAAGTTTTTCAAATTTGCCGCGTTTAGCAAAAAAAAAACGTGTGCTACAACTCACGAAGAATGGTCATTTTTAAAAATTTTAAATTTCCCTTTTTTACTGCACGATTCATTATATAGCAGATCACCATTCATTAGATAGCATGTCACAATTTCATATGAGTGCAAAACGGCACGAAAATAGCCAACGATACCAACTTTTTCAAACTTGCTGTCTTTGGCGAAAAACTTGTGCTATAACCTAGGAAAAATTGTCATTTTTCAAAATTTATAAATTTATCCTTTTATTGCACCATTACATAGATAGCATATCACAATTTCAAACGAGTGCAAAAAACGACACTGAAAGGGGCACCGACGGCAAGTTTTTTAAATTGCCGTTTTTGGGAAAAAAACGTGTGCTATAACATATAAAAAATGGTCATTTTAAAAAATTTATAAATTCGCCTTTTTATTGCACCATTCATTAGATAGCACACCAGCATTTCAAATGAGTGCAAAAAAAAGGCACGAAAATGGCCATTGACGGCAAGTTTTTGAAATTTTTCGTTTTGGGCAAAAAAAACGTGTGTTATAACCCACGAAAAATGGTCATTTTTTAAATATTTTAATTTATAATCGTTTGATACAACTCCTTAGATAGCAGATCAACATTTCATTTGAGTGCAAAACGGCACAAAAATAGCCAACGACGGCAACGTTTTCAAACTTGCTGTCTTCGGCCAAAAACGTGTGCTATAACCTATGAATAATTGTCATTTTTTAAAATTTATAAATTTATCTTTTTTTTGCGCCATTACTTAGATCGCATATCACAATTTCATATGAGTGCAAAAAACGACACCAAAATGGGCACCGAATGCAAGTTTTTTAAATTGCCGTTCTTGGCAAAAAAAATGTGTGCTATAACCCACCATAAATGGTCATTTTTTAAAATTTATAAATTGCCATTTTATTGCATCATTCATTAGATAGCACATCATCATTTAATATGAGTGCGAAAAACGGCACCAAAACGGCCATTAATGGCAAGTTTTTGAAATTTTCTGTTTTGGTAAAAAAAACGTGTATTATAAGCCACAAAAAATGGTCATTTTTCAAAATTTTTAATTTATAACCGTTTGATACCATTCCTTAGATAGCACATCAACATTTCATTTGAGTGCAAAAAGGGCACTAAAATAGCCACCGAAGGCAAGTTTTTCAAATTTGTCGCTTTTCGCCAAAAAAAAAGTGTGCTATAACCTACGAAGTATTGTCATTTTTAAAAATTTATAAATTTGCCTTTTTACTGCAACATTCATTATATAGTAGGTCACCATTCATTAGATATCATATCACAATTTAATATGAGTGCAAAATGGCAGGAAAATAGCCAAAGACAGCAACTTTTTTAAACTTGCCATCTTCAGCGAAAAACGTGTGCTATAACCTAGGAAAAATTGTCATTTTTCAAAATTTATAAATTTATCCTTTTATTGCACCATTACTTAGATAGCATGCCACAATTTCATATGAGTGCAAAAAATGACACCAAAATGGGCACCGATGGCAAGTTTTTTAAATTGCCGTTATTGGCAAAAATAACGTGTGCTATAACCTACAAAAAATGGTCATTTTTCAAAATTTATAAATTTGCCTTTTTATTGCACCATTCATTAGATAGCACAACAGTATTTCATATGAGCGCAAAAAAAGGCTCGAAAACGGCTATTGCCGGCAAGGTTTTGAAATTTTTCGTTTTGGGCAAAAAAAATGTTTGTTATAACCCACGAAAAATGGTCATTTTTTAAATTTTTTAATTTTTAACCGTTTCATATTATTCCTTAGATAGCACATCAACATTTCATTTGAGTGCAAAAGCGGCACAAGAATAGCCACCGACTGCAAGTTTTTCAAATTTGCCGCTTTTAACAAAAAAAACGTGTGCTATAACCCAAGAAGAATTATCATTTTTAAAAATTTATAAATTTGCCTATTTACTGCACCATTCATTATATAGAAGGTCACCATTCATTAGATAGCATATCACAATTTCATATGAGTGTAAAACGGCACGCAAATAGCCAACGAGAGCAACTTTTTTAAACTTGCCGTCTTCGGCGTGTGCTAAAAGCTAGGAAAAATTGTCATTTCTCAAAATTTATAAAATTATCTTTTTATTGCACTATTACGTAGATAAAAAATCACAATTTCATATGAGTACAAAAAACGATATCAAAATGGGCACTGACGGTAAGTTTTTTAAATTGCCGTTCTTGGCAAAAAAACGTGTGCTATAACCCACCAAAAATGGTCATTTTTCAAAATTTATAAATTTGCCTTTTTATTGCACCATTCATTAGATAGCATACCAGCATTTCATATGAGTTCAAAAACGGCACAAAAACGGCCATTGACGGCAAGTTTTTGAAATTTTCCGTTTTGGAAAAAAAACGTGTGTTATAACCCACGAAAAATGGTAATTTTTCAAAAAACAATTTATTTTTAACTGTTTGGTACCATTCCTTAGATAGCACATCAACATTTCATTTGAGTGCAAAAACGGTACTAAAATAGCCACCGACGGCAAGTTTTTCAAATTTGCCGTTTTTGGCAAAAAAACGTGTGCTATAACCTAAGAAGAATGGTCATTTTTAAAACTTTATAAATTTGCCTTTTTACTGCACCATTCATTATATAGCAGGTCACTATTCATTAGATAGCATATCACAATTTCATATGAGTGTAAAACGGCACGCAAATAGCCAACGAGAGCAACTTTTTTAAACTTGCCGTCTTCGGCGTGTGCTATAAGCTAGGAAAAATTGTCATTTTTCAAAATTTATAAAATTATCTTTTTATTGCACTATTACTTAGATAACATATCACAATTTCATATGAGTGCAAAAAAACGACACCAAAATGGGCACTGACGGTAAGTTTTTTAAATTGCCGTTCTTGGCAAAAAAACGTGTGCTATAACCCACAAAAAATGGTCATTTTTCAAAATTTATAAATTTGCCTTTTTATTGCACCATTCATTAGATAACACTCCAGCATTTCATATGAGTGCAAAAAACGGCACAAAAACGGCCATTGACGGCAGGTTTTTGAAATTTTCCGTTTTGGAAAAAAAACCTGTGTTATAACCCACGAAAAATGGTAATTTTTCAAAAAAATTTTATTTTTAACCGTTTGGTACCATTCCTTAGATAGCACATCAACATTTCATTTGAGTGCAAAAACGGCACAAAAATAGCCACCCATGGTAAGTTTTACAAATTTGCCGCTTTTGGCAAAAAAAACGTTTGCTATAACCCACGAAGAATGGTCATTTTTAAAAATTTTAAATTTCCCTTTTTACTGCACGATTCATTGTATAGCAGGTCACCATTCATTAGATAGCATATCACAATTTCATATGAGTGCAAAACGGCACGAAAATAGCCAACGATAGCAACTTTTTTAAACTTGCCATCTACGGCCAAAAACGTGTGCTATAACTTAGGAATAATTGTCATTTTTCAAAATTTATAAAATTATCTTTTTATTGCACTATTACTTAGATAGCATATCACAATTTCATATGAGTGCAAAAAAGACACCAAAACGGCCATTGACGGCAGGTTTTTGAAATTTTCTGTTTTTGGCAAAAAAACTTGTGCTATAACCTACGAAGAATGGTCATTTTTAAAAATTTATAAATTTGCCTTTTTACTGCACCATTCATTATATAGCAGCTCACTATTCATTAGATAGCATATCACAATTTCATTTGAGTGCAAAACGGTAGGAAAATAGCCACCGACAGCAACTCTTTTAAACTTGCCATCTACGGCGAAAAACGTGTGCTATAAACTAGGAATAATTGTCATTTTTCAAAATTTATAAAATTATCTTTTTATTGCACTATTATTTAGATAGCATATCACAATTTCATATGAGTGCAAAAAACGACACCAAAATGGGCACCGACGGTAAGTTTTTTAAATTGCCGTAATTGGCAAAAAAAATGTGTGCTATAACCCACCAAAAATGGTCATTTTTCAAAATTTATAAATTTGCCTTTTTATTGTACCATTCATTAGATAGCACATCAGCATTTCGTATGAGTGCAAAAAGGGACACCAAAATAGCCATTGACGGCAAGTTATTGAAATTTTCCGTTTTGGAAAAAAAACGGTTGTTATAACCCACGAAAAATGGTCATTTTTTAAATTTTTTAATTTATAACCGTTTGATACCATTCCTTAGATAGCACATCAACATTTTATTTGAGTGCAAAAACGGCACTAAATTTGCCACCGACGGCTAGTTTTTCAAATTTGCCGCTTTTGACAAAACAAAGGTGTGCTATAACCCACGAAGAATTGTCATTTTTAAAAATTTATAAATTTGCTCTTTTACTGCACCATTCATTATATAGCAGGTCACCATTCATTAGATAGCATATCACAATTTTATATGAGTGCAAAACGGCACGAAAATTGCCACCGACAGCAACTTTTTTAAACTTGCCATCTACGGCGAAAAACGTGTGCTATAACCTAGGAAAAATTGTCATTTTTCAAAATTTATAAATTTATCCTTTTATGGCACCATTACTTAGATAGCATATCAGAATTTCATATGAGTGCAAAAAAAGACACCAAAATAGGCACCGATGGCAAGTTTTTTAAATTGCCGTTCTTGGCAAAAAAACGTGTGCTACAACCTACAAAAAATGGTCATTTTTCAAAATTTATAAATTTGCCTTTTTATTGCACCATTCATTAGATAGCACAACAGCATTTCATGTAAGTGCAAAAAAGGCTCGAAAACGGCCATTGCCGGCAAGTTTTTGAAATTTTTCGTTTTGGGCAAAAAAAACCTGTGTTATAACCAACGAAAAATAGTCATTTTTTAAATTTTTTAATTTTTAACCCTTTGATACCATTCCTTAGATAGCACATTAACATTTTATTTGAGTGCAAAAGCGGCACAAAAACAGCCACCGGCGGCAACTTTTTCAAATTTCCCGATTTTGGCAAAAAAAAATGTGCTATAACCTACGAAAAATGGTCATTTTTAAAAGTTTATAAATTTGCCTTTTTACTGCACCATTCATTATATAGCAGGTCACTATTCATTAGATAGCATATCATAATTTCATATGAGTGCAAAACGGCAGGAAAATTGCCACCGATCTCACCTTTTTTAAACTTGCTGTCTTCGGCGAAAAACGTGTGCTATAACCTAGGAAAATTTGTCAATTTTCAAAATTTATAAAATCATCTTTTTATTGCACTATTACTTAGATAGCATATCACAATTTCATATGAGTGCAAAAAACGAAACCAAAATGGTCCCCGACGGTAAGTTTTTTAAATTGCCGTTCTTGGCAAAAAAAACGTGTGTTATAACCCACCAAAAATGGTCATTTTTTAAAATTTATAAATTTGCCTTTTTATTGCACCATTCATTAGATAGCACACCAGCATTTCATATGAGTGCAAAAAAGGGCACCAAAACGGTAATTGACAGCAAGTTTTTCAAATCTTCCGTTTTGAAAAAAAAAAGTGTGTTAATTACCCACGAAAAATGGTAATTTTTCAAAATTTTTAATTTTTAACCGTTTGGTACCATTCCTTAGATAGCACATTAACATTTCATTTGAGTGCAAAAGCGGAACTAAAATAGCCACCGACGGCAAGTTTTTTAAATTTGCCGCTTTTGGAAAGAAAAACGTGTGCTATAACCTACGAAGAATTGTCATTTTTAAAAATTTATAAATTTGCCTTTTTACTGCACCATTCATTATATAGCAAGTCACTATTCTTTAGATAGCATATAACAATTTCATATGAGTGAAAAACGGCAGGAAAATAGCCACCGACAGCACTGTTTTTAAACTTGCCATCTACGGCGAAAAACGTGTGCTATAACCTAGGAAAATTTGTCAATTTTCAAAATTTATAAAATCATCTTTTTATTGCACCATTACTTAGATAGCATATCAGAATTTCATATAATTCCAAAAACGACACCAAAATGGGCACCGACGGTAAGTTTTTTAAATTGCCGTTCTTGGCAAAAAAAATGTGTGCTATAAACCACCAAAAATGGTAATTTTTTAAAATTTATAAATTTGCCTTTTTATTTCACCATTCATTAGATAGCACACCAACATTTCATATGAGGGCAAAATACGGCACCAAAATGGCCATTGACGTCAAGTTTTTGGAATTTTCAGTTTTGGGCAAAAAACATGTGTTATAAACCACCAAAATGACAATTTTTCAAAGTTTTTAATTTTTAATCATCTGAACTAGCATTCTTGTAACAAGTTTTAGTTATTTTCGGTCTTAATGACATATTTGACTCTATCTTTACCTTATGTTTGCTACTTGAAGCAGAGAGTTTCTTACCTAGTTTTTTCTGTTGATTTCCTTGTTTGATGGGGCTATCCTGTCTCACTGTTTGTTGCTCCTCCACAGCAACATTTGTGGTCTCCTCATGGTCTATTTGTACTGCCTGCAAGTTAGACATTGAGTTAGCTTTTTTCATAACAACAGAAGTACTTAAAGGTACTGATTAGAGAGACTCAGCTGGTAGAGCAACAGATTCCTCCCCTTCCCCCTTGTCCTCCTCCCTCTTCTCCATTACCACCTGGTCTAGTACCATTAAAGGGACATTTTCCTTCTGCTGATTCAGCTCCTGTACTGGTGAGGTTTCCTTTCTCAGTGTTGTCATTTCAGAGCTTTCAGGTGGTACTTCTTGTTCATAGCTATGGATTACCACACTATTTGAGGTTTCCTCATGGGCTATTTGTACTGCCTTTTCTTGAATGCTTTGACATATGGTAATGTCATTCTGATCTGCCTCCAATTGACCTTTCTGGGATGATCCTTGATACGTTGGCGCCCCCATCTCCTCCGGTGGGGATTCTATTATGGGCGTAGAGTCCTCTTCCCCTTGGAGGGATTCCAACACTGCAAACTTATTACTACCCAAATGGATGGACTGAACTGGTACAGAGGTAGTACTAGGAGCATGCTCTGCTATTCGCACAGGGATTGGTTCAGGCCTCCCAGGCTTGCTAGATGTTTTAGGGATTTCCTGTAAGGAACCGATAATGGGGAGGCTACTAGGATCTACCTCCTTTCCTTTGGAGATTCGAGCTTCTACCTGGGCTTCTTCTCTCTGATTAGTTCCTTTCTTTGAGACCAGCACCCAATGTTTCGACCTTGGTTTGGGTGTTGGGTTGGTCTTCCTCGTATCTTGGGGAGTTCCATTTGTAGCAGGTTTCGGCTGTCTTCTCAACGGATCATATTCGTTACTATCATGGCCCATTTTCCTGCATTTAGAGCAATAGTTCGGACGGTCCTCAATTTCTAACTTCTACCACTTCCCCTTTTCCTTACTTCCAATCCAGATACGGGAAGGGACCGTTTTAGTGAGATCCATTTCAACACATACTCGTGCTTCGCTTGACCGGATCAAGTCTGTGGCCTCAGCTATGGCCGTGTCCAGCTTCAGGGGCAGACCGGCCACTGACGCTAGAGAGTATAGTTTCTCCTTTCGGAACAGATGAAGGGGAAGTTGGGGAAATCTAATCGACACCGGGGAAATAGATGGCTTCACAGCGGGGTCGAATTCCTTCGTCCATTTGAAGATCCTTGCCTGAAAACCTTGGAAATGCCACACTTTCCGAGTCCAGAATCTCTGATAATCCAGCTCCTTATCAAATTTAAATAGCACATGCCGATTATCTAAAAGCCCAACCTTGCAATCTCCCAGGAACCCTGCAGCTATTACCTCCTTCCTGATCTGAACCATAGCAGGGCGACCCCAAGAGAACTTCCCAATGAGAGTCCACTGGAAGTCTTGAGCTAATTCGTTCTCCTCCTCCTCGGTTAAAATCAAAGCTGACTCCCCCTTAAATAGAGAGAGAGGGGTTTTGTTTTGAATGGATGCAAAAGAGATGGATTTCTCCTTAATGGAGAGATCTGATTTACCCAGAGCATTTGCGTAAGACGCTGGGGAAGGCTCCTTCCCCTCAGCCATAGACGGCAGTTTCCGATTGGGTCAAAATACCCGTTCGACAGTAAAAGAGCTAATAACGGTATTATTATTGTACTGTTCAACGGTGTTTGATTGTGATAATGTTAGAGAGAAAAATCCTTTTTTTTGTTATACCACACATTTTTTGTCCAAAATGGCAAATTTTTGCAAAAACGTGTGTTATAAACCACTAAAAATGACAATTTTTCAAATTTTTTAATTTTTAACCATTTGATACCATTCCTTAGATAGCACATCAACACTTCATTTGAGTTGCAAAAACGGCACTAAAATAGCCACCTACGGCAAGTTTTTCAAATTTGCCGTTTTTGGCAAAACAAATGTCATTTTTAAAAATTTATAAATTTGCCTTTTTACTGCACCATTCATTATATAGCAGGTCACCATTCATTAGATAGCATATCACAATTTAATATGAGTGCAAAACGGTACGAAAATAGACACCGACAGCAACTTTTTTAAATTGCCGTTTTTGGGGAAAAAACGTGTGCTTATAACCTACAAAAATTGGTCATTTTTCAAAATTTATAAATTTGTCTTTTTATTGCACCATTCATTAGATATCACAACAATATTTCATATGAGTGCAAAAAACGGCTCGAAAACGGCCATTGATGGCAAGTTTTTGAAATTTTTCGTTTTGGGCAAAAAAAACGTGTGTTATAACCCACGAAAAATGGTCATTTTTTAAATGTTTTAATTTATAACCGTTTGATACCATTCCTTAGATAGCACATCAAAATTTCATTTGAGTACAAAAACGGCACAAAAATAGCCACCGACGGCAAGTTTTACAAATTTGTCGCTTTTGGCAAAAAAAACGTGTGCTATAACCCACGAAGAATCGTCATTTTTAAAAATTTATAAATTTCCCTTTTTACTGCACGATTCATTATATAGCAGGTCACCATTGATTAGATAGCATATCACAATTTCATATGAGTGTAAAACGGCACGAAAATAACCAAAGACAGCAACTTTTTCAAACTTGCTGTCTTCGGCGAAAAACGTGTGCTATAACCTAGGAAAAATTGTCATTTTTCAAAATTTATAAATTTATCCTTTTATTGCACCATTACTTAGATAGCATATCACAATTTCATATGAGTGCAAAAAACGACACCAAAATGGGCACCGACGGCAAGTTTTTGAAATTGCCGTTTTTGGGGGAAAATGTGTGCTATAACCTACAAAAAATGTTCATTTTTCAAAATTTATAAATTTGCCTTTTTATTGCACCATTCATTAGATAGCACAACAGCATTTCATATGAGTGCAAAAAACGGCTCGAAAACGGCCATTGCCGGCAAGTTTTTGAAATTTTTCGTTTTGGGCAAAAAAAACGTGTCTTATATAACCCACGAAAAATGGTCATTTTTTAAATTTTTTAATTTTTAACCGTTTGATGCCATTCTTTAGATAGCACATCAACATTTCATTTGAGTGCAAAAGCGGCACAAAAATAGCCACTGACGGCAAGTTTTTCAAATTTGCCGCTTTTGGCAAAAAAACGTGTGCTATAACCCAAGAAGAATTGTCATTTTTAAAAATTTATAAATTTGCCTATTTACTGCACCATTCATTATATAGAAGGTCACCATTCATTATATAGCATATCACAATTTCATATGAGTGTAAAACGGCACACAAATAGCCAACGAGAGCAACTTTTTTAAACTTGCCGTCTTCGGCGTGTGCTATAAGCTCGAAAAAATTGTCATTTTTCAAAATTTATAAAATTATCTTTTTATTGAACTATTACTTAGATAGCATATCACAATTTCATATGAGTGCAAAAAACGACACCAAAATGGGCACCGACGGTAAGTTTTTTAAATTGCCGTTCTTGGCAAAAAAAAACGTGTGCTATAACACACCAAAATGGTCATTTTTCAAAATTTATAAATTTGCCTTTTTATTGCACCATTCATTAGATAGCATACCAGCATTTCATATGAGTGCAAAAAGGGGCACCAAAACGGCCATTGACGGCAAGTTTTTGAAATTTTCCGTTCTGGAAAAAAAACGGGTGTTATAACCCACGAAAAATGGTCATTTTTCAAATTTTTTAATTTATAACCGTTTGATACCATTCCTTAGATAGCACATCAACATTTCATTTTAGTGCAAAAACGGCACTAAAATAGCCACCGGCTGCAAGTTTTTCAAATTTGCCGCTTTTGGCAAAAAAAACGTGTGCTATAACCCAAGAAGAATTGTCATTTTTAAAAATTTATAAATTTGCCTATTTACTGCACCATTCATTATATAGAAGGTCACCATTCATTAGATAGCATATCACAATTTCATATGAGTGTAAAACGGCACGCAAATAGCCAACGAGAGCATTTTTTTTAAACTTGCCGTCTTTCCGTTCACTAGAAAGCACATTACAATATAGGTGGGTGTAAAAAATTACATGACAAGAGTCCAAAACAGCTAGCTTTTGAACCTTGCCCTTTTTACAAAAACTCGTGTGTTATAGCCTACGAAAAATAGTGATTTTTCATAAATTTTACGTTTCTATTTTTTTCACTTTGTTCATTACATAACACATTATTAATATAGGTTTTTGTAAAAAATGTCATAAAAATAGTGCACAACAACCACAATTAAAACATTTACGTTTTTGGCCAAAATACGTGAGTTATAGCCCACGAAAAATTGTGATTTTTCCAAAAATTTACATTTCTATTTTTTTCAGTCCATTCACTAAACAAAACATTACCAATATAGGTGTGTGTAAAAAATGGAATGAAAAGGGTCCAAAATAGCCAGTTTTTTAACTTTGCAGTTTTTTTTACCAAAACTTGTGAGTTATAAGCCACGAAAAATAGTGATTTTTCAAAAAAATTACGTTTTTATTTTTTCACTTCATTCTTTATATAAACCATTACCAATATAGGTGGGTAAAAAATGGTTTGAAAATAGTCCACAATAACCCATTTTTGAGCATTTTTGTTTTTGGCAAAAACTCGTGATTTATAACCCACAAAAAATAATGATTTTTCCAAAAATTTACATTTCAATTTTATTCAATCCGTTCACTAGATAGCACATTACAATATAGATGGGTGTAAAAAATTACATGAAAAGAGTCCAAAACAGCCAGTTTTTTAACCTTATCATTTTTTACCAAAACTCGTGAGTAATAGCCCACGAAAAATAGTGATTTTTCAAAAAATTTACGTTTCAATTTTTTTCACTCCGTTCATTACATAACACAATATTAATATAGGTTGGTGTAAAAAATAGCATAAAAATACTCCACAACAGCCAAAATTTAAACATTTACATTTTTCGCCAAAACTCGTGTGTTATAGCTCACGAAAAATTGTGATTTTTCGAAAAATTTACGTTTGTATTTTTCTCAATCCATTCATTAGATAACATATTACCAATATAGGTTGGTGTAAAAAATGGAATGAAAAGAGGCCAAAATAGCTAGTTTTTTAACCTTGTCGTTTTTTACAAAAACTCGTGAGTTATAGGCCACGAAAAATAGTGATTTTCAAAAAATTACGTTTCTATTTTTTTTACTTCATTCGTTATATAAAACATTTCCAATATAGCTGGTGGGGAAAATGGCTTGAAAATAGTCCACAACAACCAGTTTTTGAACATTTCTGTTTTTGGCAAAAAGTCGTTATTTATAGCCCACAAAAAATAGAGATTTTTCCAAAAATTTAAATTCCTTTTTTTTTCAATCCGTTCACTAGATAGCACATTACAATAGAGATAGGCGTAAAACATACATGAAAAGAGTCCAAAACAGCCAGTTTTTTAACCTTGCCGTTTTTTACCAATACTCGTGAGTAGGGCTGAGAACGAACACGAACGTTCACGAACAAGCTCGGGATCGGCTCGATTAAAGCTCGGCTCGATTAAAGCTCGGCTCGAGCTCTTTAAATAAACGAACACAAACAAGAATTTAGGCTCGATTAATAAATGAACACATCGGTGAAAGCTCGTTTATGTTCATGAACAGCTCGTTAAAAAGCTCGTTTATAACTCGATTAAAGCTCGTTAAAAGCTCGATTAAAATATTAATTATATAAAATATATTGTACTTATATACTAAATATTAGAAATAATTATATTTTTATATATATTTATTAAGTCACAAATCACAATATACGAGTGTTTGAATTGTTATAATAAGCTAATATTTTATAGGCGTTTGAATTGATGTATTTATTTGAGTGAAAATTTATGTTAAAAAATTATACAATTGTAAAAAAGTTATTGTTTTTGTGAGAATTTTGAATTATTTAGTTGGTGTTGTTTCTTTGAACAATGTATGTTGTAATTTATTTTATTTACATTTGAATATAACTAATAGATTGTGTTAACTATTATCAAAATATTTGATAAATTATTGTATCGTGATTGAATAATCTTATTTGTGCAAAAAAAAGTGATAAAAAACAGAAAAAAAATAAAAAAAAAGTATTCGAGCTCGAGCTCGGGCTCGAGATCGAGCTCGAATAAAGGCTAAACGAGCCGATCCCGAGCCGAGCTCGAGCTCGAAATTTTGTACTCGAGCTCGAGCTCGAGTTCTAGGCTCGACTCGAGCTCAAGCTTGAGCTCAAGCCTGAAGAAAATTAAACGAGCCGAGCTCGAGCCCGGCAAAGCTCGGGCTCGGCTCGGCTCGATATCAGCCCTACTCGTGAGTTATAGCCCACGAAAAACAGTGACTATTATAAAATTTATGTTTCTATTTTTTTCACTCCGTTCATTACATAACACATTATTAATATAGGTTGGTGTAAAAAATGGCATGTAAATAGCACACAACAGCCACAATTTAAATATTTACGTTTTTTGCCAAAACTCGTGAGTTATAGCCCACGAAAAATCTTGATTTTTCAAAAAATTTACATTTCTAATTTTTTTCTAGCCATTCACTATATAACACATTACCAATATAGGTGGGTGTAAAAAATGGAATCAAAAGAGTCCAAAACAACCAGTTTTTTATCCTTGCCGTATTTTACCAAAACTCTAAGTTATAGGCCACGAAAAATAATGATTTTTAAAAAAATTTTGCATTTCTATTTTTTCAATTTATTCATTATATAAAAAATTACCAATATAGGTGGGTGAAAACAATGGGTTGAAAATAGTCAACAACAACCAGTTTTTGAACATTTCTGTTTTTTGGCAAAAAAACTCGTGATTTATAGCCTACAAAAAATAGTGATTTTTTCAAAAATTTACATTTCTATTTTTTTCGGTACGTTCACTAGATAGCACATTACAGTATAGATGGGTGTAAAAAAATAAAAGAAAAGAGTCCAAAACAGTCAGTTTTTGAACCTTGCCATTTTTTACCAAAACTCGTAAGTTATAACCCCTGAAAAATATTGATTTTTCAAAAAATTTATATTTCTAATTTTTTTTCACTCTATTCATTACATCACACATTATTAATATAGGTTGGTGTAAAAAATGGCCTGAAATTAGTCCACAACAGCCACAATTTAAACATTTACGTTTTTTACCAAAACTCGTGAGTTATATCCCACGAAAAATTGTGATTTTTCCAAAAACTTAAATTTCTATTTTTTTTTCATTCCATTCACTAGATAACATATTACGAATGTAGGTGGGTGTAAAAAATGGAAGAAAACGAGTCCAAAACATCTAGTTTTTTAACCTTGCCATTTTTTTTACCAAAACTAGTGAGTTATAGGCCACGAAAAATAGTGATTTTTCAAAAATTTTATGTTTTTATTTTTTCACTTCATTCGTTATATAAAACATTACCAATATAGGTGGAAGAAAAAAATGGCTTGAAAAAAATCCACAACAACCAATTTGTGTACATTTCATTTTTTGGCAAAACCTCGTGTGTTTTATAGTCCACATAAAATGAAACAAAAATTTTTTGAAAAATCACTATTTTTATTGAGCTATAACTCACGAGTTTTGGTCAAAAACTAGCTAAAGTGGCCTATTTTAATGCAATTTTTGGAACCCAGCTATATTGGTAATTCGTTATCTAGTAACCATTGTGAAAAAAATGAAAATGTAAATTTTTTTTAAAATCACTATTTTTCGTAGGCTATAACTCACGAGTTTTGGTTAAAAATGGCAAGGTTAGAGAATTGGCTTTTGTAGACTATTTTCATCACGCCCATCTATATTAGTAATGTGTTATCTAGTGAATGTAATGAAAAAAATAGAAACAAAATTTTTTGTAAAAATCATTATTTTTCGTGGGCTATAACACTCGAGTTTTGGTAAGAAACGGCATGGATAAAAACTAGCTGGTGAGGACCATTTTCATGTCATTTTTTACACCCACCTCTATTGGTAATGCGTTATTTAGTGAACTGATTGTAAAAAAATATATAAATTTTTTGAAAAATCACTTTTTGCGTGGGCTCATGAGTTTTGGTTAAAAAAAGGCAAGATTCGAGAATTAGTTGTTGTGTACTATTTTTACACCCATCTATATTGATAATGTGTTATCTAGTGAAAAAAATTTAAAAAATAGGAATGTAATTTGAAAAATCAATATTTTTCGTGGGTTATAGCTTACAAGTTTTGGTAAAAATGACAAGTTTCAAAAACTGTCTGTTGGGGACTATTTTCATGTAATTTTTTACACCCACCTATATTGATAATGTATTATCTAGTTAACGGAGTAAAAAATTAGAAATATAATTTTTTTTAAAAATCACTATTTTTCGTAGGCTATAACTCACGAGTTTTGGTCAAAAGCGACGAGTTTCAAAAACTGGCCATTGTGGACTATTCTCATATAATTTTTTACACCCACCTATATTGATAACGTGTTATCAAGTGAATGGAGTGAAAAAAATGTAAACATAAATTTTTTGAAAAATCACTATTTTTCGTGGGCTATAATTCACGAGTTTTTGTCAAAAATGGCAAGGTTCAAAAACTGGATGTTGTGGTCTATTTTTATGTCATATTTTACACCCTCACCTACATTGTTAATGTGTTATCTAGTGAATGGAATGAAAAAAATGGAGACGAAAGTTTTTAAAAAATTGGTTGTTGTAGACTATTTTCACGCAATTTTTTACACCCACCTATATTGGTAATGTGTTATTCAGTGAATGTAGTGAAAAAAATAGAAACATTATTTTTTTTTGAAAAATCAATAATTTTCATGGGCTATAACTCACGAGTTTTGCTAAAAAACTTGCTGTTGTGGATTATTTTCATGCCATTTTTTATACCCCACTTATATTGGTAATGTGTTATCTGGTGAATGGATTGAAAAAATTGGAAGCGTAAATTTTTTAAAAAATCACTATTTTTATTAGACTATAACTCATAAGTTTTGGTCAAAAAAAAGTTTCGAAAATTGGCTAATGCGGCCTATTTTCATACAATTTTTTACACCCAACTATATTGGTAATGCGTTATCTAGTGAACAGAGTGAAAAAAACTAAGAATGTAAATTTTTTTAAAAATCACTTTTTTCGTGAGATATAACTCATGAGTTTTGGTCAAAAACACCAAGATTCGAGAATTAGCTTTTGTGTACTATTTTCATGCCATTTTTTACACCCATCTATATTGGTAATGTGTTATCTAGTGGACAAAATTAAAAAATAGAAATGTAAAATTTTTGAAAAATCAATATTTTTCGTGGGTTATACATCACAAGTTTTGGTCAAAAACTGCAAGTTTCAAAAACTGTCTGTTGGGGACTATTTTCATACAATTTTTTACACCCACCTATATTGGTAATGTGTTATCTAGTGAACGAAGTAAAAAAATAGAAATATAATTTTTTTTAAAAATCACTATTTTTCATGGGCTATAACTCACGAGTTTTAGTAAGAAATGACGAGTTTCAAAAATTGGCTATTGTGGACTATTCTCATGTAATTTTTTACACCCACCTATATTGATAATGTGTTATCTAGTGAATGGAGTGAAAAAAATGTAAACGTAAATTTTTTGAAAAATCACTATTTTTCGTGGGCTATAACTCACGGGTTTTTGTCAAAAATGAAAGGTTCAAAAATTGAATGTTGTGAACTATTTTCATGCAATTTTTTGCACCCACCAATATTGTCAATGTGTTATCTAATTAATAGAGTAAAAAATGAAAATATAAATTTTTTAAAAAATCGCTATTTTCCATGAGTTATAACCCACGAGTTTTGGTTAAAAATGGTAAGGTTTAAAAATTGGATGTTGTCGTCTTTTTTCATGTCATCTTTTTACACCCACTTATATTGTTAATATGTTATCTAATGAACAGAATGAGAAAAAAAATGGAGACAAGAACTAAGGCACAATAATGCAACGTCGTGGAGTATGGATAATGCATCTGACTTTGAGATTAAGGACAACGATCTATGCAAAATAAAGAAATTAAATTAAGATATCAAAGAAACATGATCAGAAAAGAATGGCAGGCAAAACATCTTTAGTAGTTTCAGTTTGTTGTGGAGTGACAATGGGGAGTGTGAATGGCCACAAGTATCAGATCAGAGGATCCTTTTGATAGATGCACATGCACTCCTTTGGCCTGGTTATTAACTGTGCATCAGAAATCCTTTTCCTTCTGCTCAATTCTTTCTGCTGAGTGATAGATTCTCCAGTGTTGTAAAACAGTTTTAGTTTGCACGTCATAATTTGGCATGCTCATTAAGAAAGAAGACTTTTCTAACCACCCAAACGATTCAAAAGTACACCCATATAATTTTCTAAAACCAAACTAAAGAGTAAAATGCTCAACCTACACTAATCTGGAGCAAAATTACATGGCATCTTAGAAACATAATAATTCAAGTTCGAAAGGAATTATCCTATCTTTTACAGCAGCACTGAAGGAATAAAACATTGCTGCTAAATTTTCATTTATCTATCTATCATCGGGTGTTTCAATCACAATACGATGAAGATGACGGTAAAAAAGGCATGTCCACAACAGTTTGTACATCTCGCAAGTCTAAGCACTGCCACCTCCCCTTCTTTGAACTGGTTTATAAAGCACCACGGTGACAAATTTAGAGCGGAAGCGATGAGTGACCCCAAGTGCTACCACAGAGCGAGGAGTCTCTCTATTCTCTAGGTAAAGATGGTTCAAGGTGACATTCTGGGGCAATGGGAGGGAAACAGAAGGATCTCTAGTCGGTGGACAGTTTAGCATCGTATGTTGCAGATGAGGAGGAACTATAGGAGGTTCCCGTCCTTCGTCTTCATTACCAGGGTACACGCTATTGTAACTTGAATCAGGTGACCTTGGAACCTCAAATCCTACAACTGTTGCATCCTGTTTGAGCAATTTTTAAGTTTAGGAGTAGAAGGATAGATAATCGTGACAATTAACAACACAGGTTTAAAGCTTACTTGTTCGTCGCGTGATGGGTGGCTCATTTTCAGATGCAGAGATGCAAATGGAATAATAGAATTTCCAGCAAATGCAGCTTATCTCAAATAATGAACCTGAAATAGATTGATTTCTTTGGTCAGCATTGAAGAAAAAAAGAAACAAATAAACACATATCAGGTACATACATAAAAAACCTGATGAAACTCATTTAAACACGGTCTATACTTAGATGCAGGCAAAACACTTCGCCTGTAGTATCATGTCAGCTAAGAAATACTTAAAATCCACATAGTGGTACTAAGAGCCAAGAGATCTCGGGTTGTTTGCACTCCAGATTAAACAAAGTGCAAAGTGAATAAGATAAACTGCAGGAGGCAAAACATGATCCTTCACAAGGATAAAATTATTGCTCATTACAAAAAAGGTCAATGATCTTTGGGTATCTGGATGCATATCAAACTTCCAACTCCCACCACAAAAACACAAGTGACAATGCATTATGTTCTAGACATCCCACTGTTACATGAACAAAACTTCCGTTATGCTTCTACAAAGTATAATAAAGCTTAAAGTTCAATAAGTAAAAGAATAAAACAAACAGTAGGGGACAACTACTTCCCACTCATATTCCACACCATTAATATGTGGTCCTTAAGGATATTATTGATCAAGTGGGATGGCAGAAAGCAATTAATCTAACCCAGGCAAATTTCTTTCAATAGGTTTTTCATGCCATGAGGGCATATGTCATGACACAGTTGTAAGATAGATGCAGAAGTTGAATGCTAGAGAGAGTAGTCCCCTTAAACCACGAAAAGCTAATTCGGTAGCCCACAGGTACAGTTGTTAAGATTGGAAATTGATTGATAAACAAAAATTTGTAACGTACAATATGGCACATATGACAATATCTACAGCCCAAAACTAACTAGATTACCAGCAAGTTATCAATACATTAATTAGCAGTAGTTATTTAATACAACAGGCAGGGATGATCACTCAATTCTCTTTTTGGAACAAGAAATAAATGTTTCGAGGCATTCAGAATATGAAGGTTTTAATTAAAGCTTCATGATTATATTGATTACAGACAACTAATAATTTACAAGCAAACAGCATAGTTACTACTCAAAGTAAGGACATGAGAAAAACTGCTTTTTAGCCATACTATACTACTGAAAAAACTATTTCTCAACCAAGGAATGCAGAGGCATCAAGAACCTCCAAGATGACAAATCTGAAGAAAACTTTGCCATTCAGAGCACTGGAAAACCAAGCCTACAACTACCTGCGTCACCCTCAAAGGACCAAGATTGACTAAGCTAATTTCATTTATGGTTGGAAGAAACTTAACACATAATGTTCTTTATTGAAAACTAGTCTTTTTTTCATTCACGCTATAGTCAAACTCAACGGCATATAAGTTTGTGCAACACTTCTCAAAACAAAAGAGACAAGCCATGCTGAATCCAATATATAGCTGAAATTTATGACTAGTATCCCACTAACTGAAAGCACATAAAGATGATGTTCGAATGAGGTGGAATTTCATAGAGATAACTTTAACCCTTAATAGATTTACTCTTAGGAACTGCATCCCAACTTGCGAAATGTAAACTTTTAAAGGGTACATTAACGCAATCATTAGCCTTCTAAATTGAACTACATAACATAGCAGTGATTTTTTAACCACCCAAATGAAAAGTATGACGTCAGCAATGGAATAGATGCACCATATAAAAATTATTTATCAACTAATTATAAAATTAATCCAAACAAGCAAAAGTATAATATCTTCCTTTTAAGCGAAAGTATATATGACAGGCTTTATATACGACAAAAAGAACTTGAAAGGAGAAGGCAGCAATAGGAAAAATTAGACAATAAACTGGGATTCCAACCATCACAATTTGTACCCACATAGTACAAATCTTTTCCTAAGTGGATCTATGCCCACTCCATGTATCGTCCAAATCTAGGTGCACTAATGAGTTCACCTTGGGTTCCCTTTGAAACTTGTATGTTCCAACGGGGGCCACTGCCATCCAGGACATCGTAGACCTAGAAAATGTAATTATGTCATTGGCCTATAATCATACTTTTGCTATGTCGGCTTGCAAAAATAGGGTACAACACGACTTATTTACCTCACAGCACCTACTTATTTAGGCATCTAAATAAATTGATCTAACATTCCAATACAAGAGTCAAAAAGTCTTTGTATACTCGGTGTAAAACATTGAAATGATTTTCCGTTTATAGCTTAAAAAATACTGCACTCAGAGGATTCTACTTATCTTTGCGAATTCAGCATCCTCTTCATTTCCACCACAACAACAACAACAACAATAACAACTAAGCATTTATTTCACTAATGGGGGTCGGCTATATAGATCACATTTCGGGCCCCATGATTTACACGATTTCTAATGTGATCTAGATCATAGGTTTAGCAAAAAATTTATACGGCTGCCAGCATGTCGCAACATTCCTCTTCATTTCCACAATCAAAAAATATATGTATACCCACCAGCAATCAATAAGTGCTTCATATCCTTCTACAAGCATTTCTTACGTGCCAATGCATGGATATTTCGAATAGACCATTTTAGAAGGATTTAAAGATACACATATGTACTGGCAGGAACTAGCATTAACTACGCAATCACGGCATATGCAAGCCAAGAAATTATTTTTAATCAATAATCTCACTAGCAACTTCAAATATACCTATTCTGGGATGTGGAAAGTAACAAAGCTTTTAGTTTCCTATCAAATTTGTTAGTGAAGCAATCATTCACAACATCAATATAGGAGGAGTTCGCTAGGCGACAACCTAAAAATGAGCCTACATTTTAAGTAAAACTATTCTCTTCCATGCAGTGGGTACCAATTCTCGAAACACTGGACAATTTTAACCGATGCAAGTCGTCAAATGCATGTCATCTAATGTTGACAGCTGTTTCACCTCCAACGAGTAATACGACACGTACTAACAAATTTGACAAGTCCTACTAGACATCTTCCGATCTTGAAACAATTGTCCTCGAACCGACAATGGTAATCTCTTGCCAAGTGGTACCATAACACGCATCCACGCAATGCAACACAACAGGTGTCCTTCAAAATATATTGAAGGTCCTTTCACTTATACCAGGATAAGAGTAACCGACAATCTATAACTCATACCAAGATAAGAGTAACGGACAATCTTTAACCCATTGTGTACGATGCTTTGCAGCAACCACTCCAACTTGGCTTTACCATAAGAATTTATCAGACTGCAAAACACATTGCTCTAATAACCAGCAATCGATAACAGAAACTAAACTATATCACTTTTAAAATAAAGTCTAGATAAATGTCAAAATCAAAGAAATAAACTAGCCAACAACATTTAAACACAAAATAATAATTAATAATAATAATAACAATAACAACAACAACCAAAGCCAAAAATCACAGCTAATGGCAAGAACAAGAACAGAGGCTGATAAAAGGAAGAGATTAACAAGAAACTGACATCAACACATGGTTGACATGATGATTCTAGTTCTCTGTTAGTTTTCTGTTCCAAAGAAGCTAATGTAGTAGTTCTTCTTTTCCTTTCCTTCCTTAAAATAATAAACATTAGAAGAATTACTTCCATTTCTGATAAGTGCCCAATACAAAATCTTCAACAAGTACAGGAAATTGAGCAAAATCAGAATATTTAAAATCTCTTTTCACCCAAATAAAATCAAATCCGCAAAACACTAAATGCAAAAAAGAGTCAACATTATCGAGAATAAAAAATCACCAAGAAACCTGACCTTATCAACCCCTGCCAACTCGATATCAGTCAGCAGCTTCCAAGACAACCCTTCGCTTAAACAATTGATAACATGGAAGAATAAAGAATCAATTTTGGAAACAATTATGGCAGACCCACAAAGCTATCTGCAAAATTCACAACAAAAAAAAAATTCACATGCAAATTCAAGTTAATAAATTTAGCCCATACAAGAATTTTCAGGAAAAGAAACACCATTAACCTTAATTTTGCAGCTAATCAACAAAACCCAGAACACATACAAACCCAAAAATTCAAGAAAACATAAAAAATAAAAAATAATAATAAAACACAGAAATGAAGGTTCAGGGCTAAGAAAAAAAAAACACACGAATTAAACCTGTTCTCTTGTCTTAAAGATTTGATGAGAAGCCAAAATCAGTCTTAAAAAAGTCCTTCGAATTTGTATATTTTAAGAAAGAAAGACGAAAAACAACTATACCTATACCTAGAAGATTACGCCCCACGGTAGCATGAGAATCATACATATATTTGTTTGCGGTTTTATAGTATTGATGATACAATGAGGAAACCAAATATGGTTAGTAGCTAAAATTTATTGTGAAGATGCTCCAATAAATCCCTTTTTAATGGGACATTATTTATTTATTTATTTATTTATTTCCAATGGGCTTTTCTGAGTTTTTGAGGCCCAAATTCATAGAGGCTTTACATGGAAATGTCATTCCTGATAATGAACTGAGAAGCCCAATTTTGATTTCCCAATTTGAAACATAAATTGTGCTTTTCTTTTCCAAATGGGGAGGAGAAAATAAGTACTTGTTATTTATATTTGGATAAATAATTTTTTTGGTTAGAATATATTAAATTCAGGTGTTATAATTTTATTTCTTTAAAATATTTTACAAATATTTGAATATTTTTTGGGGCTATAGAAACCATAAAAACATATTGTAAAAACGAGACTATCTCATACATATGAGACGTGATATGTGAATTATATTTTATACGCTAATTTTTTATACATCATACGTTAATATTTGATACTTTATACACTAATTTTTTATAGTTTATTATCTAATTTTTTATACTTTATACGCTAATGTAAAATTCATACACAAATCTCAGATATGAGACAGTTTCACAGGAGACTATCCCAAAATATATATAGGTTTTCTTGTATTTCTCCAATAAAACATCCAAATATGTTTTCTTTTTTTAAATTTCCACCAAAAATTGAGATTAAGTAATCCTAAAAACACACATGGATAACAAATTAAATGTGAAAAGTAAATTCGTAAACAATGAATAACACATTTACATATTAATCTTTTTTTTACAAAATAAATAAATACCTCACATGCATATATTTAATTATTTACTTCCCCTACTGCTTTTCAATCAAACTAGACATGGGCAGCCCGGCGGGCCCGGCCTGAAACCGTGAACAGGGCCTGTCGGGCCCAAACCGCCTGGGCCGGTTCCGGTTCACACATTTGTGAACCGTGGGAACCGCCGGTTCCAAAAAAAATAAAAAATAAAAATTTGTTTTGCTTTTAAAAACATATTATATTTCATTATTTCACACAAATTTCTTGAATTTTCTCAAATATTCTCTCATAATCTCCTATTACTTTTAAAATTATTTCATTTTATTCAATTATTTACTTAAATATATTTAATTTCATTCACTTTGTTATCTAATTCTCATTATTAGTTGTTTATTTTGTTATTTGTTATTGTTAGTTTAGAAGTAAGATTCTTAAATTTAATCACTTATGATGTGTTTTACATTGAATCATGTATATTGATTTTCTTGTGAATGAAAAAGGTGATTAACTAATATATTGAATTATTAAATTTTCTCATTATCTAATAGTATTAATAGTTGGTTATTAAACTATAAGTATATTAAAATAAAAGATTACTTATGATTAACCATATTAACTTGAATTATCACGTGTTCTTGTATAATGAATGAATAAATTCATATAAACATATGATTAAACTCATAGTTTAATATTCAAATAATATCAATTATTATCCATATTCATTATGGTACAACCATTAGTAACATATTAATGGTAATGAATATTTAATTACTAACAAATATAGAGTATTTTTCATTTTATTATATTTTGTATATACATGATACATCATTACATCTACGTGGTAATTAAAGTTACTTTTCAATTATATCAAATTTGTATATATTGTATTTATTTTTTTCAAATTTAATGTTAAAAAAATCGAACAGTAAAAAACCGTGAACAAACCGGAACCGAAACCGTGACGAACCGGAACCGGGACGGAACAGTGAATCGTGATGGAACCGTGAACCGGCAATTCATAAACCGTAACCGTAACCGTGAGGCCAAAAATCGGTTCAGGTTCCACCCTTCGTGGAACCGTAAACCGGTGGTTCACGAACCGTAACCGGCGGTTCGTGAACCGTGGTATTTTACAAATATTTGAATATTTTTTGGGTCTATAGAAACCATAAAAACATATTGTAAAAACGAGACCATCTCATATATATATGACTATATGAGACGTGATATGTGAATTATATTTTATACGCTAATTTTTTATACGTCATACGTTAATATTTGATACTTTATACGCTAATTTTTTATAGTTATTATCTAATTTTTTATACTTTATACACTAATGTAAAATTCATACGTAAATCTCAGATATGAGACAGTTTCACAGGAGACTACCCTAAAATATATATAGGTTTTCTTGTATTTCTCCAATAAAACATCCAAATATGTTTTCTTTTTTTAAATTTCCACCAAAAATTGAGATTAAGTAATCCTAAAAACACAAATGGATAACAAATTAAATGTGAAAAGTAAATTCGTAAACAATGAATAACACATTTACATATTAATCTTTTTTTTTACAAAATAAAGAAATACCTCATTAATGCATATATTTTAATTATTTACTTCCCCTACTGCTTTTCAATCAAACCAAATCTGATGTGTGAAGTCAAATATATATTAAAAGAGCTGAAAATGGCAGTATCTCAAATAGTGAAAAATACAATATTTGAACAAACTCGCATAAATTATTTTTTGTTGGTTCAAGAAAATTAATTTTATGTGAACAACAAACATACTACTAAATGTATAACAAGGAAAATGAATTTGGCAATAATAATTTTGTAGTGAGTTGGTTAATTAATCACAAAAGTTGAGCATCAATTACTCTTCTGCATTGTTATTCCCTGCTGATTTGACCACTTTGAGATGTACATTTTCTAATTTTTGGCATGATTAAAACATTAAAATCCTTTTGAGTGCCTTTTTTTTTTGTTCCAAGGGATAAATATAATATATATATATATATATATATATGTATGTATATATGTATGTGTGTGTGCATAAATTATAAGTGCTTGGAAAGCATGCATTTGGCAAACAAACACAGTACAAAGGACGCTCAACAAAATATAATATAGCAATTCGACACCTTTTTATGATTAAAGTTTATTAAGATTATGGTATTATAAAATATCAAATGGATTATAAAAGTTGTAAGGCCCCTTATTAATCTTTCACCAATAAAATAACAAAAATTCTTTGTTTTCTTCTTCAAAAAACGAGAAATCTTATTGGCTCCTGAGTTCTGTGGAAGAAAATCATTATAGAAAAAGATGTTCAAATAGAATAACATCAATTGAACACCTTTTGATGATCAAAATGGATTAAATTCCATTAATTTATAAATCGGTGAAATGGGTTAAGATGGGATAAGCAGACCCTTCATTTTTTTTTTAAAATTAAAAAGGTCAGTTTCATTGTTCTTGCTAATAAATTATAATGTGCAGCGCTGCCAAGTGCCAAGATGCTTTCTTTACATATGCTTTTGGTTCAACAATGCAACAAAAACAAGATTAGTAAGTAAAATAATCATCCCATTTGGCTATGAACCCTAAAATACGGGAAATGTTGTCCCATTGCTACACTCCATACATCTGTGAGTAATTCGTTTCTTGCATGATATCTTTCTTTTTTTAATAGGCAATTCCTCTATACGAGTGAAATGTCAGTTCTAAATTTTATAAATTTAAAGATCTCATTGAAATAAATATAATTCACGTATAAATTGTCCAAAATACATGTAAGCATGTGAATTATAGCCAGAACAAGAAAATATAACACTATGCTTTTGCATTATTGTTTCAACACATTTTCTTAAAAAGAAAAAATCAAGTCGGTCTACCCTAAGTGCATCCCTAATTCTTTTTTTCCTGTTGAGTGTTGATCCTTCTACAAACTATGAACTTAGGCAGTCATTTTGATCTTAAAAAAATGAGCAATTTTGTTGGGAGGTAATGAATGTTAATAATGATAAGTCTTGTAGCTAGGTAACTGTAAATTATTCTTAAAAAATCAAGAAAATAAACTATGTGATCAATAGATAACATTTACTACCTTATAATATAAAGAAACCATGTGATGAATTCTTAAACAAAGTTAATTTGTTTTGGAAGAATGTGTATCTCTTTAAGGTTTTTTAACTTGTTATAGATAAATAATTGTTCTCTCCATAAAACAGAAAATAATTATTTTGCTGTGTGTGGATACCGTCACTCGAAACAAAATTCAGATTCGATTGTCTGGCATCTATAAAATGCTTTCACGGTTTACAAAAACTAAAGAGCATACCCTGTCATTTAAATACTTATAATTCGCTCAAAATTAATATATGTTTCCTTTAGATGAATAATATTTATTTGATGGCATATATTTTTGGTGAAGTTTAGAAGTTATACATGTTTTATAATTAATTAGATATGTTATTTTGCCAAAGACTTAATTCATTTCTATTTAATTTACTTTAATTTAAATTAAAATAAAATAAAATTAGCATTATTTGAGGAAGGAACATGCTAATTGGTTCAACGTACGTGCACTCGAAGCGTAGCATCATCTCTGCCTTGTATTTGGACTTTCATTCACCGTGGCTTTCATGCCCAATTATGCTCTCCATTTTTTTTCAAACTTTTTCCAACAATTAATTATGGTCCTATTCCTATATATATATCAAAAGGAAAAAATAGAAAATTATGGTCCTTTACATATATATATATATATATATATTTATAATCAATCCTGATTGAATGGTACTGCTTTTAATTAAAATCAAATCCTAAACTTACGCCAATTAAAAATAGTATTGTTGTAAATGCATGTTAGTGTACTATGCAATATTGGATTAATTGAACATATTAATTAATGCAAGTTTCGTGGTTAAGGATGAGCATTTTGACGTTCTTCCAAATACAATAGCTAAATTCTTTAATTTTCAACTATAGCTATGGTTAATAAGCTAATATTCTTTTGTTTTGTTTTTCTTACTGCATTATCACTTCCATTAACCCTTGTTAATATTATTAACCTTTGTAATGCATAGTAATTAATATGCTTTATGAGGAGCATATTAGACAAATAGGTTAAATTTTATAGAAAGTGTGTAAATGACTGCAATAGTTGTTTAATTTGAAAATAAATATTAGACAAACGAATACATATCTTCAAATTGAGAGATCACTGAAGTCATTTAACTTTAATTATCGTACTGTTTCATAATCCTCAAAGAGAAAATTGACCGAAATATTCACGATCCCAAAACAAGAAAATGCACAAAAAAGTCACTTTCTCAAACATTTCAGAACCTCAGAAATATTTAAGATATTTATGGTATGGAGTAGCAAATGGACCAATAGAAGAAGTAGCAAAGAAGATATTTTAGAACTTGGCTCTTATATATTCAGATGTTAATTATGAGTATTGGTTAATTTTTCAATGTAACATTAATTGTCAGTAGAATTTATAAATTGAATCCAAATTCAACAATATTTAATTCCAATGACGTGAATAATTCTACTTAACATTTACACGACTTTTGTATCAGTTTTCTAATGAAGTAATAACGCAAAGATTAATTGCTGGAATTCAATGGATGGATCATGGATGCAAGTAAAAAAAAAAAAAAGAATTAAAAGCGAGAGTTTTGAATTCAGTGACGTAATAATTATCCTTCATGCTAACGTCAACAGCAGCTGCCACAATACGCGGTGATAAATAGAGCAACGCTAGACTTTTTAACAATTTATGGACCGAAAGTGATATAAAGACTGCGCTGACAAATACCATTCATTGTCCCTTCAACAATATTGTGCCATACATTTTCCCACGTTTAATTTCTACCTAGAATTACCACAAATTAATAAGAAATTTAACTTTTCTTGAATTACAACATATATAAGTAAATCAAGCCTTAACACTACTCCAATTGAATCAACTTTATATATTTTCTGTTTACTTGGCCGACCTATATATATATATATATATATATATTTGGAACTCCACATGATGATCAAGGTACTTCTTCCATGCATGACTAGCACAAAACTTATACATGTGTGAATTGACATCATTATTTTGTGTTATACATGTATATATGTAGCCATGTTGTTGAATATATTTCCTTGACTCCCCCAATCAAGATATATCAAAAGCATTAGTGTTTCTTGATAATGTGTAAAAATTGACATGAGAAAATCACTTTTTAACACTTCATGTTTCACTTTTATAACATTTCATTTAAATACATTACGAGTTTTTTCATTAATTCTAATTCCAGTCACTACCCGTTTATGCGTTTAATGAAAAGGCGTTTGATTGTATGTTTGTATAAAATATTACAAAGATTGACACAAAAGTGTCAGAAAAGATCTATTGCCATGAGAAATTAAAAGAATTGGATTGATTAATAAATAAGTTAACTTTTTTGGTAGTTAAGTTCTATTTACTGATCAGACGTTTTTACAATTTCTGACTATTCTTCTGGAAAGGCCAGAAATTGTTGAACACCAAATGTTGTGATAGTAATTAAATTCATAAATATGTTCTTTTGCCTTATTTTCATCTCTGTAACAATTGATCAGTAGGCAAAATAGGAGTAGTATAAATAGAGAGATGGTGTTCATTTTGATTAACTCAAATGATTGGTCACGGTACAGCGACGGAGATGTCCTACTCCTACAATTTTCTAAGGCCTAGCAAAAGTTGCAAAAGAGATGGAGCTCTCAAACATCAGTTGAAGATTTCCTTGGTTAAGTAAGCATCTGAGTTTCCAACTTGCTCAAGAAACCTTTACACCTAATAAAACAAATGGAGCAAAGACAAGTCAAGAATCCAATCGATGGAAAATCAATGATTTCTCTCATTCAAAAATCTGCCATTTAATTTGCTCCTGTCCCACTTTCATGCCTGGAAGCTTTGATGCATGCACTATTTAATTTGCATTACAATTAATGCTTTGATTGTTTACCTTATTTCCATCGAGGAACATAAATCAATGATCAATGATCATTATAAGAATGCAGATTCTGAGGATATATACGTATGTGAGCAGGAGATCATGCAAGTATTATGATGAATATTATTGGTATTATTACACAATCAATAAAGAATACAATCATGACCAAAACACCTCCACCAAGAGAAGGCCGATTATCCTCTTTTTAACTCCATTAATATCACGAGTTGTTGGGGCTATTTCATAAATCATATGGGGAATGGATGAAATAATGGATGATTTATTGGTTGAGCTAAGCAAACAAAGACAAAAGTGTCGACGGCACACTGTCCTTCTTGCCCCCCGCCTCTCCCCGCCTCCCCATAGTTCATCACGTGGCATCCATGGCCCATTCCCACTGCCACGCTCTTCTCTACGACTACGACCTTAATTACTGCTCTTCTCCAACACCTTCCCGTGCTTCCCATGTGAACTTGTGAATTCTTTCACACACACACACACACTCACTCACTCACTCTTTGCTCCATAGGCACTGTTTTTAAACCTCCAGACTGGACTCATTCAATTCGTACCCGTCTGCAGCAGAGTCTATCACACATTCCCCTCTGTTAATTACCATTTGCACAAACTATTCTCGCTTCCCTTTTAATATATACTCTTTTAAGGAACGTAATGCATTTGTAATTTTAATTTCAAGAAGGGAAATCATTTTTCTGTAGAAAAAAAAAAATGAACCAAATGAGAGCCGGCCTAGTGCCGACTAAAAGAGAGTAGTACAATATGCATTTGCCGTTTAGTAGTAATTAGTACCCTCCGTCTGGCTCTGGTCACCTTGGCAATATCAATTCCGCCAATAAATGATGAGTTTCTGTGTCTCATGAACCACCCTTTGGGACCAAAGGAAGAAAAAGTCATGGCGATTCAATGTTTATAAACCCAATAAACACACGCACATACAGGTTGTAGACATGAATAATTTAGATATTCTATGCATATGTACAAGGTACAACGTACAAGTAGTTGGACCTTCCTTTTGGCAAGATGGCCAAGTGGAAAAATATTCTTTTCTTAGAAGATGTTATATAAGCTCTAATGAAGTTGCAGTTAGACATTTAATAGTTTTCTGGCTTTATCTTTATTTTGAGTGATGATCATAGAGAGTGTCAAGGGCTGCATAAAGAAATAACAAAAAAAGAAAAGAAAAGAAAAGAAGGGATTCTCACAATTTAATTCGTTCATTATTATGTCCTATTTTGTCAAATATTCAAAACCACGTAATTTCATTAAAATTATAGATTAAAAGCATAAATATCATTAAAATTAATTTAGAATTAATAAACCCTAATCAAAATATGAATTAACCCTAAGAAATTAATTTTAATTTAAGATAAAATGATCCGTCTCTTTAATCCATGTCCAACATTATTGCGAGGCAACGTTGGAGCCTAGTTTTGTGGAAATTGTGAAACAACTCATATATAGTTTCAACCTAAAAATCTTATTCAACCGAAAGAATTAGCCCTTTATTTATGCCATCAATAAAATGTTTAAATAGCTGTACGTAAGTTCCTATGGAATACAATTGTTTGTGATGTAATAATTAAGCTAAACATGAAGGCAGTTAGAATTGTAGATAGATGAAAAGGCAATAAAATACATTAGGGATTGGTCATGATTTTGTAGCTTGATTTGGCAACTAAGAATGTTTCAACTTTCAAACATAGCTAGATTCCAGAATAGTAAAAATGGATACTTTAGAAAGAATTAGGGATGTAGACATTTTAATTTTGTGGAATGCAGTTAATTAAAGATGGAGATACTACAAGCAGTTAATTAAAGATGGAGATACTACAAGCAATTAATTAATGGCCATTTGAAATTTGAAACCAATTCATGAAGATTGACAAGAACATCCGCTGTGGTCATTTTTTACGATTGGTCAATTTGAATGCAAAGTCGTAAGGCTTGATTGTGAGACGATATTAATTATTTCAAAGATGCCAATTTCATTTTCATAAATCCGATAAAAAGTTAAAAAAAAAAAAAAAACTTTTGCAATATTATGAACCCCAAATGAAGGGATGAAATTCCTATGATGCAAGAATCAACAGCAACCACAATATGGAGAAGAGGAATCTGTAAATTATTACCAAAAAAGAAAATGGAAACTGGGAAAAGAAACATAATTAACAGAGACCCACCCACCACCAAAAAAAAAAAAAAAACAAGACAAAAAGAAAAAAAATTAGAAATTGAATATATCAGCCATCATCAAGAATTACTTGACAGCAGCCAAATCAAACTGTACGGAAATGGGCCCCATCTTCAGGTGTGAAGAATCTAACACCAATTATATTTCTGCAATTTATTTTTTATTTTTTGAATAGTAGAAGCAATCAATCTGTTTAATCAAATCCTCTGTCGCACTCAAAACCATCTTCCATTTTCAAATATATGCTACGTCAAGATACTACTATTACAATAAAATATTTGCTCAAATGAAACTCCACTTAATTAATCTTTTTTTTTCCCCTTCACCAGGCGTTACCTTGTTTTGAGTTTAGGCAAACGTTAATTATTTGATTGTTATCATGGTAGGGCATCATTAGACCTCGATTGTTTTTTGTTTATTCTAAAAAGAAATATTGAGGGCACCTTTACTATTTTATTGACTTTTTAAAAAAAAAAAAAAAAAGGTTGTTTTGTACCCTAAATTCTAATCCCTTTTGGATTTGGGTACGTATTAGTCATGATTTCTCTTTCGGCTAGGAAAAATAAGTTTACAAGCTATAGTGTACTATCAAGAAGACATTCAACGTAGGAAGGAAACGAATTTGGATTGGATTCCACCAAACATGCATGAAAATACTCAAAAAATTGATGATAGAAACTTGCAAAACTACTCAAATAAGCAAAGTCACCATAAAGAACTGAAAATGTTCAAGCAAAACCAACCCCCACCCAAACCCCCAAAGTTTTACTCATTAGTTAACTTACAAAATAAAATTACATGATTCCTCGAGCATCTAATTCCTTTATTTTCATATTGTCCTTGTGCTTGATGTTTGCTTTACTTTAAGATAGTTTAGTTTTTCTTAATATAGTGAAAAACGATAAGGCAGTATGTAAAGTTTTTCACTTCTCGAAAAATGATTGTTAACAAGAACGAGCATAAAAGGATAAGATAGAATATAAAGTTTTTCATTTCTCGAAAAATAATTGTTAACAAGAACACGCTTAAAGGGATATAACGATTGTAGAAATTGATAATTTATACCTTAGTGGAGTAGAGATATTCAAATCAAATAAATTCTCCCAATAAGAAGAATTATTCTTATTGGTGGGTGTTTCATCAATTTCTTTGAAGACCACTATATGATAGATTCTTCATCTTAATGAAAGCATTAGAACATTAGAATAGAATCTAAAGAAACAAGAACATTTATGATTTATTTGGATAGCAAATTAAAGGCTTAAAGCACTTGAATAATGTAAAATGTGAAGAAGAAATCAAATAAGCAAGCATAAAAGTGAGAGTGACGCGTTTTACATTGAGAGTAGGCACAGCAAAAGAAGAGGAGAACAACTAGGCAACAATTGACTGGTCGGCACTGAGCACACTAACCTCGAGAGACCTCATAAAAAGAAAAAGTCCGACATACATATAAATGTGCAGATTGCCAAGAGATCTTCCTTTTTTTTTCTTTTTTTGGGAAAAAGTCAGAAACCCATTTTGAATCCCGGAAGTTTAAACCCTTGTATTGTGAGCAGCTGCCCCTTGGTCAGATTGATTATTTTCCCTACCTACACACTTCAATGCATTAAAATGTCAGATTGATTATTTTCCTTAAGACGAGCTCATATCTAGAATGATTAGATAGATTAATCGTGATTTTAATACGATGTAAAATCGTTAAAAAATTAGAATTAATTACAATTTTAAAACAATTATTTATATGTCATATTTAAATAACGACACATATTAGAAGTTTTTGTAGAGTGGTTAATAACTTAATATGCCATTTTGCGCTCCAAACTAAGCCAAATTAATTAAAAATTGTTACATTTTCCATTTTGTTTCTTATTAGCACCAATTAAAGAAGGGATTTTTAGTTGATTTACGTGTTGATTGCCTCCTAAACTCTATAATCTAGATAGTCAATTGCGTCAAGTGTGACATGATTTGTACCACTTTTGTAAGCAAACAATTCAAGGATCCAAGAAAATTATACACTCTTTGACAATAATTTAGAGGGATTTGACCCAATAAAGCCTTTAGAGTACTAGGCAAGGCTATCATTAGGTTTAAGTAGGTACCGCGTTAATATTTTCAAACATACAATGGATATTCTTTAGCGGATTTGGTGCCGAATAAACTATTGCTGGCAGGTCAACATTGAACTGTATTACAACAGTAACTTCAAAGTATATAGGTTCTATCAAACTATGATACATATTCTTAGAAATGTTTTAGGAATTAATATGCTAATACTACTTTCCGATATCAGATTCTGTGTTTAATATTTATCTTTATATTATTCTGTCTAACATTCAAAACGATATAGTTTCATTAAAAATATGGACCAAATGTATAAATATCAGTAAAATTACTTTACAATTATGAGATTATTGTACCCTACGATATAGTTTTAATTAAGACAAAATAAGACAGACATGTCATCCTTTCCTTGCAAAATGTTTCTAGGCAGGGCTTTATTCACATGTATATTCTAAATAAAAATAAACTAGTTCTGGTAAAAATAAATGCAGCATGGTTTAAGATAAGTAATTTATTTGTGTCGCGATACAAAATGGAGATCAGATTCTCTGTCCAATATTTACCATGTCTTATTTTGTCTAATGTTCAAAATGACGTAGTTTCATTAAAATTAGGGACTAAATGCATAAATATCACTAAAATTACTTTATAATTATTAGACCATAACCAAGAGATTAGTGAACCCTACTACGTAGTTTTAATTAAGACAGAATAAGGTGACCAGATCCTCTGTCCAATATTTATCGTGTCTTATTCTGTCTATAGTTCAAAACTACGTAGTTTCATTACAAGTAGGGACTAAATGCATAAATATCATTAAAATTACTTTACAATTATTAGACCCTAATCAAGAGATAAGTGAAGCCTACAACGTAGTTTTAATTAATACAGAATAAGACAGATAAAATCTTAGATATAAGATCTCGTGTCCAGAATAAAATAGATAAAATTTTGGACAGAAGATTCGATGTGTACAAAATGAAGGTAATCCTATAATATTAAACAAAGAAAATGTGAAGGATGAGTTTCCACAACAAAGAAAATGTGAAGTATGAGTTTCCACGTTTAAATGCCAATATATGTTAATATTCCTGATCAAGTAACTTGTTGGACCTATATACACAGGGCAAAAATAATTGTACCAAGGTTTTTGAAATTGGGATTCTACGTACATGCATGGGATTAACTCTGGATTTTATGATTGTATAAAAGTCAAAAAAATATATAGGGTTAACTACTTTTAAACTAAGAATTCACCAAAACATGTATGCACATATATTGAAAATTCTTTTATTGGCATGATTTAGTTTTTTAACCCTAAAATTTGTATGTTTTGCAATATTATATAAGATTATATTTTACAATTAAGTCACTATCGCTTACTGCACAAAAAGTTTGTGTCTAATAGCTTATTTGTATTTTTTTTTTTTTTATGAATTCGAAATGTGTCCTCCTTATGAATCCAAAATTGAAGCATTTTCCTTTTAAAAATTTTTCCCTTTATAGACGGCAAAGAGAAACTGAAAGTACGGTTGTTAGTGTATGTGCTTCATTTTGAATGTCATTCTCTGAAAAAACTAACAAGTGGCATGGAGCGATTATCAATTAAAGTTTGATGTTCTCTCTGAACTGTACATGTTTTGAAGCAATTTTCCAATTAAATAATAGCTTCATAATTTGATATAAATATATCTATGATCTATCACATATGATGTTACTTTTTCATTGAATAAATTCTCAAACCCTTTTTGGTCTAATTCTCATATTTCACAATGTTATAGCTCACACTCATTCTAATATATATGTATATAAATATACACTTGTGTGCAAAAGTAAAAAATTATTCAGTTGATCTCCTGTAAAGGTTTATATATGCAACAACGAGTAGTTAATTATGATTTCAACACACGATAAAAGTTATAGAAAATTAAAATCATGATTTTAACGGTGATTAATTGTACGTTTTATATATGAATCACGTCTTATATATGAACCGGTTTCACAATAGTTTTTTAGAAAATTATTAGAGTGGCTAAACTTAAACCTGTTGGCCCTAAATCTCTGTACCTCTCCATACATTTTAGACATTATACAATTCATATCAAAACAAAGTAGATCAACTTGATGAAGTGTTAGTAATAAATGATACATAATTTTCTTTCACAATTGTGTATCATTCCATATTTCACTTGTTAATATTAATTCTAACATTTGTATACTTATATGAATATATATATATATATCCACATCCATTCTACTTTATTTTAACATAAAAATTTATTTATTTTTTGTTTTCGTTTTATATTCTTTACTCTTTTTTTTAAGATCAAAAGAAAGATAAAAAATTAAATAAAAATTAAAAATATAAAATGAAAAAAAAGAAACTCTGTATATTAAAATAAACTAGAATGAGTGTATATTTTAATGAGATAAACATTGATATAAATAAAATATACACATGTCTAAATATTAATATTAACAAGTAAAACATAGAGTGATACACAATTTTAAAACTATCCTTTTCCATAATAAAGGGTGAACAAAGTGAATTTAACTCTTCTCTATCTAGAAGTATTAGTAAAAGGTAATTTCCCAAAAGAGTTTGTCACTGTAAAAAGTATTAGTAAAAGGTAATTTCCCAAGAGAATTGGTCACTGTAAAAAATATGGAGTGGCAAGAATTTAAAAGAAAAAGTTGGAGAATGATAAGCATAAGAACCTGCCCGGACCTCTTTCAAGTTTCAAAAGGAAAACTTATTAGGGTTGGATTAGATGAAGAAGATGGTGGTGATGTATTACTGAAGTCATGTTGAAGTCCCACAGTACACAACTATGCACTCACCAATTACAAATTTTAGCAGCAAAAAATGATTATTAAGATAAAAAAAAAAAATAAAAAAAATAAAAAAAACCTTAAAAATGTGAAAATAAACACACCAACTTAAGCCTCTATTTTATCTATATATAAACCTCTCTCCCTCAAACTCCTCTCCTCTCCTCAATGTTTCCATTGGTGTGAGTTCTCTAACCCCATCTTCTCACTTCTCTCCCACTTTCTCTGCGTCTTTCTCTCTCTCTCTCACGCACTCGCACACACACAGACTGACTACAGCCCTCGAAGATACACATAAACGCACAGAAAGCAAACATGGAAACAAAACAAATTAAGTTGAACGGCCTGAAAGTTAGATCAATTAATACTGGGGCGTTCTTTTTTCATCTTCTTGTTCCCTTATAATTGTCTGTTTTAATCCATTTCTTGACGATTCTGATAATTTTTTATTGTCTATTTTCAACATCTTTTAATTTTTTTTAAAGAGTTTTCTATGCAGTATTTCAGTCTATTTCAGATATGACATGATTAGTTAATTATGAACTTAATTATGTACTTTAGTCTTTCAACTTTTAGTCCTATTTTTAATGGTCTGATTTAGCTGATCCAGCAAAGATAAGGTGAGATTGAGGGGTTGAGGAATGCAATCTTTCATCTAACCAAATGATCTGGATTGCAAACTGCACTTGTGCTTTTGATTTTCTCTTGAAGATTTATAAATTACCACGATTCGGAACACATGTTTTCCCAATTTTATTTATTTTTCTTGTGAGAGATAGGGTTTTGTCTTGTTCAGTTCTTCTGTTGTGTTGCGTAAGAAGAAGAAGAGTTTTAAGACAGTAGATTGTTGTTTGGTACCATCACGTCATCGCTCCATTTTTCACCCAGTAGTAAAAAGCCACATCAGCTCATGCTCGTGGACTTCTTGATCCCCAGTAGTAGTTCTAAACTTTGCCACTTCTGCAACAATTTCTGTGAAATTTACTGTGCAACTCTGCAAATTGATTTCATGGTTTTTTCTTTAAGGGCTAAAAAACCTTTTTGTAGCCGTGCATGGATCTATTGCCAGTTGTTGTTTGCGGCTGTAGCATCATCAAGATTCACATGCAAAGCCAAGGTGGTGATGAGGCCTGTGGGTGTTTTCTTTTTTGAGTAACTGTTAGTAGTTTTGTTTTCATATTCTTTTTTTTTCCAATTCGATCGGGATCCCCTACCGCTAAAGCTTTTTGAAGGTGAGAATCTTGATGATGCTGCATCAGCAATAAACGACTCTACTGCCCTACATACTACTGCTATTGGTAAGGGAAAAAAAAATGAAAAACTTCTGTACCTGCAGAATTCCTTCCACTGGATCCATTTCTCTTTAGATTTTGTCAAGTGGGGTGTTTGTTATTTTGCGAGAGTATATAAATATACCATATGGTATTACAGCTATTATTACCCGTCAATCAGTCTGTGTTTGTCTTGTTTCTTTCTTTATTTGTTGAGAACAGGATGAAGGGACTGGACTTGGAAGTTACGAACGAAATATTGCAGGAGGATTTAAACTATGTATGCTGTCATATATGCTGGTGAATGTTGATAGATCTGTGATCATTCTTCCTGCAGAAAGAAAATAATATCTGTTCGTATTCGTATTTGGCTTCTATCTGAAGGAGAGGGAGGGAGAGAGAGTGGAAGGAGATCAATTGGTATTGTTGGAGCTGATTTAGACGATTAGTTCAGTTCAGGGTAATATTTTCATTTATACCTTATCTAATTAAGTTTCTGTATATCTTCATCAAGACTTACTTTCCAACAAACTTATCATCCTATTTACATATAAGTTTTACAGATGTCCTAGTTCCTAAGGATGGACTGGATATGGCAAATTGGCAATTGCCTGTGTTGAACCGAAAATGGTCTTCAAGAACAAGAAGAAAAGAAGGTGAGAAAAGCTTTATATCTCTCTGATTTTCAATGTCTATTTAGGGACTTGCTCAACTCTGAATATGTGGTTATTTCATGAACATTTTCCAAAACATTTCTCCAATCTAGCTATAATCAGTACTTCTTTGTAAATTGGAACTGATGTTCGACACCATATGAAAATGATCAAGGTTGGGACTTTAGGCTGTCAAATTGTCACTGCTGCATGGTCTGGTTTTGTTCAAATATCCACTCCAAGTAGTCATGTAGGTGGACCAAGTCCTTGTGACATCTTGCAACTCGATCGGCCCCTCTCAATGTACTCTCTTCAGAAATATTCAGTGCACCAATCTTTCTCACCATCTTCAATAATAATAGTACCCGAATTTTCACAAAAAAAATAAAATATCTCCACTTTTGGTGCATCTCCCTTGTGCCATGACAATGATAATTCGGGCAATCCATTAGTCATATGGAGATATGTGTGGCTCTAACACTGTCCAATGACTGGTTTTAAATGTGTGTTTGATGCCCGAAAAGGCATTTGCTCTCTCAGTACGTACTGTAACTTGTAAATATACAGTGTGACAAATTAAAAGAGTTAAAAACTTTTATGTTTCTTCTGTGATTAATTGTTTATTGATTGATGAAGATTTTTTTGGCCATTAAGCTTCTCGCGTGTGGATTTTGGAATGGATAAAACAAGAATCAATGGTCTAAATATGTAGATTAGTGGAGCAAAGCATATATATATATATATATAAGAGCACAATCAAAATTTCTGTACAGAATAATGGATTTATACCAATATAGATAGCATTGTACAATAACAATGCATTGAAGTGGGATGGGTCATACACAAGTTCCAGTCTTCCTTCTCTATCGAGTCCTTTTATTGTCCTTCGTTTCCTTTGCTGCAACTCTTGGTACTTAGTCAATGCTTATTTCTTGTGTCAAATAGATCTAAGAATGTTGTCTAAACATTGAAAAAAAAAAATCTAAGAAAGTTTTTCTTGACAGAGGTCGAGTATGCAAACAGGACTTGATTAATCAAATAAATAATCCTAATTGATATTCATGATTTTTTCCAGATGTTTTTTTTTTTTGTGAACCTTATGCATCACTCATATTTTGAGTTAGCTCATTGATCAATTATAGCTGCATATTAACATTTTAATAACAAATTTGTTTCTTGTTTGGTAACATTTCCAAACTTGGTTTGTAATGTATTTTGCCAACTCTCTCCATGGTTTTGTAGTATTGTTGAACTTTT